>WHUZ01000003.1:0-1200000 GCA_015179045.1 Kalaharituber pfeilii | reverse complement strand
TGGCACCTATACCCCCCAGGCTCCAGGGCCTGTATGTTTCATGTTGGACCGGCTTGCAGATTAGGCAAGAACACATATAAACACACAAATCACACCTACTGTGATTCATTACTCTGTTCATTGACTCAAGACAGATTTGGGTGATGTTGCCAGATATGTCTGTTATACCGATGGCTTTTGGCGGGGGTCAGTCAATCATCGTGGTGATATTTTTGTTTCATTTCCTAGTTTCTTCCTTCTTCGGAGTTTGTCGATGATGTACTCTAACTCATAGTCGCAGCAGCTTAAATATAGGGCATACTCCGTACATAAAAATTCATCTCCAATATGAATAGATTGGCCTCCGAACGTTTCTCACATGCTAGAGCATGGTAGGTAGTGTAGGGCGAAGTCTGAGAAATAGACAATTCACATAGATCCAGCGCTAAACGTGGGAATTTGGAGCATGTATATATACCGGCATGCATGACCAACAACCGGAGCAAGAACCACATTCCCACCATAACCCTTACCTTCTTCATGAGAACTACTTCCTCACATGTCACTTCATACCCTGAACTATTTCCAACCGCCCCAGCAATCAGTCGAAACAGTGGCGCCTCACAACCATGTACTCTCAATCTTGAAATGCTGAAATGCTAGATTGCTCGCGCATTTACTTGATGTCTAACATACTGCCCTCAGGTGAGATGGGCGGGAAAAGTTTTACATAATAAGTCCCTCATTGACAGGGCCCTGGAGGACAAATATGTCCTTGAAAGCCCATGATCCTTGGTCTTGGAAGACCCGTTTTCAGTTGAGAGGGAACGGGCGCATCTATTGTGACGGGAACAGTTAGGTGTGGCAACGTCTGGGGGTGGGTGTACTCGTAAAGCACGTTTGTATGTGGTGGGGTGAACCAAGATTTCCCTCCGTAGAAGACGTTTCGTCCCGCTAGAGCATGTGCTCTTGTGGCTTGATTGTGAGCAACGCTCCGGATCTCCTCCATCAATTAGTGCACGTTTGCATGCTTGTGCAGAAACCGTCTGCCGTTGCTATATTGCCAAAATTCTTGAAGCACGCGGACTTGACTGAAGGCGGGATCTTCGAACTCTTGCAGCGGTGCAGTAATTGATGGGAGGACCAGAGTACTCTGCAATACAAGTCGGTGAAGTAAACTTGCAGATACAACCTCTTGCCTCAACACGGCTTGCCATACAGTTAGCAGCATCATCATCGTCATCATCATCATCACCACACATCGCTGATCATTGCCTGAGGGCGGGTCGGTTGTGGCGCGCGCAGCCTGGGCTATGATAGGCAACCGATACTAAGTAGAATGTGGAGAAGGCGAAGGGAAGTAGCCAAACAGGTGTTTGGAATGTTCCGCGTGGGCTTGTGTGATTACAAGCTACACAAATTGGGATTTTTCATGCCTACCAATGAATTCCTGCTAGTTGGAGAACGTTGGAGCCTTTCCTTGTTCGTTGGGAAGAAAGTTTTTAGCAACTTTGTTGTTTGGAACGAAAGAAGGAATAGGCGTTGTATGTGGAGTCATGTCAGAATGCAGTAAAGAATGCAAACAGCCCTAGTGAATGCTTCTCTCTTGTTTCAAGTTGGCAGGCCAGAATCATTAAAGCATCATGATCGTCGTCCATCTACTCCCTTTCCAGGCCCGAGAACCCTTCTGGCACCTGCTGCTTCTGCTGCTGCTTATCTACGTTATCAGCTTTTAGGTTCTCGAGTTATATCAGTATCAAAGGGTTTAATTTTCTGCTTCCCTCCCCGATTTCCAACCTGTCCGATTCCCTTATCCCTAGTTGTTTTACATTGCCACATCAACCGAACGGAAAACGATCGGCTGCTGCGGCACAACGATGTGACTCCCTCAAGGTATCACAGCTCAGTGCAAACATTCCCACAATAGGCTAGCAATGTACCTGGTCCGTTGGAGCAAGAGTTACATCCAGATATTTATATCCAGATATCTTTCAACTTGCAATGCAGGTTGCAGTTGCAGTTGCAGCAGTACCCTTTATCCAGCTATGATATAAGCAGCCTAGCCGTCAGATTATGCCATGATGAACCATGGCAGGCCATCCACCTTCAGCTATCCAACCCCCCACTCAGGGTGCAACATACCCCACGAAACAACCGATCTGCTCTGAAATCCACGATCCGTTACCGGTATCGGTGGGGAGTGCACGTTTTCATAAGACACGACCAGCGACGAGGACAAGAGATAAGATAAAGAGAACGTATGGGTGAATGAGTGGTCGGTAGATGTTTTCTTTTGTGAGAATTTCTGAATCTTATAGGGACATGGATAATATTTTGGGATATTCATGTGCAAGTGATTAGGGGGGAAATGATCCATCTCCTTCAAATAAATGAACAAATAAATTTATTAAGAGAAAAAAAAAAAAAAAAAAAAAAAAAGTTCGGGGATTGGTATCAAATTTATGAATAATCACATCGAATTTTGCCTAGAGAAAAAAAAAAAAAAAATAATAATAATAATAATAATAATAATATAGAAACAACGACAAATGAACAGATGAGCAACAGAATTCAAGATCTACACAAGCGTTTTTCGAGATTTGCACAACTCCTCGCAAAAACGCAACTTTGTGTAAGACTGGCAAAAAGTGTCGAGCGTAATCAGCATATGCTGACCATCGAAGGGTCGCGTTGTGAAGTTTCGGGCAATGAGAGACATTCAGCTGTAGTTTTTTTTCAACTTTGTTCCACGCCACTTGTTGCCTGTATGCTGTACACACCTACAATGCTTGCAATTGTGTGAGATTTATAGATAAATGGATGGGTACATCTTCCTACCGGGTAGCATCTACCGATGTTGAGGTGCTTCAACCCAACCAAACAATGGCCAAGCTTGCTAATCTTGGCCTCGCATCATTTTACGCCTCGGGCGATCGTCCCTATGATTTGTATCTTTCGATTCATACAGCAGGCTTAGATGAGTCGAGGTTATTCCTGTCACCTTGGTGTCGTCTGTCGTTATTCCCTTGCTGTTCATATGTTTCGTTGTCTCATCCATTCATCCCTGTACGCACCGTCCCTTGAATTTTATCAGGAATGTGGTATGATGTGTTGGGCATAATTACAGCAGGTCTTTTGGTTTTTGGGCAGCTGCCCGCGAGCAGATGCACGTTACGGTACAGAATGTACAGTACACACAGTACAGCAAGACACCCTCTGGAAAATTGTCTTTCGAAAATCTCAGCCTCACACTTGACCAAACCAGCAGCGCACCTGAATTGCAGGTTAGTGGATTGCGGCGCCTGGGTATTTTCATTTTACTTTCAAATATTATCCGTCCGTTCATTCATCTTAGTTTGTGCCTTCCTAGACATCAATTCGGTGATTGTCTTGCTGAAGCTGGTACTTCTGCTATGCTTATCGGGCGGGTATAAGCGACTACTGGAGCAACAGCAGCAAAGAGAAACAAAAAACGAAAAGGTTGTATTGTAAAAAAGCAATGAAAACCTCCGGAGGGAACACTCGGAAAAACCTGCAACCGGCCGGAGTAAGAAGTGGAAACACGTTAGTATCGGTCGATAGATGACACCACTCCCAGAACATATTCTGCAATCATGCGCGGGCCCATTACTGATGTTACGTCGTATTGTTCAATCAACCAGAAGGATTGCTCAATCTGTTTAAAATTTTCTGAATTCGTAGAGCGATCGTAATCCTGACCAGGGACCGAAACTCGAAAAGGACAGGGAAAGTACACACAAGGAGACTGGAGTTTTCAGACGTTAATTCTCCGGTAGCCTTGCGGTTTTCCTATTGTAGTAGCTAGAGGCCAATACTACCCGACCAAATAGTAGCCCGATTCCCTAGATCTAAGATCATGTACCGTAAAATTTGTGTTATGAGAAGCCCAAGTGGCATTGTTTCAGTAAGAGGAAGCTCAGCTCGGAGAGGTCCAGGCCCAAGGTTTCTTAGCAAATTCTGCTCTGGAGTACCAATCGCTTGTCGCTCTCCCATCCTATCAGAAGCCAAGCTGATGCTGCCATTGTTCCTTTCAATCATGATCGAACAACACATCTCTGCTGAGTTGCCCAGCATAGCCTCCCAAATTCATTGGCCGAATGCGATGATATGTAAAAATTTTATCACAGAGAGAAAAGAAAATTTTTGAGAAATGTTAAAAGTTTTTCTCTCTCCGACGAGCAGACAAAGAATTCCCCGAGTGGCCAGTGGAAGAGTCGGCATGAGTATGAGCCAAATATCGCCCTCTCGATCCTATGGTCCGCAAGTAGAATAAGAAAAAGCCTCTTTGGTCAAATGTTGGGCAATGCTTCTTCGCCTTTCCCCAGTTTAAAATACGACTCTATGACTCGCAACGAGCCAGTATCAGCTTGCGTATTGCCGGACAGGGCAAGACTGCTAGCTTGGGGCGGTCTTTAGAGTGTGGCGGGAGGAGGGCTGAGCCAGGATATGCTAGCAGCCAGTTTTTCTCGAGCCGCCCGCCCTCCTGCCAGGTAGAGAGAGATCGTAAGGTTGCAATTTGGCGGCCGCACTGGGTTAACCCAGCGAGTGTTCTTGTATGGTTTCCTCACATCTATGAATTGTTAGTGTGCAAGGTGCTCAGGAACATATCAGGCCCACACGTGTCGGCAATGCCAATCCTTTCCAGATTCGGCCTATACTCACTAGCAAAAAAAATTTTTCAGCTGTTCACCCTTTTTAATTGGAATGCGCATTGAGGGTGGAGGAGAGGGGAAGGTAACATCTTGGCTTTCGGAAGAATTTGTCAGAAATGTGCCAACCAGATTCTTGTTAAGCTTTCAGATTTGCACGTTGGCACGAAGGCATCAGCGAGCACAATTACAGGAGTTGTCTAATGTACGTAGTCACAAAAGGAGCATCGGTTCATGTGTAATCCCCAGATATTGATATTGTACAGAATTGTATTCACCATGACCCAGTATCATGTGTAATTGCTGGCTAACGCTGTTCGATGAAAGTCAAAAATGAGACCGAAACTCGATCCAAGTCGACGAAAGGAAAACCGCGAATCATTTTGATTAACAGATGACGCCCAAGAAAATTTCCCATACACAAGAAGAGAGATGAAAACACAACCAAATCCGAGCACCCTCCCCCACAATAACAACCCAAAAAGCAGATAAATGAAACCCAGTTATATTATAAGAAAACTTTAGAAGACCAAAAGAAAACCGTTTTTTTTTTTCTTGTACCCCATTGATATGCAGAACTAAAGGAGAAAGCGGAGTAAGAGGAATAAAAGGCAATATGAGATAAACCAGTGGAGTAGCTAGTATGTTCACTGAGAACCGTTCGGCCGCCGTCTGTTGCTGTAGGGGCCTGAACAAGCTGACAGAGAGCATATTCGATACCACTGAGCCGAGAGAAGAAAAGGCGAATGATGCAGAAAACAGTAAGCCACGCCCTGAAGGTTGCACGAAATAAATGGAGAGGAGAGCTCCGCCCAAATAAAAATGTACTTTTGTTTGGGAAAGCGAAGAAATGTGGCATGAATAGATCGTAAACCGTAAAATATCAGAGAAGCGAGGATTATGAGAGATGTATATGTTGTGCGATTGTGTCCACCACAATCTTAGACAACGGTCATCCTCCTCTTCCAGTCCCTGACAAGATCAAAGGAACTGGCGTAATCCCGAAGCTCGTTCTTTGCTTTGTCTGATAAATATCCAGTTTCATGCTGAGGCATCGACTGTAACGATGAGAGTGAGGTTCGGGATGGCGATGGGTAAAGAGATGAGCTTCGACCACTTGGAGAGTAACTTGCCGAGTTGGATTGTGATGAGTAGGCAGCGGATGGAGGTGTTGATGAGAACGGTGCACGGCTTGTTGGTAACGACGCTGATGGGGATGGCTGGCGGCTCGACAATGAAGAAAAGTTCAGTGCAGGAGGCAAATAGAATCCTGTTCCGGGTGTTGGCGGAGCCCATGAAGTTGGTAATGCCTGTGGGGACGAAGAGGCACTGGAACCGCCTGAAGCCCGCTCAAGGTCTGCCAGACGACATGATTGAGAGCAATACGCTCCACCAGAAACGCTCTGGCGGTCACAGGCGAGGCAGAAGTCTGGAGACCAATCTAGCATATCCATTGCAGCGATTTGTTTTGCTTCTTTGCTTGGGGACGGAGTATTAAGGTATTAGGATGTACGGATTATACTGTGGGTGCGGGTAGGGGGGGGATTGGGGGGGGTGGGGTGGGGTTGAGGTGCTGCTTTCTCTGAGTGCGTAGCGGATGAATTGAGCAATGAATGGCAGTGTAGACAGTTGCGAGTGAACGGACGAAGGGTGCTATTTCAACATTCAATGTCGACAGCGGAAGGCGAGGGAGCTTGCGATGCCCTGATTACAAAAGTCGAAAGAGGGGAAATTTTTTTTGTGGAAGGAGGTGGAGTGGTGAGAGTTGGCGGTGGGAGGAGAGTTGAACATATATTAAGTTTGGTTTTGAGGGGGGGGTGGGAGTGGAGGGGGGGAGGGGGAGGGGGGGGGGGGGGGGGGGGGGGGGGGGAGGCAGGGCACTTTGGGGTCACTCACCTCACCAACGCTAAGGATTCACACATTCACACCTTCACTCACGCACGCATTGCTCCAGGATGGGGGATGAGGGTTTAGCGTGCGCAGCATGGGGACGCTTTACGTATGAGGAGGGCTGCGTGCTATTCCAGCGCTGGCTGGCACCCGGGGGCCAGGACGCACCGCAGGCCGGCCAATCAGTGGATTTGCCTCAAGACATGGGGCCGGCGGGAGGGCGGCCGGCCGCCCACGGTGGGAACTGAGCGGACTGGGCGCTGGGCACTGGCGCTGGGGCTAGCTCTGGCTCTGGCACGGCTCTGGGCTCTGGCACGGCTCTGGGCTCTGGGCTCTGGCACGGCTCTGGGTCTGGCGCTGGCGCTGGTACTGTAGAGTACGCGGTGTCTCTGGGCTGCCACGCCCTGGCCTGGACCGAACCAGAAGAACCAGAAGGTTAGGCGACGATCAGCTCCGTGATGCACGCGCACGAGAGAGGGAGAAAAGAAACGCAGCCGCAGCGAGAGATTGCGCCTTGGCGGCTATGCCGCATGCGGCCGCGCAGGGTTGGCGGCAGCGTAACAGACTGCGTGCGAAGGTGTGAGCAGCACCAGGAGAGGGCGAGGGAGAGGGCGAGGGCGAGGGCGAGGGCGCAATTGCAGCCAGAGAACTCAGAGAACTCAGAGAACTGCAGCCAGAGAGAGGGGGGGAGAGAGTGCGCGCGAGGCTCGCTGGGCATGCGGCAGCGGCCTGCAACACCACCCAGGTGTAACATGACATTACTTCACATCGAAGTTCCTACAGCAGCAGGCACCTACATAGTCTCGTAACCAGACGCTGACTAGCAGGCACCCCAAGGTGCAGCGCCAGCGAGAAGCGAGCAGCGGCGTCAATGTTAACGTAAAATGAGATATTCTCGTATGCATAACCATGCCCTCCTGTAGAAACGAGCCCCCCCCCCCCCGCCAGCCGTCCCAGGAATCTCGCCTGACAGAGTATTCTCCAGCACCACTGAACTGTCTTGTCATACTGACCCGCGAATGCAGCGCAGCGCAGGCTGCCAACTGATGCTGATGCTGATGCTGATGCTGATGCTCCTGAGCGGCGCCCCCGGATCTGCTCTGCTCTGCTCCTACCGGTGCCGCCCATGCAAATGTGCTGCGCTAGAGTGGTAACGAGTGCCCGCTCTATGCCCATTGCACCATACAGGCAGGGTGTGTGCACGCTCTCGAATGTCGAGACGAGAGACTAACGCTCAACTGCGGTAGTGCGACCTGGGCATACCTGGGCACCCTGAAGGGTAGCCTGAAGCTAGCCTGGTCGATGCTGATGCTTGGGCGCTCGAACCACAACCACCAAACACACACACACACACACACACACACACACAGTTGCAGCTGCAGCGCTAATCGTACCCTGTTTTCAGGTAGCACGACCAATCCTTCCACCCCCCCCCCATCAGAAAAGCTTCCAATGTACCCTAAATCATTTTGAGAACCCATCCCCCCTCCATTTTGAACATTTGCTGCACCATCCCTTGCCGGCCCCAGAGAGATATGAACCCCAGTTGCACGACCCAGCACAGCGACAATTGCAGCCGTGCCTGGGCCCTGGAGATGGAGCAAAGTGGTAGCTCTCTCGGCGTACTCGGCATCCCTTACGTCCACTTGATAGAAGCATCCTCCTTCTGCTAGTACGGTAGCGGCCAAGCTCAAGCTTGTCACAAGATACCCCAGGCGCACACACTTGCTCGGTCGATTCTATTTGCGTGGGCATGGCAAAAAAAACGCCTTCACCAAATAATAGAGTGAGCAGCCACTATCCAAAGTCAACTTTTGTCCCCATCCGATCCCCCCCGTCCAGCACCGGCACCGGCCCCCCAAACGTTTGGTCATAGCCTTTTATCCATACGTGTTAGTAGTGACGGTCATGCACACATCGCATCGAGGTCCGGTTTTAGCTAAGCCTTGAACAATGCACATCCAACCAGCGTCACCTATTCCCTTGCAATGTGTCAACGGATCTGGCGACAAGATAGCTTGTCTTGGCATCCAAGCACGTATCATAAGTACACCAACTGTTAAGTAGATCTCTCTATGTAATATCAATGAACGAGATAGAGTAATTTGGATGACAAGGGTGCAACATTAGGGGTTCTCTTGGAACACCTAACATCGCGGTTGAGAGTACAACTGCATTCAACCCAAGTTCGGTCTTGTGCATTTTCTGATAAACTCAGGCAGGCATGATCAATAGAGATAATGTTACCCTAGGGAGCCCTTCTCGTGCCGTCTTGGATGTTGACAGTTGTGGCGGACGCAAGCAAGGAGCAAGCAGGGAGCGGTAATAACACAATTCGGTTTTGATATCCGTTATGCCCTTTATGCGATAACCAGTTACCGTAGACTGATTTATGTTGGGTTTCTGTGCACTTTTCAACCAGCTTTACAACTTGTAGCTGTACTAATAATTGAAATGCGCCAACAAGCAGAGAGTTCAAAGAAGCGTGAGCATTAGGATCTCCTGTACCTATCCGCAACCACATCAACACTGTAGAAGCATTGTTGGCAGAATCGGATCTTTGAGGTTTGCGAGCTTGGTAGTAACCTAGTCTCGTGCCAGTAGTAGCCCACATCTGCATGTATTGTCTGCTAGCTATATAAGTTTTTTAATGGGTTTGAAGAACTTCCAACCCCTGGCGCTTCCCCGCATTTTATGCTCGACAAGCCGTCAGTGCCAAGGTCATCTATTCATTAAAAGCAATGATTTGCATTCTGAGACCCAATTACGTTCCTTCTTCATGACGGCTCATTAAAAAGTCGTCCTTCAATCCACGGGTCTGATCCCTGAAGACGACAAATTTAATTTTTGGCAAAAATCCAGTCTGTCAAGATTTCCCTTTTTTTGTTGAGCGCACCCTTTTCTATTATTCTTTTGAATGCCGTGACTATATCTGGAAAATGCGTAGTGGTGTATAATACCGACGCAGTATGTGTATCCTTTTTTGACCTAGTTTACAGAAATATGTCAGGCAAAATGAAAGCAATAAGTTAGAGTAAAAGGAAGGGAAAAAAAATTCTTTTCTGAAGGAATGGGGGAAGGGGGAAGGGAGGAAAGAGGAGGGGGAAAGAGGTATCATAAAGCAGGGAATTCGGTTAATATCCGTATGCAAAACATATATTACCACAACATTACCTACATGGTATCATAGTATAATGGTATAATAGGAAAATTCATATGGGTGCAACGACACTATGCAGTAGGGATAGATTAAATACCAAAGATCATAGTCGTTTATGGAATCAGCACGGGATGGGGTGAATAAACTTAATGGCTAAGCGCAGGGTTACTACTCGAGTAGTGTGCCGGGGTATACTGTACTTTACGTCAACGTCCGCCACAGCAGTCAAATGCTTATCAATCCACGTTCTGAGCAAGCCAGGCTATCATGGCGGACTTGTACCAGAAGTAAGTTGGATTAAGCGCTGTACTCTAGAGTACAATTCATCACGATTTAAGCCTTCTCGGATTAAGCTTTCATGGAGATAAGTAAATTGCGCAGAGTTAAATAGATCTATCAACTCGCACTGATACGCTTTGTCTCCCATGATGTTTGAAATGTTGACGCCCAATTGAATTCATGTTTACATGGAACCTTGGCGCCTGACTGTTCATGGCTATTTTCTGTAGGAAAATTGTCAGAGTTTCGGCTTGACTGCAATGCTAACTGCCACGGCCACTTCGATGCGGGAGCCTCTTTGATATGCTCTCTGTATCCTTTTTGTATGCGGTCCCCATGTATCAGTTTCACATATATATCAGTATGTTTCCCTGGCATACGGAGTTCCATTAGTCACTCTTCTCCCGTCTGTTCGAAGTTCTAGAAAGTAATAAGATAATTAGTGCTAGATATGTTCCAGTAGAGTGAATCCATCGTACGTACTACCAGCCAAGTAATAGACCTCCTGCTGAGAGATGAACTTGACCATGGGAATATGAATACCCTATAGGCAGAGCAAACTGGAAACATGGAATTGATAAAACAGAACACCAATGGCAAAGGTGTTGCGAGTCCAAGGCCAAAACCCGTCCATCGAGAGCGGAACTGCGAAACATAGGCGTTTGGACCAGTGTGGGGTGGCCAAGTCTCGGGTCCATAGGGCGGCCGATGGGTTGTGTGTTCAGGTAGGATCGAAATTGAAATCGTGATTGAGACTACATCCCGATAACCGGAGGTGAACGCTGCTGTGGAGACTGCATGTACATCACATCTGAGTGAGGCGGTGCTAGCTTACCCTGCAATGGGCATGTTACTTCTGTGCACGTGCGCTGTAACGAGAGCGGCAGGCCGAGTTTTAACAACGTGGCCATGGTGTGGCTTACGCACAAAGCAGAACCATCCCATGTTTGAAGGTCGCGTGGAACTCAGTCCCTCCTGTGTCCTGTGCCCTGCAGTCCAGATCTGGCTGCTGGTTCTGGTTCGAGATCACCTCATGAGCCGCTTACTTGCCTACTGTATTGCCCCGAAACTGCCATGGAGACCACGCTGCTCACGTGCGTTCAGTCAGATTAGTCAGATTAGTCGCCATTACAAGATGACAGCTTCATTGCAAGCGGCCACAAGCGATGCCCTCTGACCATCGGCACCACACTGTGACAGGACTGCGTACGCGCAGCCCACATTTTCCCCAGCAAATTTGGCTGACACTCCAGCAAACCCGCCCGTACTTCCAGATTGCTCCCTCTAATGCACCCGTAATTTGCTTCACAGGGGTCCAAGTTACAACCAGACCTTGGGCCGTCATATCCGAGCACCTATCAAAGCTCTAGAGATGTTGACTTTGCAAGTTCATACAGTACATATATGCAAATGCATGTCTAATTTGATGCTCAGCTTAGTCTCGAACTTGCAGGCTGTGTTGGGATATGTGTGTACGCAGAAGTCAAATTTTGTCTGACCTCGCGCCCGGCGCTGAATGCCCTTGTTGGTCGGTCACTCGTGCTACTCCCGACCCTACGGCCATAACTGCCCGAAGACTACGGGTGAGCCTCAGAGAAAGTGCAACATTGCGGTGTTCAATCACAGGGGATGCTATTCTGCAAGCAAAGGCACACTACCATTGAAGCTCGGTGTTCATACCAAGCTTGTGAGTAGTGTCTGTGGGAGCACGATCACATTGAATTTACGGGCTAGAATTGAAACTAATAAGCAGTTTCATAGCTTATTAAACTTCCTGCCCTGTCCTGATCTTCGCGAGAACAGTCCTGCTGCTCCGATTGGCAAATCGGAGTAACACGCAAGACTCCAGGTCATGCATGTCTCTCCTCCAGAGAACTCGTGATGGACGCAAGGTGGAGGAGCACGCTTTGTTCGCCGGAGGAGAAGTAGCATCGGAGGAGGAGCACAAGCAATTAAGAGGGGAAAAAATTGAAAAGAAACGTCACAAATGGTTAACCCAAAATCTCCCCATCATGACGTTATCCCTGCATGGGAAAAGAAAAAATGATTGTGCCAACACCAACAGTCTCTGTGGTCGATCGTCATACTAACAAACTCTAGGTGCTTCAACTGTTACGTACATAGATTGCCCTTTTACGTATTCACAAAGGGAAAACATCCCAGGGCCGCCAATGTTATTCAAGTACCCGATTAAGGATATAGGCTAAAAGCCTGCGCCCTGGCAGGGTGACAAAGGAGAGCAACTTTGAATGAGATGGCAACTTATGCATGCAATGCACCATATTACGCTCGCAATGATTTTTCATCTCACTTTGTGGCGCTGGTGGGTTAGCTCTGGTCTTGTGTATCCGATACATAAAGTACCTCAGTTGATTGAATTATTAGGTACGTTTCCGGAGTCTTGGTTGAGTAGCAATGGGCGGCGCAAATTTTCATGGCCTGTTATCCCAAGGTTCTGGGTCATTGGACACTCGTACAGCACCATGAGGGGTACTGACCACCAACAGATCAGGTGAGTCAATAATCATTAAGGTAAGTCACTAACAGCACTTTGCATCATTCGTTTCCCATCAACTTGGAGGAAACCTCTTAGCCTGTTCCACTTGAAATTTCTAGAGTTCCAAAAACTATTACTGACACCCATACCCTGGCTCTAATTTTTGGTTCCCTGCCTAAAATCCAAGATTATGACGTTAAGTCAAAGTTATGTACATAGGATGAGTAGGCAACTGTTTTCTCTTGGTTCTCCCTATTTCAACTCTCCATCGGTATTAGTGCTTTACCTCGTGCACTCAAACCAGAATAAATTGGTGATGGTTAGAAGTTGGTGGTAGGTTGCTTTTCATAGAAGCCATGTTTTGGAGCCATAAAATTCTGAACCTAGCCCCTACATAAACACCGATTCACACGGTACCAGTTTTATGGAATGTGGCTAGTTTGCTAGCTGCTGACCTTAGAGCGTAAATCTGGCTGCCATGGCGGCTACTTGTAGGTTAAGTCCAATGAAGTTATAGATTCTAATTATGTACACTATTTACCTAAGCCCGCAGCCGGCTGTTCCCAGCTCCACGTCCCCGGACTGGGACCCGGCACCGTGTCTATAATACGGAGATTCTGGAGCTCCATGCGACTAAAGGTTAAAATATCTATAAAGACAGACTGAATACAGTAGCAATTCCAGACAAGCGGCTCGGTTTCCCCATACCCATGGACATGTTTCATGTTTTATATTGTTCGGTACCCTGAGTTGGTTAGGTGGGGAAGTTTATCAAACACTAGACTTGCACGTTACTTTCGACGTCCAATAAGGTCCTAGAAGATCCCTGTGTCCTGTACTCAGTACAGTAGGATACATTGTTCTTCCCTCAATTCGTGTCACTTGCCAAATCCAACAGATCTCCACACACCTGGTCAGTCTGCAGTAGGTGTGAATAACAATTGAACTCACAAGGAGTGAGACAAACATGGTAGGGTTGACTTAGGTATGGTTCCAACGTTTGGGATCTGCAGGTGGAGAAAATTTAGACAAGTCTCATAAGCAATTGGTCAAGATAGAGAGGAAAGTGGCAAAGTGGTGAGTCCAGTCTCGAACCAGACCGCCCCAGAGCTCTGTTCAGTGCCGTTTCTGGTGAATCATATCTGGTGCCAGTGCGCCGGTATCGGTTAGATATGGTTTGGTTCTATCATACGCCTTGATACTAGCTGTGAGCACATACTTGATTAATAAGGGAGGAGTCTCGGATTTGGGTGCGTGTGTGTCGGTTTCCTTGTTGGTTGCTGAAGAGTTTTTTGTTTTTTCTTCCTCTTACCCGTGTTTCTCTAACTCGATCAGCTGTCTTGGAATTGTGTTAAATCACGAGAGCAGCCCGAAGCGAGCTGGAGCTGAGCTGACCTTTTTTCAAGCCACCCTGCGTCTGAAAATTAGCAATATTCACGGGCACGCCACGAACTGAAGAGGGTTCCTTTCCCACAACCACAAATCTGGTATTTTATTAGTATTTTTTGCTTTTCGTATCCAAAGTCTGCGAGCTGCGAGCTCTGTTTGGGCAATTGGGTCTGGCATGTATTTTATAGTGCTGCTGCTGATTTCGATAAATACACATATTTGTTCCCCATTAGTGCTGATAGCATTTACTTCACAAGGGATAAAGGACTGCGACGAGCGAAACCTCGCCCAAAACCAGCCAAATTTCCGCGTGTCAAACTTCTCCTTTACTCCACCCTACCTTTTTGTCGGCGTTTGGGAAGGAGGAACGAAAAGCCAGAAACAGAGAGTCCTGTGCTAGATTTTTCAAAACATTCCACGGCCCTCTCTCGTCTCTGTTTCCCCCTTTGATCATCCAATATGCATTAATGTTACATACACAAGTCACTACGCAGTGTAAAGTGGGCATTGGCTTCCGACTTGACACCCTCGTCGAGGGAACAAGGGCTCATTCACTTCGTCTAGGATCACTGTACGGATTACAGAATTAATTATGCCATGGGTGCGCATTCGGCTCACTCTGGTCATGGTACCATCTTTCGGGCTGTGTCCTAATTTGCCACCTGTGCATGACAGCCCGACTCGCGAAACGAAAAGAAAGAAAAGCAACAATTGCTTACCCTTCTACAAGGCCTTCCTCCCCGGTCTCCATGATTTCACGCCTGGTCGTCGATTCGGGAAGAAAGAGTCAAATACCTTGTATGATAGATTGGCGGAGAGGATGGCTGCGAAGAGGGATCACTGTCCCAATATAGAAAGATTCCACATCCATCTTCACGCAACGCTCGTGCTCGTGCTCGTGCTCGTGCTCGCGCGTACATACTAGTAGTTAAGCAGCGCATGTCTCTCGGAGTAGACGGCCGGAGAATACGAGATGAGCGCAAGCTCAGGATCTGAACGTTGAGCTTTCCCATGTCGACCAAACCCACCGCAGCTGCTGACAGTCAAGGGAGCCAGTCCTGGTAAGGTGGGGGCCGACCACGGAACCCGAATACGAAGCAAGCCAAGCGGCACCGTTGGGAGAAGTTGTGCTCTGGCACTGCGGTTCTGGCTGAGTTGCGAGCTTACGCTTAGGCTAGCGCCGCATCCTACATTTGAGCCACTTGTGGCTTAATTTCTTGCTCAATTTTGACCCTCGCCTCCATCAGCTCGTCATAAATATTTTTCTTCTGTTTTATGGAGATCACGCAAAGATAGGCCGAGCTGCTCCCAAATCTCTCGCCTTCATCAAAGCTGCTGAGGCTTTGGCCTGCTTGCTGGCGCCAACGAGACGCTTCTTGTATTGTTTGGTTCTTCCTTTTCGATTGCCATTCAATGACGACATTAATGTGGGATTGATATGATACAAGAAAACCTAGGGGCTGATCACGGTCGTGACTTAGTCGTATTGGGCATCGGCAGGTATGCCTAGCGCTCGCGGAGAGCGTGGATGGGATGACTAGTCTGGACGTGCGGATGACGGCTGCCTTGATGTATGCGAGAGAGTTGTCATGCGTTCCAGCAGCCTCGTGCCCCAAGCATACTTGAGATGGCCATTTGCAGCCAGAGCGGCAGCGCCAAGGCTACGGGCACTGTGCATAAGTAATGTGCTGTATGATAGGGAAACATGTGTTGGCCTGGCGCAGAACTACAAGGTAAGAATCAAGCCAGGTAGTAGCGCTCCTTGCAAAGCGCCGCAGTTGCATGATCCCTATGCTTCCCAAAAAGGCAATGCCATTATCGCAACGCCATCCTTTCTCCTCTCTCCTCTCCTGCTCACCAGCTCCACTCTTCCCTTCACCTGCAAAAATCTAATCTCCAACCGGCCCACATAGGTTCAACCAGCATTTCCAATTGGGCCAGCTGATAACATATCACATATAACAATAACGATCTATAACGACACTAGTGTCCGTGTTATTGTTGCAATAAGCCGTTTTTGCGTGCTCAGCATAAATTAATGATGATATATTAAGGAAACATGGAGGTACAGGGCAATATATTACCCACCCCCATTTCGATAGGTCGGGGCATTGGGGCCAAATACACACAAGACCAAGCAATTTGCCCTGCTCAATTTGCCTGTATCTTTTTCTTTTTTCTTTTTCTTTTTTTTTTTTCTCTTTTGGTCTTTAGGCATCCTTGGTACTGACCAGGGTATTAGGGGCAAGCGAGGCGGGGGCGGAGCGGCTACATTTCTTACGCCCTGGGACTTGAGAGCAGGACTTTGTTGAAGGTAAGCTCGCAAGACAAGGTCAATTCCTGCTACTGAGGCAAGGGGTGGCAGGGGCCTTACGCAGGGAAATTTAGTACCTAACGTTTATATGCATGTAAGTAAATTTTTACAGGTACAGATACAGCTACAGCCGGCCAGCCAGCCAAAAGACAAGAAAAAACAAGACAAGGCAAAACAAGACAGTGTAAATATAGGAGATATCAAGAGCCCTTGAGGGCTTGAGAAAAAGGAAAAGGATAACAAGTAAAAAAGAAAGGAAGAGCAATCTGCTAGAGTATATGAAGGAGAGTTTGTGCATGCCTGCGTGGTGCGTTAGACTTGGCTTACAGAAGTGGACGACTTGCTAGAGGAGGAGGGGGAGAGGATAGATACCAAGAGCGCCCCAATTCTACATAAAAGTAGAGAAAAGAGTCTGAGAAAGAAAGGTACGAGACTTTGAATGCGAGCTTGAATTTCCATTGCACTGGTTGATTGCTTGCTCTGAGAGGGTCAAGCTTGCAAGCTTACATGTACATTGGCAGCTGCGCTGCAGGGGTTGGACTGGGTCGGCCACAGAGCAAGTCGCAGGGGAAGTGAGGCGTAAGACAAGCGAAAGGTAGGCACCTAGCCTGCTACAACGAAAGCTCGACATTATCCATTCACTTGGATTGGTATCACCACAGAGGAGTAAACAAAAAAGAAACATTCCCGAAGAAAAAAACAAATCTGAGCAAGGGGAGGGGGGAAAAAGTTTTAGTTGAGATACCCTGCCCAGCTCATTTTTAATCTTCCCCTGTAGCTAATTCCTTAATGATACTAGTTCCCCAGCAAGAAAAATGATACAACTAAGGAAAATACGAGATATGTATGGAAATAAACAGGAGCTGGCCAGTCAGGAAAGTAAAACAGTAAACTGTAGTATTTTCTCGCGGCATTCCCAGTAATGGCCTGAATAGACAAAGCTACACAACTGAGATTGAGGAGCAAGAAACGCGCGAGGGATAATATCGAAGCCAGACATACAGAAAGACCAAAGGAAAAAAAAGTAAAAATTTTCTTGTGTGCATCAACAAAGTGCAGAATACAGTCTAGCCGCGACCAATTCATTAGCTGGCTTTTACCCTGCGGTGAGAAAAAAACAAAACAGGAAATATTTGATGAAAATCTCAACATTCACGGTTGGGGTGGATTAAGGATGGTGAAGAGGAGGCAAGCAGGGCTTCCTAAGCCTGCCCATGATCGACCAAATCTTAGACAACAGCTCTATGTGTCCTGCATGAAATACCGATATGAGAAAGGAAAAAGAGAGGAGCAGATGAAAAGCCAGCAAAGTAAGAAAAATTGAAGAATAAGAAAATTCCGTCGCCATGGTGCCCATGCTATTCCATGCCACGCTGCACGGAATCTACACCTAGCAATTAGTTCAATATACGAATATAGAACCTGCAATCTTTTACATCCATCATTCGACGTCTGGGGTAGCATCGTGTTTTTGTCGTCTCCATTGGTGAACGGGAATCATGCAGCAGTCTGCTTAGCCTTTTGCTGCTGGGCCCAGGCCAGGATAGCAGCTTTACCTCTCTCAGCAGCCACTTTTCTCGCCTTTTCCACCTGCGCAGCTCGCTCTTTGCGAAGAGCTTCCTCCTCCGGCGTCAACTGTGCTGGTGGTGCTGCGTTGCCATTGCTCGGGGCAGGTGCTGCTTTCCCATTTATTGGCGCTGCTGTGATGCCGGTTGATGCGACGCGGGTCGTTGTTGGCTTTGAGGTAGCTACTGAGAGCTTTGTTGTCGGTGCTTTCTTCTGGATTACCAACGCAGACCTCGGCACAGGAGCCTTAATCGGCCGTGATTGGTTCGGACGTGGAGGGCTTGATGGCGCAGCCTTGCCAGCTGTTTTACCTGTTGTTTTGGTCTGGAAGCTTCCAGCGGAAGCAGCAGCTGCAGCGAGTTCTCTTCCAAGTTGATCTTCAACTGCAGCAGAAACACCGCTTTCCCGTGAAATTTTTGCAGCGATCGAGGTCCTTATAGGTACAATTTTCTTTACTTTCGGCTCCCTTTCGTTCTGCAATTGTTTTGCAACTTCGGCCTCCTCCATCCTCTTCTTCCGCTCTTCGCGTGCAGTTGCTTGCTTCTTTGCAAGCTCATCCCCAGGTAACTTGAACGCCGCAGGCTTCGTCGGTGGCTTCGATGACTTAACAGCCAAGGGGGGTTTTGCTGTCAAACTGGCTATACGCGGACGAACAGGCTGGCTTGTCACTGCAGAGGACTGTTGAGAGTTTGGTGTGGTGCTGGCTTCTTCACCTTTGTCGCCGCTTGCGATGGGCTTGGGCCGTTTCGTTGGAGGTACAGGTCCTGATATTACCCGCTTAGCACGAATTGGCGGTGGTTCTTTTGGTATTACTGGCTTAGAAATGACAGGCGCTTTCTTCTCACGAAGTAGTGAGAGGGGAGGGCCAGAGGCTGGCTTCTTGACAGCAGGTACAGATGGTTTCTTCTCTACTGGCCTTTTCTCTGCTTCACGTGGTGGTGAAATAGGCGTGGACTTCTTCGCTGCTGTTTGAGGAGATGATGTCGGAGTAGAGCTTTTGTCTCCCGTTTTTGGTGAGGATGTCGGAATTGTCTTCTTCGGTGTTGTCTTAGAAGGTGAGTTTGCACTTGTCTGTTTTGGCGTACTAGTTGGAGACTTCTTCACATCACTTTGGGTAGTTGAGGTTGATGTCGTCTTCGCTGTAAACCGTGGAGGAGTGGTTGGCGTAGGTTTCTTCACCTCAGGACGGGAAGACAATGCCTCTGGAGAAGTGCTTGGAGCAGGTTTCTTAATAGAAGCTCCTCGAGCTGGTGTTTCCGGTGCTGGTGCTGCCGTCTTTGTAGATTTTGCTTTCGGCGGAGTTCCCGGAGGTGATGTCGTCTTGCCATTAGCCTCAGATCTCTCGGGTTTCCTTACACCCTTATTTGCAGTAGTAGCTGTCGCAGGAGCGCCCCCTCGTACCTTCTTGACGCTTAAAGACCGCATTAGTTTCTTTTCATGTTGCGCCTTCGGCGGGGCGCTGGGGGCGACTGTATCTGAGGCCTGTAGAATCCATCATAGCAGTAAGCTTCCACAAACAAACACACAAATACAACACAATACAAACGTCAATTAAACCATACCTCCTGTGCCTGTTTCTGCTGAGCCTCCGCCTGCGGCGTCTGTTCCCCCTGCGCCGGCTCCTCGCTCAAAATCCTCCGCTCTTCCTCAGTCTGCACCGGCAGCTGAATATCCGCCACCTGCGGCAGCGCCTCCATAGCAGCTTTCTTTTTGGGGGACCTTTTTATCACCGACACGAACTCGTCGTCGTCTTCTAGTGGATTCAATTCCAGCTCCCGCCCGTGAAACTCCGGATCAAATTTGGGCGTCTTTGGACGAGTTTGTGGTGGTTGGGGCGCAGAGGGCCGTCGAGGGGTCACTGGTGCGGGTTTTGGGACGTACATCTCGGGAAGGGCCTGCGGGACAGTGGTGCCGGATGTGTGCGAGGCGGGCTCGTCCATGATGGAGGGGAAAGAAACGAGTTGTGCTGTGCAACCGGGCTGCAAGTTAGCATGTGAAAGGCGGTGGGAGCTTCCCAGAGTGAAGGAGTGACTTGGGTGAGTTGAGGATGGGGAGATAGAAGAAATTGAAGCGAAGAGGCGGAGAAGAAGATGAGATGAGGGTTCCTACCTTCATTACTCTTTGCATTGCCATTCCCATTCTCGCTCCCCTTCCCCTTTCCTGACCGGCTTTTGCTGCTGCGAGAGGCCCGTCCGTTCGTCATTGCTGCTGCTGCTCCCGCGTCCTCTTGGCCACCCTCATAATTTCCGTTCCCGTAAGCATCGTGCTCGTTGAACGCTTCTCGAGTGTCGCTCCGATCGCGATCACCACTGCCATTGACCCCATTTACATCCGTTCCGCCGTAATATCCTTGCTGCTGCTGCTGCTCCTCCTCTGGCTCTGCTTCAACAGCCTTCTTCCCCCTTCTCGACATGGTGCGCTTGGGCCTCGATGCAGATTTCTCGATCACGGCGGCTTTCTGCTCATCCTCGTCGACTACATGCTGCTCGACATCTGCGGCCTTCTTAGCTCCGCGGGTGCGTGGCATTCAGAGGCTATATCGATAGCTAGTGATTGGTAGGGCTGGCGATGAGGGTAGCTTTTGTAACTGCGTGCGTAGGCCTGTGTGGTGTGTGCGATGATGACCAGCAGTTTTTTTTTTTGTCAATGCTGCAGAGGTTGAGATGGAGATGTCGTCACTCGAGGATAGCGAGGAGCGGCTTTTGGTTGGTCAAAAGCGGTTTGGTGGAGCGAGAGTGCCTGCACAACAGCTGACAGGCGGACGACAGCAGGCGGGCCCTCGACAACTAAGTGGGCGGTGGATCGACTGGATTTGGTGTTCCAACCTTGCTTCCCGGCCAACTCTCAGCTGCTTGCCCCCTTTTGCACTAGCGCCATTGCGTCTGTGGCGCATCGGCGAATCACGCTCCAGCATTCGCTTACTTCAACAAGACGAGGGGCGAATCAGAGGAATTGCGGGACAGAAGCATGCGGAATTGTTTTCTACTCTACGACCATTACGTTGGTGAAGTGAAGCAGGCTTACCTACTTCCCCACCCAACGTACCACTTTTTTGTTGTGCGGATTTGTTTTGTCCTGGTTGTTTGTTGCGGGTGTGCTTGCGTTGCTATGTGGCAACGGAACAAGCTACAACTTTGAGGTATGATAGATCTAGTAGTGCAGACTGTACTAGACGGCTAAGGATGCAAAATTTCATGTGACTCCATGTACCTATGTATACAGATGGAATATACATAACGTATCATACTCCAAAAAAAAACACAAGGCCTCTATTAGTTCGTGGTATAGTAGTATGTTAGGAGGATTCATGGTTGATTCTATATGTTCCGGCTCAGTCATCTAGTGCACCTGTTCATGAACGGCCCAGCCAAGTCACTTGGCCGTCTAGTAATGAATGGCCCATATTGAACTGAGTACAGGTATCACAGCCACTCATTATTCAGCTACAAGAAAGCAAGTAAAAACGCGAAATAAAAATCAGGCTGTCCTGTAATTACCCTGTAGTAATCTAATAAATAAGGAGAGGCAGACTCATGTGGATAGAGAGAACAGTCGCCCAGGATCCATTAGAGTTTAGTCATATGGGGCTGGGGCTAGACAAACCTACTTCCCTAACTCGGAATTGAACTGGGCCCTCAATTCCCATACCTTTCTATGGCACCATCATTACTACAAACAACAGACATACCACTGCACCTAGCTGTAGGTCAGTTCGAACAATAGCCAGTTCTTTCTGTGCCTCCACTTTTCAGCAGCCCCTTCAGCAGCCCCTTCAGCAGCCCCTTTAGCCACTCTCTATCTCCTACTGCCTCTCACTCGCACGTTCAACTGCACGTTCAACATACCCTCGCATAGAAAATCTCTTGTATGACCATAGCGACTGGTCTGGCCCATTTATGAACAGGTACGCTTGGTAACTGGGCCGGAATATATATACGTTATAGTCTCGTAACCAGTATACGTTATATGTATGCCCACCTTTATTGTAGTTTACCAGCATAAGTCCACAAATTTCAAACCTTGCCAAAGCGGCCGAAGCTCATCAAGAGTATTATTTCAGAGTGAATGGAGAGTCACCTAATTCGGCTATTAGAGCAAAAGCTATACCTACAAATGCAAACAATATCTTTCAGATGTACAAAGCAATAGGATATCTCACATCACTCAGTAGAGCTCATATAGGCTCGCCTCCTTCTCAAGATATCCTCTCGTGACCAATATTTTTCATGCTGCACCACTGGTCCCTATCTCCCTTCCAATTTCCAACAGCCCTCCCTGCCCACTCTTTTCTCCCATCTTCCACACCAATGTCACTTCCTTCCTACTCAGCTCCAGCTGGCTCCATGCCAACCACCGATCCATGTTGTTCATGACTTGCGCTCCTTACTCCTATCAGAGTTCACATACAGGTTCAGGATTTAGTTGTGCACGTGGATAGCTTCAAATTGAGGGAGGGAGTGGGGATCAGGGAGGGAGAAAAAGGAGTATAGAGGGATGTGAGATGCAGGATGACTGGGACGAAGAGAAAATAAGAAGGTTGGCTTGGGGAGTGATAATGAGATAGTGGCAATAGTTGTAGGCTTTGTACTCTGTGAAGAAAGTGGCTTGAATTTTAAAGGCCTAAGCTTGAGATGAAGGGGACGGTAGAATGAAGATGATGAGAGACGAGTGTATGATTCAGATGTTAATAATGCAAACGGAGGATTAATATGCAGTCAACAAATGGGCTCAGGATTGTAGTTGAAAGAGTATACATACCAAATAAACTAATTTATACTCTTCAACGAAGAGGGTCGTAATGTCTGCTCAATGTTACTTCTATGAAGTTGTAGTATACCTCCAGCTTCTCCAGTTCTCGAAATTTCACTTAATTCCGAATTGACACCTGAACTCGAGCTATTACTCTTAAGCAACTAGAACATACTTCTCCATGATTTTATTTCCAACATCCAAGCCATCAATACCCACCATTCCCATCGTCCTTATCCTTATCCAAGTTCCCTATAAACCCATATAAAAGCTTCGGTTGATTCTTCTGCTTCCCTGGATCCATTCTTAATATAGGTGACTCTGGTTGTGAACGGCTTCCCACATTTGCTTCCACCGTCACAGAGGTCTAAGCAGCACGGCCTCTACTCCTGACACCACTATTGCTATTACCCTCTCCAACCTAACCAAATATTAGGATATTGAGGAGTTCGCCATTTGCAGACATAGAGCATCCACCACCTGAAGAAGACATTCTGATGTTGCCACTTATATTTATATGCAGTGAATCTCTCCTTTATGAGCCTGTAGAACTGTTCCCAGATTCCAACTGCTGTGACTTCCTATACACAGTAAGCTTCTAGGCGGTATTATCTCTAGTGTCTGCTGTTGAACCTGCTTCGGCACCATCTTCTCTACCACAAAGTAGTGAACTGGAATCTATGCTCAAAGTCTTCCCAGATGTGATGTTTGGAGATAAATGCAATCACTGTCTCCTTTGCCTCTTCTATTTCTTCATATTTCAAAGCTAGGCCTATCTTCATGGGATTAAATTAGAAGCCTACACCATTATATCCCACACAGAAACTAGCTCAAATTGCCCAGTCCCTAGAAAAACGCAGCCATCTGTGGGAGTAATCTTCTAAGGAGCAAAGTCTTGACGGGGTAGCGAAACTGGGAGAAGTGGAGGTGGACGAGTTGGGGATGTGGACGAAGGACTGTAAAGGAATGCCAGTTGATTAGATTAAATAGATTAGATTAGATTGCTATGGCAAATATAGAGAAGGCTCCGCCGCATCTAATCCCTAGATTATCATACCTCACGAGTTGTTAAAGAAGCACTTCAGCTACCCCTACTTCTACTCAAAAGGAATGCATCTCCGCCCGCCACACTTCCTTTTCTCTCGGCAGGGTGCCTGTGCCGAAATGCACTCACTTTCTGAATCTTCAGCCGGACATCGTTCATTCTCAACTCGGCCCGATACTCAAGTATGGTGTTTACCCGCTCCCCACTACGCATTCTCTTCAGCGGCTCCGACCACTTCAGCGCAACCTCAATGAAAGCTCTCCATCAAGAGCATCTCCAAGACCGCCGCTCTATTGCCTCAATTGATGTCGTAATCATCAAGAGCAAGGGTGCTGGACAAGGTCTCAAAAAGCTCAAAGGTGGTAAGTCAACCCTCTTCGTAGTCCTCCTATTCAGCCCCGCTATACATCATCAAGACAGCATCTAATACATAGGCCCGGATTACGCAGTCCCAATTAGATTTGTCGCAAAAGAACTCAAGGTCCCCGTCTACGAAATTTTAGCGTTACCGACTGGGAGGTATTCACCCAGTACCACCCTACTCCCCACATCCACACCACCGCACTGACACATACATTTCGAGCCCCCCGACCCTACCCCTGGCCAATTTCTTAACCTCGCCATCGCTGTCTCCTTTGGCCTCTTGTTCCCCGCCGCATCCTCTTCCCGACCGAATACGGTGGTAATAACGTCCACCCCTCCCTCCTCACTAGCTGCCGCGCCCCTGCCTCAATTTACCACATCCTCTTGAACGGAGAACCCTTCACCGGAGTCACCATCCAGGCTCTCTATTCGACTCGCTTTGACCATGGTAAAATTCTCCTACAATTTCACGAGGTCCCAATCCCAAGAGGCACCCAATACAACACCCTCCACGACAAACTCGCCATCCTTGGTGTGCAAATGCTTCTCAAAATCCTGCCGAGAATGACTCTTTGTTCCTCCGGCCACATTTATCAACTTTCCATATCTGCCCTGTGAGGCACCAAAGATTCAAGTAGAGACTGACTGCCGAGTCCATTTCAACGAGCAAGCCGCTGCGGAAATAGAGCAGCGATGCGGCACGCTCACCACCCTCTGGTGCAAGCTCGGGGAACCAGAGCTTCTTGACCGGCGCAAAACGAGTTATCTTTACCCAGCTATCAGTATTGGATGAGGCCAAGCATGGCCCAGCAGGAAAGGAGCTCTCGGCGAAAGGATTGCCTGAGACGATAGAAAGTCGAATGCGTAGTTAGCCATGCACATGGCGTTATGAGCAAACCGAGGGCAAGAACAATGGTCCTGCTCGTTAAGTGCAGAAGTGGTTGGATCCAGATTGGTGGTCTCAAGATCTAGGGAGAAAACCTCACGCATGCAGGCGAGTGGGCAAGAGGCATGGTTGCGAATGTGAGAGGCCCTTGGATTGTTTTCATGACATAGAAAACAGGAATGCCACTTATTCAAATTGGAGAAAGGACGTGCCAGTCAAAAGCGCGAATCAGCATTGATTCATAGGAAGGCCACTGCACCTATTGTAGGCAAATAGAGGCATGCTTATTTAATATGCTGGGAGGTGCAAAGGGTGCTTCCAGATATATAAGAACTGCATTGAACAGCAATAATAAAGGCAAAAGAGGCACAAATAGTGCACCAAACAGAAAGAACAGATAGCAAGAATAAGACAAAAGATACAAAAGAAAAGATAAGCAGAAGAAAGCGAAAACAAAACAAAACAAAACAAGAAGAGGTCATATGTGGCCCGAAGTATAGATGAATGCAAGATACAGAGATACAACAAGACTAGGAATAACAGAAGAAAGCCGGCGGAAATGATTATCCCCAATACGCCTGTCTTAATGTAAAGTTGGCAATGAGCTGGATGATATCAAGGTGTAGAAACATTGCAAGTTAGGATACTTCTTTCTCACTCGGGCAAGACGTCCCAAACCCGAAGTCTTATGTTTCAATAGCTTAAATTATGTTGTTGGCTCAGCTTCAGTGATCACCGCTGGTGTTTCGTTAGAGTTGTCAACTGCTTTGGTTGTACTAGGCATATCGGGCGCAGGCTCTCCACTGGTATTATTCTCAACCTCAGTTGAGTTTTCATCCTCATTCCCATTCACTACCTTCACACTCGCATTCTCTTGAGCCCAAGTTTCTTTGAGAATCTGTTCGTCCCTCGCCTTTCGCAACCGTTCTGCCTCTTCCACTCCACCAGCCTTCCTCAATTTACCCTGCTCAACAAAGCTACCCAACTCCTTCTTGAATTCGGGTACTCTTCCTTCCAACTCTTTTTGCCTGAGCCTCTCCGCACGCTCAATTGCTTCAAGACGATTCTCATGGTTAGGCTGCAATGCCCGAACTTCACTCAGTAAGTTGTCCTTTATTGCCACAACATCGAGCGTCTCATCTATGGTAGGCTGGAAACCCTTGGAAGTGTTTCGTGCTGTCTTCAATTGTTGCTGTGTGCACTGCTCAACTAGGGCGAACGTTTGTGACGCCTTGTCCAGATCATCTTGGAGGTCCGTAATGAGTTCCTCCTGCATGTTGAAAAACTGCTGATCTTCGCAAACGACTTCAAGTTCCTTCTCCCACACCTTCTTCCACTTAGGTTTCTCACGCTTGATGTACTCCGCCATCTTGCGCACCTCATTCTTTGCTTGAACTAGGTCTTTGGAGACGTTTTCTAATTGACGATGCAGGGGTCTTACGCCCCTCATGACAACGTCCTTACGAAGCTCTTCGATGAGATCTTGCAGGTCATCAACACGAGTAACCAAATTGTCAGCGTCAGTGCCTAGAGTTTTCTTTCCTTCCTCCACATACGCGCGCCCACTTCCGGGAGCAGAATTTAATGTCGCAAGTGTCGAAGCATTCTCAAACGTAGCCTTGATGTTAGCTGCCTTTGTCTTGATCGTTGTCATGGAGTTGTTTACGTCAGAGACAAATGATGAATATATTTGCCTCAAAACGGCCAAGTCTTTTCGAAGGTCGCGGATCTCTCCTAATTGTGAAGCATTATCTGTTGTAGGCGCTTTTCGTACGGTATTTGTGGAACTTGTTGGTACTGTAGGCGGCGTTGGGGGAGCAGTTTGAGCAACAGAAAGCTCGGCTATTTTTTTGGCAGCATCTTCCTGTCGTTCTGCAACCCTCTGCAAGGCCACAGCCTGCCCATCAACCATACCCTTTACACCCTCCACTAACTTCCGCAAGCCTCCAATTCCATCGTCTATGTGCCGTTTTACTTCATCCAAAACTTCAATATTTAGACAAAGAACACTGCGATCTTTCACATCATTGAGATCCTCCAACTCATAACGTACTCCAGAGGTAGGATCCTGTAGATAAATTTCAGGGAAATCTTCTCCCGCTGGTGGGTTATAGTTGAATTTGGCAATGAACAAAAGACGAATTGAGGTTAATGACAAGTCCTCAACCCCCTCTGATAGAACCACCTTCTTTATTTGCCTCCCGATCTGTAAAAATATTACCATTTCCTTAGAATGGCTTGCTGCACTTGTTCCTGTGCCGGGCCGCACTGTATCTGATGATGTTGATACATCCTGTGATATGGGCGTCTTTGGTCTCGATTCGTCACCAGACTTCGGTCGTTCTGAAGACAATTCAGAAGGTGAAATAACAGTATCAACCTTCAGTGATGGCTGTCTTCTTAGTCCAGCATCCTTAGATGGGGGTACAGGATCACTCTCAGAAGCATTTTCAGCAGTTTTCCCTACAGTTAATTCTGGGGATTTCACGCCTGCGTCTGTCTCTCGCTCCTCAGATATGCGGTTTTTCCTCATTGGGGACGCATCAGCTCTCGTAGTAGTCTTCATCCGCCTAGGATGACTATTTCTCAAAGCTTCTGAAGTATCCTGTGGTTCTCTATGCCTGGGTGTAGGCGATGCCTGAATTGGTGGCATTGGTACGGGAACACCGCTGTGCTTGCTGTGAAATGCCGAGTATCTACGAGAAGCTCTACGTTCAGGCTGCTTTCCTCGCTGTAAAGCAATAAGCGGATTATCTTCCTCCGGAGGAGGTGGCGGCACGAAGTATTGCGGAGGAATACCAGCTTGGAAAGCTTGCATCTCAGGAGTTGGACTACCTGGAGACGTGGTTGATGAACTAGATATCGTAGACTGATGCGCTTGAGAGCTAGGGTTGGGTTCACGTGTCCTGCTCGTTGGGTACGGAGGGTGTGTAGTAGGAGAAGCGCCTCGATTTGGCGAAGTAACAGGCATTGGTGAGGTTCGTGGAGGAGTAATCTGGTCCTCCAAACTGTCTGTACTTTGGACTCTTCCTGATCCTCCACTTGATCGAGATCCTGAACTCTCTCCAGTTCCTCCCGTTTGCCTTTGGCGCAACCTTGATTGCTTCTTCTTCAAGCCATGAAGCAAATTTATGATGATTTCCCTGATTCTGGGAAGGTAGACATCTAGACTAGCAGGGCTAGCATCCTGACTGAGGGTACTCTCCAAAATCGCTCGCAGGGCGTCCGGGACATTTCCCAAGTCCGCTGTTTCCACTCCAATAGCAGTGAAGGCACGGCATGCGATATTGAACTCGGAGCCTAGTCGTACGTAAACATCCGAAACCTCCGCCTCTGTTGCATTTCCACGGGACCATGAAGTCAATGTCTCCAATAGCTGCTTCGTCGCAATCAACAGATGTGTAACCGACTTCTCAATCGTCGAGAGCTGTGCGGTATGTTAGTTGAATCCTAACTCTCTGGGCCGTAAAGAAAATTGAAGCACACATTTACTTGATTGCGGTCACGGTTCCTTGACGGCCGGGAACTACTGCTTGCCGTAGACGAGTTGTGGGATGACGACATCGATCCCGAGTGATGCGCATTTGATGATGTTTGGCGCTGGATAGAGCCAGAGCCACGTGTGGATGATGGTGGAGGTGGAGGTGCTGGGGATTGCATAACCTTCATACCTGCGACCGCTTGCCCTCAATCTAGTTAGCTCGAGATCGAAGTCCTCGAGGCCGAGTGAGAAAAAGATACTGGATTAGACAGTACGAACACAACAAAGAATCTATCTTTATTTTCCTAAGCTTCGTATATGGGAGAGGCCCTATGCTCTCCGGCACTGGCTCAGCAAGGGAAGAAAGGCAGGATGGGAATGACTCGGTTTCTTGTCGTTGAGGATGTAATCTGGGACTATGTTGGCCGTAGCTCAGCTGAACAAAAGATGCCAGGAGGCACCAGAGGCCGGAACGATATTGCGGCGATGTCGTTGGCAGCTAGACGGCGCGATTGGGCGTGTGACTAACTACTTGCTCTTAGTGTGCGCGGCCATGGATGCGTAAAGAGAGGATGTGTGATGAAGGTCGTCTGAGAGTCTTGGTCATGGGTATCTTGGTTGCAGTCATGGGATACGATTGAAGAACAGAGAGGAATTGGAAGAAGCAACTGGAGACTTCCCTGTCGCATTCCCGATGCATTGATTGCAATGCAATGCAGGTTCTGGTTGCATAGCCGCTCGAAGAAATACGCAAAAATAAAAAAAATGCAACATGCTGCATTTAAGCAAACACAGCAAGTGAAATAGTACGCTTGTATGAAATGAGGAATGAACGCCAAAGCAACGATTGCGTAAAGATACGGCAAGATGAAGATTCTAGGCAGCAATGCTTCATAGTGCTTGCATGTAAAGAATGCTATCCTCTTACCTGAAGCTGAGACACCGATGGCCGACTGCTTTGAAAATGTCTGGCCGCAGAGCATAGTACTAGTATGATATGCAGTGGACTCCGTGCCAACCAGACTGTAGTAGGATTGCTTGTCACTTTGAGTTTGGTAAGAATGGAGCCGAGGGTGGCATATAGTGCAGTGCAGTTCTAATATTATAATTAGGGTCTCAAGTCCAAGGGTCCGCTATTGGTGGAATTACAAGTACTTACGCCTGTGGAAGGTCGAGTACTCTACAGGTCTGAGACTGACTCCAGTTTTGTGTATGCATGTCCTGCAGTAAGTGAATTTCATTCTGTCTGGCATGACATTTGCAATATACACAGCATGGAAATCGATCGCACTGTATTTCTAATTCCACCCCACTACTTTCCTAACCTTATCACTGGGACTACCGCGATCGATCTGTAATGATACAGCCGACTATAGCATTATTCCAGGCCAAAACAATCTGCAAATTAAATCGGAGCTAGACAGCCATTCATTACATCAACGTTAGTATGTGGATGAAAACTCAAGTGGTACAATACAACGCACCATTTAGAGATACTTGACGTACAGTACATAAGTGCTTATTTCGATTGATATAAAACAGCGAACATATAGGACTATATTACATCAGTGGAATGGCTTGGCATTATCCAATATGTCAAACTTGATCATTCGGTCTCGTGCACAAGATTTGACAAAAATGACTTGAATGGCGCAAGGCGAATGTGGGAAGCTAGGTCTCCCAGACTGGCTAAGCTCAAAGGTAAAGACACAGGTACAGTAATACGTGAAAGAAGACAAAATTCATTAGTTTGGGTTGAGGGATTGGACATGGTTGCGTCTTTGGAAGAGTTGCAGTCAACTCTCAAGAGGAAGATGTTTGCGAACTTTGGTGTTAAGTGGGGATAGACCAGAGACTACCCATTATTGAATCCTTGAGATAAAATTGAAGTTAGATTACTTTCCATCTTGCTAGTGAATTGTGCGTCGAATCCCTCGTACAGGATGTCGTCGTTGATACTTTGTTGTTCCATCACTTGGTTTAAATCTTCTATGAAGTCCCGCCTGCTTTTGCCCACAGACACACCTTCTCAAGAATGGCCGAATGTAGCATCGTCCCCAGACCATCTTCGCTGAATGAGTGCCTTGTGTCATGCCTTGGGATGACGATACTCATTGTACCTATACAGCCGTGAAAACTTTGAAAGAAGAGAAATCCTTACAGAGCGTGATCTCCCCCAACAGTTCCTTTTTTCGTTTTGGAAAATGAGTACTATGTCTAGTCCTCTCATAAGTCCTAGCATCATCATGGTGAGTTTAATTCGGATTTCCCATTAATTCGTTCAAACGTTGTATTAATAGTCCCCATTCAAACCTATGCTGGCCATCTCACTACTGTGTTCTCGTACTTTTGATCCGGCGATACAATCACCTCTGCTAACAAAATATAGCTTTTAGGGCCTACCATACTTATCTCATTTCGAGGCACAGACCCACGAGACATCTGCCCATTAGGTAGATTTAGCATGACTAGTCCCACCAGTAGAGTTCAAGTCTTCAAATCATTATTGCCAACACTATCATTGTCAACAGTGTTTCTATCCTAACGCATCAAGTTAGTATAGATAGCCAAATAAAATTACTACTATATTCGAACTCGGGAACTTGCCTGGCTGGTATAGGTTGAACAAAGGGAATTTCTGGTGAATCCTTGAAGACCTCTAAGGGTGATGAATCGATGGTTTGTAAAGTTATAAGCAGTAAGGTTAGATATCTCATGGAAATTAGCAACTGTTTGGAGAAGATCTGCATATGACAAAACAAACTGATACTTTCAAAAAGCTGCAACATTCTGCAGAGACCTTGAGGAGGAAACCGTTTAGCCTCGTTCCAGGACCGCTTATTGCTGGTTACTTGTTAGTCTGGTTAGTTACTTGTGGTTGTGTGGTTTGGTTGCATAGCCCAAGAGTGGTTAAGATGATACATCAAGCACCTTGTATCATACCATTTAAACTTCTACACCACCTTGGCACGTGCAGAGTATTGCATACGCAGAAGTACTCGGGGGTAGGGAAAAATACTCAGAAGCACTATGCATGCATAAATGTACGCCACCCGACAGGTGTCAAATAATGTGAAGTAGGTGTGGCAAAAAAGTCTTTCAGAATTTTTGTATGCATATGGGATTTACATACGGAGTAGTCTCTTGAACAGACCCTATTCTGCTTAGTAAGCTCGTATGGCGTTTACACCAGTAAAATATTAGTTACAAGACGCCAGTCAGCGTCTGGGCACGAGACTAGGATTTACACACAAAAATATGACACACGTATTTTTTCTCTGCATACAAGGTAATAAAGTGATACATATTTCCCTTTGACTACCATAACAAAAAAGCCAGTCTGGCAAACATCTAACTCATGAAAGGACTCTTTCTTTTACCATTGTATCCCACTCTTCTTGAAGCTTTTCAACTTCATCTGTGCATTCAATCATGTAAAGTACTAATTCAGATGTGCTCAATGCAAGTAGTTTCTCAATTGTGCATTTCATGACCGAAATCTTTGCGTGCCGAGCTTCGGAATTTCATTTTGCTGTTGTATGAGGCTTCAACAGGTGATTCGAGACTGTGACGAGTGGTTGGTTGAAACAAACATTAAGCGTGTAGGATTACATAACAAACAAGTAGACTCTATCCTAGCAACTACCCTGTCACATTGTATGCAACTTTTTGCGCTTCTGAAGACTGACCCTTGATACCGAGTACTTAGTTATATGAAGTACTTGTACGTTAGACGTACTTACTGCGCAATGCGGCATTCTACTCACAGCTCAATCCTGAGAGCGAGTAATGCCTATAAGTGTAACAACTTGCGTCAAGAGAGCCGCCCAGGGAAAGGGTGTCTGACCAGGGGATGCTGGAGATATATCGATTTGAATTATGTTGCTGACATTCGGAACGTCAGGGCCGGCTCAGTGAGCACCGGCAGCTTAACCTTTCGTAAGTAGATACTGTACCGTGCCTGCATCTCTGAACTGGGTATGAGAGCAGTACCTGCGCCTTCGCACGAGGCTATACGGGAGCAGAGTACGTAGTAGTTAGTCCCCGCTTTGTATCCCTACAACAGCCCTGACGTGCCAGGCCTGTCCCCGCCGCCGTAGACGTGCTCCCTTAAGGCCAAGGTGCCTTGCGCAAACTATTGTAGCCTCGCAGCGCCCCGCCAACATTCAGCCGGGCAGTCAGGACGCCCCTCCCCTCCAGCCTCGCCCTCGCCCCTCGCCCTCGCCCCTCGCCCCTCGCCCTCGCCCCTCGCCCCTCCCCTCCCCTCGCCCCTCCCCTCCCTCCCGCCCTTCCCGCCCCTCCCCTCCCCTCCCCTCCATGCCCTCCACAGCTCGAGACTGACCCTCCGCGGCCCGCCTTCACCCCTTCCCACCTTCCCACGATACTACCACATAACTCAATTCCCCCCCCTGCTGACCCTCAGCAGTGCATGCTCTTGCCGAGCAGTTAGCGTACTTGCCCTTCCGCGAGTTCTCTTCTTGCATAATTGCTCGTGGGAGAGTATCATACCCGCAAGTACAAGTACAAGTACAAGTGTTAGTGCTAGTAGTGTCGCTGCGAATTGTGAAGGCAAATCATGCTGCGAGTAGATTCACATTGCCGTCTCTTATGCTTACTCTTCTTAATGTGCACTTGACTGCTTCCTTCCCTAGCACGGCACTTTTTTTGCGGCAACACCCTCCAGTTGCAGCGAGCAAGTGCAACTTCGACAACACGTCTCTATCACTCCAGTCTGCACACAACAGGGGCAGTAGTCCACCAGAACATACCAAGTGACAAGAACATCTGGCTTTAGCGGGAGCAGTGGAAGAGCCAGAGCTTACGCACCGTGCAACTGACGGAGGGGACGTAATAGAGTAGGTGAGCAAGAAGAGCGGGCAAGGGATAGCGGCGTGAGTGTGTCTAAGCTAGAAGGTGTGCACCAGTGGATAGAAAGAAACAATAAGGACATACGTATAGGGCGAGGGGAGGAGGAAAGCACTGGAGTTAGGAGGAAGAGCAAGAGTTTAAGGGAGAAAAAATAAAATAAAATAGAAAGAACGAGGGAAGGGGGGGAAAAAAAATAAAAAATAAAAAAAAAAGAAAAAGGAAAAAAGGGAAAAAAAAAAGAAAAAGAAAAAGAAAAAGGTTATCAAGTGCAGGTCTCACTTTCCCTACTCGCGAACCTGGGAACATCTCACGATTCATTGCCGACTTGCTGAAACCTGACGCTGAATCAAGGTTGAACGATACGACTACTACGACTGAAGACGCGGGATCTAATTCCCCATATTGCCATACAGCTTTTCTATCTTCTGATCCCCTTCTTCAATTTCCTGGCTTGCAACCTGCCTCTTAGTTTATCTCCAACGATACCTTATTTTGAACCTTCTCGAGGTAACCGTTTTCTAAGCCTCTCTTCACATAGGAGCATAGTACCCCCCGCCCATCCTCTAACCTACCGCAATCGATTGACCGGGCACATATTGCGATACACTCTTTTTAAGCAGTGCACATCTCTAAAGTGTGCAGTAACCTGACATTCATCTTATCCTATTGATAGCAACAACGCTGAGCCTGTTGCGACTATTGCACTCATCTTGAGATCATGGCATCAACTGCCACAGCCCCATCCCCAACTGGTACATCTGGAACATCGAGTTCAAATGGCGGCAGCAGACCTCAGCTAAAAACCACTACCTCGACAAGCAATTCTAGTGCTGCAAATGCTAGCAGGCGATCTGTGCAGTCCCCTATCGACGGCGGCTCTCAGAGGTAAGTTTCGTTATCTCGCTTAACATACTTTTAGGCTTAGAAACTCGTCTCATGACGACAATTCCCTTCAAGTGTTTGGCGAGGCACAACGAACTCTAAATCATCTCTATCTTCACAAATACTAACAGGACTCGTTCATTATAGAAGGAATTCATCTCACAAAGTGTGGCCTCAGCCTCCACAACAAAAATTCCAGCACAACGGAAACTCTCAAACAAATTCCCCAGGGTCCCAAACAATGGCCAAGGCGAAGCCCACAGAGTCTGATACACCAGATAAGCATATGCACGACAGAACGTTGTATTTACTCGCTAGTATGGCTGTAAGTCATCAAAGACATTTCCACCAACTCAATCTGCAGACGCAGACATATAGGCGATTGGATTTCTAGCCTCAATTTACCCGACGGCTATGAATTTGACTGACCAAGGAACTGTAATCAAGGGAAAATCTGTTACCATAACTCTCAAATCTGGAGCTCGCTTCGCAGGCATTCTAAGTGGCGTCTCAACTGGATTAACCGACCTGGGATGTATGCTGAAATGGGTCCAGCAGGTTCGGCCTGCTACCGGAAGTGCAGAGGATGAGACATCTCAGAATGGTTACATTGGAGGTGGACTGGATAAAGCTGTCATTTTCCAGGCGCAAGACGTGGTCGAGATTTACGCAGAAAAGGTTACTCTTGGAGACCCAGATACAGCAAAGCACGCTCAAAATGGTGCGTTCGTGCCTCTTGTGCTTATAGTCCGCCCATCTAATCTGTTATTCAGGTATCCCATCATCTGGCTTCAGAACAGATACGGATATATCTGGGGGTTCAGGACCAACCAGAGAAAGGGAGCTCCACAGATGGGAGCCTACCCTTGATGACTTAGCCAGTGCTACTGTGGGACTTGAAGAAAGCACACCTACCACTGGAGCATGGGATCAATTTGCAGAAAATGAACGACTTTTTGGTCTGAAGTCTAGTTTCGATGAGAATTTGTATACAACTAAGCTGGACAAGAGTCATCCACTATATCCGCAAAGAGAGGCGCAGGCAGCAAGAATTGCCAAAGAGATTGAAGGACAGACGGCCAAGAATGCCCACATTGCTGAAGAGCGTGGTGCTGCGTGGGTTGATGATAGTGGAATGGACGAGGAGGACAAGTAAACTCTCTTTCTGAAACTGAATAAAGTTTGTGCTGAGACTATAAAATAGGTATAGTGGGGTCCAACGGGTGCCACACGCACAACCCAGCCAGGTCAATTTCCCTCCACTACAGTCTTCCGGCCCTGGCAAGTATACCCCACCTGCTAAAAGGGCGCCCACTGGGCATCCTACTGTACCTGGTGCACCTCATGATCCTGCTATCATTGCGTCTGCATTGGCTCGTCCAGAGACGTTACAGCAGCAAAAGCAGCAACAACAAACCCAGCAACAGCAACTGCCAGTTCAGCAACAGCAACCTCAACAGCAACCTCTGCAGCAACCTCAGCTCCAGCCCCAAAAGCAACAACAGCAGCCTCAGCAGGCCAAGCCAGTAGTGCCTCAAGTGAAGCTGACGCAGGCAACGGAAGAGCAGCCAAAACCGAGGGAAAAACCAGCACTACCAGAAACTGTAGCCAAAAAGGTAGCTGCAGTCAGCAGCGCAATTGCTAATACGAAGATTACTGCCCCTCAGATTGAACAGCAGGTCTCCAGCACATTCAAGCAGTTTGTTCATGCGGAAAAGGAACGAGTTGAAGAGAAGAAGCGTGAACTGATTCGGAAAGACAAGGACGTTAAGATTCAAGACCTTTTGAAATTCTCAAGAGAGTTCAAACTTCACACACCTGTCCCTACTGACCTGGTCCCTATACTTGCAAAGGATAAAGCTAAACAGGCAGAAATAGTAGAAAAAGCGAGATTAGCCGCTCTCAATGCTCCACCAAAGAATACCGCTAATGCTACTACTGTCGCAACTTCTGCTTCTGCTACGACTACTACTACTATTACTACTGCTACTACTACTGCTGCTACTACTACTACTACTACTCCTTCGACAGCAAATCAACCAGCAACTGCAGCCACTGCCGCCCCTTCGACCGCTTCTGCTCAAACTACACACTTTGACAAGCACGGTTATAAACAAGCTCATAAATCTGGGGGCTTCATTTCTCATCAATCCTTCGCTCGGGACAAGGCAATGGGCGCTGGACGGTATTCAAATATGCCACAGCAACAACAACTTGGCCAACGCCTTTTAGCGGCTAGGGGTGCACATCATGCTGGTCATCCAGTTAATCGTACCCCTCTGCCAATACCAGAAAATGCGACTAGCCTCGCTCCTAAGGCCTATCCTGCGCCCTCAGCCTCGTTAATGAAAATGAACGCCCGTGCTATGGAGTTCAAGCCAAACCCAACTGCTTCTACATTTACCCCAAGCTTTGGTAGCGCTGCTGCCTCAACACCAAGTCCTACTGCTTCTGTTGGGCATGCCAATGCATCAAGAGCTGCCAGCCCGTCTGCATTCTTCGAAAATAAAAAACTCAAGACTAGTAAAGAAGAAAGGGCAACCGTTAGTGTGTACTTCAATCCATTCAAACGCATGAAGGAAACAGCTGCAACCGGAACACAAACTGCCAGTCCTCCTCTGAAAGGGCTTAAGGCCAAAGACGGCAAGATTGTTATCGATAGGCCATTTAATACCTTCCCCACCTGGCCAGTAAAGGACGAAAATAAGGAGAAAAAGTATGATCAATTGTTCGACAAGCCAGAATTTGGAATTGGAAACTCAATCAACTCTCCTCAGCCGCCTCATATGCACCCACATCAACCGCCTCATCAGCCAATACCTCCACATATACCGCACCCTGCTCATGGGCCTCCACCACACATTCCCCATCCTCACCAGCCTCACCATCCACATCCCCAGCAACATCTTGGCGTCCCCCCTCCACATTTCGATCAAGATCAACACATGAGGCATCATCTTTCATCTCCCCCATCAGTCATGCCTTCACCACATTTGCCAAATGCAACTGTTGCATTTGGTTCACCATCTACTCATCATGCACAGCTTTCTGCAATGTATGCGGCCCAGCATGGCCACATGCAACCTTATGTCCCAGGGGCTCCGGGAGCACCACAGTTCGGATATGGTGTACACAGAGGGTACTTTGTACAGCCAGCTACAAACGGAAATCCAGGAAATCCCGTTATGGTTCCAACGCAACCACATGTCCCCTATATGGCGCCTTTTGTTCAAGTTCCTGTTTACTCACCTCAACAGATGCATGCTTTCCCTGGTCAAAATGGGCCTCCTCCTCCAGCGCCGCCATCCACTGGTTATCCAAGCCCACGGCCTGCACCGATGATGATGCATCAAAATTCAAGCCAAGGACAGCCACCCCCACCACCTCAAATGATGGCAATGGGTATGGCACCTCAACAAGCTGGAATGTATGGAGCTGGAGGAGCTCAACAACAAAGTGAGTTACACCAAAATTGGGTTCCCCAGCGTTCTCCCATTGTCCCTGTTCGTCGTTTTAGCCGTGGTACTGCTTCTTCTCAAACTCCCCCTCCCCTCTCTGGCACACATCCCCATTCACCTAACGCTCCTCTATCTCACCATACTCCACCCACTTCTACCGCCGCTACCTCTGCAGCTCATGGCTATCTGACGCCTCCCGGCCCGGTGTCTTCCTTTGATCTCCAGCGGAGTCAGACGTTCAATCCAGGCTCAAGCCCTGGTTATGGCGGTAGTGGCAGTGGAGCGGTAGGAAATCAAGTAGAGAGTGGTGTCTATGGGATGGCGCAAACTACAGGAGGAGGGCCACACCATGGCACTGTCATTCAAGCTCATGGGACAGGAGGATATTCTGACGTGAATGCAGTGGGAAATATGATGCGGGGCAGCGCTTATCCGCCTCATCACTACGGTAACCATCATCAGCCACATCATTATCCACCCAATGGTCGTGGTAACGGACCAGTGGCCTATGGGGCTGCTCAACAGCAACAGCATCCTGGTGGCACGCCAGTAGGGCCACATGTGCAACCAGCCAATCAGCAACCCCCTATTCCACCACCATCAGCCCCGCAGGGTCATCCAGGTGAAACGGAAGAGGGCAAACAGTGAAAACGTCCCATTGTCCGCGAAAGATCTGAGCTAGAGAAGTTGAATACTTTTTGGGATTCATTAAGGTAAGCAATTTAGAGGAAATAATAGGGGAAGGATTGGAAAAGTTAAGATGGATTCCGATGGCGGAATTTATACAGATTTCATCTTTTTGTTCTTTCATCCTGCGCCCATTTGGGGGGTGGTGATGGAGTGGAAGAATTCCGGAATGGCGGATGAGGGTCAGATCTTTCAAAGGCTTGGAGGGATAGGAGGAGGATGGATGGGATAGTGTGGTATCAAGTGCGTTGAGATATATCTAGGCAAGAGGGAGGATCTTCGAGTCTGCGGGGGGGTTCTATTATTATGATCATGATGATGACGATGATGACGACGATGACGACGATGATGGGTATCTATGATGGTAGTAGTTGAAATAGTGGTCACGATGGCAGTAGTTGTGGGCTTCATGATGATTGGTAGGTGCGGTGTTAGTGGAAGGTGGGACAATCAGGAATCATTATTCTATTCATTTCTCGTTTGCTATTCATGCCTGGCTCTGGTACTCCCCGTAAAGTTTCAAGTCTCATGGGAATGGAACATGGGCATTATAGGCCGCGGTGGGCACGGATCAGGGTATTTCAATTGTGACAGAGGCTTATGAGGGTCTATGGATCGGATGATTTGTTGCTTTCTTATCCTTCGATGTATATTTTTTCATATAAATTTAGTATTGTTATTATTGTTATTTGCAAGATGCAGTGGTTTCAGCTAGCTATTCACTCGTTGCATGCGCATGCATATGCATTTTTCAATTGTCGACAGTCTCATGCTTACACATTTAGCATATAAGAGAATGGCATCCAACGAATTGTAGTGTGTTATTCCGTGGCCCTGTGGAAGTCCAATTCACAGATTGCATATGACCTTAAGCTTGCTGCACAGTTTCAAATATGCGGGTTCTTTGTAGTGCATCATAATGCACGCGTACCATCTATTTCTCCGTTCAAGGAACGATAGTGCAACACTGCTACAGCTGTCGGAGGCGGCGGGATGGAGTGCTTGAGAAGGACACATCAGCGGGCGTTGTTGAGATTCTGGTAATCCTGAGTTGGTATTCGGACAAGGGTGATAGGCATTGGAAGTTCTTGGTCTTTCTTTTCTGGGCCGCTGTCTGGGTCTGATATGAACGGATCCTTCTCGGCTACCTTTTTCCCTGAGAGCTTCGATAATGGGGCTGGAAGTGAGATGAATGTATAAGCCCTAGCCGCGAGCAAAGTTGGGACCGCAAGTTGTGCATTGGAAACTTACTGGATGCCATGGATATCGCCCTTAGAACGTTTTGCCAGTTTGCTAGCACATGTGCGATAGCTGTGTGGTGTCAGTGATGAGCAAAAAAATGTGAGAAGAAAATCAATCAAAGGCAAGAAGGATATCACGGTAGGAGGGGCTTGGAGAGTAAGGGGAGCGTCGATACGGGGACGCTGCACGGGCGGGGGGTGTAGGTACCTTCCGTTCCGTCAGCCAACGTGTTCAACTTTGCCTCCAACTGCTCCATCTGTAGCGCAAGCAGCGCACTGAGCTCTTTGAGCTGCAAGAGATTGTCCAGCTCTTCTCTTTTCTCGTTGATGCGTTGTAGGAGGGCGGGGGATGCCGACTGCTGCGAGGAGTAGAGGCCGGCGCTGGTGCCGGCGCCGAGTGAGGACTGGCGTGGCGCTGTGGAGTATCGGGGAACCTGCTGTTGCGGCTGTTGCTGATGATATGACATCGTTTCTTGATGATGATGATGATGGTGATGATGATGGTGATGATGTTGTTGTTGTTGTTAATGTTGTTCTTGTTGTCGGGAGGGGAGGGGTGCCTGTGGGCGCAGCTACCATATCTTTTACGATATGCTCCTCTTGCTTCTCTTATCGATTGTCGCCGTGCCGACGGGCCTCATCGTGCGCTTGCCCGTTGCGGGCTAGCGCTGCACTACTCCCACCCTGCCAAGCGTCCCAAACTAACGAAAAGTAAACAAACCACAGCTGCTGCATTAAGGCCCATTGCTTGTATTCTTTCACCACTACATGTAAAGAACCATTCCCCCACCCCCCAACCCCCATTATACCCCCCTCATCGTCAAAGCACCTGGAAGATACCCCACCTGCCCTGATATGCAGTATAGATACATCCTCGGCACTCGTGCGCTCTTTTGTCCCTGACTTTGCCGCAACAACCACAGCAACCATAACAACAATTCTACCCCCCGCCACCAAAAAAAAAAAAAATAGTAAAAAAAACAAGAGAGAAAGAAAACTTCCTTTTGTCAGGAACGGCATATCTCAGCGCTCTATAGCGACCTCGCTCGACTAAAAACCTATTGGCTTTTGCACTTCCGGCTTGTGCATTGATACCTTTCCTACGTTCATACAATAAACCCAAGGCACAACGCCAACTCCACACAAAACCTCCAAGACGGATTTACTCCTTCCGAGACGAATGGCTCGGCTCAATGACTCTCAGCCTCCGGGTGAGACAATTGAAGCGCGTATGTTTAGTCTTGGGTTACCCTATCCCTCCTCCTCCCCTCCCTTTATGTCTCCGATTCAGAAGGCCAGTGATTAACTTACATTCCTGATTTCAAACATACAGTAAAGAAGCGGTACATTCGGCAAAACCGAGAGATAGCCCGGTAAGTCGTCGAACACTCACACTGGAATATCCTCTCTCTAACAATTCCTTCCCCGCACCAATCTAGAGCCAACTCTGCCCAATCCATCCGCATCCGTGCCCTCGAGAACGAAGCCTCACAGCTTCTGGAAGAAAACATCAAGCTCCGCGAGCAAGTAATCAAGCTGACCGTCGAGCTCGACCGACGGGACCGGTCTCATGAGATCCTGCAGAATTTATCGAGTACGAAGACGGCATTGGAGGAAAAGGTGAAGGAAATTTTGCAGTTGGTGGGCGGGCTAAGTGCGCAGGTCCCTGCGCCGCCGAGAGGTAGGGTTCGATTTTCACCTTTAGGTGCTTGCGTTAAGAACGGGGTTGACGGGGTTCGTACAGACAAGCTGGCGACAGGGCCAAAGCCGGTGGAGGAGCGGGTATGGAGGAATCAATATCTAGCGAGTATAGAGCAAGAGGGATTATCGCCTATTAAAGAAGACCCGGTTTTTCCAAGGAAATCATCGAGGTATGCTTCCTACCTCATTTCAAACTTAATGAATTTGCTTGTTCCTCTGACTGGGTTTGCATCTCCAGCATTGAAGACGTCCCAATCCTCCCCCCCGCCCACAGATATGACGGACCCTCTCCTGGCAGCGACAAGGATGACAACGAGAATGAAAATGAAAACGAAAAAGGAGGTAAGGATGAGGACGAAGACACGTACCCCGACCCCCCATTCTCCGCATACCTCGACATACGCCCCCGCCGCCGCCGTGATAGCACCATCGCCAAATCCAGTCTTAAAAGCACCACCACCACCACCATCACTACCACTACATTCAACCTCCCCATCCGTTCCAAGCTTGACTCATCGCCTACAAAACCGACTAAGCGGAAGTTTGAAGACACCACGTCGCCCGAGCGACGGATCAGCTTTGGTGAGGACGAGGTTTCGGAGACATTTACGTTCCGGGTGCCAGAGAAGAGTGTGGGGACGGTTGCGATCCCAACGGCGGGGAATGAAAAGACGTTGAAAAGTGGGTCAGACGGGGCGGCGAACGAAGTGCTAAGGAGGCTAAATAGCGAGACGTGGAGTGTGTTGGAGGGGGAGGAGGGCAATGAAAAATTGTGTGGGGGGGATAAAAACGCGAGTAACGAGAGTACTGGAAATGGGGAAAGCAAGAAAGAGAAGGTTGAGCCTAAGAGGGAGGAGGAAGAGGAATCGGCGAAAAAAGAAGCTGCACCAGCCGCAACAGACGAGAACAAGAGGGGCTCTAAATTCACAAGCATAGTGCTGCCTGACGATTGCTCCGCCCTCGATATGGTGCCCAAGCCAAAGAAAAGCAATACATCCACGGCTCAAAGGATGGCACTTGGGCCGAGTAAGTGCCCCCTACATATTCCACAACTCTCCAAACATCCATTAACTATCTATATCTGTTACAGAAACCGTCAACGCGGACCTTTGCCCCCCCAAAAGCAGGTCCTTGATACAAAACCCGGCGACCTTCTCCAAAAACTCAAGTCTCTTGATGTCGACTTTGAAAAGCCGTCCCTCATATCCTCGGTCAACAAGCCGTTAATAGAAAATATCTCTCTTGCTCCACCACCACCTCCTTCCAATACTTCTTCATCCGAGTTATTGTTCAGTGGTCGCCCCTCGCGACGGGTCAGCCAGAGCGTAAACTACGCACTGCCAAATCTCCGCGACAAGATGCGCCGCGAGACGCCTGAGCCTGTGAAAAAGAGCCGCAGCGGCAACAGCGCCGCACGGCATCGGACGCGCGAACGAGAACGAGAGCGCGGGCGGGAGTCTTCGGAGAGTGCAGTGACTGCGAGCAGGGCGTCAAGCGTCGAGCCTACGGACCACGACCGCAATGATCTCGACAGCGATGACATCCACGCGCGGAAACGGCAGTCTTCGAGGGAGCAGGGAAGGGAAAGTAGTACAAACACTAGCTGCAGCAGCAGCAGCAGCTTATATAACCCTACCCGCGTTGCCGACTCCTTCGTGACGTCCTGCGGCACCGAGGGTCATAAGCGGCTGAGCTTCACGTCGTCCCTGTCGCAGGCAATGGGAACGGGGGATGTCTATGATTACCTGATTTCTTCGTCGGAGAAGATCGTCCGCGATATGGGAACATCTTATCGGAGGAATGAAAGCGGAGATGACGATTCGGAAGAGGAGGAGGATGGTAAGAGGCTCGCGACCGTCAGCAGTAGGAGGAAGAGAGTATCGTTTCAGGGGGCCGTAGAGGAGAGGGAGAGGGGGAGGAGTAGTTTTGGGGGAGCGGGCACGGTGGGGATCAAGGAGAGCGGGAGGAGGAGGACGATAGCGGTTGATTTGTCTGATAGTGGTGTAAGGTGTGAAACAGGATATTGAGTGGATGCAAATGGGAGGGAAGGAATTTGTTTGAAATTGGAACCGAAGGGTATGAACGGTGTTAATCTTGGGCGAGGGATACAAACTTGGTTTAGATTGGATATGATTTAGATGACGGAACCAAGATCTCCATTTGTTTTTTCTTCTCTCTTTGAGCGATAGCATGTGGTTCTGTATGCGGTATGGAAAAGAGCGCATTCCATAGCCGTGAGGGGCTTTTTATTATCCTGTATTAGTTTCTTTTTCCTGCTTTCTTTTCCTTTCGCCAATGCATTTGGCGTTTTTTTTGTTTTTGTTTTGTTTTGTTTTTTCGCTTTTTGCGTTCCCCCCAAACCTTTATTGACTGATTTGCTTCTCTTTTATCAATTCTTCAATCCATGGATGGATTACATTTCATGGCCGTGGGGGGTTATGTTTTGGTTGGGAGGGAGGAGGGTTATTTAATATAATGTGTATATGTGTGGATGCCAATTAGGGTAAACAGTGCAGAAATCAAAAATATTCCATAATGGGACATTTCCGATTCTAACTTATTTGACAATATTACCAACTATGTCAACTTCGTCTCTGGCAGCGGTTGAGAATATGCATTCCGCAGGCCAGATAGTGAAGGTGATGGTGACATTAAATAATTCAGCGAGGTGTTGTAACGAGTGCTGTTACATGGCACGATGCGAGCAGATCTATTAGGTGCGCAACCATCATGGACCTGCCGGCCGTGTAAATAGCGTGAGCGGTCAGCCTGCTCGTTTGGATACTCCTATATATACCAACCGTACTACCTTTTTGGTACTACGGTTAGGACAATTGTCAGTCGCTGCACGGAATAATGAAAATAAAACCGAATGTATTTTTCACAAATCAGACATCACCTCTGCTGCTATCACTATCTCTTCCAACACCTGCAGCCACTGACTTCTTCACCTTCTGCCTGCATTTACTTAGTGCCACACGTTATCATCATTACTACTGTTGGCTTGATCGTCAGATTCCATCACACCTACATGCACCAACCCTTCCGAAAGCTCCTCGTCTCTGGTTATAAGATCTACTGTTCGGGGGGCCCTCAGGTATAAGAGAATTATTAGTCGTTTGCAGCATCACTAAATGCTTCAGAATCCTAATAATGGTTCTCGGGATTGGTGCCTATCGAGCCTTTCTATTATCATATACTTCAGTAAATCCCACTGTCCTCTTGTACATTATGTGAAGGAACAACTATCCAAGCCATCTATCACAATGCCATAGCTTGTACAGATTGAACATTTGCCGGTGTAGTAGGCGGCGTGCCTAGTTACTACAACTGCGCTGGCGCTGGGCTCAGATGTGCTGCAGGTCACGTGGGTTTTATAGCGAGGTTGTAAGCAGGACTAGTGTATACACACGATGAGGGTAAGTCCGGAGGCGCAAGTGATCAGAAACGACAGTTCGCGTGGCCGACAGTAAAGGAACGGTGTCTTCTATGCTTTTCATCTGGATCATCATCTTACTTGTTCTTCCATTCATTATCATCAGCATTCATCGGTCATTCGTATTCATCTTTATTTTTAACGATTCTTCTTCGTTAGTTCGATTTGTTCGGTCCATACTTCTGTTCGTCCTACACGAGCAGTTATGTCTTCTTAATATCGGTGCCTGTGTACAACACAATTAAATGACATTTCCATGCCTTCGCTCAGTGCTCACGTTCACTGCTATGTGATACCGCCTTCGCAAACCTCCGGTGCGCAGCTTACCCAGTGACTTCCCAACGGAGGACCCAGTGCAGAGGGGTGGGATTGGCAACTGTCCCTCGCCACGCTCATAGTGGTAATGTCGCAGGCTATGTAGATACACGCGACATATGCTAGAAGCTATCTTTTTGCCTCCATAATGGCCTCTTGCATTTTTGCTTTGACTCTGACAAGAAGTAAATTGCCAGCTATCTTTGTTAGCCATATTGACATCAACCGTGCCGTTTGCCAGCAGCAGCTCCACCACATTGCTGTATACTTTGTGAGTTGCATTATTAGGCAGTATTATACAGTACACTCTCGATATAAGAATGTCCTCTCACGGGGGATACATCTTTATATCAAATGTATTCTTATAATGCAAGCTTGGCAGTCTACGCACTACAGTAACCACATGCAATAAGACATGAACAAATGGGGGTTAGTATGCAATGGTATTGCATCTGCAGTGCGGAATATACATACATGCAATGCGTAACGGCATTTGGGCAAAATATGCAACCTCGATAAGAATATGTAAGTCGAGTACTCCGTACATGACTAAGCAAATAGAATCTAAGAACATTCTTGTAATGAAAATGTTCTTGATTTATATAGGAGCTAGTTGCATACATTCTTATATTAAAGATATTCTTATAGAATATTCTTATATCAAAAGTATACTATATCAGTATATTTGATAGCTATATTAACGTCAATTCTGTAGTCTGCCAGCAGAAGCTCCACACCTTGCTGTGCTCGTTTCTAGCGGCGTTATTCAGTAGTGTGCGGTTAATTTTGATACTGATGTTGCTTCTGTGGTCTACTAGTAGCAGCAGCTTTACCACCTTGTTATGTCTTATTACATACTACCGCCCAGCAAGGAGTGACTGCCCTCAAATGCATCATTATTAACATTTATGTTGATCACAAGGCTTATCATGAGTGGTTCCAATAGATGAGTTATCCAACTTTTAGAGCATGAGGCGAATTCCTACGCCGAAATCTAATTGCTCTGTATAAGTTTTTTCTATTATTGGTTGTATTTGTATATAGGCGTGTAATGGAGATCGAGTTCTGCTAGAAGCTCAATATGACTATAAAGGATTGATACTTGTACTTGGAATTGATGACTTATAGGCGATACATCTGTGGTCAGTACTTGAAGTTGGTCTTTTGGGCCAAACCCACGAACGTCATTCATATTCTTAGCAGTATAACTATCCAGAATAGCAATTGCTTCCATTTGAGAACCTGATCCACAGGCATCTGACATGCTGCCTTAGAGTGATGGACAGTGATTGCATCGTAGAACGACAGCTAATGGTTGAATTATTTCTGAGTCTCCTGTACTAATTTTCCTTCAGCAATGGTGATTTACTAGGTGCCTGTGATATTTTCATTTGTTACCTCAATGTATAACAATCCCTTCAGTGCATACCTCTCATACCCTTTCCTTGCGCCGGGTCATGCCGACCTGCCCGCCCTGGTCAAATGAAGGCGTTCGCCTCATGCTCTCAGCCAGTGACAGTGCTGGTCTCAAGGCAAAACGCGCAGGCATCCGTGCGCAAGCTTCCGTCGCCTGTTGACTCACGCGCCGCCGCGTACGACGCGACAGAGTGAAGCAAGTGCCGAGGCAAGTACTCCATCATACTCCGCCGTCTCTCCAGCTCAGCCACCAGTGACACTCCCTGACGCCGATTGGCGACTTGGCAGCTTGGCGCACGACTCGACGCCCGCTGTCACGTCAGCGGTCCCGTGGCCACCCACCCCCAGCTAACCCAACGGTGCTAGCCCCTCCTCAGGCGCCCTCCCCCTCCCAACAACAACTGACAGTTATCGACGTGCGGCTCAGAAGCCTCCTCGCAGCGAGACAGAGATCCTCCCCACTCCCCCACACGCAAACCTACGCAACCCTGATGGTTCCACCGTCAAAGTAGTCACGTCCTCCGAAATGGCTACTCTCTCCTCGCCATCTCCCGCGACGCAAGAAGGCCTGTCAGAGTCGCTTCCGCGGCCTCCCGTAACTCCTCCTCCGAGAGGTCCATTGACCCCCCCTCCGCAGTCTACCCAAAACCAGACCGACGCTGCAAAGCCAGTGCCGGCTCCTATCAGACACTGCCATAATATCGTATCTTCAACCTCAATCGCGAAGAAGGTTTCGCAATGCTTAGAGCAACTGTTTCCCGAGCTTTCTCAACCCCCTCAACGTCGGAACAGGACGTCAAGTAACGCTCAAGGCGTTACTGTCTCAGATTCTGCAGCGAAAAAAGGTCAGATTATCATTACCTTGACTGCCAAATCTGTGTCTGCTCCAAAAGCGATCACTATCTGTGAAATACTCAAGCGCCGCATTGCGCAGCAGGGCATGTACTGGTATCAATATTGTGCGCTGGAGGAAGTGATGGAGGAGGTGAAGCCGAAAACGATTGATAGGAATCCTACCCCGCAGAGGAATGAAATGAGAAGAAGTAGCTGGGCCGGAGGGGGCATTCCAAGCACCCCATCCAAACAGCAGACGAGGTCACCAGCGGCATCGCCAATGAAACCCCCATCAAGATTGACACCTACCCCGACGTCAAAGCCTCCGCCAAAGTTTTCCGTCAATCCGCCTGCGAGTACACCTTCAAAGCCTCCCTCGCGGCTGATGACTAGGCATTCATCCAGGTCTCTCAGAAGGCAGGTCGATGAATCACCAAGACCGGAAAGTAGTATGGACTTAGATGACCCATTTGGCCCAATGTCCCCATTACCGGGTCAGGAGCCCTTAAAAAAGAGACCGATGCCAGTATTGACGATATACTTGTCAACGGAAAGAATTCAAGAATATAAAGATTTGCATGGGTGAGAACGAATACCTCCTACTTTAATACACTGATCGCAACGTGCACTAATGGTTGAGTACCATCTCAGGGAGCAATCAAATTCCAATCCTATAAAAGAAGTCGTGAAGAAGAAGAAATAGCATCTCCTGCTCTCGAGGCTGTTGCTGTATAGCCAACTTTCCTTTGTCTCACTTCTCTAGTTCGATTTTCCTTTGACTTGTCCTTCCTTTGCTTTTTCCCTTGTTCATTTCCTTCTGTATCATATAATGTATAGTGAGGAGATGGTGTTGATCTTGGTTAAGCTTATTGCGCTGGGCGGAAGGCATCATTGCATACTCAGTACTTGGTACTTGGTAGTTTGTGTAGAATACAGACTTGGGCGTTTGGACTTCACGGTGTGGAAAATTGCTACTAGTTATACCATAAATCAAGCCTAATTAGCAATTTTTTGACGTTGTGCAGCATGAAGACGGCTATGTAGCTTCTCAGATGCTTCAGGCATTATTGGATCAATTCTTCAGATGAAAAAGATGCTAATTTCAACTGCAATATACTCAGGAAATGATCAATTACGAAACAATGCAGACCTAATCTAGTCTCTCCCTCTTAAGCTCCCTTTTATGTGAGTTTCTGCTTGATGAAGAAGTTTCTAAGGTGAGAGAGCTGCCATGCACAGGTGGCCCCAAGTACAACTGTCTGAATGATCGTCCAGCGGACAACACGAGCATTTGTAGACTCAGACTGATCGCGGAACTCGACCTCCCTCACCTGCAATTGACGGTTAACATCATGTGTGGGTTGCATGGGACATTTAACAGTCATGACGTACTCTTTGAGAGACTTGCTCTGCCTTAATATCGCGCAGTCTTGCATTCAGATCTTTAACCCTCTGTACTACGTCGTTGATCTTCTCCTTATCCTTACTTTCAATCTCACTAGTTTCTCCTATGGCCAAATCAAGATGTAGTCGGACGCCTTCTGGGTGACTGAACCATGAACCACCGCTGCTCGGATTGGTTGCGAGGAAGCAAATGCGATGCTCACCCGAGTCTGCTGCGGTAAATGTGAAGCGCCCTTTGTTTGAACCCTGCTGATTGATGACCCGATGGTCATTGTCGAAAACCTCCTATTCAATTCATATAATAAGTAAGGCTAGGGGAACAGTGGAAGATGATCCGAGAGAGCACATACTTCAACTGTGATTTTGATTTTGAGGTTTGTCTGATCTGTAAACTTGTTCGTGTTCGGATCAAACTCCTCAGCTCGGTACTTGCCTAGAGGGTTGGGCATCAATCAGTTTCAGAAGCTTCCCAACTGCTTGTTACCACAATTCAATTCGAATTCCTTTTGTAACACAATTTGAGATTTTGGGCTCTACCGTACCAACGACCAGAGTATCTTTTGGTAAATCTTCAAAAAAGCATTTCGGTGTGTTCTGGTCGACGTAAAAGTACAATGCCGATGAAGGGATGATGTATGATGATAACAGAAGAATCGAGGAGAAAACCCCTCCTGAAATTAATGGACGCATCTCTGGAGAAACCACCTTGACCAGAGGAATAAATGATCGGGCTCAAAAGCAGAAGGGGCTATGTAATATAATGGACAACAGCTTGGGCGCTGGTAGGTCAGACGTCGGGAAGATCGTTGTTTGGGGGGTCTGGATGTCAAAGTGGCCTCTGCGGCGGGATTAGATTTGGTAAAGCTGGGCACCGGAGTCGCGCTCTGATTGGCCGGTAGCGTTAATCGCACGGGCAACGCACGGTTTATATTACCCTGAGCATATGGTATGAGAGTACGCGGTTATGAACTGTAAAAATGACTTGAGAGGCATATGCACGTAACACATGGGACGCATCAATAATAGAATCTATTTAGGAGGAAGTATTAGTATGTCCTGCAGCTTTCGTGTAAATATACGTCGACATGAGCAGCTTCGCCGACTTGTAAGCAACTTTTGCTCTCTAAATGCACGACCAGGCTTTCCTTCAGATTACTCTTGTCCCAAGGCAGCAAGCAGTAAGTTAGGTGCGATGGATAATTACAAGCGCCTCGAAGTACGTCTTTCGATGGCCATGCCACAGGCCAGGAGTATACAGCAATTACAAAGTATGGTGCTTTGTACTTTACTTGATAAGCGCGAGCGGCTAGTCTGGTTGGACTATGGTGCCTATTTTAGCAGTCGCTATTGTCAATATGTATCAGGAGCTGTACAAAGCAAGAAGGGGTGACTGCTTGAGAAAGCACTTCTTAGGTACCAGCCTCGACTTGAAGTGCTCGAACATCGATCTCATTTAAATGTGTAGAAACCATAGCGGGGGACGTTCACAAGGTACGATCACAGGTTTCACCGTGCGGATTTTCTAAGGTTTGGCGAGAGCGCTGTCTAGGCTAGAGATGTAGGCAGTAGGGAAGAGGAGAAAACATTGCTTGAGGGTTCTATCATGACACGGGTGGGAAGCGCAATCTGCTTGCCTTGAATTCGTGATGTTCAGTTGTTTCCCCTCATGCGAAAACTTTCCCAACAAGGGCACTCGGGCTGGAGCGCAAAATTAGGGGGTATGCGGACCTGGGGGGCTTGAAGTAGTGGCTGACTAGACATCCTGTTGTTTGTTGTTTGGTTGTGTATGTCTTCACGGGTTACCAAGGTGCCGTGGGAGATGGAGGCTCGTTATTGAGATACACGCAGCATGGTTATTCTGTTGGGTTATGATCATTAGTTTGAATGTTGAACTCCGGGTTGAAGATTAAACGTTGGCATATTGCTTCAATTGGACTGAATGGGCAGAGGTAGGAAAAGACTGGAGTTAAAAAGAGAAAAGAAAAATTTGGGTATGACATATGATTAGATAGGCTTTGAAATAACTTGAAAAGGATCATTGGATAAAAATGATCGAAGAATTCCACAGGCCTTCAAACTATTCCTCCATTTCTTCGTTTGTTAATCAACTTCAAGGATACTCACCTCCGTCAATGCCGTATCCTAGTGGCTGATACGCCCGGGTATCTAAATACCAATGGATACTAACTAGTAGGTGTAATGTGCAAAATACTACTAGCTATGTATGATTATGGTAGCGGATCAATTCACTGCTAGGAAATCGAATTCAGGTTAACTTTTGAAAAGTCAAAAGAAGGATTTTCACTGCAGAGGATATACTGGCTCAAATGTTGGGTTAAGGGAGAGGTAATAGGCAAGACGAGAGCTAGAGATGCCCATTGACAAGGATGGAAGATGGGATGTCATGCTCTGGAGTGGGCAAAGTTTCAACTTGTTTGTATACTAGATTTGGCAGCATATGGTATGCTTAGGTTGCCTATTTGGGTATTTACTAGTCGTTTGATGCAATCTTAATTTGTTTGTTTTATACTTTACGAATTCAAATATGCGATATGGATCTAAGGGAACCATGAATACACCTGAACTTTTTGAGAAGTATATAATCTGATCATGAACGCTACTTGATGTCATGACTTAGCTCGCCCTTTCGTTACACTTTTTATTATTGAGGTTTACGGCTTTAAATAGCAGATGAACGTAAAAGCATATTCTGTCAGTTTGTTTCACCAAGCAAGCTAGCGTGCCCGAAGTGGTAACGAGCTGCCCCCCTGTAACGATCCACTCTCTTGGCACTCCTCGTCATGCATTCCTTGCCCTATTACCTATTACCGGATATACTGCGACTACGGAAATTGCATAGTATTATATCAATTTGATACCGCTGAATCTGAATATACTATCATAATAAGGAAAAAGCCAAAATTCCAATAACTATAACCAAATTCATCATTATTTATATGAATTAACCCCTCCCTGCATATAATATAGCTCAATATTCTCAGAATCAGGAAAATAATATAGAAAATGAGTAATAATCATTCGCCTAGCACTAGTCTTTTCAGTTAAAGTTAATAAATGTATATAGGAATTATATAGGATACACGCACCATCAAATGTATAGAAGAAATTCACATTCTCGAGCTAATCTCTGTGCCTCAATATCATCATCAGTGTCCTCAGAATCCTCAGGTGATCCAGGAATACTAGGGCTTGAAGTAGTGGTAGATGAAGCACTAGAGATAGTAGCAGTAACTTCGTCTGAGGCATCAGGTATGATAGAAGAGGTCTGTGGCTCGAGATTTACTACTGGAACCTCCTTCACCCCCCCCCCTAGCAGGTGTTCGGACCCTCCCACCTCCTGAACCAAAGGCCTTCCTCGGCCCCGGCCTCGCCCGCGAGCTCCCCCACGACCTCTCTTTGCAGCCCGCTCAGCTGCAGCTATTTCTCTCTGTTCTTGTTTCTCTTTTGCCTTTCTTTCTTGCTCCTCCGCTGCTAGCTGCTTTTTCACTTCAGCAGCTTCTTTCTTATCCTCAGCTATTTTTCGTCGCTCCTCTGCCTTCTGAATTTTCTCTTCCTCTTTTCTTATCTTTTCTACTGCTTTTTGTTCCTTTTCCAGCCTCTTCCGCTCTTTCTTTTCCTCTGCTTCCAGTGCTGCTTTGACTTCGGCTTGTCGAGAGGATTCAATATACGCTCGATTAAGAGTCCGAGGGCCTTTAATATGCTTCAAACTACCAGCCGGAGCTTTTTTGACCATCTTACCATTCCGTAGAGCTTTGAAGGTTGTAGCATTAGGCTCAATCACCGTATATTTTGTTAGCTTTTCCTCCAGAAACAATACATGATCCATCACAGTCTTGCGTGTATGTGGAGTCAAAATTGCCTTGTCCAGAGCAGTTCGCAGTACTATTTGCTTTGATGGAGTATCTAATATAGAGAGATCTGAATTGACCGTCATTGTCGCTTGAACTTGAGGAGGAATAACTTTGTCGGGATCAATAGGCCAGCATCCAGACCCCCGCCATGCACCCAAAATAGTATCGGTAGTAAAAGTAGATTGTCTGGCACCACAAAGAATTTCCCAGAAGTCAGGTTTGCGCAAAATATCACGAGGCTTTTGATATATCCAATCTTGTAAGCCATTGCGGTAGTGTCTTTGGAGAGGAGAGAAACATCCAACATCAAGAGGTTGCATTAAATGAGTTGAATGTGGGGGAAGACAAAGCATTTGAATCCGGTGATTGAGTGCATATTCAACGACTTGGTAAGCGACATGGGAAGAGTGACCATCAACAATTAAAAGGCGCCAAGGATATTCGGATATATTAGAGGGAGGTAAGGTCAGTGAATCGCTCGAAATAATTATACTGCGTTTGTCATGTATAGTGCTTGTAGGAAGGCCGGTTGCTATGGGGGTGCCGGCGGTGGAGGCGGTGGAGGCCGTGGAGGCGGTGGAGGCAGGGGCGGTGGAGGCAGTGGAGGTAGTTTTTTTTTTTTTTTTTTTTTTTTTTTTTAATCACATAACCCCGCTTGTAGCACTTGGCCATGGCAGGGTGGCAGTGGAGGTAGTGGAGGTAGTTTTATAAACTCAACACCTAGTTCATCAGCCATGTATCCACTAGGCGAGCGTCCACAAGTTGCAGGAAGTTTATGGACACCCTCAGCACCGTAGTAGCCTTCTCTATGGGTTTTCGCCTGCCAGACAAGGTATGGAGGAATGATGTGACCAGCAGCATTTACTGTCTCTATGACAGTAACAAATTCTCCATTGCCATCAGTAACTGCAATTTTTCGCCTTGGACCTGCTCGAACAATACATTTCTGCCTGCCCGTTGCAATGCCCATAATAATACCCTTTTCATCATAGTTCCAGAGGTTGTCAGGGGTGATCTTAAGTTGGCGCATTGTAGTCCGGAGTGACCGATAAAATGCCTTCTGCGCTGGAATATTTATCCCTTGCGAATGCCGAATGCGCTCAAGGTATTGTACATATTTGCTGTTAACTATGGGATGTCGAAGTAAAAACCTCTCATGCCACCGATCTCCTGGAACTGCATTGCTAAACCTTCGCTGCAGAATTAAAACAGCCATAGATCTCAGCATTCGCAAATGAACTGGAAAGCCCATATCACTCATTGTAAGTGCCCAGGCCTCTAATGCATTCTCTTCACCTCTAGTAAGCAATTGCTGCCTTTCGCGAGCCTCCTTCCTTCCTTTCTGTACCCCATCGAGTCGTCTACGTAATGTAATAGCTTTTACATCAAAGTAGGAAGCAATTTTTGGTATTGACTCTTCCCGGTGTTTGTATGCATAAGCGATTGCTCGGTTAATGTTTTCAGGCTTACTTTCCTGTCGCATAGCTATTAACTGCGGGTAAAACGAGTTCAAAATATGTAGAATTCGCTGAGATATGCAGGATAATCGCGGTTGAAAGATGAGGAGCAGGTTGCCGAAGCGGGGGTGAAAATGTAGGATCGTTACAGGGGGGCAGATCGTTACCACATCGGGCACGTTACAGCCCTCATTTGTAGAAACGGCTTTCAAACTCTGCGACGTGCCACTCTGGGATCTACAGATGCCGTCGCCAATTCCAAGTGTGGGAAGAAAACAAAGCATGTGGTGCTAATAGTGCTCGCGCATGCTTAGAGAAATCTCGACTCTGCATTCTTTGGTCCCACATATCACACATAAGGTTGCAGTACCTTTGGGTACTATGGGAATTGCGGTAAGTCGAATTGTCTCCTCTATCATAAACGTGCCCACGCTTAATTAAGCGGGTGTTTGCGAACATTTAGCGCAGGCTGCGGGGTTGGGAGCTAGGCCCGTACTGGACTAGTGCAGCAGCAGCGTATGATATCGTATCCCCCAGCCAGGACTAGCACGGAGCATACCAGCATGCCAAGAGCTGCGCTACAAAGTGTTGGCGACCTCTAAACAGGGCAGCCCGGTCCAAATCCCTTTCCCTGGCAGGGTTGGCCGAGGCCGAGGCGCACTGTGGGGGCGAGGACGGGGCATGTTTCGGGCTGGGGCGATGGAAAAGAGTGGACCAGGCGGATTGGCCAGAAAGGCATTTCGCTAGGAAAGATCTGGGCTAGGACTCTGGGAATTATTAATTCACAGCATCAGCCAGTTTTAATTTGTTAGCAGGCACGGCACTAGAGTAAGTGTGAGGGGCACAGTAGGGGGAAGTGATGCTTTGTTGGCGATGCTGGTCTCTGGTAGGCACAGGCGTAGATCTACCCGGACGTTGCGCCGGTCAAGGGCTAAACTGGGCGGCAGCCTGATTTGGAAACAATGGGTTTGATCTGTCCAGCCGGAGACAGTGAGTACTTGCACGTGCCGCAACTCACAAACGCCGGAGACAAAGCCCATTGTGTGCAGTACATTGTGTACAGTTCGAGACTGCATTATGTAGGTAGTCTGGTTGCATACATTGTGGCTCGCACTACATACTTCAATCTGTTCATGTGGAATAGTCTGGCTGCAATACATGTGGAGTACAGAGTGGTAAGTATCTGCAATTGTCGACAGCTCCATGCATAATGGAATTGAGGGTTAGATCTCCGCATTCGAGTACTGAGTAAGTACCGTTACTTACTGTTACCTCGTGCAATTTCAACACTTTCGCAATGGCGGCCGCTTGTCCTCCGCCATCCTAACTCCCTTCTTGTGGTAGCATCGCTAACCAGTCTCGAAGCAGGGTTAAACCTGCTTCAGTACCAAAGTAGTTCGGTGGCACTCCGTTCGGCTACAAATGAACTACTTAGCCACTTTGGTAGATACAATGCGCCTTCGGCATAAATAGAGTGAGGTCTTGAATACCGCAACACGCTACTTTGATCTACGAGTTACCAGCTGCACATGCGCGGTATAAATGAACAATCCCCCAATGATTGACAATACATTGGTTATTATTCCCATGGGCCCCAAATTGCCAGTATGTGGCTAAATATGATGGGGAGCTATGGAGAAGGAAGAAACTTAAGGGAGGCGGAAGAGAATGGGTAAAACGTTGCGAAAAGCAAAAGGGCTTGTCAACCAACCTTCCTGCTCCTGTTGTGAAGGTTCTAAATCTGTTGCACGTAAACCTCTCAAATGGCGGCTTCATGATATATATTGCCGCAAGAGGTTTTTTCTTCTTTTATGTGGGACAGGCAGAAAACTATCATACGTTTGCGTGTGCAATGTCTCATGATCATAATAACGTTGGATATTATCTTGCCCCCATTACAGTACGCTTCTCGGAAGCCAATCGTGAGGGAGAAAAAAGCGCAAAGATCCCAAGATGGAGGCAGAGCAACACCGGCAAGTCAACGTTCCTATCTCGGGTGCTGTGGAACCCAAGGTAATTTGCGTTTGCTGTCTTCTAGATCCTATGGCATGGGTTCAGTGCTGTCAAATTTTTCGCCCGCAGCCACGAAGTATGCAATAGGAACAGGACATTGTCCTTTGCTATTCCTTTCTTACTTTCCTACTTTCTTTCTTTTCTCCCTTTTTTTTTTTTTTTTTTTTTTTCCATTTTTCCATTTTTCCCCCTCCTTCTCTCGCTCTTTTCGCTTATGAATTAATTACTTACTTGAATTATGAAACCCAACTCTTACTTAATTTGCGGGATGCATCTTATTCTTACAGTACATACGGATACAGGACATCCATCTCTCGGTTTTTGTGTTGCCTTGCGAGCTCCCTGTGCGTCCCGCCTCGCCACACGCAGAGACGGGGGGGGCTTCAGTGCGCTATGTGCGCATTGGGAGAATGTAGTACGTTTCCGCCGCGCGCCTGGGCTGTTCTCTGTATCGCTTGTTCCCTCGTTGCGTCGCTCTTCCGTTTGAACACCGCTTCCTTCGTAGCCCGGTAAGCGCTGTAAACCCATCCTAAGAGGTCGCTGCGACGAATCCAAGTAAAGCGCAGCGGGCGTCGCGACGGGTGTGGGCGCTGCTGCTGGGCAGTCCCTGTTCTCAGGTGTCGCACGGCCCGCGTTGTTTGCAGCACAGCAAGCTCTCCCGCCGCCCCCTACCACCACCACTGCCCGCCCGACGACTGACCCTGCAACCCACTAAGGTGATGGCTGCTGCACTCCTGCCATCCTCCATCCCCCCCCCCCCCACACACACACCCAGTGCAAGCTGAAGCCTGTAAATTTCTCCGGTGCCATTCGCCCTTTGCCTTTGCTCCCTTTTGTCCTCTCCTCCGCCGCTTCCTCCCCTCCCCCCTTCCCTGCTCCTTCCTTCCTTCCTCCTCCGCACCTCCACTCCCTCTATCGCCAGCCATCACCATTTCACTTTCTCTCCCTTCCCTCTTCCCCTTGCCTCCCCCTCTTCCCCTCCCCGCCTCCAATCACAGGAGACTCTTCTTAGCTCCCAGCGGGTCGCCCTCAGAGCCTCTCTTTCTCACACGCTCTCTTCCAACTGGCTTCTCAAACCCGTTCGGCTATTGGCTGCAGCGAAACGAAAAAGGGAACAATAATCAAAAATAGAGTGGCCGCTGTTCCCTCGGATTAGATTGTGTATCTGCCTCTCCCCCAGCCAACGAGATTGTCAGTTGTACCCCAAAGCCCGTCACGCATTGATCGATAGATTGTTGCCAGCCTCTAGAGACAACCACGTCGACCACCTTTGCCCCTTTTCAAAAACACTTCTACGGACTCTCTACAAGTTCTTTCCTTATAATATTTTTTCTTTTTTCTTTTCTTTTCTTTTTTTTTTTTTTTTTCCCCTTGGTGAGACTTCCAATTCATCTCGAACCACTCTATTTCAGCTATATGCAAAAAGAACAAAAAGCCGGTTCACTTGACAGCTTCCTGTTGCAATCACGCTTAAGCTTGTTGATCGCCCTGTTCCTAGTCACTCTTTTCTAACTTGCCATTGCTGGGGGCAACGAACAGACATCTTAATACACTATTACCTTCACGGCTGTCATTCCATTCCTGCAATTATCACCATCTAATAATTCCGCCTACTTTCTCTTGTATTTCTCCAAACGAAACAGCAAGACACCAAGGTCCATACTATTATCCACTATTTTTGTCCAGAGAATCCGACAGCCGCAAAAATGTCAACTACATCGTCAAATGTAGTTGGAGTCCATTACCGCGTGGGGAAGAAGATTGGAGAGGGTTCATTTGGTGTCATTTTTGAAGGGACGAACCTCTTGAACAATCAGCAAGTAGCAATCAAATTTGTCAGTTGGCCTTTGGCGTCTATCGTGAATTTTTTGTGATAACTTCTGGTTGAGAGCTATCCATTGACGTGTTTTGCTCTTGACAGGAACCCAGAAAAAGCGATGCGCCTCAGTTGAGGGATGAGTACCGCACTTACAAGATTCTCGTAGGGTGTCGTAAGTGTTGCCGTGTCGTGTCAGTTGTGCAACAACAGAGATTGCTAACATGCAATGCACAGCCGGTATACCTAATGTTTATTATTTCGGGCAAGAAGGGCTACATAATATTCTGGTCATTGACCTTCTTGGGCCCAGCTTGGAAGATCTCTTCGACCATTGCAATCGCCGATTCAGTATCAAGACTGTGGTCATGGTTGCTAAACAGATGGTGAGATCATAGGATGAGTACAATAGAACGAATATAAGGATGCTAACGAACCTATATAGTTGTCCCGAGTTCAAACTATTCACGAAAAGAACCTGATTTACCGAGATATTAAGCCCGATAACTTCCTAATTGGGCGGCCTCAGACTAAGACAGCTAATGTTATTCACGTTGTTGACTTTGGTATGGCTAAGCAATACCGAGATCCAAAAACTAAACAGCACATTCCATATCGTGAACGCAAGAGTTTATCGGGAACCGCTCGTTATATGAGTATCAATACCCATCTTGGTCGTGAGCAATCTCGGAGAGATGACTTGGAAGCATTGGGACATGTATTCATGTACTTTTTGCGAGGTGGATTACCATGGCAAGGACTGAAAGCGGCAACCAACAAGCAGAAATATGAGAAGATTGGTGAAAAGAAACAGACAACGCCAATTAAGGAGCTTTGTGAAGGGTTCCCCGGTATGCCTTTTTTGTCTTCGACTTTTTCTGATCTCAAGTGTATGCTAATTGTGCGAAGATGAATTTAACCAATACCTCACATATGTCCGTAACTTGGGCTTTGAGGATACTCCCGATTACGATTACCTCCGCGATCTTTTCACGCAGGCACTCAAGAATCTTGGGGAAGTTGAAGATGGTGAATATGATTGGATGAAATTAAACAATGGCAAGGGATGGGAAGCCATGTCAAAGCATCCTTCATCCAATCAGTATCACCACCACAACCAGGGGCAGCATGTGACAGGAACTGCTGCCGATATTCGAGGTCAGCCAACCACCAATCGAGGTCAAACACAAGCCCAGCTCACCGCCGCCCGTTTAAACGCCGCGCAGCCCCTGCCACCATCTCCGGCGATGCAGATGGGGAAGAAGCGCGAAAGGCAAAACGTTCCAAACACGCAACCGTTGAAACGACCGACTGCAACTGCGGGGGGCCTACAACCGGGGGTCTCGACCCCTACCGCCAGCACACAGGCTCAGTTCCAGACCTCGCAAACCAACCTACCTCCAACACGAATCCAGCCCTCATCGCAGCCAGCAATGAACCAGCCGTTGCCCCCAACGCCACGGAACCAAGAAGCTAAGAAGACTACATGGCAAAAGATCTCGTCTGCCTTGTGCTGCGGTATGTTGAGTTAGTAGACAAGGGACAGACAGGATGAGACTAATCCAAATGTGCACTCATAGGATGATGTGGTTGTTGAGTACCTGCGTTAGTTTTTTTTCGCTTCAAGCCTGTTTAATATAAACTATTGATTTTTATCATATTTCTTTTTTCTGCGTTTCTCTTACGTTCCTTCAGCTCTCATGCATTCATCCCCCGTTCATATTTCGACTGCTGGATATTGCAACGACTTAACGATTTTGAAAAGGGATGTGCGATGTGGGGCAGTGCTTTATTTAGAAGGGGAGGGTTTACGTCTTTATTCAGGGTAAAAGGCATGAACAGGTCAATGGACGCTGATAAACACGGGCTGTATTCTTTGTGAATTTGGTAGCGCTCGAGATTGTCATTGGGGTTTTGTTATTCTGTGTTTTAGTCACCTTTTTTTTTTCACTTTCCTAAGTGATTTGTTTTGCTCCTTTGTTCTGGCGGATATCAATTTTCTTTTGGTTGTGCTGTGTTCTGAAATTATCACCTATCAGCTGTTTGCCAGTGATTTTTCGGCCTCGCTTAGTGGTTTTCCTCACTCTGGCATGATGTTTCTTGTGCTGTGCCTATTTTTTGCATGTTTCTCAGTTACTTTTACCGTTTTGTTTCCTTTTCCCGCTAATGTTGATTATATTGCATTGGAGCGCGCGTTCGTTTACACTATTTGACTGCAAAAAGACAATGGAGATATTTATATTAGATTCTTATGTATGCGGCTTCCAGTTTGTTCTTGACGCAACTAATATTACCTAATTAACATGATATGTCTCCTCTCTTCTCAGGTTGCTGCTTCACAGAGTGTTTTGACGATACTCGAAGTTAGGCTCGTGCGTACTTGTTTTACATTTCCATACTTATTTGGGTGCATTTGAAATTGGGGCAAGCCTACGGTGCACGTGACATTGGGAAAATTCAAATACCAACGAAGGCTGCAGCATCGGAAACACTGACGAAGTCTAACTGAGCAGGCAGTTTATATGTGCCTTGATGTTTCACCTACGGGCCTTTTGTCGGGCTCCCAGGCCTTGCTTCTGCCTTAATTGGCAGCTGGCTTTTCTGCCGTTCGTTCAACTCGGTGAAGCACTTGCAATAAATATCGAGACAGCAATTATATAGAATATTTACTTGGAGATACATCTTACAGCATGGGCCTGGGCAGCATATCCGGAGTGGCCTCCCTGCACCTCATCGTCTTGAAGCCAGAAACACTCAAGTCCGCATTCGTCGGATTCAACGAGAGTGTACAATCAAGTTTGGATACAGCAGCAATGGGCCGGTTGAGGTGACCACTTGTCATGCCCCTTGCATTTACTGTTCGAATGAAGCTTTTTAGCTGATGATTGAAATCATTATCCTAACAGCTATTTGGGTATTATGCCCCTTCTTCAGCTCCTACTCCTTCAGCTGAGGTTCCTAAGTTGCTAGCCAGCAAAGAGCGTTCAATTGAGGGAACATGAAAATGCCGGCTCCTCCTATCAACAGAATTTTGTACTGATTGCTAATATGGTAATTCCGAACGGACATCATACCTTTCATCCAGGAGCATGGAAATAGCAATGTCCATTCCACCAGCTTCACCAATACAGCATCCACAACGATTTCAGTATACAAGTGAGCCTCCATTCCGTTGCCAGAGGCTGTGGTAACTGAAGATGCATCACAGCGTAAGGCTCCAATGGAGGCTCCATATCAGAAGAAATATCTTACAGCCCTTGTCGAGCCAGATAGAAGATTGGTTCCGAGCCTAGAGCTCAATGGCCTAATGGAAATCGATCGGCCTGAGAAAGGCTACCTGATACCTGCTGTATCTTGCTCTCCATCGGGTGGGATTATGCTGAACACACCGACGGTGGACAGTTAGTGACGGGCAGAGCATTTCAATGGGTCTAGGAGACAAGAGTACGATCAAGAGAATTTATTTTAATAATAAATGCATATTATTCATTGCAATTGGAATGCTGAGGGTTATAGTGGGGAAAATAGTAGGGACGCTATGTCTGTTAAATATCAGGGTAAGCAATACGCCATTATCAAACGTACCAGTCCACCATCGGCCAGTCTCCTGCACCTGTAGTAGTAATATTGATGAGGCATTGTAAGCTAATTTGAATAATTGTAATCATATAATTAGTAATGTGATTGAGCCGACATTAACAGTAATAGAAAGTTTACGGACAAACTGGTCAGCTACCAATAGCATTGTCTGGAACTAGTGAAGGAGTACAAACGTATCAACTAGACAAGGTCAATTACCATGTCAACAACTCTCTCCGAGAGTGAAAATACTTCAACAGCACCTAATCCCTTGGAAACAGGACGTTTCTCCCTTGTGGCAGAGCCTACCCCCTTCTGGAAATTGTAGAAATGAATTTCTCACAGACCCTGGGCGCATTGTCTAATGCTTTCTCATGAATGATGTTGTCGATATCGAAAGAGAAGGAGATGGAAATATATACTACATTGAGCTATCAAATACCGATATACTGGAATTTCAGCAGGTAATCACGGGCGAGAAGATTTTCATGGTGGAGCAGATCAGTAAACCTACCAAAATCCTTGATAACAAAGTATAGAAGGAGGATGGGTTATGCATATAGTTTGTGAACACGATTAGTTATATATACAAGAGCATGATATTCTATTCTAAGCGGTGGGTGCATTCTGGTATTAAAGATCTCGCTTCCTCGTATATACATACCTTGCATTCTTTCCGGTGGTCAAAAAACTTGCTGATGAAATCGGCATATTTCATGTAGCATATACTGGATCTCCGCTTGCTGCAGTTTGGGTGAGGATTAATTCACATCTAGCAACTTAGCCAAAAGCTGCACGTGTATTTATGACGGGCACCTGGAGCCTGAAATCGAGATTGACGGGAGGAGTCAAAGAAAATAAATGCGCATATCTTTGGAGTATTTTTGTAGAATCTACTTGACCTCTGATCTTATTCCATGTTGCAAAGGTGGGAGGGGAGGAGAAACTGTTCTGGGAGTAATATTACAGGTTTGTTTTGTACAGGTCATTGTTTGCTATATGTGTTTCATTACATTACACCCTTGAATATATAAAATTTGTATATACATGATTTTTAACACGGTCAGGATGCGTTTCATGATGTGTTTATTCGTTAACAATTGAGTCTTTTCGTTAGCGCTGACTGCCATCATTTATTGTTTTTAGTAAGAGCTCGGGGTAACGAGCACGGAAATCAACCACTACTCATGGTAGTATTATTAGAAGAGAGACTCTGCTGGTCAACCTGACAGAACCAACCCAAGTAACAGTCGCATTCAAGAAAAATCAAATATATGGAAATAGTTACCATTGACATCGACAGGAACAATAAAAAGCTGATACAGAACCTTGCACTAACCATTCGTTGGTACAAACATCCTAACCTACCGAGAATACAAGGACAAGTAGTTGATTTCAGTAGGAAGTATATTAAATAAGTAGGCGGGAGGAATGACATACAAAGTACTGTTATGGAGGGGGTGAAGAGTTCTAAAATTGTTTTAAACTCATTTTCTACCTATAGAATGCAGAAAAAGATTTGATTTGGGAAATGGGGAGTAATGGAGAGTGCCCTGGCGAGTGAACCTTGCCTATTTCGATGCCAGTGAGGATCGCGACCTAATTTGCGCAGCCATTGGCTAGAGTCCTCTAGATATCCTTACACTCAACAGTTTTTTTTTCATTATAGCTTTGTGGCTAAACATCTGGTATCGAATTAGGCGAGGTTTCGTCCATCTAGTGGATACATTTACCTACTTACTTTTTCTAACAGTTTGTGACATTGCTTTCAGTCAGCTAAGTCACGTGTTTGTCCATGGATACCCATTGGTAGGTGGCTTCGCCGAAAAGGGGGAATTCTGGATTTGGAAATAGGAATGGTAATGCATTGCGAGGTCGTGATGTGCTAAAAGTACCTCAAGTTGTCGAAATTTGGGGAAATTTGATATATCTAATTGAATGGCAAGTCTCAATGGGCCTCTCGGAGGATATTCCGATGTCGTCTGCTCAAGCAGAAGTCCTTTAAAGGACCTACTTCTGTCCGTTAGTACACTCAGTCTAAAACAGCCTATCTCCGCCAATGATATTCCAGAGTTGCAATCACTCTGTCCTTAACTCCACATTCAACAATTGGGTGCCGGAAAGAGCTCGGGTTCAGCAGAATCGATGATGATAGGAATGATGATCATGGCAATGTTGCTGATGATGATGGTATGCATATCGATGAGGCAGAAGTGGAGCCCTTTCTGAAATTCCACGCATAATATCTGCGGAAGTTGTAGCCCGTGACAAGATCAGCGCGGCAGATGAGGCATAAGAAGAGAAGCCAATAGAAAGGGATTACTTGCATGGGTATGAAAGTGTGGCGGTTGAAGGTGTGTTGGACATGTAGGGATGTAGGCATTTTATGTTTCTATGCTTTTACGATACCCGCATTACGTAGGTAGCATGTCTACTCCATACGTAAGACCAAATAAGAGGCAGGACCACAAGGTGTGATGATCGGGTAGATAGTAGATTTGAGGCCTGTAGGTAAATACAGACCAGGTTCCAAAGCTTTCCAACCGTGACCTCTGGTCGCGGCCCAGGTTTAGATTTCCAAGAACGAAAGAGCAGGGTCTGTCATGCATGCATCTTTTTAAGCAAAGCGGGCATGAAGGTCAATCCCTATTAGCTACATATCCTGAGTTAAAGTTCGTCAAAGTTGCTTTGTTGCCTTTGTAGAATTTTGACATTATGTGATTGGTTTGCTTTTTCTTCGATAGGTAGCTATTTGTTTACCACAGATTGCTGTGAGTTTAGGGCGGAGCTCCAGGCAAGAATGAAAGCTTGGCACAAGGAAGTAGTTTGGTTGGCTGATGTTGTGAAGATATTCTTGAACTCACGTGATTCTTGTATTCCGGTGTATCAGAGCCAGGTGACGCATGCCAGAAGTCGGAGCGCTATGTGAGAAGTCACACATCACGCCTCTGTAAAATAGAATCATCATGACAAAAACAATTAAACCAGAAACAATAGACCACTACACACACACAAAAGAGGCTCACCTGTTGACTTTTGGAATTCTATCACGAGGTATTTTGTTTATGGCTCGCATTCAACCCCCCCCTCATCACCCTGTTTTGCATTTTCTCGCTTGCAAATATGAACTTTACTGGTGAAAACCCTCATCCCGTTCCCCCATATTGATTACTTGCAACCACCACATAAAAGGAAATACAGGTATATTCTGCTCCTAGGCATCTTACAAATCAACTGCCTATTACCCCCACGTTGACCTTAGCTAACCAAACACCATTGAACGGTGTTGATGCCACGTTACATTCAAGTAAGAGTGTGGTGGATGGAATGGACAAGCCGGACTCAGAGTGGAAAAAGAAAAAACGACAAACATTTGCGTTCGTGCGTTCGTGTACGTGTGTGTATGTGTGTGCGTGTGTTTGTGTATATATGTGTGTGTGTGTGTGTGTGTGTGTGTGCGTGTGCATGTGTGTGTCGGTGTGTGTGTCGGCGTGTGTGCGTGCGTATGTGGGTGTGAGTAACTGTGTGTTTGCAAATACGTATTGGGATGTGTATTGGGATGTGTATAAGGGCGGAAGCGCCAGGGAGGGGTATTCATCTAAGATTTTAGCGGCCAGAATTTCAGCAAACCTGCTCTGTAACTGCCTTCGTCTGTATTAGACTGGTGAAAGTTACTACACTCTTAAGTGCCTGTGCGTATGTGTCATTGTAAAACGATATGGAATCTGCGAGTTAGGATGTGTGATTGGTATTTTTCTGTATGTGTTGGCTAAATGGGAGTGAAATGTGCCTATTATGCAGACAACAGCCTTTAAGGTAAGAAATCCCATCCCCTTTCTCGTTCCATATAACCTTGGCCTAATTCTTGTAATCCGTGCCGTAAGTAGTGGAAAGTTGGAAGTTGAATATGGTGAAACTGGGGATACTGTGCTCAGTTATGCCGCATGGAAAATTGTCTATGATGCGTGGTGAGGACACAGCGTTGAACCGGGCAGTGCTGTTTGTTGTGTTTTGGCACAGGTATCTCCCTTATAATGTCTACATGACTTCGTATTCTGCCTTCAAATGTTGAGAGTGACACTAGTTTCAGTCCTCAGTGTAGCTGTAGGCTGCCGATACTCTATCCCAAACACCTACTTCGAGTGAGGTAGACATAAACTCAATCGTAGTAGAGTTGTTGCAAGAAACAAGAGGATTGGACTTTGATATCTCCCCTAGTTCCCTGTCAATATTTACCTTGCTTTGAACATTCTCCTGAGGATAGAGCTTGCGGTCGATAAGTGATGGCAGCAGAGACTGAATATGATGGTATGTTACGAAGTGCAACCTGGCACGAATCCTCGTATATCCGTCCTCCTAGTCGGTACGTAGCTTCATGTCAAACAAGCACGGCGAATACGCACTACTGTACATGCACGGAAGCAGCACTATTCCCCCCGTAAGTGGCCAATTAGGCGGTCCCCACATGGCATCGGCAAGCTTCGCCATGCATTGCATCGATGTAGATCTCTATTTGCGCCGGTAGGTACCAGTCTAACCTAGCTGGAGTACGAAGAATAGAGGTGGTGTCCCCAACATCACCAGCTGTCAATGAGACCCAGTTACGGCCCAAGATAGATGCACATGGAAGCAATTATGCCCCACCGAAACAATCAACACACCAATACAGTGATGATTGGGTGTAACAAAATAGTCTAATCGTCCCTCGAAACCATTGACATGCGGGGTTTTGGACCCAGTTCCAAAAAAGCGTCAAACCTAAAACATTCGCATTGAGAGGGTTGTTCCTCATTCAAATTTTCAGGGCGATTACTCACCTAATCTCAGATCTCAAGTAACAGTGAAAAAGAATTCCTGAAGCTCATTGGGTGGGTGTCTGACGTTTCCCTATCAATAACCTGGACCCTATGTAAGGTTGGCAGGACCCGGTGTAACACGCATGCTGTCGTCAACGGCTCAGGTAGTGTAGATACTCCACTTTTGTCCCAGTTGGAATGCTGATATATCGCTTACCATAGCTATGTTGCCAGCATTAATCCCATCAAAACTGAAGAACGTAGAAGATGAATTAATTAAATAAAAGGAGAAAAGAAACGAATAGCAAAGAGGCATATTTTGGCAATGTCGCTTTTGATGATTCATCAAAAGACTCGGTTACAGGTTATCAGGCTTGTATCAGTATCGACAGCATAGAAAATTCTTATATGAAGGTTCAGATGAGGAAAACAGAGAAATCTTCAATTAACCTCTTATACACTCATTAGTAGGCAGGCAAGATAAAATGGACAACAATTGGAGCATCGAGAAACCTCTGCTCTCATATCCAAGAAATAGCTGGAGTCAGCCATTCCAGATATTTGCCATTTCGCAAATCGGCATTAGGTATTCGTAAGTCTCATGATGACATACTCTGCGAGAACAGCATGCCCTTGGATTGGTTTTCCTGTTCTGGGCTCTCTGAAAATGACCTTGAAGTTTTTTTTTTTTTTTTTTTTTTTTTTTCCTTATAGAAATGAAAAAATAAAAAAGATTAAGCTTTCCCATTACCGCAAATGGATATATAGAAATGCGGGAAAAATGCGCAAAAAGAAAAAGTGACAAGGAAGAAGGGAAAAAAAAAATCCCTTAGAAAAAGCAAACGTGAACCTAGAACGACGTCAATCAAGAAAAACGAACAAAAATTAAGAAGGGCTGGCCATGATAAAAAGGTTGCAGTAACTAGTAAGAACGATTCTAATAAAACTGGGAAAATTGTCAGGAGTTGAACAGGGTATAGTAAATCGCTTAAAATCAAATCAAGCAAAAATCTGCAAGATGATCAGATAATTCCATCAAAGTTCTTGATGTCGTCGAGAACTTACTGCCAAGAGCACCACAGCCAAAACAACTGTCAAAATTATAAGCAAACAGCATGCTCTGTTACGTGCCCCCTTCTGATAATTATTTGCCTGAACTAGTTCCCGACTCGCATCCCGCGTGCTCGTCAACGTGTTTTGGACGTTTCCTTCGATTGATTCAATCATGACCCCCTGCTCGGTGACCATTGTACCCAGGTCTCTGAAAATTTCATTGAGTTCACTGATCCCCTGCTCAATTTGCCGTATATCATCCTCCCGCTCATTGATAAGCATTTCTTGAAAGTCAACTTCACTTTGCTCAGCAAGTGCAAGCTGCTGTTGCACAAGAGGAACCTGCTCATGATGCTGCATGCGGCTACCATGAGGTGATGTGGAATGATAAACAGCCTCATCAGCAGTATCACCATGATCGATTGCTGCCCGAGCAGCTATGACGTATTGACGGGATTTCTCTGCAAAGAGGCGTTGTATGGCCTGAAACGACTCCAAATTGGCTTGAAATTGGCGGGACAATTTTGTCTGGGAGAAACGCTGCGAAGGCTGTGCCAGTCAGTGGATGACATGGTGAACACCTTTATGGAGGGGCATGGTAGTTACAGAGACGTTCTCCCACGCTTGAACTTTCTTTATCCCTTCGCCAACTTGTTTAAAACTCTCCCTTGTTTGTTCCATCAACGTTTTGACCCTATCTCGGATTGTTTCTGAATCTTTCGGGGTGCCCATAAGGGCGATCTGTGACGAGAGCCGGGTGACATTAGAGTTGAGGCGGAATAGATGAGATGAGAGGCTGGTAGTGAGTCTATCAAAAGCGGGGTCATCAGAGTAACCTGTTGATCGGGATGTTGTAGGTTGAGACTCTAGGTTAGAAAGCCTATCGAAGGACATTGTAGTAATATGGAGTAATATGGAAAGGAAAGCTGCATTCACTTGTATAATACTGACACCGTGGCCCAGTGAATGTAGGAGCTTCGAGCCACTTGGTAGAACCTTTAAATGTTAATTTTCTAAATGTTTGTTATATGTTACGACGAGTGTAGTGGATTTGTTGTAGTTTCAAGGCAGTTTGTGGGGCTTGAGTGGTCTTGCACTGGAGTGCTTGATAGTTGACGGGGTTCGCGTACGATGACGAACTCAGATGTCAGGTGACCAAAGAGGGCTTGGCATGCTTATCTAACGAACCGGGAGAGGCGAGTGGCTGTCACGGGGCGCTGAGACAGTGGCGCACTCATTGGTCATGGTATCATAATCTGGCTCTTTTGTCACTACCGTCCGCTGCAGGCTCTGCGTGGCTTAGTCTCGCTGGACCCAAAGAGCTTCTGTAACTAGGCCTATGGCACACGCAACCAAAAGCAGCAGCTTCGACGTTTTCACCGCAGAGTCGCGCCTTATCCCTTCAGACAACTTACCTATCCCTTTCTCATGATCTTCGCGAACTAGTGATCCTCAAAGGTGAGGATAAATCTCTGGAGCCTTTTCGCTTGCTAAATATCACCTTGCTTTTTAGGCCTCATGAGAACAGTGTTGATCGTGGAATCCAGTCTTGACGTGGAATCCTTTTCCAACCAGAGTATCATCTATTACGCCTAGATACGGTCAAAGTCACCAGAAAGTCGATATTGAGGCATTTTTAACAACATCTACCTCCAAAGGCCTTCAGACTTAGCACACGATGAGTGTCATCATGGCGACAGCTGGCTATGACCATACAATAAGGTCTGGTTGGATATACTCCAACTCCAAGCACTCTGCAGCCAGACTAACACTCTATCAAACAAACAGATTTTGGGAAGCTCTTTCTGGCATTTGCTCTCGAACTATTCAGCATACAGATTCACAGGTCAATCGCCTTTGCATCTCTCCCGATAAACGCTACCTTGCTGCAGCTGGTCATCTCCATGTCAAACTTTACGACATCAAATCTACAAATCCGAATCCCATCCTCTCCTTTGAAGGACATACAAACAACGTTACCGGAGTAGGCTTCCATATTGAGGGAAAGTGGATGGTTACATCTAGTGAGGATGGCACAGTGAAGATATGGGATACAAGAACGGCAACTGTTCAAAGGAACTACAACCACAATTCCCCAGTCAATGACGTTGTAATACACCCCAACCAGGGGGAGTTGATATCATGCGATCAAGCCGGGAATGTTAGGATTTGGGACCTTGGAGAAAACAAATGTACGCATCAACTTATCCCTGAGGATGAAATTCCGGTTAGGAGCGTTACAGTTGCTACGGATGGAAGTTTGTTGGTTGCAGGGAATAATCTCGTGAGTATAGAAGCACCTGTCAATCTGATACTACAACCATCAGCTTGAATTTTGAACATATCAGATTCACTAATAATGTCTAGGGAAATGTTTACGTTTGGCGAATGATTCAAAATCGTGATCTAACGTCCTGCGTTCCTGTTACGAAGTTTGTAGCTCATCAAAAGTATATCACTCGGGTGCTACTTTCGCCCGATGTTCGGCATTTGGCGACATGTTCTGCTGACCATACTGCTAAAATATGGTCAGTTGATAACAATTCTTTTGGACTTGAAACTACTCTACATGGCCATCAACGGTGGGTATGGGATTGTGCATTTAGCGCAGATTCCGCATATCTAGTGACAGCTTGTAGTGATCACTATGCCCGACTGTGGGAGCTGAGCAGGTGAGAGCCACGATACTGAAGAAAAATTGGTATTCTATTAACAATTGCGAAGCCAACAAATAATCCGTCAATATAACGGCCATCACCGAGGTGCTGTTTGTGTTGCACTCAATGATTACAGTGAAGGGCGATGATACACCTTATAAGCAGTATCGTCGTATCTAGCAGATTGATTACAACCCTACTATACCCATTCATACAATTCCTCAAAATTCTATTGCCCAGGCCTTGCATTTCCTGGGATTGAGAGATTGCCTGATTATGGATCTAGGGGCCAGTTCTACTTAACCTTCCGTCCATTATATATGGTTGCATCAAAAGGCCAGGTACTGGTTTATGTTGTGGAATATGCCATACCCTGCTTAAAGCTATGCCTGTATCGTCATTTGGTTCCTGTTTTTTCATTTTTCCCCTTTTATATTAGTAGGGCATAGGGCGTCATGTGAAAGGTCTTGCGTAATGGATTCCAAGAAATTGTGGGCAATATGGAGGCAGACTCTATTTAAGTTGAGGACTGGTCACTGCAAATTGGTAGTTTGATGCATTATTGTATGCATAGGAATTCAATTTCCCGCTGGGTGACAAGAATTGGGCTCCTTTGGCTGATGACAAAAAGTGCTTTAGCAGATCGAATACCATGTTGCTAGGGGAAGATCTCAATACATTTCATGCGGAACGACGCGCCAACTAATCATAGAAGACCGGCTTATCTTTCAGGTACACGTGATGGCCAAAAGCATACCGTGGCTGCGCAGATCCAACTGAATCTGTAGATATGGGCTACATGCTCTGCTCAGAGGATAAAGCCGGCATATTTTCCGAGGGCTTCAACGCACAACATCCTCCATGCATTATTGTTGACAAATTCACAACTTGACCACATGGTTATCCAGGAAAGCATATCCCTCGAGCAACACATAACAAGGTATGGGCGTCAACTACCATTGAGCGATGTTTTGTGGATCAAGCTTCCACTATCAATGTGATAATGAAAAGAAACTGAACCCTTTTACTCGTGGGAGCATTACACCCATCTGTAATCTATTTGCAGTAGCTGGCACTCCTGTAACCCGGGACTCCGGACAGCCATGGAACAGGGGATTCTGGGGCCGTACGACAAGGGCATGTCAGGTCGCACATCAGATCCTCCTCACCCTTAACCATGCGTCCGAACCCTTGACAAGCAGTTATTACCCGGGACGATCTTCTTGGAGTATCGATCTTTGGGTCCCTATCGATATCACATTTTCAAATTTGGGAGAAATGTGATATGATTTCAAATTTAGGTGTTGTGAGGACCCTAGCAACCTTTACCAATACCAAAAACTACTTCTCGGTGTTGTGCTCACTAACACAAGTAGAGTACTATGTTATAATAGTGTTGGTTGAACCCATGCAACTACGGTACCCAGAGGCATACCACGATGATTTTACGCACATTGCATGTTATAGCCGTTCGCTAAGTAACTTGCATATCGTACTACTGTCAAAAACTCTGGGACACGTGGTTATTGCCATGCAGTTAAAATGAATATATCATCACCTACATATTCATAGCTACGCTAGCCTAAAGCACCTTTAAATTGCACATCTCACAACAAGTTGCTTGAATGGACATCCATCAAAAGTTTCTGTCATAGAGGTGAAGGGGTTAGTAAGTTGATCTACTCTCACGCCACCACATGCACTACAGTAAGTACTTTCTGGTTGAATCAAATGGAAGCTACAACGGTTTCGTTTGCAAATTTACACTAGGCTAATTGTTAACTTGGTTACTCCCAGAGTTCATATTGTATGTTGACGCACTACCTTGAGATGCATTTTATGCGTACTAACATCTTAGATCTTAGGCTTTCATCAACACCGCAAGATGATACTTCATTATTGTGTGAGTTGATTACCTTGGTAATGCTTTACTACCGTCAAAGGCTTTTTCATGCGTGGGTCTTGATGAGAGTCCAACCAGCTTCCGTTCACCTCTCCACTTCACTGTACGCCACCATTGCCCTCACAACAAACATATCTTTACCATCTCTATGCACTGATAGTGCTGCAGGATAAGCAATCGATTTTTATTTTATACTGCACCGAGAAACCTGATGGTACACTTTGTGTTCTAGATATTTTGCCTCTCTTCACAACTTGTTTTCACAAATTAGTATTGGGGAAGTGCAACAGTTTCCTTGGCGACCGTCTAGGGATGATCTTTAAACAACCTTATGGTGTTCCTGGAGAGCGCCGTATAGATATTAGCGTGAACACACTATCTTTGTCGACTTGTTCTTGGCCGAAGGATTCAGGCAACAGTTCGTCGGTAGGTACTTAGGAATTGGCCCAGAGCTGGCTACGAGACTAGGTCCAGATGGCTTTTTAGTGTTCAACTATTTCTTTTTGGCTTGATTCCCAACTACAGAGTATCTCCTTCAACTTGCTGAATTGATAATGCTTTTTCTTCAAACACATATTCACACCTCATATGCATGTATCATATGCAAGCGGAATACGCCGTTCGATAGCGGGTCTGGGGTGTGAGAGAAAGGCTCTATGTTCGAGACATGCATGCCTACCCAAGAAAGCCTCCATGCATCTTAAACCTAGAGAGGAACAACGGGTTTTTTCGTCACGGGCCCGAGCTGCGACAGTGCAAGCCAGGTGGCACTATCCTAACAAGACAGCTATTCTATGCTACTTAGCAACGGTTCACTTGTTTAGGCAGTAGGACGGTGCTTCCAACATTCTATGCTAATTTCCGTATAATGCTAGGTAGTTGTAGGGCTTGTGCCTGGTCTATTTGTTACCAGCATAAATACCGGACCACCAGGAGGCCCGACAGGGGGGTATGGGCCAGGGTACAACGCGAGTTTTGAATTGAATATTCAAGATATACAGGAATTACCATGACTATCATTTCGTGTGTCCTCCATTAGCAACAATTACAGCAGCAATACGTCTAGGCATACTTTCTAGAAGTGAAAGAAAAGTATCTTCACATAAGTCCCGCTCTCTCACTGCAGCTTCCTACAATACACAGACTGCTTCACCACCCCTGTCGGCATCCTGGTTCGAGAGTGCTGTCGGCCCCCCATGGTGTTCCGGTATTGGTAGACAAGTAGTTCGTCGGCCACTAACGCTAAATGCTCTTTGCTTCAAGAACAAAAGTTCCCAAAGGGGCAAATGAGAATACGCATCAGCGCTCTGAGCAGAACTGTTCGGCCGGCTCGACGTAGAAAGCGCCACGGACTTGTTCCGAATGCTGCGTTGTTCCCGCACCAGTGCTGCCAGCAAATAACCAACAGCTGCGAGGTTAGTGAGCAGAGTTCTATATTGAGCATGACACCATTCATCGGACTGGTATTCGCGAAGTGCTAAGAATTGACGGTTAGAGGACTTAACTTTTCGGTGTTGTAACCGGTGCAGCCCCGGTTAGCAACCTTCATTACTGGAGAAAATGATTCTTTTAAAATCAAGAGAATGATAACTTCATTTGCCAATGACCAATGTCATATACAAATTCACGACGTTCGAGATAATACTGGAAAATGAACAATGTGCATCCGTACATCTACAATGCAGTCGAAGCGTTGATGATATCGTATTGTTGAAATGGTATTTGACAATACTTGCATGCCTCAGTCCTTGTAATTGCCCAACAGTACTCGATTACACTACTGCATAAGTAGAAATGTACTGGGGGCGTGTAGCTTCTAGCGGTAAAGGTAAGACCGAAGGCATTACCACCGTAACACTACAAAGCATTGCTAAATGCAGAAATCAGAGAAGGACGGTGAACTGAAGGAGATGGAAGATGAAAGAATTTTCACCCCAGAAATATCTAGCAAATCTTTGAGTTGGGGGTCACACTCCAAAGGATTATCCCGGCACATTTTCGTTATTATTATAGTTACTGTATCATAACTTCTTTTTTTTTTTTTTGGACTAGCTTTGGATGGCTGTGCGCCAAGATTCACAAGGGATGTGACAGACTTACCTTCTTGGTACTTGTCCCTTAAATGGTACTCGAGTACTGAGTACACCTTGTATGTAGGACTAGCCTAGGTAGTGCATAGGTTTCTTCCGGCTCGGAGCTTGGGAGTGGAAGGCAGCTGATTTAGCGCGAGTAGTGGTAACTTGGGCAGCAGAAGTGGGTGTGTCCGTCCTGATACCTCTCCAACATGCACGAGATTTCACGGCAGATGGGTTTCTGCGCAGGTTACGGCGTTGTGTGCTTGCTCGTAGGTACCGGCATGCATCTGCATACATACTCTACCGTGAGCAGGTGGCCAAGCTGCCACCAGTGAGCAGCGTGCTGGTACCTACTGTACCACGCTGTAGCTAACCCTGAACTACAATCTAGAACCGTTCTTACCTGGGACTGTTGAATACCGATACTGTAAGCACTACTTTGGCAGAAATTCAAGCTTAGTATCTATATCTGCACTAGTTAGCTGAATTTGATTGTGCAAGCACTTGGCCGCATACTCACAGAGATGAAAACTCGGTAGTGCCCTCGGTTTTGGTACATATCTCGATATCGAGTTGTTTTTGTTTGCAATTCAGATCCGATCTAGGTGTGGGGTGCCCCGGAGCACTGCTACAGCGTGGTGGGGTAAGCGCCAACCGACCCGCGCGGGAGAGGTGCGTTATGATAGAGGTAGGCGAGCCACTTGGTGACCTGGTAAGAGTACCGTATTATTTTCGAACTTTAGAACCTCCCGCTAGATGGTTGAGATCTACTGAACAAGTTTCGGTTTGGCGCACAGCAGGGGTTATGTTGCTACACCTGAATGAAGCATAATACAAGGTCAAAGCGGAGAGATACAGTTTTACCTAGCTATACCGGAGACCCAGTTAAACCGGACCGGACAACAAAACTGTAGACTTTTAAAATCAAATTACATAAACTAGTTAGTTGAACCAGACAAGGGCCAAAATTATGAGACTGCTTTTTGTACCTTCCATGTGTTATAGTGGTATTTTTGAAGTGTTCTCTACATATATCTTAAAATTCAATGTTTGAAGTTCTGTAATATTTGAAGAGATTAAGAGGAGGATACCCCCTGGAACCCAGTCTCCAGATATTGTACCTCTCAATTGGCTTACTAAGTTCTGTACCCTCCTGGCGGGCACCCCTACAAGATTTGTTAAGGTTAAACCGGACAGAAAGTGCTGGATTTTGGCCGTCCGGCATAGCAAGGTGTAACTGTATACATATCTAGAGTCTCACCTACACCTCATCCAGGTTCTAAAGTTCAAAATAATATGGTAGGGTGCCTGCTACTTCTTAGTCGTTGTGCTCATACCAGTGTTATGAGTAGGCCCCCTGTCTGGTTGCCTCTCGGGTCGTCGGGCCTGGAGCGTATGTTACTCCGTATGGCGATTACTCTTCTTGGACATTGCGACAGATAGCGGGAAATGATAAATGTAGCCCTGGGGTCATGGTCCCTGATACTTGGTCAAGGACATGAAAGATAAAACAGGGACACATTAGTACATGAGCAAAAGAGTGAACACGATTATCTTTTCACTTGTTCTTTTCTTTGTAGATCATGAGAGTTTAGGTATCGATTATAACAAGCATGGAAACGAAACCCCTAAAGGGAACCTTTCATAGATGTGAAACAGTGTAATTCTTTTTTCGCCTGACATTGCTAAATGGCTTATCAGCAAATGCGATGAGGCTCTACTATACCAACTACATCACTAACCTATAATATTGGTTAACAAACTATCGTCGTTGTCGCCAATTTGCTCTGATCATATGATGGTGGCGGATCAAACCAGCGTATGAAGTATATCCCGGAGCGAATTAGCGAGGGACGATCCCGCCACACAATTGCGTTCAGACACTTCCTCTTTGGGAGTGCCAGAGCTCCTCATGATCATTGTTCATTTAATCCACTATACAACAGGAATGACGAAGTGTTTTTATTATTGCTTTTTGGCGGAAGGAAGGGGAAAGAGGGGAAAAATAAAAAGATTTGGAAATGCCAATATTATGTAGTAGCTATAGGGATGAGGCTGAGATACCTGTAAACCAACAAATGATGTTTGTTCCGTTGCTGTAGGTGCCACGAGAGCGGAGAAGTTTCGCGGAGTTAGAAAATTGCGGTTGATGAATATTGGAAATGAATACGTCGACGGTCATCGAGAACGTGGTATGGATAGTCACCCAATCTCAGTCTCGACACTAGGCCTCTATAGGGCCCAGGGACCAGCAATTTCTTATTTTTTATTTTTTATTTTATTTTATTTTATATTTTATTTTATATTATTTTTGTTTCTTTGTATGTACCTGGCAGATAGATGGGGTCGTTTATAGAGTGCATGCATAGAGCGAAGAGTGCATACTTGGTACTTCCCAAATCTTTGCCTTTGGTCAACTATATCCACCATACATAGCCAGCAGCACAGTATACAAGCTTTACTGAAATAAGCCTATTGCAACTTGTTCTCGTGCCCAGACTATCATTTTCGGCCTACCGTAATTGCAATTTGTATTTAGCAGGTAGTATACATCATAGTATGCATCATGTGCATCCTCGAAAGTCATGTGAGGGACATGATGTGTGCAACAAAAAAAAATCTAAAAGGAGATCTCGTTGATTCATGCTATCATCTGCACGTTGCGCCTCCAAAATATTGCTGAGAAATTTGTGTATACGGGGAGGTTGGGATTGGTACGGGTATGGAGGCATTAGCCCGGTTGGGGAACACGAATCCCTAACCGCGTGTTGTGTGCAAGAACATGACCATGTATACTCTTGGATCCGACGATTTCCATATAGGGTAGTCCATGCAGATCAATCCATGATCCCAACATATATTGTTGGAATATACGCTGAGTACGCTAACTCGGTACTAATTATTATAGTCAACTCCAGTACCGTCTCATCCATTAGATCTCTACGGCCAGGAGCCCATCTCCGTTTGCCCTAATTTGCCTCGAACCGCAGCTAGTTTCATGGTACATTACACGTTGCTACCAGTCTCGGTCCTCTTCGGCTTGCGACTACTTGGTACGCCTCTTCCTTTGATTATGCGAGCACTAGCTATAGTTTTTTGCCAGAAAAGAGAAACACTTCCGAATCTACAATCTAGAGCTTGAGCTCTAAAACATCGGTGATCAGCATATGAAACTATCACAGCTAGCTGTGATGTGATCGACTAAGGCTGATAGTACATTGTAGCCTACCACATCCGACCCCTGAGGTTATCACGGAGCATTGAGGCTGACTTTGTAAGATTTGTTTCCCTGGATGTTTATCACAAGAGGCCGATCTAGGTAGTGTTGACACTGAGATCGTTCCTTCTATTTATAGGTAAACATTTAATATGCAGTCGTATCTAGATATACATTAGCATCACAAAACACAAGCACTTGAAATATAGCAGATAGCTAAACCCGTATATGCAGTTCAAAGCGCAACGAACACGAGACTAGTTACACGCACCGAGTCCAAACATTAATACATGCACGTTTCAACTCCATGGAAAATGTTTCTTTTTGATTCCAATCCTGTCTGCCCGCGTATACCCACGAGCCATGGGGCGACCGGGCCGGATTTCAATGTTCATCAAAATCATGCCGAAAATAGAGCACGTATTGAGCTAAGATCGGCACTAACAGCTGGAACCGGCGGAGCCGACTCCGCGAGTCGAATGAGAAACCATGACATGGAGGTCGACCGGGGACCCGGGCATGGATTGATTGGCTCCTTTACCGTTTTCTGTTTTGCATTTGTTTCTTTTGTCTTATTTTGTTCTGGATGAAATGGGGCTGGAGTTGTGACCATGAGGGAATATCGAGAAGCGCTGCATGCAAGACAAGATGTCTTAAGTTCAGCAAGCGTTCCTTGTATCTGCATGCACGTCCTTCATGGTTTATTATGTGCTCAATTCTGAGTGACCGAGAAAACAATATCCAATAATTCATGTATTTGAAGTGGCAGGACAACATAGCTTTCTGTTGCAGAGCTTCCTATTGGACATTATCGATTCCCTTCACGGGCTATTTATTTTTGTTTTTCTTTCTTCCCCCTAGGGCTGTGCTGGCTGAGCATTAGAGCATGCAATAAACCGGATATGTTGCCAGTAGCTACCAAGGTTGATATATGGAACTGCGTAATACATACGAATTTAATGCACCGGTTTCAGAATCCGTCCTGTTGGACAGCTTCGGGTTTGAGATCGAACGAGGATCCTCCCTGTTAATTCACTTTACTCCCTCTGGAGGCCTCACGCGGCCAGAATACAATTCCCTCTGCATTGTTCTTTCCAGGAAGTAAACAAGAGAACTAGATAGTGAAAATAACCCAACATCGAAAAGTTGCCCAGACTACCACATTCGGCAATGGGTTTCGCTAGCGGTCTGAGGCCAAGCTAAGCTCCTTGCAAGGCTCAGTTACCTGTCGACATTCGCGGGCGCAGATCGCGGCTGCCCGAGGGATTGTCGTCTGACATGCTCACTGGGGTCCGAGACCAGGGGCCGGAGGTGGATCTTGTCGATCTCAATAGTTTGCTTTTGTTGTCTGTCACGTTACGCCATATGCATGCCATACATACGCATACTATCATGATCTGTGCTCTACGCAGAATGTGACAGGATAAATGAGCGTGTATGAAGCAGTCAATCGCAAATGCGCACTTGAACCGTTGGCTTGGGAAAAAACAAAAATTGAAACCAAACAAGTGATACCGTATTTGAAAAATCGATAGGTCATATCATGCCACTTTTTCAAGTTGAATTCAGACCAGCCTCTCTCTGAGCGTGTAAGGGTGCAGTCTCAGTTCAGCCATTGCCATTACCTACCCCGCCATGGGATCCAACTCAAAGCGGACGGCACATTGTTGAAGGAAGCGCAGAGGACTCGAGACGGCGCCCTCCATCGAGCATCGAGGGTTCCAGTTGCTTACTTAAGGTTCGCTTTAGGGGTCTGGTTATTTGTGGGGAATAGTAACGATACGCATGCACACATACAGTAATTTCTCCACAGCTGCTGCTGTTTGGGGAGGAGTGTTCGAATCAAATACACAGCACAAGCTCCCACTCAACCACTTCAGTTAGATTCATTGTCGATCATGGTACCTATAATTATAATACTTGAGTAGCACGACCAGGCAAAATCATGGAATAAAGAAAGTAAATGTGAGTTAGAAGATCTGCTGTGAGCGATCTGACATCGGTTTGATATAAAAGTGTATACGTATATCACCCAGACTGGAGCTTCGGCTTCCTGCGGAGTCTGTGGTGTGGTTCGGTACGGTGATCGTCGCCAGCCTAGCTATAATCACAGCTGGCAAACTCGATTGGTTATTGATTGCTATTGAAGTGGTAGGGGACCTTATGTAACCAAAAGGAACATGATAATTAGCACATTGTGAGGTTTCGCTTGGAAGCTGATCAGTTGCTTGAGGAGTAACTATAGGTCTTGATCTGAATTCCATGGCAGACTGTTCAACGCCAGATCCCCAAATCAGAATCATTTGGCTAACTACAGCCACGTTATTTATGAGCATATGTATCCCAGTTCCATGCACTGCATGGTAGATCTAGCCAGAGAGGATTAAAATCAAACCAACTGTGAGCTTTAAGGAATGCAGGTCAGACGCAGCCGCAGGTCAGGTTCAATTGGGAACCCGCTGGTCATGTCATGCATGTTGGCCATGGGCTTAAAACCTCAGGGGCGACGCTGTATACGTAGTACAGAATCCAGATCCAAAATGCAGCTTCAACTGGGCCTCTTTGCGACTTGTGGTACACTTGAGTATCCATAGGCGTGGTTTCTGCTCTGAGTGGGATATTATCAAAACACTGATGCATATGGCTATCGGTAGTTACAACGATCAATGATCATAAATATTACAGTACAGAGGCATGAAATGTTTGAATGGTGTAAATGTTAACTCGAATGTTGAAGCCAAAATCTTGATAGCTAGACAAGCTAAATAGAATTCATGTACACATGTAATATCCAGTTCGCCGCTTGAAGCAAACCATTGGAATGAAGAGTACTTTACATGCCATTTTATTAGAAGCCGAAGCAAGGATTGTTCGATAGTCGCAAGCATGCCAATCAGCTATGCATGCTCACCATGTTTGCTGTCATGGAGCTGAGCGTATGCATGTGATGCGTATGTGTGAAGTGCACTTCACATGTATACAAAGTTTTATCACAGGTTGGTAACAGTGCAGATATCGACTGTAGCTGCGCGAGATGACCTATATCCAGAGCTATGGTCTCCATATGTCGTTGACTTGTGTCTACCTAATAGTAGCCTGGTATGTATATACATGTACGGTGCATGCAGCAGATGAGCTTGAAATAGGCGTGGGCAAGTATGTTATCCAGATAAAAGTAACAAAGGCAAGCCTTATTGCAGTTTGATTGACTCAGAATTCCGATGCAAAGTTTTGTTTGAAATTCTGTGGTACAGAGCATAGACATTATACCCTCCAATCGTATGTTTACCATAAGGCTGATGTAATTTGTGCTTCTGCTGCAGTTTAGATACTAGTGCACATGTCAAGTATCTACAACCTGTCACGCACATATACTTGTTATAACAATTGGGGAGGCAAAAGTCAAGATTTGACATATAGTTGAAAAGGTCTTGAAACATATATGAGTTATGTAGCTAGCGTCGATATGTCGATACTGCACTGACAATCCGATTCTTCCATTCCGGGGATCCATGCACATGGGTGTTAGAGATTGTTACTGCAATTGACCAGTAGACTTCCATAAGGTGACCCTGCACATCTTGGTGGAACTCTGTGCATGCTGATGCCTATGATATATGACGATCATGATCAACAGTATGGCAGCACTGGCATGCGCACGTGCAGGGTAACTTTCCCAGGCGTTGCAGCATATGGCCAGTGGTTGTCTCGGCCACGGCGTGCTGCTGGTAGCAAGGACAGCATGCAACATATGACTCGGTCCAGGTCCCATATCGGGATTGTTAGAATGAGCAGACCTCCATTTACAAAGGGACAATACCAAACTGCAACCTTAGGCCAAGTCATTAGGACCCTCTTGTACACAATGCTTACGGATTCTGTGTCCATCGCTATAACTAATATCACGTGAAGTGTGCAATACTGTTCACTTGATGCCTCTCGACACTACCCGTACTGCACGTAGACTGCCAGTGCCACACAGCGCAATGAATCATAGTAATGTTACTGTGAGGTAGAGAGTATTTACCATGCTTATACCTAAATAGGCTGATGTACTATAAGCAATGATTGCTACCAGGAATGATCGCACACTCCATTTTAGTCCCAACTGCAAGTTTTGCTGATCTTCAAGCTGCAAGTAATCATTGAGAGACAACTCTCTTCTTGGCGAAATTTGCACATGTGCAGAAAAATAAGGACTTTTGCTAAGCAAGAAACTAGCCATAAGACTCTTTCCCTGTTTCAGCTGGCGGCTCATTCAAGAGTTGAAATAAGAAACGGGGCTCGGGTGTGCAACTACAGTCCTGCTATACCGGATAGCCTCTGATTCGGACAACCGTTCCCATGCAAATTGCCCTTGCTATACCGGATGCCCTAACAATACCGGACCGGGCAGAAATCTCCAGACAAGTACCCCCTGTTTCCATACAAATAATATTTTTCACACTTATACTAATACACCTTAGACTACTCCACTTTACCACTTAGTCTGGTTGTTTACCACTCTGCTGCCGTCAATGCTAACTACAGTATCACTACTGCTGCCGTTACTGCTGCCATCACTGCTGTCACCGCTGCTGCCACTGCTGTCACCATTGCTGCTACCACTGCTGTCGCTGCTGCTGCTGGGAGGCGGAACATACTTGTAGAGTTTGCTGCTTCTTTGGTGTGAATTGATAGACGTTTAGAGAAACAGTCAGAGTAGCATGTTTTGGCTCTAGTCGATGCTTGCATATTTGATGCTCCCCAAGAGCTTTTAAGGCTCGACGCTGTTCTAGGTAGTGAGAGCGATGCAATAGACGTTAATGTATGCTACACTTGTTTATTTCCTACTCTAGTAACTTCTATACAAATTTTACCACCCCCTTTCTACAGCTGCCAAGCATTTATTCTATACCAGAACCTATGATACCGGATTTTACTTGCCCGGTATAGCAAGGTTAGACTGTACACACCGGGGATACTGTTACGGGTTCACCACAACCGTAGGGCGGGGGGTCAGTGGATGCACATATGCAAGCGATATGCGACAGCCGGAACGGCGTCGCAGTCACATAAATAAGTGCTATATGAGCTACGCAGAGGACTAGCGAGTATTGCTAGTCAAGTATCTTTTTGACCTTGCGGACGGTAACTCTTTGCGTTTACCAGATCTGTTACAGTATACTTGTCCAGTATCATATGAATACTCTTGAAAATGCAAAGGCGATCTCTTTTCTGTTGCATATAAAGAGATCAATGCAGTGCATATGTGCTTTTCCTATTATTGCATAGTGAGGGGGTGGCGTACAATTTTGTCTAGGTACTGTATACGCATGGGATCACAATGGAGATTCCGGTAGATATGAAGTGGGCACACCTGATGATAAAGTGAACGGAGGTACAAATAATAACAAAATAAAATATCAAGAGCAAGATCAAAGACTAGAATGAACAGAACCTTGCTCATTATACTTTATAGTAGAGTATTCAGTGCAGGCGGCGTAAATCCAGGTACAGGTGACTCTGGCTATGAAGGGATAGGCGAGATTCTTTGTATACACAGGCAAGGAAAGTGCCCTCGCTATAGTGAAAACAGGTCATAGTGAAGAAAATCGGTCGGATTCTTGGCCTTCATTATAGCCAGGGTCACCTGTATATTGCTGCCATTAACCGGGGGGGGACGGAGAATGGAGAGAGAGAAAGTGGTGCAGGCAAAGAACAAATATGAGATACAGCCGCGAGCCAAGAGAAATGTAGAGATGCCTGCATTTCCAAGTTAGGGAGGTACAGACCAAAATATACCAGTATAATATAGCATCCACTGGAGCGGAGAGGGAATATGAGTACTTATTTGCAGTCACTGCGCATACGGCATCCGGATGTACTATTCAGAATTCAGCAGGTCAATATCTTGTGGCCGGCGTAAAGCTTTAACTATCTGGATTTTCCATATACGCAAATTGTCGGGATTATTTCGCTTCACTATGCAAAGGTACTCTATAGAATTCTGTGCGACCGGAGGCATTCGTACCCAGCAATTATGATAACCCCTACGTTCATAGTTCTCATGCGAATTTAAAATCAATCACCAGAACCATCTTCTGCTGCGACGCAACGCTAGCCCAGGGATACATGGCGCTGTATCTTCTGGGTATCCCTCTCCAGCGCGAAACCTCAATATCTACGGAGTGATGCCAGCAGGATAGGGCTAACGGAACGTCAAAGTGTTAGTACCCACCACCACTGAAAGGGTATAGTGAGAACTTAGTGCAATTTTCACACTAAGTAGAGGTAGATCACTATGCTAGTTTGCAATGGAATACACGGACATTTTCCGTTGGCATTATGAATAGATTTGCTGCTCAGACTATATGGTGCCGGAAGTTAAAAGCGGACATGTTGTAACATTGATTGAAATGAATTTTATAGAGCTATTTTGGGGTGCAGCACAGAAACATACTCATGAGAACTGTGACTATTCTTTGGCAGGTTTACGAGAAACTATACCCAAGGCTCTTCTTTCTATTTCAGATATCCCTATTTGGCGTTATTATAATAAGTGCCTTCGTATTATGTAGGCATATAAAGATGGCCATCAATATGGTACAGAGGCCTTCAAAAATCATGTATGTAAGAGCCACAGGCGGGTGCGAGAGGGGGAGCTTTTTCGATGACTAATCCATTTGTATGAGGCTTGGCACGTAACATCTGGTAGATTTCCTAACAAAGTAAAAGGACTTTGAACCTTATCAGTTTTACAATGAATAAAGATTTCACCATGAAAAAATCATAGAGTGATAGAGCATCTCAAATGCTCTAGATTTTTGATACTTCTACCTTAATTCATGTCATGTTGTGGTTGTTGATAGGTTTTGCGTTGGGTTGGGTGTATCGTAATTTCCATGTCCGCTTTTAACTTCCGGCACTGGAATCATCCCACTGGTGTCTTAACCCTGTCGTTCTGGAACGTCTTGCCCTACGGCGCAAAAAAAGAAAACAGCATTGAATCCTAGGAGAGTCTCACATTTGTAGTTTAGCCCAAGTTTCTTGGAAGGTAGTTGTACGCTTGCACAGAATATCCATCTAATTAATTTCGAGACTTGTTTAATTTACATCGCTAAATTCCATGACTTGTAATCCCGCATCCTGCCCTGCTCTCACTGCCTTACCATATCCTACCCCTAGGCCTTGTCCATGACCAAGATCAACTATGTTCTAACTGGTATCTTGTAGCAATTTGTAATGTCGACAGTTCATGCACACGTACAGCACAATGCACGAAGTGTTGCCCTACCTGCAACAGACATTCTGTATTTATTATTTTTCCCCTCTATCTCTTGTCTTTTTCCTCTTTCTTTGATTGTCCCAGTTGGAGTGAAGTCGTCGAACAATGGAGTGCCTTATTCTAACAGTCAACTACTCAATTTGAAAGTTTGATTTATATTTCAAAATCGAACAGGCGAAGCAGTCGTCTCTACTACTATAATATTGTGGAGGTAAACCTAGTGTCCAGTATCTGGCTAAATATGACGCGCAATTTGGGCATTCCTTGATATAGTACATAAGGTCATCACCATAAACATGTTGCTTAGTGTATAGAAATATTGATTGATTTTTTTATGTGGTCGCTGGTCATCTTAGAGAGTTCTAGGCTAAAGACTAATTGGCCAAATGATTAAGTTGAGCCGCTTTAAACTTGTAGTTTGGCCTATAGAGTGGCTGACGCTGGCTATGGGCATGCAAACTCCACTGTGAAGGCGCAGTTCAATACTTCTTTCTTCCCAGTTGAGGCAAAAGAGTAGTCAGGTAATCACATGTATCTACAGGTATACATTGCAAAGCTCTAGAGGCAATAATAAACACGCCCCGTTGTGTGCATTTGCACTAGTACTTGGTTACTAAGTAAAATCTGTTTGCAGTTCTTTCAGCTTCAATTCCTAGTGAAGACGAAGGATTGAAGAGGAAGGAATGTGTGTCTCATTAACTGTTCTGCTCCAGGCGGTGGATTTAATTAGCAGCTCTAGTTGCTCAATACTTAACTGGCATCTTGACTGTAATCATGATAGCCCACTTGAACATCTTGAGCTCGCGTGGCACTAATAGACTGGTAACTCTGCAGATACCAATTGAAGGGTATGCTAGCTAGTAGTCGCTAACCAGACTAAGTAGTCGCAGTTCGACAGCTGGGGTTAGTCTGAGCGGCAAACCTTCACATTCGAGATTCTTGAACTTCGGGGGTTACAAAATACTTGTAACAACACGTCTACAGTCCTTTTGAGGGACAGAAATTTCAGCAGGATTGCAAGTCAACGTATAATACTAAATAATCAAACTTATATGCATGTACAGCTAAAGTAGTTAAGTACTTACAGTAACATTCCTGTCTCCGACTATGCTCAACATTAATTGAAACACGCAATACAGCGCTCTGCATATGAACTAAAGCAGAGATTTCTCATGTATGGAAGCAATGAGAAGCAGCGATTGGGTCGGGTAATATGAGGCATAAGGCTTGCATTTTGCTATTGCACATGAGATCAAACGATGTGCTGGTGTGCCAAGAATATCCAGGTTGGCAGAGCGATGATGCCTTGTTGATCATAATTACGTGAAGTTAGAAGAAACTAAGATGGAGAAAAGCGGAGAAGATGTATAGGTACACTATTTACTTGACACAGAAGTAAGTAAGTAACTTATAGTAAGTACTGGATTCTGTCTGCAGCAGGTTTTAGTAACCACAGGCACGGATACCAAATTAGAATTCGAGGTTAATAATTGCTCTAATCTTACAATCGCACATACAACGTGTCCCAGCTTGTATCTGCCTCTGCGTTCGGTTGTTTATGTGCATGCTCTGGAAGGCTAAGTTTCGTTCCCACATGCTCACACTATTGCAAGAGAAGCGCCACAAACTTGACTGGGCATGATTGCAAGATACTGATTCGTGCAAAGCAACCTCTTTGCAGGATGCACGCAGATGCATAAACCTGATATATACTTATTTAAGAAAGCCAACAATCAAACACGAAGTTATAATTAGGTAAAACTCTTATTCCGTGAGTTTTGATTCCTCGCCGGCCACGTGCACTCTTGAGAGGGAAGAACTTAAGTACAAAGCATACACATTTCGGAATCGGATACAAAGCAAGTTGGGAGTCGCAGTTTTATGTATTTTTATACCCCTATAAAGCTGCATTTTTGCTATTTGCTGGTCTCCAAGTTCAGTAAGATTATTATGGAAGCTTCTATTTCCTATTAGGCTCAGACCGGGTTCAGAACTAGGTCTATCCCTCGGTCACTGTGAACTGGTAGGTGTAATAACAAGTAATATAAGTGATGATTGGCAAGTCTATTCTTTTGTGAAACAGTGAGTGAATATTCACACCAATACATGGGTGTGTGGACAGGTAAAACTACTAGCATAATATTTAAATATAATTACCCATGACTACTACCTATTTAGATTCTGATTGCTCTTGATTTCGTGATTTTTTAAGACGACTTCTTGCAATTGACGTGTATGGTTAGCTTTGCAGTTAAATTCAAGTTGCTAACAGTCCTCACTTCAGCGAACGCGACAAACAATTAAGGTCATCGGAAGTCACATGATTTTGTCCTGAGGCAAGGTATCGGATACAGATATTAGCCTCGTGTGGACGCATTGAGTTAATACAAGTACTTCCAGGTTGGAGTACAATATTTTAGATTTAGGTAGTGTATCATAAGTTGCTTTCATACATTGAAAATTGGACTGCTACGTCTTCATACATATGTTGTTTGATATCGAGAAATTAAAGGCAATATAGAGATGCCTTAACGTAAGTTGTGCTACGGAGTAGCTACAGGCCTCAACTTCGAATTAAGGAAGGAATTATCCACGAATGCTTGTTATGAGAGCGGTTTCGTGATTTTCGCTCGAATTGTGTGCTGCCGGTATACACTGACATGATCTTCCAATCATGACTGATCCTGAATGTATACACAGAACTAGTTGGCCCATGTTGCTAATACCATACAGCAATATCGCATTTGAGGTCCAATCCAAATGCTTACGTGTGAGGGCGTTTATAAATCAGTTGTTTATGGGCTGCTAACACTACGGTACAAGAGCGTGTGTATGTTTTTATTAATCTAGCCATGGATGTCACCGGCTAGTATTGATAGCACTACTTGTTATCTTATCAGCTCAGCTTTGGATCCCACCCAAAGCGCTGGCGACAGAGCATTGTTCTACCTTTTACCTGCAGCAAACTGGCGATGGCTCATTATCAGCGCAAGCATTATGCCAAGTCACCCTCCACGGTAATAGTATACCAGTATTGTTGGGTTTTTATCAATAGCTGTTATATGACTTCAGCGCTATATTGCGCCTTTCCACATCAAACCTCCAATTCAATACACATGATTGTTCACTACGCTATATAGGTGAGCAGCAGCCCTCCATAGGCCTTAGCTGTACGGAAGAAGCATATTTTCGCTGCTATTTAAGCTACTTCATGACTACAGGGTTAGGATGGTGCCATGTCCGAGCGTCCGGATTGCAGAGAGTTCTCATATAGTTCATCTACCGGTACATCTCTTTGCCGGAGATAATAAGATCTAGATAGCATATCCGAAGCTCAGAGTCTATTTATGCAAAGCTGGCCGAAAACAGACGACGATTATTGCCGCTGTCAGCAAGAGCTCTCTAAATATCAACCCTTATGCCCTTCTAGAGGGTAGCATGGCTATTCTACGTCGAGCACTGCACAACTATCCCAACTTCTCATGGCCGGGATATTGGCCCTGCACATCAAGTGGATGTAATTAATGTAGCCTCAGCGGCTATACGTATCATCCCCATCGGGTGAGCGATGTTCTTGCTAATTGCCATGCTATTCAAGCCTTTAGTAGTGTGCAATTGGGTTAACACTCAGAGGATCGTCTATTAGATATGGGCTAGGGAGGCCAATTTAACCCATACAAAGCATGGCCCCCTGAGTGCGATTGAACATGTACCTATATGACTGAAACTCAAATTGTTTCTACATTGTCATTAAGTGCCTCTAGGTACATATGTATAAATAAAACATGCCTAGAAAGTTGTATGTACAAATGTCAGTGCTAATCTGCTGCTGTTGCAGGCAGATTCTCTATGGAGAACGCTGACGAGAGAAGCATCTTACATAGGCTATTTGTGAGATAGGATTGGTGAACTGGAGGTAGCCTCGGAGGTTCGCTTCGGCTTAATAACTTGCTCTATGGAGTCTCGGAGCTTTACTTGAACGATGCCAGGTTTCTCAATTAAGTAACATTAGATGTAACAAATGGGGCTTGATGAAAGCGAGGCGTAGTAGCATTTAGCAACTTAGGTAAATACTATTGCCGAGTGCATATTTGAAATTACGCTTCTTACGCCTATAATCTGTTACTTTGGCTTTTTCTTTTTGTGATAAATTAATCTCAGGCTTTTTAGATTTTTTTCCTCAACGTAGTCATTTAATGTACTTTATTCTAACATTTTATATATATGTATGTAGCAAATACTAAAAAAATTAGTTCCCCTCCACAGCTCTGAATCGAGCCATATAATCAAACTATAATCCTAAATGCTACATCTTTTTTTTCAATAGCCATACCAATACACCAATATAGATAACTTACTCTCTTGCTTCTCTTTCCTTACTATTTCTCCAGCAGCCTCTTTTTTTAAAATCTTTAAAAACAAAATAATATTAAAAGAATGCTTATTAAACAATAAACTTGTGACTAGCAAGAACATAGTACAATAAAAGCATATTAACTCTAGAGTACTTATAGCATACTTTCAAATATTATAAATAAGATAAAGAACTGGTCTAGTGCGAGTAACTTTAAAAGCTTATTATGCAGGTACCATTAAAAGTGTATTAGATGTCAAAGGTAAATAAACGTATTCAAGATTTCACATCAAGGGATTCACAAGCGATGTGGTCCTCAGGAGTGGATTTAAGTAAAGTTAGTGAGACTGCATTAAAAACCAAGTAACATTTTACACGTTTAAGTAAAGTTTGAACACTTCATAGAGTTGTAGCTGGCAGCAACGGCGGGATAGCAAATCAGGATTTACTTATGCCATGGCAGCATAATCCGGCATCCCGCTTCGGAAGGCTGAGCTCGCAGAGGCTGCCACTGTACTTTATCCTGCTTTGTTCTACTTTATCCCTCTTTGAAGAGTATGCAATAGCAAAATGATGGGATACTGTGAAGCCATAGCCTTTGGATACACCCCAAAATTTAGGGTAGGGCAGTACCAGTAACCAAGGGGAAATATAATTGAGTAGATCTGCGCTTTTGCGAGAAGTTCTCTAGCTGCACATACTTTGGATATGGGGAGGCCACGGCCATAACTAGCAGATGCACAGGGGTTGCATGAGCACGCAAGTATGCTCCGCTTAAAGGTCGAGAGTAGCGAATGTGCAGCTACGTTGAAATGCTAGAGCTTACTGGTGGATTATTGAGGTCACAGGTATACCAAACGTATGTTTGCAGATGCAAGCTGACTGGTAACCTGTCTCAAAGCAGTATTATCTCCTGCATCGTGGCGCTCTACATAAGTGCTCTAGTAAAGTGCCATTGAAACGAAGCATTGGATTGGATATAACCTGCAGTCTATTTGCTGCATGGCGCATATCATACTTACATGACTACAGTACATCTTAACTATAATAACGATATAGATGAAGTGCAAGTCACAGGGTATTGTTGAACCCTCATTGGCTACAAGATGGCTGGCATTGATATTCTCTAGGAGCTATACACACAATAGCATCAAAGTTCTACGGGACTGTTGAAAGTGTAGATGTATGTGCGTGAATCCAATTGGCCTTCAGTTATCAAACAAGTGCAGAGCTGCTCTATGACCTCCACATCAGGTAGTAGTCACCCGACGACAACATCATGACAACGAATCAAACGGCAAGACTGTGTGTAGCATGCGCATGCATGATGTGATAGCTGGTTGTGGCAGCAAAAACTTGAAAATGCTAGGTCTGAGTGCACAAGTCTCGAGTACAGAGTACAGGGCAATGCAAACAACAGCCAATATTCAAATGGAAACGCTGCATAGGGTTTGTATATGAGTTTCCGAGTCTTCGCTACCAAACCCGAGTACATCTTAACTCACTTGAGGAGTCACCTAGGCAATGGTTACATGAGGATAGGTATTAATACTCACGGAGCCGCAGTTGGATGTTAGTCAGGTTGCCTCAGTCTCGTAACCTGCCTGAAGATCCAGGCGATGGTGACTTCATGCTATAACATGGATCGCATGGTTCAGGTGAGGGTCAAAGCGATCGCAATGCTATTCTCCGACGCTTTGTCACACAGGTAACGTAGAGTCGTTCTTCAGCATGCACCCGAATACCGTGAAATTAGCAACGACGGGAGCAGCGGCAGACGGAAGACGGGTTGTTGCGCCTTCCCGAAATTTTCGTTAGCGAAGGGAAACGATCTTGCACTCAGCACTGGCCGATAACATACACAGGCTATTCTGATTCCGTCATATGAAACCTTCTAAGCTTCCACTATTTGCACAACGTGCAGTAAATGCAATAGAATTCTTGGAGGCGAGCTTACTTTGGTGACCAGGTACTATGCAGTACTCGTATCCACGCTCCAAGCCATGGCCTTAACCTTCAAGTAGGTGTGTATGCACGCGTTCTTATCACGGTTACTGAACATTCTGCTATAGCTCCCAGCTTGCTTCCAGTCAGTGATACTGACCCCCACTAGAAACCCTGTGAATGCATGAAATTTACTCAACCTCAGGCCTACGGGGCGCTCGTGCTGCTGCTCTGCACTTGAGCGTTTTCAGAAGAAAAGGAAGAAAATAAGAAACGACGTGCATGCATACGCCCAATGCTTACATGCAACATCACATCTCATGAGTTGCAAGTACCGATGGGCCACGCTCGGAACCATAGCGAGCAGCGGTAATTAAAATGTCTCGGGTCCAGCAATTCCCAAATAAACGGAAATCCCGCTGTAGATGTAGCCATCCCGCACCGCAGTCTCATCTGCCCAGTTTTGATAGGCCCCGCTGCCGACATTTATGAAGCCAGGGCCAGCCGCACCGAACAGTTATAGTGGCGCAGCGGTACAACTCGGATGTGGTACCCCTGCTTTGCTAGATGTCCAGTCTCAACCAAGACGGGTTCTCCGGTGCCACGACTAACGAACGCCAGCTCGAAATCAGTGCAATGCATAATCAAGGTATCTCTCCGAGGGTGAGGGGCAAGATTGTCAAGGTATGAGTGACCACAAAAATTGATGTTTGAAGCAGCACAGCACCTGCCCTTGTCTCATCTCACTAACATGCCATAGGACTTGATGGGCATTTCGACCCCCTGGTTGGACCACGCCCGCCAACAGTCAAATCTAAGGCGTGGGGGAAAGATGGGTGGCTTTCTAGTAGGCTAGCTGTCTTTTAAGTGAGGAAATATGTCGGTATATTTTATATACATGCAACAAGCCTACATGCGAAACGAGACATCCAGCTGTTCCTCCATTCCTCCACACTAACCTTTCCGGCTTGATCTTTCTCTTTCAAGCTTGGATATTTGCTAGTACTTCAAACTCTTCCTTTGCTGCCTCCTGCATGGACGGGAAGCATCTCCTCGCCTCCCGATTCGCCTCCAGATCGGTTTATGTACAAGAAATGCTCACCTACCGAGGTAATAAATTAATCGGCTGCCGTAGAAGGATACCCTAGTGTATTAGCAACAGTGCGATTGGTGAAGCAGGCAGAAGCTTTTTCGTCGCTCACTTTCCTTATTTTTCTTCCTTCCAACGCAAGCGTACGGCATCGATGAATTTTAACAACCTGGATGTAGGATCGAAACTGCTGATGATATGGAATAGGAACAGGAGCCATCTACCATATACCAGGGTTACATTTCCTTATACCTTGTTGTGTAGGCCCCAAATCTCTGAAAGATTCGTTCTGTGCCTTACGCCGGAGCTGAAAGTGAGCTGGCGATGAGGGACATTATCTGCAGCGCAGCCAGCAAGGATTTGGAGGTTAGAAAGAGACTAGGGGACATGGGATATACTTCTGCTACATATACAGGCACTTTCGACGAAGTCCAGATACAATGCGGCTTCAATCTGAACAATTGTAGTACAGGGCTTAGAAATGTACGGTGGACCTAGGGGCCATGAGGACCAGGAGATTGATCGTGAGACCCATGCATCACAGGTTCATTACTGCTCACGATTCGTTGTGAGCAACAATACTCACGTATTCAATCAATCATTGGATGTGAAAAACTGCTCTCAGCGGTGGCGGTATTTCCAGGATTAGTTCTCAGTGCTCCAACGCCTGTTCTGTGACCAAGGTGATGTCCCTCACCAATAATGCTTGCAAAGCTATCCCTGACTACCTGGTAGCTTTATTGACGGATGATTCAACACGTGCAATACTATTGATCCCTGCACTTAAGATCATATTGAATCTTATTTACAAAACATTGCCTGAAAGTATTATATCTACGCGCGAATAGGGTATTTTGATTAATTCATAATTGCTAAGGGTCATCCTCACAAAAGCGTTTGTTGATCTTATGCCCAGGATGTAGAGTTGTGGACTATGTCGTACCTTCTTCATATTTCGATTCACAGTGCCCTGGAGACTTCCGCACAGCATTCCATTGACCTCCACTGAGCTGTCGATGCCATTGAGCAAGTAAACAAGAATTAATGATATTCAGAACAAAACACTGGTACATGAGGTTGGGTACTAACAGGGTAGAGCTCTAAACGAATGCAGAGTCGTGCCAACGGCCCATTGAATCCCCGACATAGAATTCTTTTGTTGATAATACTAACCATTGATGGACCTCAATTCGTGGTTGATGAAAGATCGATACTGGCATCGACCCATGAGCCATGGTACAGCCAAACAACCTTGCACAGCATCAAAGGAACTTTTTTGGGAAAAAGAAAAAAACGCTCACACTCGCTCACAAAAAAAAGCTATTTCACGTTATCTTACGTTTGTTGCTTGACCATTACTAATCGCAGCTCTCTTGAATTGACCACTTCTTCAAACATTTTACAACCCTTGTTGGAAGAAATGGACTTGTATTATTATCTTCTGTGCATGCCGCAATGCAGGATTCATTAAGAATCTTTTGTTTTGAACAAGATTATACTCTGTCTTCCCCTCGCATTGCCTATGGAACCATCCAGCGGAATGGTCACTCACAGTTGCCGATTGGTGCGGGCAAGCAAACCCAGCCTTGCTACCAATTCAAATTCGGTGCGAAGCAGCCTACTCTAGCTACTACTTTATATCTGTCGCTGCTAGCTGGCCGTTCTTTTAGGACTGTGGGCTGTTTGACAAGCAAAGGAGTGGGGACATTGAAGAGTGGAGAAATCATGAGCTGAAGTTGATTTATAGAGGGTGTGGGGGGAGATTGAGAGATTGGATATGGATGCAGCAAACCTCTTAGCATGCTCAGTTCAGTCTCGCGCCCGCTCTATAGCTAAAAAGGATACCTCAGATTTGATGCCTCGAGCGATCAAACGATATTCCTCTTGTGGACACAAACTCTAGCCTCCACACACACTTCACCCTCACCAACGGGCCTTAGCTCGAGATCCGTCCCACGGTCATGGATAGCAATGTGGACTTAAGTGAGACCACTACCTGATACTACTAGGCTCGTGGCCATCCGTCCACCAGTGATAGTTCCGATCGAGGTTTTGGCCCCTCCTCTTGCCCAGACTCACTAGTCAAGGGATTACTTTACTCAACATGATGAAGGAGCAGGTGCTAGCGAAGGGCTGAGGAAATACGAAAGAGAAGTGGATAGTTGCAAGCATATGCTACAGAGGGCGAGCGCTAGCGAAAGGGCGATTACTTTGGGTACGCTTTACAAATGTACGATTAACAGGATTGAGCAAGACAAAATCGCAGATTCATGAAAAAGGGATGAGGATAATAGGTTGGTATGTGGTCATATATCGATCCGGTGTGATTTGGATTACGAAAACTATACCTCCGTGACTAGGTCACCACTATCACAATTGATCGGCAAATCACGAATTTGGTCAACTTCACTAGCAAGCGTGCACTGTATTAATTAAAAGCTAGGCTACAGCTGTGGACTAACTGACGATTTAGAGAGTGGCAGTACAGTTTCTGACTGTCCAGTTTGCGGGGTCGAAGAACGCGATACATCGAATATGCAAACCCCAATGCCGCTTTGCACTTGGGCATGGATGTGAAATGGTGGCGGCTTGACCGCTTTGTGGCATGAGACTGGTCAAAGGAAGTCGTCTTGCAACCAGAACCTCTCTAATCTGAGGGAATAGTCATGATGATCGTGAGATAGGTGGGTGGCTGCTGTTTATGAACTACATGAACACTATATAGATTAGTAGCATTATGTACTACTAGTGACTTGCTGGAGAACCAATAACTTGGTCTTTGTAACTTTGTACAGATAAATAGAGAGATGTTTGGGAATATCAATAACTTCTTTCCACTTGGACGCCCCTGATCACCATGGGCATTAGTCGGCAGTAGTAGATCCCAGTAGAGCCACAATTCGGTTCGCAAAGCCCGCTACGACCATGATGGAAATTCAAGCTCTGTATCCAAGCAGACTGTGTAGAGTGCATGTGCTACACCGGACACTGCCTACAATTGCATAACTATAAGCAGTGCTTAAGTACTATGTAGAGTACTGTACTAAGCAGTTGTACACTTCGCATCTAGAAAAGCTTACCTGTACTAGTATAGTAGGTATCGTAGAACAATGCTTGTACAATTACTAGTATGTATGTGCCGGTTTGACTGGGGGCGGGGGGGGAGGGGAGGTATAGCACTCGATATCGATGCTCATGATGCCTATTCTCCTCGGCATCAATAATTCTCCAGACCGATAGGTGCAAGATTAGACAGAGCCCATGCATAGAGTTTCTGGCTGAGGAGTTCTTGCGTGGGCTACTGTCTTATATCTGGGCCTGTGTGCGGTTAGCGCAAGGTATGCCAGGGCCGCGGCCAGGGCACGCGGCCAGTCTGGGTGCTGTGTCGTAGATGGGATCCCTTGCACCGCGTTCCAACATTCGTGGTATGTAGCATTCGCGGGAGCGCTGCGCAGTTTCCACAATCGCTCGCTCGCGCCGCACCACCACCAGCACCACCACCACCACCACCACCACCACCACCACCACCACCACCACCACCACGCCCCATCCATCGCGCACGCACTCGCGCAGGCTGCACTCCCTCACCCGGCCGATGCTGCCAAGTGCGATTGTAGCCAGGCTTGGACTCGGCCTCGCACGAGCTGCTCGCCGCCCGACACCACCACCACCACCACCACCACCGCTACCACCACAACCGCAGGATATAAGCAGCAGGTATGTGGCCATCCGGAGGTACTAGCCCTGCCATGCGGGGCTCCCCGGCTCCCTTCTTCCCCTTGCCCCCTCCCACCTCCCCCTCTCTTCCTCCCTCCCTCCCTCGCCCCCCTCCCCTCCCCTCCCCCCTTCCTCCTCCCCCGTCCCCCGTCCCCGTCCCCCGTCCCCCGTCCCCCGTCCCCCGTCCCCCGTCCCCCGTCCCCCGTCCCCCGTCCCCCCATCCCAGAACCCCGGTGCAGGACACGAGAGGGAAAAAAAAGGAAGCGCGCACTGGCAGCAAGAAGCAAAACGCCGCACAGTAAAATAGATACTGTAGTTGCTAGATGCTAGCTGCGTTACTACGTCCTGGCTACTGCCCGCTCTTTTCTTTTTCCAGCTCACGCTTCTAGGGAAGAAGTGTAGAGTACCACAGATCGTGCATTTCCATGTTATTTACTTTATTTTATTTTATTTTATTTTATTTTATGTTGTCTTATTTTACCTCTACATTATTTATCCCACGTTTGATACCCCTCTGATTTCACAACTGGAGGCGGACTTTGGCAACTCTGCGCAGTACTCGAGTACAGCGCTGCTCTTGCCCGGCTGCTCGCAGTCGTGTTCTGGAATTCGCCCATCTGCCCTAGTTGCGCCAGTGTGCAGCTATGCCAATTGCTGTTCATTCTTCTCAAGCTGATGGGGAAATCGTTGATTGATTCGCCATTGGGCCAGATCTAAGGCCCCGACTGCTACTACCACCACCACCACCACCACCACCACCCCCCCTTCCTCCCTCCACCACATATCCCCCCCCCCCCCCCCCCGTCCCTCAACTAAAACGAAAATGCCCCCTCCCCACCACCTGCCATGGCCTGGGATTACTGGCTGTCTGGCTGCTTGCACTAATTCACTTTTGTTCTGTCAAAATCATTCGTCGTTGCCTTCGCTCGCAACCTTCCCTCCCTCAAAACCCACAGGCTTCCCCACTCACTGCTCCCTTTTTTCAACTATCAGCACGCTATCGCCGCCCTCAACTCAACCCAAAATTTAACTCTCGCTTGCGGAAAAGAAAAGCAATCCCACCTGATCTCCCATCCCCTTATCCATCTGCCCTTCCCCCGTACATACACAGCTGCCACCTCCGTTGCCCAGTCCCAAGGTGCCGAGTCCGATAACATGACTACTGCCAGACGAACAAATCTTTATCATTCGAAGAGAAGGACGTGTGATTATTTAGTAACTGGAAAGGAAGCCGGCGTAATGGGGAATGCACGGTGCAAGAGGTTGAGGCGTGAGAAGAAACGGACGAAGAAACTTCGATTGCGCTCTGGCCAATCATCATTGCCATTACTATTCTCAACATCATCGAAGTTTGCGTCTCTGCCTATTGGCGATTCTCCACTTACTATCTCCCATCATATCTCCCAAAGGCATTCTCCTCCCAGCTCGTTACCATCCGTCGCATCTTCCCGTCAAGCGATACGAACCCGGGCTAGACGGTGGTACCTTTGCTATCTTGAAAGGGCGCCACTACCCAAGTCATACTGCAGTCCATCACTTACGTCCCATCAGCTACAACGAACACCACAACTGCCGCTCAATCAATTAAAGAATATTTCTTTAACATTGCCCCCAAATGACATGCCGAATGATCTGGATATAGGCCGAAGAAGCGACGGCAAACCTATATATAGACATCAACATCTTATTGATACCATCAACAAAGTAGAAGCCGAACAAAAGGATCGTGACAGGCTGCATGGGCTAGTCACCTGTGCAGAGGAGTTCAAGCAACGGGAGGGAAGGGGTAGCAGATGCGTCGACATTAAGTCACTTGGTTGGTCTTGGTTTCTTTTTCCCCTCTTAACTTTTATCCTCCTTTACCTCAACTGTCAGAAATTCTGTACACAATTGTACACGCTAAAGCTTGCAATCCTTATGCTTTCTTTGAAATACTTCTCTGCAACACATATTACTCACGTATTGATACTACCGCCACACAATTATCACTCCTTCAAACTTCTGGAGTTGCATGTATTAAAACAGCTCTATGATATAGTACCCTCAATCCACTTTCGAGCTATATCTTGGAGTAAAAGAGGATACCTCAATTGCGACTATTTATATATTTTCTATTGTGCATTCATGTTCAAACCATACTTTCAACCGTTCATCAAGTTGGAAACCAGTTTCATCTTATTGCCTCGATTCCTTAAATAAGACGTATAGCTGATAGGTACTGTCTCTTCATAAAGGCCATGGTTCCTGGAATTGCGCATACAGACTCACGTTCAACAATGGCGACACTCTTGCCGCCCTTGTATCTAATTACGAGCCCAAATCCTTCTCTAGGAGGATGAAAGAATCAGAAATCGCAACAATGCAATACTTACACTCCTGCCCAAAATATAATAAAGACATAAAAGTGCCTAAGGTATATGCCTGGGATCTATCGCATGACAACAAGGCCGGAGCCCCTTACATCCTTCGAGAAGTCATTGAGGGCAAGGACCTGTCGCGGGAGTTCGACTCATTAACAGACGCCCAGAAACTGGCAGTCACCACTGAGATCGCGCGCGTTCACAAAGTGCTTTCACAACCTGCAGAGTTCAACAGTATCGGTGGGATCTACTGGTCGCACAAGCGAGGCTTCCATACCGGAGGATATCCAGGCAACTGGAGTCGCTCCGAACCATACTCATCCATCGAAGAACTCTGGCGGGAAAAACTTGATAGCAGTACTGGGCATGCTGGAAAGGAATATTCGGGACGTCTTGTACGCAATCAATGTCAGCTTCGAAACCTTACCAGCAAATTCTCCCCTCCAGGCAGGCTTTCGCGATTGTGCATACAGCACTTCGACTTGGCTATTCGGAATGTCGTCTTCAATGATAATTTTAAGATCACCGGGGTTATTGACTGGGAGTATGCTCAAGTAGTTCCTCTGGCCGTTGCTGCTAAAATCCCACTTGATTTTGTCAATGACCCAGTTCTGTCAAGCGCGTATGCAACTGCATTCAATGATGCGAAGTTGGAGACCTCGCACCAGGATTTCGATGACAGCATCGACTACATCCATTTCCATGACCTGATCATGGGCCCAGATCATGCCACCGCGAAGAAGTATGTCTCGAATTGGATTGAAGGCCTCACTTCTTACTTTGCACGGCAACAGAATGGCTCCGCTCAATGTAACGGAGCAATATTAAGGTTTCCAGCAGAGTTACGTGCATTGAGGAGGTTAGAAGGCGAGGGGCCTGAATTAGCGGGCAATGGATGCAGTTGATCCTAATATCACTTTACAAAAGACGGCTTTTAACGAAATTGATGACATTTTCTTTATCTGGGAAAGGGGCGTCGAGGGTTCTTGTTTATTTACACGGGGTCACTTGGGTTTCTTTCGGGATACAAAAAGATTGGAAAATCTCTGGTATTAATGTTTTATTCATAATGAACCGGTACCGATCAGGGAATTCATAGAGCTTATGCCGATTGGATTGATTCTAATTGATCCTTATATTTTCACCGACCCTTCATCTCTCTGCGAGAGGTCTGTTTCTTTTCTGTTTTACCCGTTGGAATCTGCATCAATTCTCATCTTCCAGCATACTACTCCCCACTCTTTGACTGCACTGGAGATACATTTGGGATTTCCCCTCACTTGGGACGGGATAGGCGGGCGGAAGCATGTTACCGGCACAGGTACGCGACTTGCATAATGTGGTTCACATCTCCACCGACGGGCGGAACCTGCCATGTATCGAACCAAAGAATTGCGACTCCGGCAATACCCTGCCACCTTTCCAAAACCCAACCAACTGGGCTGGCCGATTGATCAGATGGTACGAACAAAACACAAAGCGTTTTTTCCTCTTTTCGGTTTAAGCTATCCGCTGCGGTTGGGCCTGATCACGATTTTGTTATTAGCATTTGTCTTCTGCAGGAGTTTATGGTGAATCTTTAAATTCATTTTATTTTTTTCTTGGCCATTTTTTTTGTCTTTGCTTTTACTTTCTGCTTGCGCATCTCAGGCTGGGTTGTCATTGGTTTTGATTATAATTGACTACTTTAGTCTATTGTGCACTTGTAATGTGTTCGTTGCGTGAGAAGGGAGAGAGGTTGGCTAGGAAACTAGAGCTCTTTGTTGGCGTCTTTCGACGCTTTATTTCCATACCGTCCTTTCTGCTTCTCTCTTAGAGCGCTCTTCTTCTACTTTTGTCTCTAGCTTTTCTCTTGATTTTGGGGCACGGTCTTATTCACGTTTTTTTTTTTTTTTCCTTTATTTGATTTCTGTCATGGGCTTTGTTTTCATTACAGGTCTTTTGTTTTTTTCTTTTTTCTTTCTCATTGCCTACATCTTTTTTTCACTTAGGGTGGGTGGGTTTTATTTCTTTTCTCTTGATGCATGCATTTTACATCCCCCTGATTAACTTTTTTTGGCCTGGCATGAACATAATGCACTCTCCATTTGGTATCACGGGAACGGAAGACGGAAATAAAAAAAAGTGAAAGAAAAGCTTGGCTATATAAACCTGGACACGCCCTGAGAAACACGTGCACGTGATTATTTATGGGTATGGACTTTAGCAGTAGGTTGCACAACTTGGCATCAGACCACATAAAACTGCATATGAACATGATTCAGCTTGGTTCCCATCTTGGGTGAGTTTTCATGAAGCAGAATAATGAGAAGGGACGACCATGGGCCAGGGGGGAAGAAGATCTGGACGTTTGGCGAAGCCAACTGAAATAGGAAAAAGAAAAGCTACATTGGCCCGAGCACACGGCCGACACTTTACCTCCAAGCCAAAGGGGTCGAACTTCTGCCTCATAGCTACAGTATATAATCTTCGGCGATCGACTGCTCAGATGATAATGATCATGATGATAGTGAATGTCACTGCACTGACGGTGAGCGTTGGGGTTGCTGGTTCATATCGAACAAGAAGGTTCTTCGGCGAATTGTCTACAGAGATTCGGATGTTACTTTTTTCAACCCCCTTCTCGAAAGGTAAATTTAATCTTAAAATCGCGAGCTCACCGTTTGATTATGTAGCGATATTTACTATTCATGACAAGTATCAGAGAGTTGTGTAGTGTCATGAGTTAGGTGGAGTGTGGCAGGAAATCTAGTATGCTGGAGAATGGCCTGGCGGTATCTTAGTAACGGGGTTAGTTTGTCCATCCCCCTTGCCAAACACGGAACCGAGATTTACATTACTTATGCACGGTATGTCAAGTATGTGCGCACCTTGAGGGTTGCCGTAAGTTACTGATGGGCATTTTGATGTAAGTATTGTGAATTATCTGGTGATGCGAAGGACACAATATGGTTTACTAACAGCTTCGGGAGAAAAAGAAAAAAACCGATATTCCGTGATTAACAGAACCTCTCTCCCTCCTTCCATAGAAGGATTATATTAATATCTGAACTCCCCCACCCCCACAGGCCGTCCTGTTCCTGCGCAAAAAGGTGACATTAGAAGAAGAATAAAAATGCGGAGAGCTGTAGTCTTGTAACCAGCGGAAAGTGGATTATAAGGATCGCGGGCGTTGAGTCGTTCGAAACGTCGAACTCGCATATGAAATATATGTACTGACTGACTGGGTCACTGACCGAAATAGCTCTATGCTGTGCATCATCACGATTGACTTTGATGCATGAGAAGTTTTTTGTATACATAATTCTCTACGTATCATGTCATTGTCATTTGATATTGGGGGGAAAGTTAGGTATCGAACTGTCACATGTTGGTGGCTGCCTTTCGTACATATGTAGGAGCTTTTTTATTACTTTGTCTAACGTTTCTTCAATTATAGAGTGGTAAGTATCTAGCTTATATGCATAGATCAAAACGAATGCAAAGCTCAAAGGCTGCGATTGGTTTTTGATGATGCCAGTGTAACTGGGTCACGAAGATCACCAGTATAGGTAAGGTAGTAGATATTCAAGTATGTATTCTCTGCGGCTGCTTACGCTGCTCCTGCTTGACGTTTGGTTAATTAACTGCTTGATAGAACTCCCATCTTTTGAATATAAATCGGTGAAAACTTGAAAAAGGAGCTTTATATATATGACCTTCGCTCCGCGGAACGCATGAGCAAGGATCTTCAATTCTGATTTCCGCGGTGAGCCCCTTGCACCGCACAATTCGACGGGAGGGACGATTCGATGCGCTGACTCGCCTGACTGAATTTGGAACATATTAAAGCCGGTTGCCGGAGAGTTTCGAGTTGAGCTTGTTGGAATTGTGGGTTTGCATGTGAAGTTGTGTTGGAGAGGGTGGTGCATCCATTAGATTACTTTCATATGCTTACTTTACTTTACAAGCTTTTTGAGAGCCTGCGTGATATCGTGCCCAGCCAGTCTGTGGGGGGAACGAAAGCTATGCATACGAAGTACAAGCGTATTACAGGTATTCAGTTGCAGGAACCGAGAGCAGATATCGGTAATGCAGCCAATACCAGCCTCGTATGTAGTGCCTGGTACAGGTGTTATGTGTCCTGCGAATAATCCCATGCCCCAGGGCTGCTTAGTTATGCGCACATCCCCCACGGACGCACTGCGGGGTGGCAATTGATCGAAGCAGGCTGCTGCAGTAGTTTCGTTTCGCTTGGGGCAGGGCTGTGGGCAGGACAGGGCCTCTGTGCCGCCCGTCTGGTGCGTTTCACACCTGCAACGAACAGAAGATCCCGCGGCCGCTCTCCCACCCCACCCCAGACTATCATACACAAAATGCCCCGCCCACCGCCCGCACCCACGCACGCGCACCTCGCACGCTGCAACCCCCCCCACGGCATAATAATATTATTCTTCCAGACTTTCGCTTCGCAGGTTATAGATTTCGATATTGATATCGATATCTGATCCCACCACTACCCACCACTGCCAACACCACCACGCATACGCATACTTCGGAACGTCACCAGCCGCCCGGTACGTACGTAGCTGGCGCCACCCACACACACTTTCCCACCCTTCGCTCATATCACAGCAAACCTTTCCCTCCATTCCTCCCCCTTCCCCACTTTCTAGCTCCACCAAAGCAAACAAAGATCTAAAACACCAGGCAACTTATGACGCTCAAACAAAAAAGGTTGAGGCAAAACATCAAATTTAAAGCACGGCAACCGCCTATTTATTATTTTCCTTTTCTTTATTTTCCTTTTCTTTCCTTTTTCCTAGGGAGAGTTTACTATCTATCACAAATGAAATGGCAATCTCGGGCTCAGCTACTGAGGGGTGAGCATTGAGGGGTACATATGTAAATGGTCGATACCCAATAATACGCACACCTCTAATAAGTATACGGAGTTCTGAAACAAAGTGAAGGCTGGAATTAATCCGATTTGACCGTCCGATGAATAAGGTGATAGAAGGAAGTAGTGATTAGATTTTTCTTGATTTTTATTTGTGAGATTGATTTCAGATATTTCTACTTCACAACCATGACTCAGCACTTATATATGTTAACAGCAGGTATTCATATTAGAAAAATCTGGCTGGATTTCCAGATCACAAGAGGGTATTCAGAATACAGGCCGGATAAACTGGTTTGTCTGCAGGATTTCACTTTCTATAAAGACGGTCTAATCTGAATACCGCTGATGTTTATTAGCGGTTCGAGATTGGCTTATAGCAATATAGTATACTGTATAGCAATTGCTTACGGTAGTTGTGCTAGCATAATAGTAGAGTACGAGTACATATCCCCATTACTAACATTTCACTCATTTAAGAACAGCAAGTATGCATTCACTTATATGTATATTCGCCTACTCATTTACCTACACATCCACCCATATATCCATCAGTAAATCCATCCTTTGACAATTCCTTCACACTCACCTCTGACACCTGACTCAGACACCTACTTCCGACCTCTACATTCAACAACTGTATTAAACTGCGCACACATCTCTGGTGCTATCAACAATACAATCCACAGCACCATCAACCACACTATTAACAGTACCGTCAACAGCAATACCAACAGCACTGTCAACAGCATCGCCTACAGCATTGTCAATAGCACAGTCAACAGTACCATCAATAGCACCATCTACAGCATCGTCAACAGCACTGCCCATAGTGTTCACCATCAACACACCATCAACAGTATCGTTAACAGCACTGTCTTCTGTCTTATCACCTGTCTTGACATTTGTATTGATATCTACCCTGCTCTCTGCATCAGTAGTGGTATTCGGATTAGACTGTCTCCATATAAAATGGAATCCTGTGGACAAACCAGTTTATCCAGTCTGTAGTCTGAGTACCCTCTTGTGAAAATCCGATTTTTTTTTTTTTTCCAATCGGAAACCAAGTTTTGGGTCCAAGAATCCACTGGAATTTATGCATGCCAGGTTGTGAATACTGCATCGAGGCCCGCAAGATGCATCATATATATGCAGTTGTTGCAAAAATCCGACCGGATTTATTTCGCAAAAAAAATGCGAAAATAAACTGGTTTACCTGGTTTATAACATGAGAAAACCAGATGATGACTGGATTTTCCGGACTTGATAAAATTCTGAAATCCGGATAATCGGGCCAGATCTTTCTAATCTGAATACCGTTATTGTTGCTAACTTCTCACTCATAGCAGCAGCATGGCAGCATAGTAATATGGTAACAGAATAGTATGAATATGGCAGGCTGTGAATATGCACCATGAAGGTGGTCTGGTTGCATAACTCCCAGTAACCGATTCTACACGCATCACATTGTATATCGACTTCGACAAATGATCAGATGCTACAGTCACGGGACACTGAGGACTATAATTATGGACCAGTAAAAATAAGCAAAAGAGGTGTCCACCGCCTTGATCTCAAGGCGTCATCTCACTGGCCGGAGGCCGCGCACGTCTCTTGCACACCCACACACACACACACACCCACACACACACACACACACACACACACGGGATTGAAGAAATTTTGGTGTAGGGCAATAGATAGATCTGAATAAGTTGAGGGTATTTGAAACATGGGAGCGTGCACTAAAGGGTGAAATTGTTAAGTACCTGCTTATCCTTTTACCCTTCCCTGCCAGAGGCTGGTAGCCTGTATGCGGGGTTACGTGAATTCTTTTACCCTCTCCTTTATGGTAGTTGCACACGGGAAGAGGAGAGAAGCCATCATCACTTTTAGGAGTATTAACGCAAGCGATAAGAAAACGCTGACAGCCATCCGTCATATACACTCTTTCGTGATATTAGAAAGGAGAAATTTTCCATTTAAGGCCTTAACCCTCTTCCTTCCCCGCGAATTGAAAAGAACCCAGCCCAAAAACTTATAGAAAAGCCCAGAACCAACTAACCCAGAATTCCCTTCGCATCCCCACTCCTCCCACTTCTGGAATGAGAAATGGGACGTGGTGGCGTGGGGATGGCTCCTGTGAACAAGAAGAGAAGAAGATGATCCACCAAGATTACATTTCTTGGCATTTGTAAAGTCTTTTCTTTCCCTTCTGCGTGAGAGAACAAACAAGCAAATAAAATATAAATATAAATATAATGAAGTGAAATAAGATGTTGAGAATGGGCAAGGCATGAGAGAAAATGTGGCAATGCGGGAAAGATATCTAAAAAGTGCAACAAGTGTACGCCCCTGCCTGTAATCGGTTTTAAAAACCAAAAAAAGAGAAGAACGAGAAACGCTATGACGAGATGAAGAGATACAGAAGAGAAAAGTTAAGAAACGCTGAAGATCGCACAATCCGGAAGTTCGAATTTCCTTCCCACCCTCCCACTGTGTTGTGGAACAACAATTATGATAATCAAGAAGTAAATGCAACCCTCACTCAAGCTTTTGAAAGAAGGAAAAACAAGGCAAGGTCGGGTGAGCAGTTTCCAGCAAGTACATACCAAAAGAGATTATGCAATCCTCCGTCCGCCCTTCACTCATTAACACATTCATAGATCCTAGCTAGATCATCTACTCTAATACATTATATGGATCCTACCTCCTATATGATTAAGGGAACAAAAAAAAAAAATAGCTACGTTAATATTACCCTCAAACGCGTCCAGACCCAACCAATAAAGCGTCAAACGTAAACAGTCGTAACATAACGTAAAACCGTGAATCAACCAACCGAAAGAAAGACAGCAAAAAACAAGGACAGTAAATGGGTATGAACTGTGAACTCAGACGCGAATACAGATGACGAAGGGAGAGATGCAGGTAGTGTATGCGACTGGCGCATGAGGTAAGGGCTATAGAAAGAACGATCTTTGTGTTAAGAAGACCTGAGTGTAAACTTACAATGTCGTCATCGAACGCCTCTAAGCTCGCCTGGGACATCGCGGCCCACTTTGTAGTGCGGAACATTGCGCTCCAGCCTCCGTGTCCGAGGATGCTAGCACCAAAGGACACCAATTAGCAACAGCTCAAAACATGGAAGACATATGGTTTATGGCTCAAACTTACTAGCTGACCGTTCCTGAACGCCAAAACGCCATCCTTCACAACTGGCACCAAATTTTGTGGAATCCTAGCAAACTCCTCAAAAGTCATAGTTTTGCCTTCCACAGTTTCGGCACTAGTAGTGTTACCACGTGCTGCTTTCTCGCTCGTTACTACCGCAAAACCAGTGACGCTTGTTGTGCCCCGATCTATCTCACGATGAAGGTGCAGTTTGTATAGGTTTGTCGAATTGAAATTCAAAACTTCAGATTTCCTTGAGAGGCTGTATCGAGGTGTTGGCAGTACAGCTGGTGCGGTGATACTTGGCGGCGCTCCAATCATATCACGTAGTGGGTCGTCGATGTCGAAAGTGAGATGGTTATACACATCCTTCAGTAAAACTACCCCGGCATCTTTCTCCGCGCTGTCATTCTTCTCCATCAAATCAGCCAGTTCAGAAGTTTTGCTTGCTCCTATAGCTACTTCTGCTTTTTCAGTCGCTACGCACTGAGATTGTTCCTCCTCTTGCCGAACTCGCTGCTGCTTTAAATCCTCATTTTCGGCCTCCAATTGGCTTTGCTTAATCTCACTAGCCTGGTTTTTGGCTTCTAAAGCTGCAATCATCTTCTGAAGCTCTGAAGCTCTCTTCTCTGCTTCTGCCAATTTATCCATCATCTTATTGTTGTGCCTCACATAGTTTTGCACAAAACCCTTTTGTTCTTCGAATTTTTTCTTCCATAACACAACCTCTTGTTTCAACTTCTCTTCATCATGAAGAGCTTGTCCCCTCTCAACCGGGATTTTTGTTGCTTGGTCAGCAGTTGCAGCAACAGGTCTTGGCTTTAGCGAACCATTGTCACGCGATTCTGTGGTTGATTTCGTAAGTTCGTTATCCGGTACTGGAAGCGGCTCTTGAGATTTCTTTGACCCGGGATTATCGGAATTCTTCCCAACTTCTTCATTGTCGGTAGAGATAGCAGTTGCCTTCGGATTCACACCCTTTTCCTTTTCTTTCTTCTTCATAGTGTACTCTTCGATGGTTAATTTCTTCTTGGGACCTTCCTTATTTTCTGCCTTTTCTCTAATAGATACAGTGGCTGCAGAAGCAGTCTTCTCCTCAATAAGCTTCCCTATGTCCTTATTTTGCGGAATCCGTAAACTGGGAAGAAAAATCTCTTTTTGCATTTGATATTTTTCCTCAACCAATTCTTGGCGAGTTTTAATCCTTCTTTGCGGTAGCTCAGGGGGGGTCTCCGTATTGTCTACTGTAGACTGGTGATTAGCCGTGTTGATTTTTGGTCTAGTAATTTTTGCTATTGAATTAGGCAGAGGTTCACTATCAGAACGGGATTTAAGTGATGAATGCGTGATGACAGATACGGGATTCCTGAAAAGTGGTGCTTCAGTGCTTTTCTGAGAATACACTCTATACTCTTCTGTAAGTCTTTCCCCAGGCATACCAGCTTTTGGACTCTTTCCCGCTAAAGCTTGATACTGCAAAAGGCAGTTTGTGCTGCTGTGAAAATTAATATGGTTTTTCAGACGGGAGTAAACAGCGCCTTACCATACTTGATTTTGACCATCTGGTTTAATAGTATTTACGAAAATGGGGAAATTACCCCGGCAATTGATGCATGGAACGTTGGTAGTAGGTCCTAATATTGCTTGCGTCATTACCAATGGGAGTGGTAAAGATAGCAGAGACGATTGCGACAGATCTTGCGTTGGTATTGCTAACGAGTGTTCCTGCATAGGAAGCGGTGTCGTTTCTGTTTCAAGTATACCTATGGATTCCCGCTCGGTAGGTTTTCCAGGTGTTTCTGTGGTTGGAAAATCAGGCAAGCTATCACATTCGAGGCGAGGACTATATGGAGGACTTGAATCTTCGCTTGCCATGTTGTCGCTGATGTTACTTTTGTGAACAAGAGGTGCTTGCGTCTTGTTGTCGTCGTGGAGGTTGCGTGAGTTATCGTGTGAACCTGAACTTAAAGAAATACCATGGGGCTTATTGGTTGCTGCATTGATTGGTTCACTGGTGTGATGCTCGCCTACTGGGGAACATGGACGTGATATTCCTGCGTCAGAATCCAGGTCCATAGGGGCTTCTTCATCGTCTGCCTCTCCGATAAGATCATGTTCGTTGATAGGAGGTTGTATAGAATCAGGGTGTCGTGATTTTATGGGTATTCTTAGATCGTGACCTAAAGTTTTTGGGGAGACGTGAAGTACTTTAACCATCTGATCATCGGGTACAGTCGTTTTGTCAATATTGCCACCAGCTTCCTGAGAAATCGGGGAGGATAAGTTCTCATTGCTTTGGCAATCTTGGATTATTGTTTGAGAGTCCAACAATTTTGCACCGTTAGCCGGAACGACTTGAGTACCAGGAAGCAATTTCCTTTTTGCGCTATCTTCGGGCATCACAGCAGATTCAGTATCAGAACTCGGAGCCGGTGCTACCATAGACGAATTTCTATTCTTCAAAATATGTTTCCCATTATTTAATTGATGATGAATAATTGTGTCTTCTGTGTTCACCTTTCGCCGCTTGTGCAAGGGGCTTATGGTATTACTGAACCCATATTTTGGTGTAACCGAACCCCCAACTCGCTTCATGCCCACAGTTGTTATCTTTGGAGACGGTAAACCTTTTTTGGTACATCTTGAACATATCCATGATTCTACGGATACGTCGCTATAGGTTGTGTTTTTTAGTGAAAGCATGCGAGTACAGGGTGTGAATACTTACAGTTTGCCGCTTGTCATGGTTATTTTGGGGTTATGACAATGCGTATGATAGTCGTGCTTACATATTGTACATCGAACCAATTGTTTCAACGGCAGAGCTGCTGATCCTTTACAAACGATGCAAGTTGGTGCCCTTTTTCCCCGGGAAGATACACTACTCCGCGACGGTGAATATTGCAATGAATTTGTACCAACGTGACTGATTTGACTCTGTACAGGACTCCAAACGGAACTGCGAATGGAGCTTCGTATAGAATCGCGCGGAGGACTGCGCGCAGGACTACTTCCGCTCGAGATAGACATTGCTGAGGTTGATAGAGGACTGCAATTCCGTACTGTACGAGTCTCTAAATGAGCCATGGGTAAGCTGTTTCCCTCGGGTGGAAAAGGGCTGGATATCGGAAGTGGACAGGGCATTGATGGATGAACAGTGTTTAGTGAACTTTGAATGAAATTTTGGACGTGAATTGGGACAGGTAAGCAGGTATGATCCACTGCGGGCACGGGCAGTTGGTCGGCCGCATGTACCATATGTCCACTATGCTTTTTCTTGTCAATTGTCTCAATACCTGTAATCTGCCTGCTACTAGTAACATTCTGTTCGGCATCAAATGGGCTACATTCAAGTATGCGATTCGGTGAAGTTGGCCTAACAATCTACATTAGAGATGTGCAACTCGCTGAATAGAGATACTCACAGATCAAAAGGACCCTCCTTATTCTTCTTTGAATATGATTTCGAGCGAGGCAAGGGTGGATCCCTATTCCTCTCATCGTCGGCTGTTGAAACAGACTCGATAGGGGAAAATTTGTCCCTTTTGGCATATTCCCATTGCAGATTCTCAACTATCTTATCCTTTTTAAGAGCGTTTATGGAGTTATACCCAGCTTCTTTAGTTAGGGACACGCTCTTTTTTAGGTAATTTGCTTGGGTATCTAGACTGCAGATGCTACTAAACGATTTGCGTTCTACTCTGTTGGAGGCTGTGTCGGTAGGGACCAGTTTGGAGGTCTTCTCCATCACTTCTGTAGCCCTTGGTCGTTGCTGGGCATTCCCATCATGCCCTTCTTGGGGGCTCGGTGTTCTTCTTGAGGTAGAAACTCGTTGTTCTATGGTTGGGGCTTCGAAGGCAGATGATTTGCGAGATTCGGTACCACGATACCGCTCCCTCCCCAAAGTGCGAGGTCCAGTCGGAATATATTTCTCAGGCCGATAGTAGTCATGGCTGCGGACTCCATTTTGCGAAGATCCAAAATCTCTGGAGACGTACCTGTCCACTTTTGTACCATTGGGTGTGACCGCGTTGCCCGCCCCTCGGTATGGCCCAAGGCTAGATCCTTTATAATCAGATTCGCGCCTGGAAGGACTGTATTCTCGTTTACGTTTAATGCCTATAGCATGTATATCCTTCGACATAAAGCCATCCATGAAGGCGTCAAACCGGACTGTTCAGTTTCCCCAGCCCGTTGCACCTTTCCTGAGGTGACGTTGAATGATCCTAACAATTACGAGATTGAGTTGTTAGTTACAACTCGCTTTAAATTAACAAGACTGAACCAAGTTAGGAGAGACGGAAGCGGACGTTGCGATAAGATTACTGCATCAGGTCTTTTCAGTTATTATTTAGGCTTCATCCTGCTGAGATGACACTAAAGAAGCCCGCTTCACTGTGTTGCGTCACGGCTCCAGGCCTCACCACGCACTGTCTCAACGCAATCAGGGTCCACTCGCTTGTCACCGAAAGACTGACATTGCAGCCCTTTTTGTAATCCACTGCCATTGGCCTGAACCCATATGCCTCGTATCGACCATTTCAAACGAATGTGCTCTCCTTCCCATAAACGTAGGACTGACCAGTTGGGCTAGAAAGAGACTTCCATCAAGAAACACTCGAAACCTTTGGAGCACCAAAGACTTGTGCTTTATGACGGAAATTGCCTTTCCCTGGAAGCTTTTCCTTGTTGTAGGTACAGAAGTACATTATCCGAAAAATGACGATAGAGCTGGGAAATGGCCCCAATTGAGGATTGTCTCATTGATGTATCTTGAAGTCTAGTAAACTTCTGTATCAGGATCTGTATACGAAGCTTGTGTTACAATCCAAGATGTCCAAAGCATAGAGGTGGACTGGCTCCGACGACAAGCAAGTGAATCCAATTCGCTGCGATTTAGACAGATCCGTGTCGTGGTTGGAGGAGGAAGAACACAGAAAATTCAGGACTCCCCAACAGACGTGCCATCAAGAAGCAGTCGGACCTTTTACCGAGGGCTCATCATAGCATAGTTGACTTACAGATGGTCCAATTACCAATAAGAGACGGCTCCTCCGTTTTGGAACAAAAATCGTAACGAAAGGCTTTTTTTTGTATGTGTATAACGTTGGGTATAATTCAGACGAGAAATTAAGAGAGGGATACAACTTGCCTTTCCTTCTCATCCACGCGCAGTCGGTTCCGAATTGCAGATATACTGTGAAAAGAAATCTTTCTCAACGTGATTGAGTGCCGGTACAGGTACAGCGGGGATTCAACCAGACTAAGTGGGAATATGCAACAGTCCTGCCTTGTTTGGCTGGATAGCCGATGATGTTGGGAATTGAATTTTTCTAGTGCAGGGCGCGAGGACAACGAGGACGACTGGGACTGGAAGCTGATCTCGTGCCCACTGGAAGCGATGGCTCAACCGGGTCTGATGTGAGAACAGCACAGGATTGCTGATGCCGTGAGAATGGCGGGGTAACTCGCAGAATGGCCAGGCAATCGCCGCGTTGCGAGGGCAGGTGTGTGTGTGTGTGTGTGTGTGTGAACTTTGGAGAGAACTGAGGAGAAAAGAGGAGGGTGTACCAGCAAAGGGTCACAAGTAGGGGCTCCTGGGTTGGCACACCCCCACCCTCCTCCACCAGACTCATCAAAATCATTTAACTCACTATACCTCAAGGGCTTAGCAGCTGCCCAAAGCCCTTGCCCTCACGGCCTCGGCCACTCACAGGAAATTAGAATTACCTAATCCCTCCCTCACTCCCATCCCCCCCCTTACGAGCTGATCCATCGCTCATCGGTTTGCACTGACCTTTCCTTCTTTCCTACATCCCCAACGAGCATCGAAGAGGATTCATTCACCTCTGCAACTCGAAAGTCGTATCGATGCACCCTTGACATCGCTAATCGAAGCTCTTTTTTGATACGATAAGGCTGTTGCAGGTAGGTTCCAGCTACAGCGACTGTCTCTACTCTCGCGTTCCATCTTCGAACCATTTGATCCCCCAGGGATTAAGCTGCCGCCTGCAACTGTCGCGCATGAGGGTTGTCACTCACGAGCAAAGCGGTTTATGCTCTTATCTGCTCACAGCTTTCTAATATATCATCTCAATAAGCTATTCGCAAGGCCATTGTTTTTGCTGCCGCTATCTTCTGATTACTGCCATCAAGATCCCGAGGTATTCGGTTATAACCTATTGTTCATATTCAAGGACAGTTACAGGTACGGCACTACTTCTCTACTGCTGTTCTACTGCTTCTCTACTACCACTATTCTTCAAGCCTGACCTGCGTTAACTCTTGCTTGTTCTCGGAGATTTGGTGGATTGTTCCATCTGGGTAATACACTATAGGCTGGATGTCCTATCTTACAGCCTTCTTTCTCCATGTAGATGTCACGGCCTAGGGTTCATAGGCTGGTAAATCTATTCTGGTTGGCACGACCCCCGACGGTATTTGTTTCAACTTTTCAAAATGGAACGCCACGTCACTGTGTGACATGGTGATAATGGAATGACTAGTAGGTTCTAATACTGCAACTTTCCTCAATAATTTCCTTACAACAGGTAAACTTGTTCAATCCAGCACACTATCATCAACATAACATAAAGCACAATATTCTTGGTTTAGCAGTTTTCCGAGCGTCGAGTGCAGATCAGGTCTGTCAAATGATCATCAGACTGGTGAAGGGCAGTTTACAAGTCTAATATGTTCATTTTGGTTTAAGTCGACTCTCCGATTCCTAATCGCAGCAAGCGGAATCCCATACATTCTCCCGGGGACCGCGCATGGCATCCCTACTACAATTACATACTGGTTCGTAATTACATGTAGGACTTACACATTTATAGAAAGTCCTGTGGTGAATGTGACTTCATGGCAATTACCACTCTCATTGTGAATCTCATTTGGAGAACTAGATGCCATTGACAAAAGTTACAAATCAATACACAACTTCTGCTAAAATCCGCTGCAGTATTGAAGGAATTCTTTTCTATCTATCTGTTAGCCAGTGCCTCCTGGCTGCAATAACTCTCCAGAGGTAAAGTTCCATAATATTTCGACCACAAATAGTTTTTATCCATATTCCTCTTGTTATGTAATTAAAGAACGTTTGGCTTCAATGCCAATTGTCTTGGTACTTTCGTTGCTTCTAAAATAACTCCTTGGTTTATCAACCTCAGGCCCTAAAGAAGGTAGGATTCCAGTAGGTATTCAACGAAATCAAGTAGACAGTACCTTTGAGATTTGGGAATCGCCAATCTGTGTCTACTCCTTTTGAATATCTAGAAGGTGCAGCTATGTTCGTTCAGAGTCTATCACATTTGATGGCCACCTAGGTTACCAGAAGGTGGGTTGCAAATATAGCGTTAATGTAGTAAGTATTTAGAAGCATTTTAAGACAGGATCATTAGGAGAACCGTCTTCCTCATGACGAATATTGTGACAAGTAGGGCCGGTTGACTTTGAGAGCTGCGCATGTGCAATCCCATTTGCACGATCCTAATGCGAGCATGACTTCAGGGCTAAGAGCCACAACATTCTCGAAGTACCAGGCAATCTAGAAGCAGAGGTCACATTATGCACAATAAGCGCTAATATATCAGTATTTTGCGACTACTTAAGCAGTTGATTCAGATTCTATTGTGGAGGAATGTGAATCTTGACATCCAGAACACTCTAATACGTCTATATTAGCGTGGTTCAAACTGTATGTCAGCGTGGTTTAGACTGTATGTTAGCGAATATAGCGCCCAAGAATGATCAAGTACCACAACGAAGAGATGCATTGAGGCAGCGGGTAAGATATCGTATTTTTTGTTTTGACGGCGGTACTCCAGTGCTTACGGCGAGAGGTAAGTGGTTTGCATGTTTTTGACATTCCCCATAATTTTAGGAGCATATCCGCCGGGCATTAACGGGAATGTCAACCGAGATGAAAAAGGTCATCGTTGAATATCGCGGTTGCAGAGGTATCATAATCCCCGCCTCAGTCATTGACAACAAATGAGCTTTGGTCTTTGTACATCGGTATTAGTCTAGTTGTACTCAGTATTCATATCGACACCGGAGGGACACGGATTGCAAATATATGCCATGATAATCGCGGATCTTTTGATACTGTTCCAGAATGTGAATTCCTCGATCAGTGTAGACGACGTAGATGTAAAATTTTTTTCATATTTTTCAGGTTAGTTTGTATCGACAAGTTTGAGATTTTTATCGATTATGCCGGTTCATGTATGGTTAATACCTATTCCGGACAGGAAGAGAATGAAATTATGTAGCATTGCTCATTGAGTTGGAGCGCAGTTATGGTAAATGTCTGGCGAGTATCTTCAGTCAATCCGCATACCCAAATTCATTGTTGAAGTAAGGAAAAATTCGACCAAAAGGTTGTTGGATGTAAATTCTCGTTCCTTGTATGTCTATAAGCGTGAGTATAATCTCTGCAAGTGTCACAAAGCCGCCGGAAGTAGTATTTACTCAAGTGAAGATGAACTCTTGAGTTGGCTGATTGCAACTTGTATCATCTGTCTTGCATGTTGCAGATATCAAGAAGGAACGAATCGAAATTTATCAAATCGACCCTAATCAAACAACAGTCCATCCCGCATCTAGGCTTCCTTGAAAACTGGCAAATGAGTGTTCCAATAGAACTAAAGAACATTGTATGAGCTCACACCACACCACACCACATAGAGAGAGTATGCTGCATACTTCATTTCCCTATAAAGTTTTGAATTTCAAGGGTCTTTTGAACATATCAGTGTGCCGTACGAAGTCTTCTAAGATACGTTGCATACCACTCAAAGTAGACTGCATATCGTCCTCGCCAGGATTCCTTTGTATTTTCAGATTTATGGTGGTATACGAGAATTGCCGTAGCATAGATTGGCTCGAATTTTATTTGCCTGTTTTCGCGATATTCCGAGATTATTTTTCTTTGAAGCGCCCCACCACAGCCTGCGTGCCGAGACTACGCTGGACATGTCAGTCCCAAAGCTGTTGCTCGAATTGGCCCTGCTGTGCTCTCGATTCGATGCTTTATCGTGACATAGGTCGAGCAATGAAGTAAAAAGAAGTGAATGATTTTGCAAATAGTACGAGGAGGAGTTCGGGAATAGCCTACATCCCAAGCGCAACTTGTGGAGAAGGAGAGGTTCCCATTTCCCCGTCACCTCGTGCCCAGCCTCTGTATTGATGAAGCTTTTCTTGTTCCACACACTTCAGACTCTCGGCGTATATGAGCGCGTAGAAGATTATGAAATCGCTTGTCTTTGCCCACCGGCATCATCCTCTGTAGCTACGTCATCCTGATTTCGAAAAGACACATTCAAGACAAGGACTTGAAAGTCGATGGGCGGTGATAATCCAGAATAGACAAATTCGTACATAATTCGTTGCACTAATACTGACTCCTGTTGCCCTTTGTAAGAGAGTGTCCAAAGATAATTCTTATTTCACGTTACGGAAAATTGATTATAGTCATGTTTCCCGCAATTAGCATAGCCCAGGGCAGTCTCGAACAAGCCGGAGGTAGATTGCCGATGAGTTGTGCTCTTGGGGAATAAGGTCTCTTGGTTTTTGTAGGCGCCTGTGTTCCCCAGATCAAAGAGATGCGTTGTTTCGACGATTTTTTGCGTGGTTATTTCCCAAAGATGGTGCATGACGAAATACAAAATTTGTGATGGAGAGGCATTCAGGATTTGCTTCGCCGCTTCCGAATGTGATTCGTCCTGCCAAGCCTGTGGCCTCTCATTACATAACCGCCAAAAACCGGCAAGTTTGCTCCGGACAAAGGCAATGAAATTGACAGCATCACATCTACCATCGAACAAACATACCATCACCATCGCCTCACATTACCTTTGTGCCAACAGCCATCCCTATAGCTCCATCCCCACCGCACTGCGCGCCACCGCCCACTCCCACTTCCTCAGGTGCACGCCCTTGCAAACACAATTGTGGACATTCCGTCCTTGCAGCAGCAGTGTCCCTCAGTATCTGTGCAACCTGTGCTCCAGTACTTCGAAGTCGTTGGGTCTACAGTATAGAAGCTGCCCCCTGAACGCGGCTGTTCTCTCTTTTGGGCACAATGTACAACTCACACAAACATCCTCTAGTGCTTGAATCCGTGGCTTCTACTGAATCTGCTGAAAGCTACTCCCAGGAGCGCTATCTCAGAGTACAAAATACGCCTGTTCCGGAAATCCCCTTTCTGTACTGTATGCCTCGAGGATCCTCCATTCAAAGAGCATAGCCCGCAATGCTCCTCCTGCTAGCAATGAAGATTAGGCATGGGTTACAGTAACAAGTGTTGTAGGACGAGGTGTGGACGGCATGTCTCATGGAACACCTGATGGAAAAATAATTATCTTGGAATCGCCTTTTGCTGGAATAACAGCTAAAAGGTACCAATTACGTAGCATGCGGAGCTCAATTTCAATTATGTTATTCACCTCCGATAGTTCTCTAGAGCGAGTTATACCAGAAAGTTTGATTCATCCCAGTTTTGAATGTAACAAAATTGCACTTATGCATTCTTATCAATGCCGGATGCACTAACAGTCTCAGCTATGACCCTACCTCCACCTCATCTGCCATCGTCAGCCTCAATACACAGCTCTATACGAAAATATGCTTTTAAGTTTCACCAGGCTAAGAGACAACTGATTTCATGCTGTCCTTTAGTAACGCGTTGGCAAAAGTGAAATCAGCGCTGAGCGAAAATCGAGAACTTTAGGAAAGGATAAAGTGTCGAAAATTGAAAGAAGAAGCAAGAAAAAGAGTATCCGAAGAGGAGAAGAAATATTTGCTGAAATAGCTCCAGAAGAGGAAGAAGAGCAAAGGCATGCTAGACAGATATTGGAACAAGTTAGGGAAAGAAGAGAAGTGGCTTCAAGTTAAGCTGTTCGACCTGTTACAATGCTTATTGTGAGCCAAACTGTCAGCATCAGTACAACGATTGTGGTTAATGAGCCAAAAAAGTTATTTAGAGCGGCACTCTGATTTTCATCTTGTAAAATCCAAGCGTCCTGAAGCATTTGAGACAATCAAAACGAAGAGACTAGTTGACTTCAAGTACTGTCACTAATCTTCCAATTTCCTTAAAGGCAGCTGTTCTATGGACGCCCCCTCAGCAGGGGTTATGTATCTCGGTAGTGATGATGAAAGGAGCAAAAAGGTCAATACAGGTACAGATCCATAATTGCTATCAATATGATATCTATCATGTCATATATAAACTAACGACTTCACCTCGGCAAGCCCAATACCGCCCACGACAGAATGGTGGTTATTCCAATGAGGAGGATTTGGAGGAGGGCTCAGTTGATGAAGAGGAAGTTGAGGGGATGAAGGTGAGGAATTTGAAGAAAAAGGAGATGAAGAGTATGAAGAGGAAGAAGGAGGATATGAGGAGATGTAGAACCAGAAAAGATAAGGACGGCTTCGGGGTTGGCAAAGGTGAGGAAGGTAATGTGGACGCAGACGGAGATATTGAGGATAACGCAAATATGCCGTAAGTCTTGGTGAATGACGGAAGCTCCGTGAAGAGCTATATCAGGACAGCGATACTAACATCACAATCGGACTCCTTCCAATATACTTCAACCCAAATATGCTGCTTCTCGCATACCTCGTGACAAAGCTGAAGGTCTGGGCTGAAGAGCAGCAAAGAGCTGTGAAGGGAAGAAAGTACTTAGTGGAGAGTCTCGGAAAGAGCAGGTGAAAAACGAGGATACAGAATGAGTGTCTTGCGGCTGGGACATAAGGGGAACTCGTAGGTAGATTCGGGACTGAGAAGGAAATATGACTAATGCAGCAGGACGGTCTGAACACCTCTGCTAGGGGGCGAGAGGCAGAGGCGTTATTGGCAAATACTAGCCCCCAAGACTTATCAGACATATCTAGAGCCTCCTCTCTAACCTGTAAACTGCAACAATATTAAGTCCTAGGATTCATAGGGTTCGTAGGTCGCTGGACATGTCTGAATATACTTATAATAAACTATAAACCAGAAGCCCGTAGGTTAATTCAGGAATTGGATTTCATTTGTACATTTGAAGACTTGTCACATCATACATATTCTTTACATGCACACGCGCAATTTTCATAGAAGTAACTAGTGCTTTGTGAATGGTGTATTTTTATAACGAAGTCATATCTTTGACAATCGTTACTCACATCAAGTGTAGGGGTCCAGTTTTAGGCGAACACTAATTGATTGGCTCATGAGCCTTGTATTCGGTTTTTCATAATTTTCTGCATTTCTCGGTGTTGCATTACCCTGACATGCTGTAATTCTTGTCTATCTACTTTTTCTATTTTCTACTGAAATAATAGCCAAGAAAAAAGTGCGGCACAATCACGAAGAAATATCAGTTGCTCGCTGTATCTTCAATCACGGATGTGGCAGAGATCGTTCCTTCCTACGGAGTTATAGCATAGTACTATCTCGGCATATGCAACTGGGTTGGATAAAATTCTGTAGCATAGTTCAATCAGTCATAAGATCACCAGCCAGCATAGTTGTATCTTGGCATATATAGTATCTTACCATTCTCGGTAGTATCTAACATTGTCGCAATAGTAGCATATATGTCGTCCTTCGTTTCTCTCCATCCTACACATTCTTCCTCCTTTGCTTTTAATTTCAATATCACAGATCATGAATACTTCACGTTGCATCCATTGCAAGCAGGTGAAACCAATAGCAGAAATCGCTGTACCTGGTCATAGCCGCACTTTCCGGAAGACCTGTCAGCCATGTTTGGTATGTACCTAAGTTTCTAGATGCAGATTATATATACTAATATCTTAGGCATCACTCCGAAGAAGGAGAACTGCTTAAAGAGCATAAGTATCTTCTACAACAGTACCCACTCGCTGCGCCACCACTTCCCATCAACCACAAACACCTGCTGCCATCCCACGTGCATTTATATCGGCTTCTTCTAAATAGCGGATGTTAGATTTGGGTTCGATGGATATTGAGTGTTCATGATGTGGGGCTCTACATTGGAAGGAATACTCATATCCATCTACAGTCCACAATCCTCGGTTTATGGCATGTCTTAAAGAGGGGGATGTTCATCTGGAGTCATTGAAAGAGTTGCGTCCTCTTCTATCTCAGTTGTTTAATGGGTCTGATAATGTGCAAAGGCTTTTCGGAAGCACATCTGCACGTACAATACCACTCTTGCATTTATATCTATCATATATAAACCTGATCCCTGCCTTGCAGCCTTGCCACATAGTATCGAATATTTTCAGATCCATGGTGAACTTTACTATGTTCAGTGCCCTTTGAATCTGGCTACTCAGGCTACCACAGTCCCACAGTTCTCACAGTTATACTTCTATGATCCTGAGTATGCAGCACGTTCGCAGGGGCAACAGCAGGAAGCGCTTGACAGAAGCCTTCTACAGCAGCTATTTGAAGAGATGAGAAATGTCAATCTCTTTTACCCTAACGTATCTGACTGTAAAGAAGTGTTTGGATCAGGCTACTCAGGGTAATCAGCAGGCAAGGACGATCTTAAATCCGCAGATGCGGTTGATCATGGAAAAAGGTAAGGTGCTTGCCTACGTCCCTCTGAGTGATGATAAGGTTGCTAACTATGAAAAAAAAAAGGTGCAGATAAACAGCGTGAGAATTTACCTACCAGTGATGAGGTTGCTATTATCATTCCTGATGAATATGGTGCTCCAGGGTTCCGAGATATCGTTTTTGCCTCCCGCACTGCAAATAGGACAGAGAAATTCAGCTCTATCAATTCTAACCGTGCTGCATGTATGCCCTTGCACTATGTCCTCCTTTCCCTCATGGTGAGGCAGGTTGACGAATATCGCTACACATTACATATACGGTGGAATGAACCATATACATTGTTCCAGGCTCAGTGACTGTTCAATAATATATTGTGGATGCATGGGCTGTTTGTGATCAAAACAAAATTGCATGGCTATATACACATTAGTCAAACATCCGCTCTGAGCTCTATAATGGTTTAGCTGATGCAATAATAAGGCAGGATATGGATGCCTCTGCCTTAGGCCACTGTATTATTTTATCTAGCGGTTTCACAGGTGGAGATAGGTTTATAACACAATTCTTCCAGCATTTCATGGCCATTGTTCATTTTGGAAGCCCTTTACTCTTTATTACTTTCACGGCTAATCCAAGATGAGAGGAGATTACTCATGAGTTACTACTCATGCAAACTGCTACGAACTGCCCTGACTTGGTTACAAGAGTATTTCACTTGAAGTAGGAGCAATTGCTCCACAAGATTAAATACCAGCATATCTTTGGGCGATATGTAGGGTGTGTGTAGACAATTGAGTACCAGAAGCGCAGTTTGCCACACATATAACTGTTGTTATTCTTGCATCCAGATGATTGCATCCAGATGACCGTTACATCACTGCGGACCGAATAGATGAGATAATCTCCGCTGAAATCCCTGAAAGGAATAATATTCAGAGTGAGGAGCTCTAGGATGTTGTTACTTCCACAATGGTCTATGGCCCATGTGGCGTACCTAATTCTAACATACTATGCATGACCATATCTTCTTCCGCTTCTTCTTCTTCTTCTTCTTCTTCTTCTTCTTCTTCTTCTTCTCCTCCTCATAGTAGTGCTGCAGTGAAAAAATGCTCAAAAGGATACCTGCGTCCATTTCAGGAACAAATATTGATTCGTGAAGATGGCTACCCACTGTACGGATGCCGTCAGACAAGCAATACCATTACCATTCCTATGAATGACAGTACCAGTTCGGCCTGCCGCCAAATGTCGAATGCAATAATAGATGGATTGTTCTATACAGCCCTTATCTGTCCTAGTATAAAGTATATATCAATGCTGAGGTGTGTGCTATGATATATACTACCAAATATATCCATAAGTATATCTACAAGAGGTAAAATAGGGTAACGTTGCAGGTTGATATGGAGAGCAATTTGAATGAGATCAAGCAATACTTACAGTAGTGGTATATTTGACCTACAGAGGTGATATAGCGTCTGTTTGAGTTCGGTATATATGAAGAGCTCCCTCCTGTCATCTATTTGGCTATCTATCTTCCTGGTGAACAGCTTGTCTATTTCGCAGAAGATATGCTAATGGAAAACCTGATGGACAGTTTAATAGTAGCCTGATAGCTTACTTTCAGGCCAATTCCAAGATTCTAGAAGCTCGACAAAACCTATACCAGGAGTTCCCTTCCTATTTCATCTATAATTCAATATTATAGAAGTGGACTCCTAAGCAGCAGTGTTTCACAATTGGCTGTATTTTTCACTGCAACCCATTTATGGGTGAAAATATTATTTGTAGTTATTGCTGACAGCTGTTTGGAGTGCAAGAAGTTTTGAAGAGCTGAAAACAGCACGGAACATCATGTATCTAACCTTTCATTAGGCATATCAGGTACTTAAGTTATTGGAGGATGATAATGAATAGAATAAATGCTTTACAAGGCCAGTTTGTTTAAAAGTGGGAACTCCTTTAAGACATTATTTGCCTTCATGGGTGTAACGGAGGTGGTACAGGCCAAGAAGACACTTGACTAGCGATACTCGCTAGTCCTCTGCGTAGCTTATAGCACTTATTTATGCGACTGCGACGCCGTCGGCTGTCACATATCGCCAGCGCCGCATATGCGCGCGTACATCCCCGCAACAATGGGAAACAGTTTCATGACAACATTTACAATGACTTGAGGTTCTCCTTAAGCTAACATCCAAATGTTGTTCTACCAAATCCTCCATATCCTGAGTTCTTATATCTTAACTACAGACTATATCTTCTTGACAAGATACTAGTGTATTAAAAACATAGTTTAATGAATTTTGAATTGTCTTCACCTCAGTACAGTGGGATATGTTTAATAAGAATCCACTGATTGTGGATGAGCTTCAGTATAATACTGCAATAGAAGAAAGGCTATCTCATAAAGAGTCTGCAAAATTCAATTCAGAACAGAAGCAGGCCTTTAATATAATCATTTATACAGTTGAAAACAAGCTACCAGTCCATTTCTATCTGCAAGGACCTGGTGGGGCAGGAAAGATATTCCTTTACTGGGTGTTATACTGTTACGCTACTACTTCCACTCCAAAGACAAGATTGTACTTTGTGTTGCTTCTACAGGAATTGCTGCTCAGCTATTACCTAGTAGTCATTCCCGTTTCAAAATACCTCTAGCAATATATGAGTCATCTACATATGCAATTAGCTGTAACTCTTCTTAGCAGAATTAAGGTAGATTATCTGGGATGAAGTGCCTATGCAGCATAAATATTACTTTGAAGCAGTTTTGCATATATTGAATAATATGAAATGTTCCAATACTACTAGTAGAGATTTTTGCATAGATCTTACGAGTAGTACCGAAGAGAATTAGGGCTGCAATTGTCAATACATATTAATAATCATCATTTATATAGCCATACCTAAAGCAGCTGTTCCTGATACAAAATATGTGGTAGCAACCGCAAGATGGTACTAATATAGAGTTTACATCTTAGCTTGCTCAGTTACCTTATAATCCGAATCTATGAGGTGTTACGAATATATTAGATCATTTGATTCTCTCACAGACCTTTATGAACATGTTTTCCCTGCAGTACTTTTAGACACTACACATATGGACCTAAATGCGTTTCAAGGCTATACTATCATTGCATTACGAAATGATGTAGTGGTGAAATTCAATGAGGGCACTGGTTTCATGTGGCGGTGGGGGCTCGAATGTTATGATGGCGAATTGACGCAAAATGTGGTGTCAATGACGATTGGTCCTGCAATGGTGCTTACGTACTCTACTGTTCTATTGGTGCCTGATTGCGTATGCGTAGCTGGCTAGCCTTGGTGGGACCTAGCTGAGCTCAGCTTGCAGGCTCACCGAAATCTCCCAGGGCATTAAGAAAAATCCAAAGCCTTCGAGATTTAATGATGCATCTCATATCCACTGCTGTGGCAGTTCGAGTCAGCTGGTCATGTTTCAATTTCTTGCAGCTGCCCATCGAGTTACGAACTAGCCCAGAACCAGATTTCCCTGTATTTAGCTTGACCGCTGCTGCAAGATGCAAGCACCTTGTATATTACGGAGGTCCAGAGCTCTGCTACATCGTTTGTCAACGGCAACCACTTCTCCACCCTGCCCATCCCCGCTCCTATTTCTGCCTCCACCAACTCACGCATATAACCATATCCACACGTCCTCTGCTGATCAACAAAAGAGCGAAGACTCACCAAGCCAGCCTCAAACAAAAGCAACGAACAAATTACTGCAAGCTCCATCATCCACAAACACCATGTCTTCCAGCAGTGAATTCCGAGACATCACCCGAGAGGCGGGTGGGCCTGATGACAGAAAGTTGAAAGAATGGGAGCAGATACTCGTAGGCAAGAGATTTGTGGAGGGCGACGTAGCGGAGGCTAGTGAGGAGGCGGTATGTTTCTGCTGCATCTGATATCCTACCTCGTGAAGATGAAACGTCTTAAACAGCCGCTAAAAACGATATACTTAGACCTTTACTCGGGAATTACTTCCACATCCGAGCAGAGTTTGTAAGCCTGGAGGACTATTTACGATGGACTACAATACTGAGAGGTATACGCCCCTGGAGCAGTGGAAGCCTAGGCATGGCTAATGTTTCCTGTGACCATAGATTGAATGTGCACCTTGACGGCAACAATAAATGCACACATGTCACGTTAGGGTAAATGAGAGTGGTGATAATGGGCTGGCTACTGGCTTGTGCATGGAGGAGCAAAGAGAAGCAGTAGTGCTTGTATGCATGCAATAACGGCATTGGAAGACACATCAGATAAAAATGAGATGTATCATGAAAATGAAACGTAGGCCCAATAATACTGATGCGTTTAATACCGTAGGACTGCTTGCACTAGTATTACATTATTTGCTATCATTATTATTCAAGGGTATCTTAGTCTCATGGTCCATATTTGTTTCGCAGCTCAAATGCCCGCAGAAAGGAGTTCCCGTTTCATTCTTCATTCTCTTGAACGAAACTAAACAACTGAAATATTAAGCATTGCCCTGCAGCCTACCAATTTAGCTCTTTATAGGATTTAGTCCCTGCCAGTGTCACCAAGCCCATCCAACCTGTAGAACATCAAGCTAATGACTCCACATCGGAGATTTGCCCAGCTTTGACAAAAGCATGAGAATTATTGCAGAGGAGGATGATACCAAAAAGGTTGGAACGATAAGGAAAAAAGAGAAGCAGGAGCAAAGCACAAAACCCCAAATTGGAGACAGATAATCAAGTTAATGACTCCGTCCCAACGTTTCAGTAATCCAAAAGAATCCAACGTACCCTTAACCGCTGTTATCCTGCAGAATGTGCTTTGTTGAGAAAACACAGAGCCTGCTGAGGCTCATGGTCGCTAGAACCATCCAAATCCACCAGTATGCACCATTCCCTCTTTCCCATAAACCGCATAACAAAAAAGGTCATTAGAACTAATACATAACAGAAATAAATCAGGAGGAGAGAGAACCTTAAGACAAATAAAACGGAGCGTGACAAAGGCTAACATATTTCAATCTGTAGAGGAAAAAATGTCTCCAGCCTTGTGTCCGTAACTAAACATGGGATAATAATCTGTGTTTCTCAAAAAAGAAAAACAACGCTTGCACCCCCGCAAGTACTAAAGAGGATATAAAGTAGACATGTAGAAATAAGAAACGCCCAGGAAACAATCTCCATGATATGCCCTTCACCATGTTTAAAGGATCGGAAAAAAAGAAAAGACGAAGAAATAGTGTAACCAAACAAAACATTCAAACGCAACGCCTTCCCTCCATATATTTATAGTGGCTGAACAATGATATCCTAAGAACCAAAACCCGCCCGGCCAATGTATAGAAAAGCACAAGAAAAAAAAATTAGACAGAACTAAGTTTGACCAACGCCTCTATAGCTTCTTGTTCCTCTTTGTTTCGCTTCTCCCCGTTATCCCAGTATCCGAAATCTGCCTGTGTTGTGCTCGAGTATCGAAAAGACTCTGCGTGTCCTCGTTGATTGGTGAATGAGCTGCCGCCAGCGCCCCAGCTGCCGTAGACAATATGGACATTCGGGCTTCCGATAACACTTGTTCGACCGCCAGTATTGCTAAATGCATCTGATGTAACAGGCGAAGCTTGTCGTCGTAACATTTCCGCTCCCATCTTCGCCCAATCCTCCTCGTCAGTCATGTCTGCATCTTCATCCTCTGATGTGTCAGAACAGCTCACAGAGGCGTCTTCATCTAAAGACATTTTATCCGCTTCCTCAGCTGGCGATGACAGCGGAGACACCGATCGCCTGCTTCTCTCGTCTTCTGATTGAAGGAACACCCCAGACTCCCCGGCCCAACCTCGTACGTCAGGCGACATGGCAACCGGTTCAGCTCCTGGGGGTAGTAGCGATATCCCAGGAATCCCTTGGTTAGGGCCACGAGGAACAATCTCTCGTGGTGGGTCGCCCTTCTTTCTTGCATCCCACCGCCCCCAGCCAACCTTCTCAAAGATTACATCGCCGTTAATCCCGCCTGCTGCTAAAGCCCCAGAACTCTCACCAGTGCCACTACTTCCCCCCCGGCCCTCTAATGCACCGACTACCAATCTCCGTTGCTTCGCTGGTGGGATATTGCTGAAGCCAGGAATAGATGATATGAGATATGCCGTCAGATGCCGAATGGCGAGAGGACCATGTTGAAGCAAAATGTTAGGGAGGTAATATTTCGCAAGCAAGCTAGGAGTAATTGCAGAACCGGCAGTCTGAGCTGCCAGGAGCGAAGCGGAGGTTGGATAGCACCGTTGGGAAGGATGGCCCCCGCTATGATGATTAGCTTCACCAGCTTCTATGGTCACTGTGCCAAGGCGATCGCCGCTAGTAGTTTTCGGGAGGTTATAGACTGGAGGGAGAGTAGGGGAGATCGACGAAGATGGAGTTGGCAAACCATGGTTCTGGTGATTCGGGTGAAGCTGTGGGTGAGTCATACCCGAAGTAGTAGTAGAAGTAGACACACTGGCTGGAGGAGTAGGCGCTCTCCCAGAGCCCTGGCGAAGATGAGAGTTGGGGATGGAGACAGAGGCAGTTCTCCCAGCAGAGAACGAGTCAGTGCTGGCAAAGCTGAACGAGTTTGGTGCGATAGCGGCCATGTTGAAAGGGATTGTTTTTATCTCGAGGCGGTTCACGGTACTAAACTGATTGACAAAGATCAGCTTCCGCAAGGCAGCCAAAACATGGAATGTTGCAAATGAAAGAGGTGTTAGAATGAATACGTAACGTCCTTAACACATTCCACTTGGTTCTAAACGTTCCTGGAGCCGTGCCTGTTGTCTCCTTCTTTGCCGAAGAAATAGGTTCACAGTAGCGGGAAAGGTACCAAAGCGGTTACGAGCATCGCAGGGAGCAGAGCTTAATGACTCAGGCCAACAAGGGGAAATAAACTCACTTTCGACTAGCGAGAACGGGGGAGGGGGGGGGGGGAAGCACCGGGAAGGGCCTTTAATGTCGACACAAGGCGAAGACAGAGCTAGTAAACAGTGCACGAGAAAGTTACAGGAAATTCAAAGTCTGTACCTTTAGACGAACAAGGAGATGCTGCAACTCTCGGGGGTGATGGATGGTTGGAAAAAAGGGGGTGTGGGAGGAAGGGGTGTAATGGAAGTTCGGGAGAGGTGCAAATAGCTTTGGGAAAATCAAGTACAAACAACCGTGACGTAGTTGGACAGCTAGACCTGCCGTGTAGAGGTGCCTGGGGGGGGAGATGCAATAAGAATCTTGAATCGCTTTGAGAGAAAGAAGGAAAGAAAAGGGAAAGAAGGGAAGGAGGAAAGAAAAGAAGGTGTAAGAGGGGGGGGGGGGAGTGAGCGAAAGGGGAGAAAGAAGGAGGAGGTGTGAGAGCGACCGTGAATGTGGGTGAGAGATGTGGGCGTGTGGTGTGTGCGAGCTTGTGTGTGTGCGTGCACGGGGTGTGTAGTGCAAGTCGCAGAGGAAGTACAGTACTACTCTACCACTGGTGTGGATAGTGCGCTGGGGGAGGGGGGGGGGGCGGACGGGGGGGGGGGGGGGGGGTTGGCTGCTGCGCTCTTGCTCAAGGGGATGGGCCAGCGGCGGGTATTGGCAAGTATAGTAAGTATGAATATACTGGATCATTGGAAGGGCAGTGGGAGGGCAGCCTCGACGGCCGTCGAGCTGAGCTCCAAGATGGAACGCGAGAGACCACGCAGAACAGTGTACTCGAGCACCCCTATCATAGCGTCGACAGAACAAGGGACGCCCACGACAGAAGCACGGGGTGCAGCCAGCAAGGTGCTCGAGTACACTCCAGCAGCAGCAGCACACAGTACAGTACCAGAGCCACTGGCTCTTTCATGTTTCTTTGCTCTCCCTTCTTGGTGTTTCTGGCGGTTCTGGCGGACTTACATCTTTGTGGAGACAGCGCCCCCCGTCCCCCGCCCACAGGCACCGGCGTCACGTTAGCCATCGAAGAACAGATACTGTACTGTAGATGTAAGGGTTCAGCCCGAACTAGGTTCAGCCCGACCTCAGTGGCACTCTCCGCCAGTAGAGCACTAGCGGTGCAAGTGCGGCACCAAATGACACCTCATCGGTATAGATAGCTAGCTATGGTTGATGCGCGATGTACTCGAGTACTTTACTATTACTATACACTTGTGAAGCTACAGACAGATATTAGTCGGGTACTATACCTCGCTGGCTCGGGCTGGCAACTTGCTCATATATACGTGATGAGGTAGTGGGTACAGTAGTGGTACAGTAGTGGTACAGTAGTGGTACAGTAGTGGTACAGTAGTGGGTACAGTTTCAGCAGCACCAAATCCACTCAATAATATATGCGCTCACAGAGCCCACAAGTGCCTCTGTATATCTCTGAAGTATTTGTGTAACTAAAGTATAATACATGCACATATAAACAGCCACGGCAACTCGGAGATTATAGGAACGCGCACAACAGCATAGGCCACGGCTACTGGCACACAGGTGACAAAGGCGAAGATGTAGAAGTTGGGATGCTGCTGTAAAAACAAAGAATATGAACTTATATGTTGTGGTTCCAGCAACGTAAATCCCACAGGTATGGATATGCCTGTTCTGTTGGAGCTGATTTGTAGTTTCTAGCTTTAGTACCTATTAAGTTTAAATGTGTTCATGTAAATTCTATTCATGGATGTGGACGTATGCACTCGAACTAATTATCAGGAAGGTCCTCCGCAAACCTAAGACTACATGTTAGCCTAAGATGACGAACTAGGATACCATGATCACATTGGGTGGCATAGTAGCTTCCAGCATGATCCACCATGAAATCAGAGCAATCCGGATAGGCACCAAATCTACTTACGAACTAAAGCGGAGAGAAAGGTAATTTGGCCTCCGGACTTGGGACCCCAGCCGTAGAGCCTTCATATTTCCAGCCCTAAACCTGGAATTGTCACGATTTGAGCGGTACGTGGAACCAAGTCTGGTATCATCTGATGGTGCATCACTATGTAACGAAAAATCCCGAGTTACCGTACTCTACATTTTAATTCAAAGTCTCAGAAATCAATGCTGGACTGCAGAAATATGCTAACTGCAATATCGCGGATTCGAGCACGAGGATTTGTGGAGAACAGACACAGTCCAAAATCCAATAACAACCGTCAGTCTTGTTCCCACTAGTCATCCGCGAACCCTTAATCTCGTGACGACTTGTACTAGTACACTAACCCTTTTCAGCTAATCACAACCACGCGGCTGTGGCTGCTTTATATAGAAGAGTTCTCTCCAACCAGCACAGTTAGGGTAGATCATTGTACTAGTACTTGTATCTGACCAAGTATACATATCGGACCCCAGCTCTCCATAATAATAGTACTGACATCCTGACCGCCTGCCATTCTCTGGACCGCTCAAGTCTGTGGCAACAAATAAGTATTCATTCGCTTCTGAAGGAAATGGTTTTACTTGGTTCCTGAACTTCCTGGTACTTAAGCTTGTTGCTGTGGAATACCCGGTATTTTCATGAGAAAACGAAACCAGAAAGAAGATGGTGAAAAATGCTATGGTTTCTGAAAAGAAAAAAAAAAGGGGGGGAGGGGGAACTGCGATGAATCGCCGCAGTCCTCATTTCCTAAATAGTGCTATGCACGTATTACAGTATCTTCAATCAGTTACCTATTTGCTCAACCGGCTGTGATGTTTGAAGGGGCTTATAATATCCACTTCTTTCATTTAGGACGTCTTCATATTGCCGCTATCCACTCCCCTCTCTTATTCCCGATATTCTCACTATGCAAGATTGTTCAAGAGATTTTGTTCCTCAAGGACCAATATCCATGACCAAGTAGCGCAAAAGTTAAAGATGTGCGGTTCAAGGTGCAGAATCATTCTTGAGTGCAGGTGACATGGATGTTCGGCCTTTGCCTTGAGGGTAGCAAGCTCTGCCAGCAGAGAAGAGGATGTTTCTGCAGCCTAATAGTGTTCTGTTCAATTGAAATCCAAATCATATTCTTGATGCAGATATATGCAAGAACGCTCAGCGATTGGTTCCTAGAGGATTCGCTTGGCAGCAGAGTTGACCGAAAACGGCTCCTCTATCGCTGTAAAGTGTGTAGGATCTAAATTAATGACCTGTGCATCATTGCTGGACATGTTTCCATCCACAGCAACTCTATTCGCAGCAACCATTGAGACCTCAAAAAAACAACTCATCGAGCGTGTTCAATTTTTAGTGTACTCACGCAGTTACAATTATCGCTGTGGAAGAACAAATTCAATCACTGCTCTCAATGAGTTACCACCTTCAAGGTGAGATTTGCATTCACTCTTTGTTGTTGCTGAAATAGAATTTTGTGCTGAAAATGATATGTAGCAATCAAGGAAAGCAAACAAAGCCGTGGTGCGAGGATGCATTCTGTGTATCGACGGAAAAAAGAAGTAAAAATAAAAATGACTATGGAATGTCGAGTCATTGCTGCAATGAGAAATTAGGACATCTGGAAACAAGGCAAAGGTTGGCTAAAGTGTCATTTCTCTGTCTGTTCCAGAATGCCATGGATACGAGAACGGCGTGAAAGCGGACGTGGAAGAAGACGTGGGGTGGTCTCGCCGCAAGACGTGGGGTATGCAACAAGAACTAACGTGGGATGTCAAGTTGCTGGCCTATCACCGGGTGCTGCTCACTAACATTTAGTTCCAAAGATGTCAAATATGTTGCATGAGACTATTAAATATGTGGGACACGAAATTTTAAAGTAATGCTGGGTGGATGAGATACGAAAGCAAATTTCGAAAAAGAAATTGTCCACTCACAGTGCCCCATCTAGAACACCTCATCCTCATCTCATCACTGATTTGCTCCAGGTGTTCAGTGGTAGCACCAGCATATCTAGACTGTTACCAACTGCAATTGAATGCCTAAGGAGCTATAAAGTCATCATGAATATGATTGTCAGGAGCCTTCACCTGTCATGTGGGCGAAGGCCCCACTTGATGCTAGTACGGCCTGCTCAAGAATAACGAAACATGTACCTCGGTCCCTATCAACGACTAACGTTAGATCCCTACAAGTTAGAAAGCACTCCGACTGTTTGCATAGGGAGAGTCCCTATAAAAAAATATCTTTCACAAATATTCACCCATGATATTCTTGGTAACTGTTATTAGTCCACAGCTTCACACAATTTCCATACTGAAACATTGGTGCTCATGTGTTGTTTCCATCACCTGCAAAGAAACAGAATGTAATATGTGCTTATCGTGTTTGCATCTATCTTTCTATCCCCACACCAAGAAGGGCTCTGTCATTGTCACCTTCCGATTGATTCCGCCACCTAATCATTATCCGGAATAGTGATGAAAAGCCGTTTCAGACGGTCTGGGATGTTTTAAGATCGATGCTCCCCGGAATTGTTTGAATACCCTGTCGCCTGTGTACGAGTGGGTGGCATGCGGGTGAACTAGTAGGAGCATATAGGTTAATCCAGAACTAATGAGCGAATAAAGCTGTAGTTAAACGTGGGGCTTATCAAAATAATTGGTTCAACGGCTTCCGATTTCAAGATATAATGTAGCCTAGGATTGAAGACGGATGACTACCGTGATTATCGGGAATTGGGGTCGTCCTCAGCCCGATTCAGTCAGATGTCAATCAGGCTAATTTGTTGTGTTTTCCTGTGCCTCCTTCTCTCAGAGGCAATCAGAAGTCACTTTCACGCATTTAACCAGACCATGAATTATAGCACTTGTCATACATATACCAACAGTGAGATAGAGGGCGAGGGCTATACTGAATAATAGTCGAGGTCAGGAGAGTTTGAATTGTAATGGTCGACTGCTCATCAACCGGACTGCGCTGCCCGTGGTGGCTGTACGTTACTATTAGATCCTGTTTGGTTGACCATGTATCATATAGCCGAGATTTCAAGTCTAAACTACGGCAACCAAACGATTTCGTAAGTTTCGCTAGAGCTGTTTCGCGCGAAACTGAACTGTGAGTTTCCGACCGCAAAAGTTGGGAATTGTCCAACGGAGGTGAGTACAGCCATGTATCCACCATCCCTCTGCCTTCAGCTTCAGATAAGCTTCCATAAGAGACAGGTATCGTGTTTTAATGGTGATGGTGATAGGCACAGCTTTGCAGGGCTCAAGGCTGCATGGGATAAATCATGGACAAATTGTTACTGCAGCCATGCAAACCGAAGCTCGTGTGAACTTCTGAGGGGATAATTGCATACACAGTTGTGAGATACCAACCTACTTAGGCAACTGATATGGACATGACATCACAAACTGATGGGTCATCTGATATCAATTGAACACTGATGAATGTCACAATCCAGATTAGCCAAACTACCCAAACAGGTACTACCTGATATCACGTGCACCTGCTCGGCAAACAGTTCTGCGCATCCCCCAGATTCTGTACTTTCCCCCGAGTTCCTGGGCGTCTTCGGGGCCTAGTGAACCGCTATCACATCTTTTTAACGCATTTCTCATACCTAGAATTGTGACACTAGGTGACTTCAGGAATTTCGATATGCAACAAATACCCCAAATACGAATTAGGCAAATGGATGATCTTGGGAACTAGCTTTTATATTTCAACTTTCACTTTTGCTTATGTATGATCACTTGCTCGGCTCTTAAAATGGGGGCACACTTACGCCACTGGAAAGTCATGTGTAGTTCTGTACGTATTATATACACCTTGGCCCCGCTCAACTGCCTGGCACATTCATCGTGCACCAGTGCGACCACAAGAGCAAATATGGCTTCTATACCCACCTACGCGACCCTCAACAGTCCGCTGCTACGTCACCCGGACTTCTGGTTAACAGTGTCTCCCGTATACGACTTGGTTCACAGACATCCCTGCCAAAAGCCATCTACAGCTTCAACCACACTGCACCGGACCCACAGCAAACTTTGAAAAAGATCGACGTCAGAATTTGTGGGGTATATTGCACTGATTGGAGGAGATGAGATGAAGCTCCTTCTCGGGGCTAAGAGGGGCGTGGCGGAAAATTGAGTACTTGAACTATATGTATGATGAACAACAAGGCTAGCGTATGAGGGTAAGTGATAGAGGAGTAGATGTGGGTATGATGCTCATAATACATTAGGCTAGCTATCGCTTACACAATTCGTCTAGCTTTGGGCTCGACCCTCCTGAGGCCGAGGGGACATTGTTCATGTGTGACTCGAAGAAAATTCTTCATGGAATCTCCGGTGAGTGCCCCTAACGGGATCGGCTGGTCTCTCGATAACTCTACAGTATACTTCACCGATACAAAACAAGGGACCATATATCAGTACAAGTTCGAACCCTCGACAGGAGCAATTTCCTCCCATGAGACCTTCATCAATTTTCCGCAGCAACAGGAGAAATACGTCCGGGTTCACCTGATGGTCTGGCGATTGATTCAAATGGGGATCTGTGGGTTGCAATGTTTAGCGGCCACCACGTGCTGCACATTGACTGGAAAACAAAGGAGCCAAAGGGGAAGATTGAGCTTCCAACCAGCAAGCAGGTTGCATGCCCCAGATTTATCCCCGGGGTTTGCTCATCACTACTGGAAAGCTTGTCCACTTAGACCCGCAATGTGGAAAAAGTAATAGTCCTCATGCGGGGGATGTTTTTTCGTGAAGAGTGAGGAAATTGGAGGCGTTCAGGACAGAGAAATTATATGGCGAAGGTTGCACAATAGAATTGTTGCATCCTTGTAATACGTGAGCAAGAAATGATGCAGAAACTCACGAACATGCTTAACGCATATACATATATTCAATGTATACATACATCGGCTTGCAGAACATAGATAAGACGATGTATAAAAGACACAACATAAGAATGGGAAGAGAACGAAACATTGGTATCAACTCCAGATCATTATAAAAGCGTTACCACGAAGGTGAGGTATAATACAGATAACCCGACGTATAAGTGGGTTCCATTATTCTCTTTTGGGCACAGATCCAGCCATCTGAGATTGCTTCCATTTGTGCGCAGCTTCGAGTAACTTTGTGAGCTGTGCGTTTTGTTGTTCGTCGGCTGGAAACAGGTAGTCCATGTATTCCTCGAAGGTGCCATCGTCGAGCTTTCTTCGTTTCTTGACACGCTTGGGCATTTGGGCTTCCAATTTTTTAACATCCTCTTCTGTGCCGTGCGTGGCTTCGAATGATTTCCAGGTGTTGAGAAGAAGGACACGCTAGATAGGGAGAATATTAGCGACGAAACAAGGTACACAAACAGCAAGAATAGGGACCATACATCTTCCTTCAGATCCTTATCCTTCATACATTTGTGCGCCCTTTCAAATACCTTCCTTGCCCTAGCTTTGGCCTCCTCACTGACCGGCTTCTCAACCTCCATGTCCGTCTCCTCCTCCTCCTCCTCCTCCTCCTCCGGAATATTAAGTTCAAACTGCGCATAACTAATCCAGACCTTCACATGCTCTGTCTTTTGCAGCAGCCTCTCATAGAGCGCTCTCGTACGATCATACTCGCCCCTAGCCTCCTCAAAATCAATATACGCCTTCCACAGCAACTCCGGCATATCCAGTTCTTGTGTAATCGCCAACTCGAATAGCGCCCGCGCCCGGTCAAAGTCCTCTAGCATTGCCTCCTTTTCCGCAAACTGCATCCACGATTGGCAGTTTGCAGGGTTGAATTCGATGTATTTTTCGTAGAGGGTGCGGCAGCGGTTAAACTCATACATTTCCCATTCGAGTTCTATGTAACCCTTGAAGAGCTTGTCCTTGGGACATATCCCCAGAGCTTGCCCGAGTGCTTTGCGCGCGGCTTGGAGTTGGAATTGTCGGATTTCGAATTGTGCTTTCAAAAGCCATATTTTTGCAAACGTGAACTTCTTGTGCGGAATTAGCTTTAAACACTCGTCGTAAATCTGCCTTGTCCGCTCAATGTCCCTGGTTTCTAGCTCCTCATATAAAGCATAGTTGATCCAAAGGTAGATGTACCGCCGCCAATGGCGCTTCTCCTGTGTGGGTGGGATCTGAGCAATCGCGCGCTCGTAGACGTCCCGAACTCGATCCACGTCACCTAGTGTTTCCTCCAATCGAGCATAGTCGAACCATACATCGTAGTTCTTTGAGTTCTCCTTGATCTGCTCCTCGTATTGCACGCGACGTTTCGAGAGAATGACATCCTCCACACCTTCTCTGTCACCAAACTGCTTCTCAAATGTTGTGTACGCCTGGTGAAGGACCATCGATTTGCTCCGCGGTAGCCTGTCCAGCGCATATTTGTATATTACCCTCGCACGTTCATATTCCTTTAACTTCGTCTCAAACCGTGCATATGCAATAAAGACTTTCTCATCCATGAATTCCTCACCCAGCGCATCAATCGCCATTGTATATACCTCCCTAACCAGATCTTCCGTCCCATACTCCTCCTCAAATCTCGCCCATTTTATCCAATTTTTCGGCTCCGGATGCACTGCCGTAAATCTCTGGAATATCGCCCTCGCACGTGCATACTCGCCATACCGCTTCTCAAGCTTGATATATGCTGACCATGCCGCCTCATCCGGCTCCCAGGACATCCACCTCTCGAATACCTGCCGAGTGCCGGGAATGTTCCCGAGCGTCTCCTCCATGTATACATACTTGTACCAGAACTTGTCGACACGGGGAAGGATCGTGACGGCTCGGTCAAGCAGGTTTCGGGCATGATTGATGTTGCGGGTCTTCATCTCCGCTTCGATATATCTGATCCATAGGACTACTGACCGAGGGTCTACGTCCAGCGCTCGCTCAAAAATTGACCGTGCCCTATCCCCACAATGTCAGAAGGTTCCATCTCGAGCTATCGCTTGGAGTACCAACCGGGCATATTCCTTCTGATCCAACTCCCACTGCGCATAGCGCATCCAATTGTTCATGTTAATCCTATTCCTCCGCACATAGTCCTCAAACTCCTTCCGTTTCCTCCCTTGAAATTCATGGAGTTCTTCAAGGTCTGCAAATCGCTGGGTTGGCGCTTGTAGCCCCGGCTCCTGCCTCTCAAACGCTTCCCGAAGAATTTGCTCAGCAGAGACTTGTAGTGCACTGCAATGGAACTGTTAGATTCGTTTGATGGTCCAGCGGAGAGCATGAGGTGGTGCATACCTTGCGGACTTGTTTTTGACCTTGGGGGGGCCTCGGGAGGTTTCCATTTTGGCGGTAGCTTTCTGGTCGCTGTAATTCAAGCGCAGGTTTCCGTAGGCGTTAATCCCGATGAGGGTTTGAAGGTTTTGATGGCGCTGGAGGTTTATGCAGTTGGAGACGTAATGTAAGTGCTCAAAGCTCCGCGACTTTGGATGCTGCGGCCAATTGCGTGCCGATCCGAGCGAGTGTCCACACGAAGGTAGCCGATCCGATGGAGGGGTGGTGGAGCAATCTGGCTGCTGCAAATGTACGGTGGGTGGGTGTGGGGGGGGGGGGGGGGGGGGGGGGGGGGGGGGGGGGGGGGGGGAGTCGGGGGGATATATGGCTGCGATGAGGCCTTAAGTGGGGGGATGTGCGTTCGCTGGGAGCAAGAGCCGCGGAGAAGCCTATGAGCGCACGGGGTTCAGAAAGCATCATGCTGTGTGTCGGCTTGGCGCGCATATTGTGTGGGGACCGGCAGAGCCTCCTTCTAGGCGCGGGCCGCTTGGTGCTGCGGAATGCGCGCGGAATGCGCGCGCCGGGGCAGCATGGGGCACCGGCAGCTGCTGGAGTACCACGGGGCACTGTGCTCTACATCTGGGTAGTACTCGTACTCGATTGCTGCCAGTGTACTCGAGTATGATACATGCGGGAGCCCCGTTTGCCTCACGTGGAGACGCAAGCGCGACGCCAAGGACGCAGTTAATCCGTCGGGGCACGAGGCCCTCTTGACGCCCGCGACGCAGCAGCAGCAGCAAAGCAGCAGCCAGCACCCGCCCGCCTCGCCCGCCCGCCCGCCCGCGCGAGCTCCGGAGCCGCAATTGACCCTCCGCCCCGCCCCCACCGAGAGCGCACACCAGCTTTCGCAGCACACAGCACACCGCGCACAGCACAGCACAGCACAGCACAAAGCGCAGCACACAGCACAGCACACAGCACAGCACACGGCACACAACCTCAGAGCTCGCAGCTCGCAGCCCGCCAGAGGACGCTTCACCCCCCCCCCCCCCCCCCCCCCCCCCCCTCCCCCACCCTCCCACCTTGCAGTTATACTCTAATGACATTGTGACCTGACTGCTCGCCCCCTCCACCTCCCCCCCCCGACCTCCCAAAACAGACACCATGAAGTTTATCAAGCCATCTTGGCTGACACACTCAGGTACCTGCTGCTCTGTACTGCGCGTCGGCAGTCTTTCTCCGCTGCAACAGATGGCTAACTGACGCGATTGGTTGTTACAGAGGAGAAGAGGCAGTTCGAGGTGTATTCGTGTCACGTCTCTCCAGACGGGCTACGCTTAGCTACCGGCGGCAGGGGTAAGTCCGCACGCAGGGCATTTCGGAAACACAGCCCCCCTAGCTAATCCGTTGGGCAAATCTACAGACTGCGTCGTCCGAATCTGGTCCACTGAAGCAATCTACAACTCCGACAGCAATTCTGCACAAAACGTCCCAAAACAGCTATGTTCCATTAGCACTCACTCCGGCGCAGTGCTCGCCGTTCGCTTCAGCGGGACAAACCGCTACCTTGCATCCGGTTCGGACGATAAAATAGTATTGATCTACGAGCGGACAGCGTCGGCACCCTCCAGCAGACCAGTTTTTGGATCTAAAGAGGCTCCGCACACCGAAACATGGCGCACCTCGAGGCGCCTAGCAGGGCATGATAACGATGTACAAGACATTGGCTGGTCCACGGACTCGAGCATACTGGTCTCTGTTGGCTTGGATTCCAAAGTTGTGGTCTGGTCAGGTCATACATTTGAAAAGCTGCGAACATTGACCTTCCACCAAAGTCTGGTGAAGGGCTTGACCTTTGACCCAGCCAACAAGTACTTCGCCACCGCTTCAGATGACCGCTCAATCAAGATTGTGAGATTCACTCCTCCACAACCAAACTCCACAGCTCAGGACATGGCCGGAAATTTCCAACTCGAAAAGTCAATTACGGCCCCATTTCAGGCAAGCCCGCTTACAACATACTTCAGAAGGTGCTCATGGTCTCCAGATGGATCGCACATTGCTGCTGCAAATGCAACGAATGGTCCCGTCTCCTCTGTGGCAATCATTAATCGTGGTTCCTGGGATTCAGAGATAAATCTAATTGGTCATGAAGGACCAGTCGAAGTATGTGCTTTTGCGCCCAGGATGTTTTCAAAAGATCCAATCCCACCAGGAGGCCCAGTGGATACAAGCATCCTTGTTACCGTCATTGCCTGTGCTGGTCAGGATAAGGCACTCTCAGTATGGAATACCTCACATCCTCGGCCACTAGTTATTACCCAGGACCTTGCTACGAAAACTATCAGTGATCTTGCTTGGTCACCTGATGGCAAAAGCTTATTTGCTACGTCTCTTGACGGTAGCATTATTGCCATAATGTTCGAAGATGGTGATCTAGGACATGTAGTTGGAATGGAAGAAAACGATAGGCTGCTGCAGAAATTCGGAATAAATCGGAGAGGAGTTGGGCTTGCAGAAGGAGTAGAGGCTGCAAGGCTGGAAGAGATGGCTAGGGAAGGAGAGAGAAGAGAATTAGAAGGAAAGATGGGCGAATTGATGATGGACGGAGGATCAAGCAATGCGGATGGTGCAACTAGTGCGCCTATTGCGCCCGCAGCATCTGCACCTTCATCAACCTCTGGAAACCAATGGCAGATGGTTCCAGAACAGGAGAAGGGTAAAGAGGAGGCTGCGGAGAACAGCAAGGCGGTACAAAGAAGGCTATTACAGCAAAAGGTCACCATAACACGGGACGGCAAAAAGCGTGTTCAGCCTGTGCTAATCTCAACGTAAGTTTCTTTGTCGGTATTCAGCGTGAAATCTGGTTAGCTTACACTTTTTCTCATTACCAGTGGTGAGGGCCAAAGATCAAACCTTCCTAACGCACAGCTTTTAGCGAGCATCAACACTGCCGGCGGAAGCCATATCCCAGGAGTTACGCTTGACCTTTCAAAGCCATTTGATGGCCTACCGAAAGGAGGAATGGCATCTCTGCTTATAGGGAACAAACGGAAACACATGGCCATTAATGATGATGCTGTGGATGCAGAAGACGCGCACGTTCCCAAGCGTACACAAACGATTGCGATTACCAATGGCACACTTGTCTCTTCTCGCGAGGAATCGAGGGCCCTGGAGACTCCAGAGTTCATTCGCCCAGCTGTGATAAACCCTTCAATGGCTGTTAGTAACGTTCGGTTAGCAGTCCCAAGAGTCAGAAGTTTTGTGCAAACTGTTATTGACAGTTCCGGACAACCTGTATCTGCAAAATCCGATAATGCCGGAACGAATGGACAAGTTGAAATCTCGGAGGAGCACATTATCTTCGAGGCTCGAAATTCCACAGCGCTAACACGAGAGCCCACCAGAGTAACAGTGACCCGAAGATCACAAACTCTCTGGGTAGATTATTTGCAAAGGGCTGTTTTGTTAGCAAGTGGAAATAGTAATTTCTGGTGTGCAGCCTGTGAAGATGGGAGCTTGATTCTCTACTCTCCATCAGGTCGTCGATTAACCAACCCGCTTGTTGTCGAGGCGCAGCCAGTGTTTCTAAATGCTCGTGGATGGTGGCTGCTTTGCGTGACGAGCAGCGGATTAGTGCACGTATGGAATATCAAAGCTCTCAAATCGCCGCATCCCCCAATATCTGTTGCCCCTATCCTGGACATTGCAAACACCACACAAACCGACAAACCCACTCCAGGGGAGAGTATAACAGAGGCGGGAATCAACTCAGAAGGCACAATCGTTGTATCACTTACAAATGGAGAAGGATTCGCATACTCACGAGATCTACAATGCTGGCAGCGCCTCACCGAGGCATGGTGGGCCGTTGGCAGTCAATATTGGGATTCTACAGGCTCCGCAACAAGGGTGCAAGCGGATCCTGCAAATGGTCCTGGCACCAGCACCGCAGCCGCCCAAGTTTCTGCAGGAATCATTCCCCACCTGGAGCGTAGAACTACCCAGGAGGTCCTCATGCAGGGCCGTGGACGGTTCCTGCAGCGCATTCTGAAGAACCTCATTAACCGGGAAGGTTTCGAAGGTTTCGAGACACAAGTGTCTATCTCCCACCTTGAGAATCGTATGGCAGGTGCAATTGTGCTGGGTGCGAAAGAGGAGTTTAAGCAGTATTTGATGATGTATGTGAGGCGAATAGGTGCCGAGGGCCTGAAAGGAAAGGTTGAAGAGCTATGTAAGGAGTTAATGGGTGATCTGGTTGAGGATGAAGATGGACGGGATGAGACAGGTCAAGATGGAGGTGGAGGAGGAAGGTGGGGGATAGGGGATGAAATTGTGGGGTGGAACAAACGGGAGCTACTCAAGAATGTCATATTGGTCTTGGGTATGTATCTCCTCAATCGTCATCTTATGTAGTACACCTGACTAACTTTGATCATGTGGAAACAGGCAAGTATAGGGAACTCCAGCGCATCACCGTTCCCTACGCCAAAATGCTGGGAGTCATGGATGCAGACGCAGAATGAAACCCCTTACCTTCCTGAGCTAAACGGCATAGCTTCCACTTCCCTGAACCATTTATCTAAACTTAGAACAACATTTTTAGATCCTAACATCTCATCATGTCAATTGTGTTTCCTACGTTTTCTTCGGGGTCGGCGGTCCTGGGTTTATCATTTTGCAACTTTTCTTGTGATGCTGCAGCCTATGTTTTTTTGCTTCTAGGGATTTTTCCGCGTAATACTTTGAAGGCAGGGAAAAGGGAATCTGTTTATTAAGTCGTTTGTACTGTATCATGTGCTCTAGCCCATAAACTATCAATGGCGTATTGTCTAATTACATATATGTTGACGGAATCAGAGCTACATATTATCTTAAAGACACTGTTTGGATGGGACAATAGCTAAGAGTTATACATAAGTTGAGGGTAACAGCTATAGCACAATTGCTACAAGCTATACCACAATGCTACAAGATTGGTAGGCTTGATTGAAAAGGCGTAAATGAAAGAGATCTGGAGCTAAGGGCGGATAAGAAATATATTTGAAAAAGAAAAAGAAAAAAGAAAGAAACGCTGTGTGGTTTATCCAAACCGTACTTAGAATGTTCGAATACTACATATATATATTCTTCCCGTTGGGAGAGAACTCCGTCTTTTTGATGACATGTAATAGGTCTTCTTCCTAGAGGGTCCTAACGTCATATGTGAGATGGCGGCTTCATCCTGTTGTTGGCCCCCTTTCATATATTCATAGAGCATTTTGACGCTGTTTGTTCTATCAAGCCATGAACCTGGCGGACATCCAATATAAGGCCTGTTCCTGTCGACGTCGATACTTCATGAATCGTGCTAAATATTTGAAGTAGCGAATAAACGTAACTATAGCTATTTCTGGTTGATGGGAAGGAATTCTTCAGCTCTCGTGCTTAGAGCAACCTGCCCTTCGAGAGTGTTGATAAAAGCAACGCTCAACGCCGAGAAAAGCCAGGGTAAAGAGGACGACAAAGCTGTACGAATTAGATAATAACTTCACAATTGTGTTTTGGCAAGGGGGCTTTGGTGTCGGCCCCAGGCACAGTCGGGGACTAGTTTAAGCCCTCTTGCCCCCAAGGGTCCGGCTACTTTGAAGAACCACCATGATTGCTGCCTGGGGGGGGGGGGGGGGGGGGGGGGCAACCGCGGCCGCAATAGCTTGGGCACCGCGGTAGAGTATCATACAGGCTGTCTGAACTGTGAGAGCGGATGCCTCCAAGGGCACGTCCCTGATGGCAGCGCACATACATGCATGGGGTTCTCAGTAAGACGTGAGAGGGCCTTTAACTGTGTACAGCAAGCATGTCGCAGAAAGGGTCGCAATCGGATCTTGATGAGTGAGCCGAGATGGACAAGGCGCGAAAGCTACCGCGCAGCAGAGCACTGTACCGTAACAGGCGGAGGAAACGGGAGGAAAGTAAAAAGAAAAGAAAAACGGAAGAAATCGTGCCCAGCCTGTCCGCCGCCAGCCCCACCCACTCACTCACCTACTCACCCGCCCACTCACCCATCCACTCACCTACTCGCTCACTCGCTCACTCGCTGCTGGCCGGCAGCCTAGCATCCACGCGTTGGAGGCATGCGTGCTGTGGGCTGTGGGCTGTGGGCTGTGGGCTGTAGGCTGTAGGCTGTAGGCTGTGGGCAAGGCTGCGGTGCGGGATGGGCGAGTAACGCCCACTGCCGGTCAGGACGCAGCTACTTATCAGCACGACACGGCGCCGGCCAGTCCTGAGCGGGGCAGGGCAGGGCAGGGCAGAGCTGCCGCCTTAACTTGCATCCCTCGACACTCGAGCTCCCCCAGCAAATCGGCAGCCCCAGCTAAGCGGAGCCGGCGCCAGCAGCTCAACGCTCAAAGCGCAAAGCAGAGTCAAGTACTTGTACTTCTTAGTACCGCCTGCAAGTAGCTTCCCCCTAGACCAGTTCCTCTACTTGTACTCTTCAGTTTTGTAGTAACTCCCCCACCCTCTCTCCAAAACCACCACCACCACCACCACCACCACCACCACCACCGCCGCCATCACACACCCAGGGACCCCCAGTTCCAGCCCACTCGCTACTGCCAATTCGGTTCTACCTTCTGCTATTCATATACAACCCCTTCCACCACCCCCCCCCCAGAAAAAATTCCGGCGCAGACAATCAAAAGCCATTGAGTGCGACTGACGGGAGCCCATAGACGAGCCACAGAGATAGCCAGATTGGCGCTACCTACTCAAATGGCAGCCGTGGATCCATGGAACGACGGTTGGGAGAGTGTTGCAGACGTATGAGCAAGGCGACCCCGCTCTCACAAACTGGCCAATTCATTTGGTGCTAACGAATGGTCTTTGCGAACAGCGTGAGGCAGCTGAAGCCAACAATGGAGCGTCAAATGCTACTGCTAGATCCTCGTCTGGGTCTTCTACAACTTCAAATTCAACATCTTCAGCATCCCAATCATGTACTGGGCCAAAGATCCTGACCAAGAAGGTAGCCCAGGAGGAAGAGAACCGGATGCTTTGGGAAGCTGCGTTAGTTATCTCCCCGCTCCTCGCCTGTCATTGCCCCCCACACGTTAACCCCCCCCCAAATCCACCACCTGTTTCAAGTATTGATTGGCATCCTTTGAGTAGCAACGCAACAAATCCGTTTGAAATCCTGCCATCCGCATCAGCCGCGAATAAAGTTGTCACTTATAAGCCGGAGCTCAAAATTCTCAAACGGGCTCCTCAATCTATACCTACACAATCGACTTCATGTTCTAACTCAGAGACCCCTACAATTGTTGATCGGAAGGAGAAAGAGCGTCGGTACGCGGAAGCTAGAGAGCGTCTTTTTGGCCCGGCATCATCCACGCCTACAAATACTGATACTAGTACATCAATATCCACGACACCTACAACAGGGATGAGTCGCACAAGCTCTTCGTCAGGATTAGTAACCCAGAAGAACGGAGAAAGTGGCAGCGGTACTAGTACACCGTCAAGAGAGCGCGGAGGTGGGATGCGAGGAGCGAAGAAAGGTGGAAGAGGTAACAACAGTGGGAATAATACTCCCAGATCACGCTCGCCTGGTGGGAAGGTTGGATCCACTGAAAAAAGAGAAAAAAGCAGTGATCTCAATCGGACAAGTGGGATTCTAGGTGGTATAACAAAGGTAACAGAGAACGGATGGGTTTACACTGGCACTGGGCAGGGCGTCAGGAATTCAACTCCACCCGTGGCCAAATTTGCTGGGGAGAGAGTGGATTCCCGAATAGGCTCTTCCACTAGTCTTTCAGCAATCTCGTCCGGAATGATGTCAATGAATCTCAACCAGCCGGTTAATTACAACCCTTCTACTGGCGGAGGACTCCCAATCACACCTGGGACATCAAACAATTGGGGGAATGGCGGGTTACATCCTGGGCCAGGTGCAGGTGGATCTAGTTACGCCGAGCAGCTCCGGCTGCATCCACAGCCTGGGTATATCCCCCCGAAATTTCCTCAGCAGCAACAGTTCTTCACACAGACGCAGCCAGCACCCCAATATACCCAATACCCTGCTCTACCTACATTTGGCTCTCAAAACCATTCCTTCCAGCAACAACAGCAACCCGTTCAAAAGTTACAATCCTTTCAAGGCTCCGCGCCAAATATATCGTACAATATGCTTTCACAACAACATTTACCATTCCCTCCTGTACAGTCACATCAGCAATCACCTGTTCCATCTCCATTAGGAAACTACTCTAGGCAAATATCCCACAATCCTCCCAGGTCGTCCTCTTTGCCACCCCCGATGTCACCATCCAGGTACGAACAAAATGGTGGGCCTCAGCGAACAGTATACCTTCAGGACCCGCTAGCATTTGCACCAAGGCCACCGCCTCCTCAAGGGAACTTGCCTCCAGGATTTGGAAATCAATCGGTAGTAGTAGGAAGTAACACCGGGGATGTGACAGATCAAGTGCCAATTCGAACACCCCGAGGGCCGGATTCCAATCTTGGCAAAGGATTCGCTGGGCGTAGGGGAAGAGGGGGGAGGCTCGACACATAATCTATACAGGACATACTGCTGAGGATAATATAGTCACGTTTTTGGGACCTTTAAACGACTTGGAGCTACTAAAAAACTTTGTGAGAGATTATTTCTTGGATACTCGAATCATAGATTTTCGACAGAAGTCGGGCACTCACAACGACAGAAGGCGAGAAGGAAATAGGAGGTAACATGACAATGTGGGAGACAGACGGCTTATGGACGGTTGCGGACTACGGATATCAAAACAGGAGAATATCTAACGTCGTAGTGGTGTTTTATGGAGTTCTTATTCTGGGTGATTTGCGTACACTCAAATGCATCTCTGGTTAGCGGTAACGACGCGGATTTTGCAGGCACTTCAACGTTTGTAGGCATATATATCAACGAGTATTTTACTGCTAGTTTTATGGAGTACCTATGAGTATTCCTTTATCATGATCATAATGATTCAAATAGACATCGATACCACTGGGCGTACCAAGGGCTGGGGCTATGTCGGTAAGTATGGTGAATGATGTTTAGGCTTGCGACTCTGCTCTTTCAACGCCGGCTACCGCAGAACCACCGCAAGCCAACGCTCGTTTGTACGCCATACATGTAGTGGTAAAGTACTGACTTTGGGGAACTGCATATCTACTTGCTTGAAGAGCCCATGCCGTGAATGAGGAGACTAGCAGACAATCATTGATATTTAGCAGAATCACATAACCACTTGGATTATGACAGAGCAGATTAGTTAGAGCATATAACTTCCTTCAAAGAGGATTGGTAAACCTGGTTTTGACACTACCCTTGCAGTGCACAGAGAGATAAATATCCTGGCCCTCTTCATTTCGCTCCGAGGCGCTTAGGCGGTTATGCGCAGCTCAGCACGGGAGTTGTGAGCCTCTACGACGCATCTATCATGATATCATGTGCCTTGCCCCGGTTTACTTGTGGGGGGCTAGGATAAGGGAGGTGCTGACATCTTAGCCTCGTCCCCAGCTGAGATCTAAGATGCACCATAGCCCGCTGATTTGTTTTCAGTTGGGAGTGGTGAAGTGTCCTGTGTGGACTGAGGGTCAAGGCTTCTGGTAGCGGTTGTCAGCACGAGACTAGACATATTTACCTTGTTTCGTTTCAATGATCGGCCGGGAATAGCTATCATATTGGACGGCCGCTCGGTGTCTTGCTCGAAGCGGCTGCTTCTCAGTCGCGCATCTCGTGTGCAGCACGCCTTCCCCTGTGTAGCTCTTTCGATGGCATCGATGTGTATGTTATCATACTCCATGTATCTCACAATGCCTTATAACAGCGCCAAGGCAGGCTGAAATTGAAGCATGTAACCCTTGCAATGTTGTAAGAACGAACATCAGTCATGTCTGGTCTCATAAGCAGAATCATGTCAGCAAATTAAGACAGCTAAGAGGCAGTCTCGCTTCATGGACCCTCTATGCAGCATGATCAATCAGATCAGACTCGCGGTACAGTAGCCTGAATGAAGAATCTACCCTATGTCAAGTTGTTCCCGCGCCCAGCGCCCGGCCTGCCCACGTTCAGCGGTGGTGCAACGAGCGCTAAATATAGACAACTTGAAGCTTCATGACGCTCCATTGTCGAGATACACGTAATTGTGCTTCCTGCGGAGGATTCGCAAGAGAACATGCACAGAAACAAACAATCTGGGAGGATTGGGCTGAGCATTAGACACCCCCACTTGCCTGTGCCATGGTCCCCCCCGCCCCGCCGTCCCGGGGAGGGCGAGCTGCTACGGCAATAGTTTCTTCAGAGTATGATAGTCTTCTTCTGTGTTTCTCTGCCCTTCCTCTTCCAGTCTAATCTAACGGCCCTCTCCGTGCATCTCCATTATTCAAACCCCTGCCAGCGGGGCTCGACTCGCGTAAATGACTAAAAGGCTGAACATGGGCAAGAGGTATCTGTAGGAATGTGTAGCTACTTTCTCCGCACACAATTCAGTCTCCTAGTTTTTGACCTCGAATGGCTGTTGTTGCACTACTGTTCGAACTAACGTGCACTGCCAATAATTGATCCCCTACAGTTGGGCGTCCTCCCAACACCCGAGGAAAAAGCCCCGCCACTTTTTCTGGAAGTTATTTTTCTTTTTCTGCATTACCAATACATTATCACCTATTGAACCTGTTCATCTTCTTCAATTTGTCAAGCGACTCTTCAGAAACAAAATCGAGGTAAGTCTCCACCTTAGCTGGCTGTGCCGCAACTGGAGTCTGCGGAGTGAGCTGACCCTGGGTATTGTAATTGCCAGGGCTCTCTAGCACGTCTAGAATTACAACCGACCATACACAGATTGCTTCCAACTGCCTATCGAAGATACGCCGGATAGCACACTTTTATCACTCAAAAGGAACTGGTTATCATAGTTATATAGCGGGCTCATTCTTCACGTGCCCCACCAGCGGCATAGATTGAGGAGCGCAGCGATTTTGGCGCTCAGTTCAAACTCAGTGCCGTCCGAATGTGAGTCGGTATTTCTAATATGCTTACTGGCGGATCCAGTATAAGGCATTATTGTGGTCATTTATTGTTCTGTATGCCTGATTTAATATCCTCCTCACCTCCTGATGTCAGCATTATGTCGCAGTCAGTGTAGAGCTATGGGGAATGTCCCTGAGAGAAGTGAACCCAATTTATACCCTGAGGCACTCCTGCTTAATGAGCTGTCACTTGCTCTTTGGAATTTCTGGAGTGGAGGTTGAAAATCAAGGGCTGACATTTTGTGTGCCAGAATAACGCTCTAATTGGTCTGAAATTCTTCCAATCGAAGTTGCTTTGTTCACTTAGCACACCATATTGTGACTTTAAAACTTGCTTGGGAAGATGTAGGTTCCCCTTCAGTGCGGTCGTCCCTTTGCTTCAGTATCATGACTCTCCAAGCTAATGAAAATTGGCCAGATTTGCTTGTCCTCATCACTAGTTCAAGGCTTGTGAACTTCCCTTACATTGTTCCCATAAAATTAACGGCTTCCAACACGGACAGTAGTAGCCAATGGATCATACATCACAAGGAAAGAAAATGATACAGTCCCCTTTAGCACATGTTGAGGAGCATCAGCCACCGCAGTCAACCTCAATACCTCCAACCAGGGTTGTTCAAGTTACATGGATACATCCACTTCCGTCTACCTTGTGTGATGGAGAGTGGTCGGTTTTCTGGGATGGTATTGATAGTGCTTTGGGTATCGATGAGGGATATGGAAGTTTAGAGGGCGCAAGCGAAGAAGCATCAAAGAAAGATGAAACACCTGCAAGTGAGCCAGCAATTCCCGTCGATCTGGATGCATTGGAAGATAGCTACTTTGAAAAGATTTTCCAAGATAGAGCTATTGTCCAAACTCCGACTAGGATTGTACCACCTTTAAACTCAGTTTCTCCAACCTCACCATCCTCGAAACAGAAGTTCTCAGTATTTTTCCTTCTATCACAATCTTGCGCAGTCCCAGAATTTGTGAAGATACGTTTTACGCCAATCTGGAGCTCGCCGATTTCACCTTCTCCTACTGTCACAATCCCTGTCAAGCCAGCAAGCGACTCTTTCAAACGCGGTGACTTACATAAAGCTTGGGCAAAGAGTCGGTTAGTCGATCTTCATGAGTTGCAGGAGCTAGCAGATGAATTGGCACGAACCGGGCAACGTGGAGTTGGGACAGGGATACTTAAAGTAGGAGTGGACGGCGGTGGCCATGGTGAAGAGAGAGTGAGGTGGGAGGCAGAGATGGTTGGGAGGGAGAGGAACTGGGTGTTGAAGACTTTCTTGGGCAAAGTACTCACTGGTCTGACGCTAGAAGGGGACAAAGTGCATCAGAAGGCAGCTGATAAGGATGAAGAGTACACTGAACAGAAAGAGATTGAAGAAGGTTTGGAAATGTTGGGCAAATTAGCAGAAGGGTTAAAATTTAATGACGAGGCTAATGCGCCGAACATGCCTGCTGCCGATCCCGATGACTCCCCAACCCTTCCTTCAGCCAATCCAGCTCTTTTCCCCAGCAACGACAACGAAGATGATGACCTTTTTGCACTCCCACTCTCCCCAAGGTCTCCCGACATGGGAGTGTCACCATTCAGTTTCCGTGAACTGGCTATTGGAAATTTGGACGCAACTATCTTGGGAACCACTCCAACTGCAAGGCAGCTTAACGTGTTGTCCCCAGCAAGTAAAGATGCCATTCCAGTTGAAGGTGGTGCTTCATTGACACCAACTCTCAAAGGGACTCCTAATCCTGGGGAAATGAGAAAGAAGAGATTAGCAGGGCCTGGAATCAGTGGGTAGTCGGTACATGTTCAAGGACGCAGGTGCTGGCAGCGTCCTCCCTTTCCTCGATTTGAAAGTTTTGTTGTGCTACTTTTTTCATCCATAGTGGTTTTTCATGGTTGTGAGATGCATGAGGGAGAAAAAGTATCAATGCGGCACCTGGTATACGATGTCTATCATGATATTCTTGACCTCATCACAATAATTACCAGTTCATTCTATAGGAGTTTTGCTCATTAATACCATATGTTATATTCGAAATGCATCACTTCTATTGTTTCATCATGTGCAGTGGTTTTCCATATCAATATTATCATGACTAAAATAGAGGTTTGAAAAAAGACTCAGGCCCATAACCATCATTTTGATATTATAGGCAATTGATCATTGCAGTCTGAAACTGACTAGGATTCAAGCGCATCAAGATCTGATCGCCGGCCTGCGATTAAGATGATACGAGGGAATTTCGTTCGAGCGGAATCATCCCGGCAATACCTCCTCAAATGAATTGTGAAGGTCACTAAAAGTATTTATGAGTAGCAAGCAGGAAAGGAGGCAACTTTTAAAAATCTGGACGAACGTGCTGTTTATGCTTACTTAGGGTTATTCATATTCTTCAACTTTGGTACTGATTCAGTTAATCTAGTACGGATATATGTGGCTCAAAGTTTATGCCCTTATTTTTCTCGGATGTCTCATCCCGAATTATTTCAAGTTGGGGAAATCCCTCACAGCTTCACGCTCACATCGTCACGAGTTTCCTATATGTAAGGTTAGTCTCGCAATCCACACCTCTGAACTCACGTCATCGATAATAGGAAATTGCATTGAATGATCACCAAGTCCTCAAGTCCTATTAAGACGTTGGGGCTAACTAATAAAGTCCATTCACAGTCCTCTCTGCTTAGAAGCCCCCCGACAAGCCTCATCCCAACCACGCGAACTTCTTCCAGTTACCATGCCGCCTTACGGATATTTTCGCCGATTGATCAAGAGAATATCAGCCTCAACTTCACCATGAAGCATTTTACTATATCGGCAGCTGTTCAACGAAACCAGTATTCATTAGAAGAAAAATCTCAATTTTATAATGACGGACAGCAGTGGCAGGACGAAGACAATAGCGTCAGTGTATAAAAATGGGATAGATTTACTTACCAGTATTACCGAATGGGGAATACCTAAACTCATATCGATTTCCGCTTGCTAACCTTACACATACATCGCCGCTGGTGAGCTTGATTTCGGTCTGAACTTTGGTGGGATTATCGATATCACAGGCGTATTTGATTTCGAAGACGGCTCGGGGATCCCCACGCTGGGTCACGAAGATTTTGGTGGTGTTATCACGTGCAGTATACTAATCTCATTGGTTATACAATAGGTATTGTGGCAGCCACAGACGCTGAGTTAAGGTGGAAGACATACCTCTCCGTTTATAACGGCACGGATGATTGGGCCAGTGTCCAAGGAGGTAGTGATAACCCCATTGACGAGTGTAAGGTTGCTGATAGGATTACCAGCGGTTGGGCCCAAATATAGGTGTTGATCTCCACCGCCGGCAGGCCAGAAATTCATTCGTCGACCATGGATAATAGGATTCTCCGGATATAAGACCTGGACTGCAAAGGGTTCGGTTATGTTATTCGTTGTTGCAGGTGATGGTAGAGTGCATTGGGCAGCTGCTACAGCCAGGAAGGATGATAGAGCAAGAAGTTTCATTGTGAAAAAACTCTTACGTCTCGAGGAAAAGTTTCTTGGATAGTGCATTCAACCACAGTCTTTCAGCTGTTCTCCTGCTTATTGCAGGGCATTTATACCTTTCTACGCCATCTATACCAGCTGGTTGTATACCCAATGAAGGCTAGTGACTCGTGGGGCTGAATCTGCGATACAATTGTGATGTAATTAGGCTTGCGTTCGGATACAAGGTCTATGCACCCTAACTGGATGTGGTACGCGATCATATTGTTGTAAACAAGGGTCAGTATACCAGTTACACGATTTAGAGTACCAAGCTCATGCATTGCAGTACGAACGGATTTTAATGACTTTGCCCCTGGGAAGAACTGCGTTGCCATCGCTGTTGATTGCGGCCTTTTTTATTTTTTTCATAACAGGTACAAATGGACCGTGTCTTTATCTAGTTCCACCACTAGATTGGAGTGGCATCAGCATACTGAAGTCTAATAATTCCAATTCTCTGGGGTGTGCTCCCTGCACATTTGTGTTGTAAGTGATAAATCAACAGAGTGTAAATCAGGTATTAGGTGTAACCACTACCCTTAAATTGATGAAATATTCCGGTGCACTGTGAAGTGTCAGTAGCCTAGCGCAGAACGGGATAGGAGCGCTAACTGAAATACCTATTCATAGGAATCGCTACATACAGGCATCGGGTGATATTAACGAGTGCTTGTTGGCATAGGAAACAGTAACACACCGGAGATATTTAATCAATAGCTGAATGGGTGATCTGACACATTTGATAGGTGAGTGTATATTTTTACTGGGGATTCGCTTTTACATTGGAGCTAACTGCATAGATCTTTCACAGCTGCAAGGGGCTCCATGATGATTCGTACGCCATGAGATATCATACATAAATCTGCTCCTTTCTGTTCCTGGCTAGATTACTTACGAAAGCAGGGACACAAAAATTTTTTTTGGAACATACATAGAACATACCCTGGGCTTGCAACCTATTTAGTTACAACATTGGCACCATTCTTGCATCTCTGCAGTTTGCATGCTTCCTGGGCAACATTGGGCTGTCATTGTATTGGGTCTGGGGGCCACCGCGATACGTGCTATGATTACACCATACAACCGTTTCTTGTGTGATTGCCGGAATAGGCACTCTCGCGGGCGTTACCTGGGAGCTGACATGCAACTAGATTATGCTTGATGGTCGTCCCAGAGTCTCTCACGTGCTCTTACGTGTGGTACAATCTGAGTAGCTGGCATTTGTAGCTCCCAGCCTGAGTAGTTCAATGGAAGTGTAACAGTCCAAGCAGTCTTGAGTATGTATTGGAAGGTGCTTGGTATATAAGCTTTATCAAAAGCTCCTCAGACATCTTGAGCTCTTTACGTACATAAGGCCGTTGTAGGCTCTATTCATGTTAATCATCGACATCAATTGATATACTTGAGCTTTCTTGGCTGGAGAGGTGGTCTACATGTAAAGCATCAGATGATCCTATGCCGGGGCCAGATAACATTAGGGTCGCAACTGGGATTCTTACAACATGTGCTCTGGTTGAGCCGACGTTAAACTAACATCAGTCTTTGGCTTTAAGCAACTTGCAACAGGGGCAAAGTCAGAATTGGAACTAAGGGCACCGTCGAGAACAGATGAGTTTTAATCTGCCCATATGCATTCTGAATTTTTACAACATTCTGCAAGAAGGAATAGAGATTGTTCTGGGCACGAGACTAGAGATTGTTCATATAAAGCGCTGAAAACAACAAATGTAATAATACCAATATGGTCAGCGATATCCCAATATTCCAGATTCTTAATCTCATTGTAACAAGCTCAGGAACCCCCCCCCCCCCCCCCCAAATTCTCTAAAGTATTCCCTCAACAGCGAGATTATGTATATGATAATGATAGTACAAGGCAATAGGGCTTTATGCACGCTCTCGTGCACATCCTTATTGTCATATGCAGAGATTAGTATATATGTTTGGCAATCCGTTGATTCACCCCTCGAATATTTTTAGTACTAACTGATAGACCCCCGTGTGTCGCTAGTCATCATCGTCAGAAGAATATGTAACAAGACCCATCAACCCGCCACCTGTGGGCTTTAGTGGATTTGAGGCCGCCTGTGGTTTGGAAGCTGCCTGTTGCTTCGGCGATGATGTTGCATCACCAGTGGTTGGTGATTTTTTGGTTTCCGTATGTTCTGCTTCCTTGGTCTTCTCCGCTGTAGGAGCGGGCTTCGGAGGTGTAGGCTTCTTTGTCTTCGCACCTATGATTCCACTCATTTTTCTAATCTTAGATCTCGCTCCATTCTCAGCCGTCTCGTTGACCACTGTTTTCTTCCTTTTTTTCCCTGAAACGGCCCATCCGCCGACAACCACATCCTCAACCTTTGGAATATTTTCTAGAGCTTCACTGTTTCCTGCACTTTCGGCTTCATACTGTGCTTTTCGGAATTGACTAAGCTGAGAGGCTAGCTCCTGTTTCCGAAGCAGCTCCGTTCTCGCCTGCTCTGACATGATGGAGTCCTGACTTTTGCATGAGTCGTCTCAATTCCTTTACAATTTATGAGGCGGCAATAAATACCAAAAACTCGACATCATCTTCGTCCAATTGCTTGAATTGGTGCTTGAATTTTAGCTTTTCTTCAAATTCTTCTTGCTTGCGAGCTGTTTTACATCATTAACCATGAAGGAGAATCATATCTCCGTGCTATCAGTTAGCCTGGATCATCCCAGTCGTGGGCTACGACCGTACAATCAATGGCGTGTATTACCTTTGTTTGCTTGCAAGATTTCATACAAACTCTTCTCCTCTGGACCCCTTCCTTTACTCGCAGATTCCTCTTGCTGCCATCGCGCTAACTTTATTGCTTCCTCAGCTTTACCCCATGCCTCTTCTGTTGGAGCCGATTTGGAAGTGAGTTTGGCATCATCTTCGGGACTTGAGACTCCACCGGAAACGAAGCCAGACGACATCCTAGTTATTTGTGCAAATCCAGGGTTGTTGATTTTGATGGAACGTTTTGAGAAGGACGTGAAGTAGACGCCCTCCGGAGATTTCGCAGAGGCTAATCTTTGTGGCGGTTGACACGGAAACGGACCCGGTTGGTAATACCTTATCTAATTTCTTACGTGCAATATTGCCAAGCCTGGAGCGAAAGCCACTGCCAAGCCACAATGCAACCGCATTCCTCGTGCAGATGCTAGTAGTCTAGATTGCATAACCCTGGAAGTGTACGAGTATTTCTTCATGAGGACGTAGAGTAGCTGCGAGGATGTAATCGTAGGGCGCTAGGTATGATACTGTCCGCATCGCTGACTGCAAAAGCTGTCCAAATCTATCTGCAATACAACACATGAAAAAGATCTTCAGACATATCTTCAAGTTAGACATCTCAATGAGGGTGAAGATGACTGACGCCATCGCGTGCATATCCTCTCACTTACGCGTCAAACGGCACTAGCCCAGTCGCTAGAATGGACCCCATTCCGCAGAGCAGGGCCCACTGGCCAATAGTCCGGTTGGCCATGTTCTCTTACACTGGGCTGCGCAGCCATCTCAGAAATGGCATACTTACCTTATGATATTAACATTCATGAGGCCCATCATGTGACGGTGCGTGATCGACGCAATAGGCCGATCTCAAGTACTGAACATTTAAGCAACAACAACCCCTCCGACCCAGCATCACAGTTCTCGCAACATTTCTTATTCGTGGACTACAACTGTCCTCCTTCATAGGTTAATTCGTCAAGAAGGCGAATGACCAGAGTGATTCAGAACTGCTTCCAGAAGTTCCAAACTTTCAATCCCCCCATAAAGGGCAACCGACGGGGCCACGAAGCAACCGGCAGTTTTAATTTCAAGTTATTAAACGTAGGAGTTCCAGGATGTCCCCAAAGTTGCGGTTGGCTCCTTCTCCTAGGCAGCTGAAATCTATCTTGCTCTATCTTATCGACTGGATTTTTGTTGGGTATGTGCGTTCATTCTATATTCCTTCACGTATGATCCTCGTTTACTCCCATGCCCGAATTCTGGTGTACAGCTAACAGAAATGAAATTTTTGCTAGAGGCACTGCGCTTGTGGCTTTCTCGTTTTCCCGATTGACACCTAACGTCCGACCGTTCTCGATCGAGGATGTCTCAATCTCATATCCACATCAGCATAATGCTAAGATACCCACTAGATTGTTAGTCATCATCTCTACCATTATTCCTGGCATACTTATTGCTCTTGTTGTCTTTGGGCTCCCGAGCTATCGTTCTCAACAACTGAAGACAAGAATATGGTTACTGAATACTTCGTGGCTCGGGCTGGGTATATCTTTAGCAGGGGCTATGCTTGTTACGGATGGAATGAAGAATTTGGTTGGGAAACCTCGTCCTGATCTCCTTTCCCGATGTTCTCCTGACCCTGAGAGGCTTGCGAGTGGTAATTATAGCATTGGGGATCGCTATTTGTTTGGGCCAGGCATCTGCACATCTTGGTACAGAACGACCACAGATGGGCTGGATAAGAGTGAGTTGCTAGATGGATTTAGAAGCTGGGTTAGTGGTCATGCAAGCAGTGAGTTGATTGTGAAATGCTTCCAATTTCGGGCTCCTGATATTGATTTTCTGTACTAAATAGTCTCCTTTGCGGGCCTCACATTCCTTACTCTCTTTCTTATTTCCCATGTACTGAAGCAGCTGGGAGCCCCTGGCAATGGCGTTGCTAACCTGAAGTCGCCACGGACCTATCATCCTTCCGCACCGCTGTTGCTCATCCTCTCTGCTCCTTTGCTGGGAGCAGCATACGTTGCAACTACCCGCTATTCTGACTATCGCCATCACGGAGTGGATATCATTCTTGGTTCTCTGCTGGGGATCTTCACTGCGTTTGTTGGTTGGAACTGGTATGGCTCCCGGGCTGTTGATGGGAAACGTGCTTTTGGAGGGTTTTCCAGGATCGATAAACAACGACATGGTCACAGATCTGAGGCAGATCCAGAACTTGGTTACCCGGATGAGGCGCATTCAGCAAACCCCTCAGTCACTGGTGATCATACGCGCGACGAATCTGGTGCCCAAGGAGGCAGCGTCCTTACTGATGCTTCCAGGGAGGTTCCGGGCTTCTCAGGCAATAATGCAAATGGGGAATTAAAGGGATCATTGCAACTTAGGGAGGTTAGCTTATCCATTAGCACACTGGACACCCCACAAGATAGAAATACGGTTTTGCCGAGCGGGACACATGCCAGTGCCGAAGGTATTGAGATTATCACAAGCCAAGTGCACATTAACAACACCACGAAGGATCCTGAGAATATAATGTCAGCACCAGAAAACTTCAGCCCAGAGATATGAGCTAGGCCGGTCTCGATCATTGGGGTTAAGTTTTTGGCAGGCGATGTTCCCATTACGGCCTAGACTGGTGTAAATACTTGACCCAATATCATCTTACTGTTTGATTGCGGCAACCAGATTAGGTTAACTGATCAATTTCTATAACTAATTATCATGCATTGTAATGTCTTTTATTCGTGTATTACCTACCATTCACTATGCAAACTGCTACTATGTATTGGCGGACGGGTAATGTGACTCTAATTTTCGGTTATAGAAGTTAGCCTCCACAACAGGTTATCTGCCATCCCAACTGCTATAGGAACATCGTTCTGTCAGTGCCTGAATATAGGATTTATTATTTCGGACCCGTTGGGACATGAGTTGACTCTGAAGTAAGCTTTTTTCTTTTTTTTTCCCCTCACAGAAACCCATATACAGGCTATCACCCTATGGCAGGAAAGCCGTGGTGCTGAGCCCCCAATATATGATGAGACTGCAAAAGCTTCATGTACATGTACACAAGTAACCAGTTAAAAACGTCAAAGTAGAAGTTGGATTGTTGTGAGTATAAAACATAACGGCTACGAAATTTGAACCTGCGCACGTACAGCAGAAAACTAATGCTTGTACAGGGGAGAGGCTGGCGATGCTACTGCAATCTCGAAATGCTATTGAGCTTTTACGGAGAAAGCTAGTTAGATACAAAGCCTTCGACTCGAGTACTGGAATGCATTCACGCCATCCAGCTCTCCGCCCGTCGAAGCCAACGGCTCTTGATACCTGATGTTAATAAACGCCTCATGCAACGCAGTCGCTCTTTCATTCGGCAAGCAAAACAACCACCATGACTACCAAACTTGTTCTTGGATTCCTAAGTCAGCGGCCTCACAAACTTTACGAGTTCCTCAATGGAATCCAATTCAAGAGTAGCGGCAAACTGAGACTCTCGCTTCACTGCAATTGTTAACGGCCTCAAATCTACGGCAGGATAATTGGCAGTGACCTACAGGCAACGAGACCGAATATGACGGATTCGAGCTAGGGCCTGGAACAGATGGCACTGGAGGACGCAATCGTAACTTCATTGAAGGGACATAAGGAGTTGCCATTAGCAGTTTTGCCAGGTTCGTAAACCCAGCACTATCGCATGTAACTATGTTGAGATGCTAACACCAAAAGGCAAGGTTTCGTAAGAGTCCTCTGGCTTACGAGACTATCCTCTGGCCACTTTGATAGCCGGCCGTGGATCTTCCCAGGTCACATTCCTTATACAGAGAGCCATTATTCAGCCCTATACGCTGCTCTCAAAACTCTGCAAGTCAACACCTGTGTGAACAACGGGCTGAACCATCGGAAGGCTTCATAAAGAGCCCACCAGCCCTACCATTAAACTTGTCTAAATTGTTTTCCCACTTATGTCCTTTCAAACTGAGCTTTTACTAGTTACAACTTACCTTAGGCTCACACTTGCTAGCAATAGGCCGGGCAAAGTTTGCCACTGTGATTGTTGGATTCTCTATCAACCATATCTAGCGGTCATGTTATTGTGACACGACTTTGGGTGGATAGATTATGCTCAAACAATTAGTGACCTGGCGCAATGCATGGCCTTGTGGCCAAGCTAATCCAGCATATACAGTAGTGATGTTGGAACAAGCAAGGATACTACTGTTTCACTGTGTTGACGTTGCAAACTCTGACGATGTATGATAGTGAACAGTGTTTCATCCCAATGCATATGCAGAAGACAGTGTTATACTTAGCGGTAGTAGCAAAACAAAGAAAATACTTACCTAAACTTAACCTTTGACAGTGATCATGACACACTTGTGTTTCATATGCAAGTAATAAAAAAAAAATATATCATCACTCGCATGCCGCCCCTTCGGGCTATGGCGAGATTAGTTACATATGGAAGTGGAAGGGAAAGCAAAGAAAATGAAAATGAAAAGAAACTCCCGCCCGCTGCAGCCGCTCCGTTGAAAGTTACGAGGACTAGGAAATTAAACAATATAAGAACTGCCCGTTACCGCCCTCCCCACTCCAGCATCTCGGCGACGAGATCTCTCTCGCCCTCCTTCGGCTTCGGTGGGTCTTTCACTGCCTCTGCTCCCCCTGGCCATCTCCGTCCCCATCGTCTGCATTCATTCCAGACGTGCCCTGCTGTCTCTTCGCTCTCCCCGCTCCATCTGCACTCTGAATTCTCTTCCTTCCCTATCTTATGCCTCCAGCCCTTGCCTCCCAAAAGGCCCGACATGCAAGTAGTTGGAAGTACAGTTAAGTGCACAGAAGCCATTCGATAGCGTGCAATGTATTTGTTTGAGGTTGAGACGCAGCTCGGCCTTGCATGATGGGCTGAAGCCACCGTAAGTGAGATTAGGAGCCGTGCCATGTTCAGAATAAGTACTCATTCCATAGTCTCGGGCCAGGCATTTTGCCAAGATGTTGTTTGTGGGCTACAACAGAACACAGAGCCCACGTGAGACCCACGTGACGTCTGGCTATCGTTGTACCAAAGCTGTATTGAGTAACACATTAGCGGTATTCAGATTAGGCTATCTCCATACAAAATGAAATCTGGCAGACAAACCAGTTTACCTGGGCTGAGATTTTGAGTACTCTCTCGTGAATGTTGAACTGGATTTTGAAAATGGAAACTGAATTTGACTCACCTAGGTTTATGCATGCTGAGTCCTGAATAACATATATGCAACGCAGTATGCAGTTGCCTGAAAATCCGACTGGATGTATTTCACGAAAAAATGCAAAAGTAATCCGGTTTAACCGGTTTGCAACATGAAATAACCAGATTAAATTTTGTATAGAAATGGCAGAATTTCTCGGATTTTTCTAATCTGAATACCGCTAATGTTTCTCTTGCAGCTATTAGCGGTATTCAGATTAGACTGTCCTCATATTAAATGGAATCCGGTGGACAAACCAGTTTATCCGGTCTGTAGTCTGAAAATCGGATTTTTTGTCAAATCGGAAACTGGTTTTGGGTCCAAAAATCCACCAGAATTTATGCACGCCAGGTCCTGAATATTGCATCAAGGCCCGCAAGATGCATCATATATATGCAGTTGTCGCAAAAATCGCAAAAAAAACGCGAAAATAAACCGGTTTAACTGGTTTATAACATGAAAATACCAGATAAAAGTTTGTATGGAGATGTCCGGATTTTTCCGGACTTGATAAAATTCTGAAATCCAGAAAATCTGGCCAGATTTTCTAATCTGAATACTGCTATTGAATTATACCTGACAGCTATTGCACTCATTTTTCTGACAACTATTGGCCAACGCATGTAGTAGTAAAACAACAAGGTATGGAAAATTCGAGATGCTATCTGTAGCCAGTCTATGCATATAATCCTCGAACTCCTGCACCACACACTAGCTAGTGAAATAAGTATTTAGACAGGAGACTCATGCATATTATGTACTATACAGTATTTGGCAGCGACTAGTATATAATTGGCTCTTGATGGCTATAAGGCTAGTCCAAATTTCATGATAGAAGTGTCTGAAGTTTATTATATAAAAGCTATTTGGGCAGCTGACATAATGAATTTGAATTTCTTCCATACTACTGTCTAGCACCTCAGTATGTTCTGTAGCTGTAAGCAGGGTTATCTGATTTTAAAGAACATGTACCTGTATCAGAGTATCAAAAAGTAGCGGTATTCAGATTAGACTGTCCTCATATAAAATGGAATCCGGCGGACAAACCAGTTTATCCGGTCTGTAGTCTGAGTACCCTCTTGTGAAAATCAGATTTTTTGTCAAATCGGGAACTGGTTTTGGGTCAAAAAATCCTCCGGAATTTATGCACACCAAGTCCTGAATATTGCATCAAGGCCCGCAAAATGCGTCATATATATGCAGTTGTCGCTCTGCAAAAAAACGCGAAAATAAACCGGTTTAACTGGTTTATAACATGAAAATACCAGATAAAATTTTGTATAGAGATGACCGGATTTTCCGGATTTGATAAAATTCTGAAATCCGGAAAATCTGGCCAGATTTTTCTAATCTAAATACCGCTAGTACTAATATCCTAATAGATTCTGAGGTTTCAAGACTGCTCTGAGGGCTATTTCGGAGGCTACTTTGGAGGCTGTTGACATGCTATTTCAGAGGCTGGCTATTTGAGAAGCTGCTTCAGAGGCTGCACAGGATGAAGGCTACTAGTACTTCGAAGGCTGCTCGGGATAAGAGGCTACTTCGGAGACTACTTGAAATGAGAGGCCGCTCCAGAGGTTGCTCGAGATGAGAGAGTACTCCAGAGCCTGCACAATAGGCTATTCCAGAGGCTACATGGAATGAGAGGCCACTCCGAAGGCTGCTCGGGCTATTCGAGAGGCTATTCTAGAGGCTATTTTGCTATATTGTTTTAATAATTATTATATATTCGGCGTTAAAGCAATCTCCAGAGCAGATTTTCGAACAGCAAGCCTCTGAAATAGCTTTTTTTTTTAAATATATCAACACTCGCGTGCCGCCCTGTGCGCTATGGCGAGAATCTGAAATAGCATACAGAATCTACTAGAACACTAGTACTTTCTAATGCTCTTATACCTTTGGTACTAGACATTGGTATTGAGGAGATCTAAATTCATTATGTCAGCCGCCCGAATAGCTTTTACATGATAACTTCGGTAGCCTCGGACCTAACTTCGGATAGTCTCATACCAAATTTCGGACACTTCTATTATGAAATTTGGACTAGTCTTATGGCCCTCAAGAGCCAAGCATACATCAATATACTAGTTGCTATCAAATACTGCATAGCGCATTATTTGTATGAGTCTCCTATCTGAATACAGTACACTCTCGATATAAGAATATCGTAGGGCAGCAGGCAAATATTCTTATATCAAGTAGAGTGGAGATTCAGCCATACAATATACATTACGCTAGCTATATCGGCACCAAATGTCTACATAAATTCACATATGCCATACACTAAATTCTACTCAATTGCTAGTTCTCTTTTGCTGTTGTTATACAGGCAATCAGTATCTGTTCTTTGACTGGGAGCCTAGGTATATGTACAAGAAAGAAAGTCTTTGATTCTTGTCTGCTTGGTACATTGCATCGCTGGTTTGGAAGCCTCTTGTGTTATCTGGATACTTTTGCTCATACCACTGTTTGACTGCCTGCCAGCCACTTTGTGCTGCATATTCTTGTATATCTTGACACTCGGCTTGGTCCCAATTTTGACATTTAGGGGTACTAGCAGGAGGCATGATGAGTACATAAATCAAATCAGGAGGTTCACTAAGTAAATTCTGCGCTCCAAGAATTCGACAGCTGATTGTAATGATGAATTACATTTAGATCAAGTGTGTGTATATACAGTACATGAGGGGTATCTCTTATCGATAAGCTCCCCAATTAGTATTAGTGCATATTCAATATAAGAATATGTACGACTAAATAAGAATATTCTTGTAATGAAAATATTCTTAATTTGTATGGGGGCGGGCCGGTCATACAGTCTAACCTTGCTATACGGGACGAGTAAAAATCCGGCATTTTTCATCCGGTATAGCAAGGTTCCGGTATAGAGTAAAATGCTTGGCAGCTGTAAAAGGGGGATGGCAAAAATTTGTATAAATCACTAGAGTAGGAAATAAACAAGTGTAGCAAACATTAACTCAATCCAAGTCTATGCAATATTCATTGCTCTCACCATCTAGAAAAGTATCACACCTCAAAAGTTCTTGGGGAGCATCAAATACACAAGCATCAACTATAGCCCAAATATGCAGCTTTGACTGTTTCTCTAAAAGCGCATCAATTCACACAAAAAAAGCTTCAAACTCTACAAGCATGGCTCCAGTCTTCCAGCAGCAGCAACGACAGCAGTGGTAGCAGCAATGGTGACAGCGGTGGTGGCAGCAGTGGTGGCAGCAGTAGCGGTAGCAGTGACGGCAACAGTGGTAAACAACCAGACTAAATGGTAAAGTGGGGTAGTCTAAGATGTATTAGTATTAAGGTGTCCGGTATAGCAAATATCATTTGTATGGAGACGGGGGGTTACTTGTCTGGAGGTTTCTGTCCGGTCCGGTATTGTTAGGGTGTCCGGCATAGCAAGGGCAATTGTATGGGAAACGGTTGTCCGAATCAGAGGCCATCCGGTACAATAGCAAGGTTTCCGGTATAGCGAGGTCCGGTATAGCAAGGTTAGACTGTATTCTTATATCGAGGATTCTTACATCGAGAATACTGTACTTATTTTACTAGCTAGTATTGGTACAGGGGTTCAAGGATCATATGCATAGTCTGGCTACAGAAAGTATCTCGAATTTTTCATCCCTTGTTGCTTCACTAGTACATGCGTTGGCCAATAATTGCTTGGGAAATGAGTGCAATAGCCATCATGGTTGCAAAAGGGGTTCCAGACGGCGGGGTTGAGCATTGCGCCGCTTAGGGGCATTGTTGGGTCGCTAAATTGGGTGCTGATGAGGTTGCTCGGGCCACTTCAGCTGCCGGCTGTTATCCCACGGGTCGGCTGGGACATGTAGCCACAGTACGGTCGGAGGGTTGGTGCAACCAGACTAGTAGCCACAATGGCATGATGCAACTAGACTAGGCATAGGACGAGTTGTAGATTAGTTGTCGGTTAGTCTGCTTCCAGCTGCATGTTGATACTGCCATAATCTCACCTTGAATTTAGGAGTCAACTCACTGACTCAACTGGTTAGACAAAGAGGTATGAAGGTCCCCCTTGGTGGCGAGGCATAGCACAACTCATACATATTTATGAGTCTCCCTCGATGGTACAAGATGCTACAGAATGAGCTCTGTTAAGTGTTAACAGGTGTGGCAGGCCCCTCTTGACGGCGCGAGATATGGCAATATGAGATTGACTTAACAGGTATTGCAAGGCCCTTTCGATGTCGCGAGATGTGGCAACATGAGCAAGGTATGGCAGGGCTCCCTCCACCGCGCGAGATAATCAATAAGTATGGCAGGCCTCTCTCCACGGCGCGAGATATAACAACATGAACCTAATTTAACAGGTATGGCAAGCCTCCCTCCACTGCGCGAGATGTGGCGACATGAGCTCAATCTTACAAGTATGACAGGTCCGCAGCGGCGCAAGATATGGCAACATTAGCTCAATCTGACAGGTATGGCAGGACCTTTCAACGCCGCGAGATGTGTCAACATGAGCGCAATCTGACAGATATCGCAGGGCCCTGCGACAATGTAGTGATATGAGTTGAATTTGACAGGTATCGCAGGGCCCTGTCGAAGGCGCGACAATGCAGCTATATGAGTTGAATTTGACAGGTATCGCAGGGCCCTGTCGAAGGCACGACAATGCAGCTATATGAGTTGAATTTGACAGGTATCGCAGGGACCTGTCGGCGGCGCGAGATGTGGCAATGTGTGTTGAATTTGACAAGGTATGGCGACCGGTGCGAGATATGGTCAATTTACAGGTATGGGCGAGTCCCTTTCCACGTCGCTCAATTTTCGGGATGGCGCGACATGAAGTATTCGGACACTGCATATGCATACGCAACTGTTACGTTGTATTAAGGAATAGTCACGCGGCTCCTGCTTGTGAGATAATGAGGAATTGCGTTCAAAATGATTGCCAAGAAAATTAGGGAGATACAAGTAGACTGAGAGCCTTTATCTGGCCATCAGCGGTGTTTCGACGTACACTTAGGTACCTAGATACATTCGAATTCTATATCCGCATGGGAGCATATCATGCTATTCCCAGAAGCGCATAGCTCGTATGCAAAATCAAGTGTCCGAATACTTTTGAATCAGCGAGTATTCCAGAGGAACATTAGATTCAAAAAATTCAGAAAATCCCCACTATCTCTATACAAAATTTTATCTGATTTTTCATGGGTTGAACTGGATTATTTTCATGAAATAGATCCAGTCAGATTTTGGGGGCAACTGCATACTGCATTGCATTTACGATGCATATTGCAGGCCCCGTTGCAATATTCACGCCTCAGCACACATAAACCTGGGTGGATAAAATCAGTTTCCATTTTTGAAATCCAGTTCCGATCTTCACGAGGGAGTACTCAGATCTCAGCCCAGATGAACTGGTTCGTCCACTGGATTTCATTTTGTATGGAGATAGTCTAATCTGAGTATCACATTGAATTCACAAGAAATACATTAGTGGTATTCAGATTAGACTGTCCCATATAAAATGGAATCCGGCGGACAAACCAGTTTATCCGGTCTGTAGTCTGAGGCCCTCAATCGGAAACCGCTTTTGGATCCAAAAATCCGACCGGTCTGTAGCCTGGGTACCGTCTTGTGAAAATCAGATTTTTTCTTTTTTTTTTTTTTTTTGTCAAATCTGAGACCAGTTTTGGGTTCAAAAATCCACCAAAATTTATGCATGCACAGTCCTGAATACTGCATCGAGGCCTGCAATATGCATCATTTATATGCAGTTGCCGCGACCGGATTAATTTCACGAAGAAATGCTTAGTACAGAAGATACTAATATCCCCATAGGTCCTGAAATAACCCCTCTGGAAAAGGGCAGCTATTGTGTCACAATTACTGAATAGTATGAGCAAGTCACTATCAATAAGGGCCATCTTGAAAGTAATAAAAATACTGAAATCAACTTGTGCTGAAATCATTGACAATGTAGTTCTAAGAGCTTCAGACATGCATGCTAAGTTAGCTACAAATCTTGAAGCTGTTGCAAATCAAAGTAACTCTACCAGAGGTAGAATACTGCTGTTTTTGTTTTCACTACTATTGTAGTGCTATTCTATCATACATCAGCAACAACGGGTGTTTGCGTCCTCAGCGTCCTGAGCTCTATGATAGGCGCGCAGGGCGCTAGGGCACAAACTCGACTACACAAGACGCGACCCCGGTCAGGCACGTTTTCAACGCATGGGTTTGCACTACAAGGTGGAGGGTGCAGTGTGCTCACCTTAGGGACGCAGTTGACCCAATGGGCCTCGTTGGTAACGCAGGTGACTTGATGAGTTTCGTTAAGGATGCAATTTACTCCATGATCTCGTTGGGGACGCGTTGACTATGGTATCCACGTTGTCAACTCTGTTTACCTATGCTCATGTGTTCTCAATTCTTTGCAAAATGAATTATTTATTGAGGCTGTTTCAGAGGCTGTTACTGAGGCGCCCTTCCGGAGGCTGTTCGAGGGGCGGCTGCCAGTAATGCTGATGGCGGGAATAGTTATACAGCATTATACCCATATGTATATAGATTAATATTGATTAATACTCAAAATATAATAGTAGTAAGAGTAGGCCTCGAAACAGCCTCCAGGACAGCCTCCGGAATGGCCTCGAAAACCCCCAGAGCAGCCTATTGAATAGCCTCGGAAATAGCCTCTGGAACAGCTCAGCCATTCCTAAGAGTAGTCTTTGCAATCTTAAGACCTATCATATTCATAATGTAAAGATTCAAATTCATTACATCAGCTGTCTGGTGAATTTCATTAGGCCAGCTGAGGTAATGAATTTGAACTTTTACACCTATTCTTTACCGCCAAGCATACAAAAATATGCTAATTTATACCGAAACTGCATAGCGCATAATCATGCATTTATTCCCTGTCCAAATACTTAATTTTCTGTCTATCTCATACTAGACAGAAAAATAAGTATTTGGACAGGGGATAAATGCATATTCAGGCGCCATGCAGTATTCGGCAGAAACTAGCATATTTTCGTATGCTTGGCTGGTGATAGCCATAAGACAGGCCAAAATCGTGATAGGGTGTCCAAATTCATTATGTAAGAAAGTATTTGGACAGCTGACGTAATGAAATTTGGACAGCTGACATAATGAATTTGGACTTTCACACCTATTCTTTACTGCCAAGCATACGAAAATATGCTAGTTTCCGCCAAATACGGCATAGCGCATAATATGCATTATCCCCCTGTCCAAATACTTATTTTTCTGTCTAGTACCTAGACGAAACTGTACGCCACCCCCTAAGCAATGATAGGAAAAGCTGCATTGGCCTCTACTATACCAAACCGGACAACGATCGACCATTGCATAACGATCGACATTCCTTGGCCAATTTTCAAACGCATTCCCCACCCCGTTTTGACTTTCTATACCTGTCAACCACCTAATTTAACTACCCGCGATGCCTCCCAAATCGAAAAAAGAGCTAAAGCTTCATGACAGTCAGCTAGCACGTGCTATAGACTATGCAAAAGCGAAAATAGCTAAAGCATTTGGTGTTAATCCTACAACATTACGCCGACGATGCCATGGAGTACAGAAAAGCCGTGCCAAAGGCCGACAGGACTATCAGCTACTTACTACAGCAGAGGAAGATGCAATTGTTGACTAGTGTAAAAAAAATGTCAAATATGGGCTTCCCGGTCACGGTACTTATGCTTCGGTCGATGGCATATATTCTACTGCGTGAGAGAGCTTCGGGAAAGAAGAAGGTTGATCCTCCCGGTATGAACTGACACAACCGTTTCCTCTCAAGACACCCGGATATTAAGCTTAAGTACGTTCAATACCTAGAGAAGATACGTGCGAAAGCTACAGCGGACATAGAGGAATAGTGTTTATAGTACATCAAGCTACGTAGTCTTCTCCGGCAATACCATATACTACCTGAAAATCTGTGGAATTGTGATGAAAAGGGAGTCATTATTGGCCTAGCAGTAGGTAGGCAAAAAGCTATCGTTAGGGCATCTACAAAACATAAGATAGCTATCACAGATGGTAGTAGAGAATTCTGCACAGTCCTCGAGAGTGTCTCTTCCTTAGGTCACGTGATACCACCATTTATTGTATGGAAGAATAAGGTGCATTGTGCTGGTTTCTACGGTACAGGTGGTGTACATGATACACCAGCATCTTTTAGCCGATCACCCAGTGGCTATATGGATGATGAACTTGGACTAGACTTCATGAAAAAGCACTTCGAACCACATACCCGACCCGCTACCCCCCCACCGCCAAGCCAATATATCGCCTGCTTATTGTCGATGGGCACTCATCACATGTCAGCTGGTCTATCGTGGAGTACGCCCTAGACTATAATATCATCATGTTCTGCCTACCTTCGCACTCTACGCACATTATGCAGCCTCTCGATGTAGGGTGTTTCTCACTGCTGACACGAGCATACCGGACTGGGCTTCAAGACTTCATATACAACCACCCTGATCAACCATTTGGAAAGGTGGAATTCTGGGAGGTCCTATGCACTGCTGGACATGCTGCACTCACCAAATCCAATGTCACTAGTGCATTCAAAGCTGCTGGCATATGGCCACTACGGCCGGAGGAGGTTATTGGGCGGACTGAGGCAAAATTACTCCAATTACCTGAACTAGAGCCTACCAATACCCCTATGAAGGTAGCTACCCTCCGCACCGAGCTATCACAACTGGACTTGACACCAAATACCCGCACGGTGGTGTACAATTATCGTGATTACCTTGAGCGCAAGCTTGTACAGCATTGTATAGTTGAACCAAATGCCGAGACGCTCAAATAGCTACGTAATGGTAAGACTGTGAAGCCGCATTCAACTAAGCAAATTCAGGGCCCCCGCACTCTCGACCACGCCTATATTGAACGTGAGAAAGCTCGTATTGTGCACAAGGAGGTTGAAGATGCCGAAAAGGCTGCCAAAGCAGCAGAGCGAAAAGCTGCCAAAGCGCAGAAGGCTGCAGAGCAGCAGACAAATCCTAGAACTGCAGAGAATTCACGGGCAGGTACAGGGCAAGGGCCTAAACGTGGTGGCGGGCGTATACGTATATCAAGGGCAGCACGGCAGAGGAAATTTAATGCCGAGGGGGCTGATTTGCAGCGAATTGAACGTGCCATGTCATTTCTGTCATTATGCGGTACGTACCCTATCCCAATACGTTAGCCTATGGCTTCAACTGACCATGGAATTCAGAAAGGCAATTGGGAGTATGAATTAGCAATATAGGTATATAACTGGAGTCCTCTGGTAGTGGGTATAGTGGTGGAGGCTATTGGGGGGGGTCTAACTATATGGTATGGAGATTATGTTGACTGTGGAGCATTGAATTTTTGTTTCTGTATGATGTAGTCATCACCATTAGCTTTAGCGTGCTGTATTTAGCCTATAGTTGAAGTCATGATGTGCTGGAATAATGTAGTCCGGTCGGGACTAGGAATAATGGGTTGCCGGACTGGCCGTTTTTGTTCAATATCCGTAGGTATCTCTGGGCGCCGAGCGTTATGCAATGGTCGATCGTTGTCCGGTTGGGTATAGTACTCGGGGGTAAGGGTAAGTCTTCAGAAGCGCATACAATGTGACAGGGATAGTTGCTAGGATAGAGTTGACCTGTTGGTTATGTAATACTTGTTATTCTACACGTATTTTCTGTAGTTTCCTACACGCTTCACAGAGTAACACGCTTTAATTCTTTGTTTTTCAACCAACTTACAGAACTCCAATTCTCAGTCACAGCCTCGAATCACCTGCTGAAGCCTGCATACATATCAAAATGAAAAGTTCAGTCATGAAATTCACAATCGAGAAACTACTCAAGTTCAGCATGTCAGAATTATTATTGTACGCGATGAATGCACAAACAAGGTGGAAAACCTCAGGAAGAGTGGGATAAAATAACAAAAGAACAGGTCCTATCATTAGTTAGAAGTGCGCCAGATTAGCTTTGCTGTTATGGCTGTTGGGTGATAATTATGCAACAATTTATTGACTTGTATGCAGTTAAAATTACGTGTGTCGTATTTTTGTGTGTAAAACCCATACAATTGTTCTGAAGACTTTTCGACAAAAAGTCAACCTACTCCGTACTTCACTTTTGACCCCCGGTCAGGTGGCGCACATTATGCATGCATAGCGCTTCTGAGTATTTTCCCCTACCCCCGAGTACATGCGACAGGAACTGATCTCCTTTGTTATCAAGAGTAATTCATCTGATACTGGACAAGTGTACATTCTAAATACAGTATATACGGTACTCTAATATCTGCTTGCTATAGTTCATTAATTGAGTTATCATTCTCACACTTCTTGAATGTAATACTTGACGTTGAAATGGTTAACAATGAGCCTCAAATTTCACTTTCAGCACATTCACTCTTCAATAATACAGTACCTGCTTCTGTCACTATCTCGTCCTCGCACTGTAATGCTGTGCCAATTTTGGCTGCCCTGTCTGCCTCCGTGTTGCCCTTCACTCCCTTGTGTCCTTTGACCCAGGTTATCGCCAGGTCCAGGTTGCCTTCTGTCACTCTCTTCTCCCACTGTTCTCGCACTCTCCGTATCAATTTGCGTATTAGTACTGTCTACCAATGCAAATCACTTTGCACAATCGCCTTTCTGGGAACCTGTTAGGGAATTTTCCGTTAAATACAGGTATAGGCATTGAAGCTTCAAGTGAGCTTACGGAGAACAGCGACGAATTCGGTTTGAGAGTTCTTCTTCCTCTATTCCCTACAGTCCCAGATCTGACTCTTCTATAGTTTTCTTAGAGGAGAGGATGGTATTTGGTGAGCCTCAGGTTGAGGAAGTAGATGCCAGTAGTAAGTTTCCTTCCTATCCTTCTTGGTTTTCTTCTTGACTGACTGTCTGTTGTTAGTAAATAATACAGAAAAGAAAAAAGAGCTTTCAGATCTGGTTAAGAGACTGCTTTCAGATATCAAAAACGGAAGAACTATTGCCTTACTCGAGCTGAATTTAAGCATTATCCGAACATTTATTTGATGCGAGGCAGACCTTATCAAACCAGCACTGGCGGAAGCATTGAATGATTGCAGGAATCAGATTCTCCAAGCTCTTATCAAGGCACTCTATAGGAGTATGCCACGACAGATCGCAGCAGCTCCGAAGGCGAAGCACTGGCGTACTAAGAGTAGTAAGAGACTCGAAGTTGAGCAGCTTTGGGGGGTATCTTGAGCGAACTGAGCCTTTTCTTGGAAGTCTTGTTTCTGGGTAAGTCTGCTATTGATGTAGTCTCCTGTTGATGCATGTTTAGCTAAGGTCCTTTGCCTTATAATTTGGATATATGAGTATATATTGATATCTTTCCCTTAATCTACTAGTATTTTTTCCAATATCATCAAGGTCAATGCAGTGAGATGCGCTTTCCTATTATTGCATAGTGAGGGGGTAGCGGCTAGGTACTGTATTACATAACCAACAGGTCAGCTCTACTATCCTGTCACAATTGTATGTAACTATTTGCGCTCCTGAAGACTTACCCCTTGTCCCCAAGTACAGGTGCAATTCCGCAGTCATGCGAGCGTTGGAAGTCTCATGTGCACGCGCATTACGCTATAGGGCACATCCCATAATCCTACATTCTTGCCCTCGAGATGACGAAGTGCCTTTGAACGGTCATTTATTCAACAGTCCGCATAACCGTGTGTGGAGTACAACTAACGTTGGTTTCCGCAATATGCACTTGCACTTGCGGCCCCTGTACACGCTGGGGCCAGCGGAAGATCCATCCACTACTCGTGACGCAACATACGCGGCTCAGCTTAGTGCAAAGATACTCTTCCGGCACCACAGATATGGTACAGAGAGTGTTCGTCTCGCAATTGCAGCTATGGGATTGATTGGTGATTTCCAAAGTTCCTGGCGAGGAGCAGGCCTAGGTTCGAGAGTACTTGATATGCTTCATCTTGAAAGCACTCACAATTCCTGTGTAGATTCAGTCAGTTTTACTTTCTCTGGAGAATTGTGGTGGCCTCGGTCCAGTAGGGAGATTTTGCTGGATGGTCCCAGGGAGCCATCAGAGATAGCTGCGCCACGCGCTAAAAATCCTACAGGGGGAATTTTCACCCTGAGCCTGAACATTTGGGTCTGGATCCCTGGAAACTACCTCTTTTTGACCCCATCTATCTTCATCAGTTTTTATCCAATTTTCAATCTGAAAGCAGGAATAAATTCTGCGAGTCGAATCACACAGGCAACTGCAAATCAGGGAATATCTGAACCCATTGAGTCGTGATCTATGCAATTGGAAGGGACTGAATATTTCTATGGGATCCAAGCTAACATGAGAGCCTGCATAACATGCATCTACGCCAGTAGTCTCATGCCAAGCCCAATACTTGCATCTATCTATGATACTATGCTAGTTGTTGAAGAATATGCAGAGCTGAAGTGAAACATCGTGCACAGTGGTTGGGTGTGCTGAAACATATGCAACCTGAGCTGTGGCCATGATGCAAGACTGACGTTTCATGATTCTATGGTCTTCTATTTCCTATACCGATTATATCCTCTTTACCGTCTGAATCCGCTGATAGGCGCAACCTCATTCCGCACCAATGATTGTTTAGTTGGGTACGAAGGTACTTCCTGAATTTTGCTGCATAAATAGGGCCGTTTTGGGACGCATATTTGGGGTTATTCTAGAGGAATCAATCAACAGTATCCCACCGCACTTTAGCTCGTAATCTGTAGTTTTACCACACTAGTAGTACCATCGCTAGTCTCGTGCCCAGCCCCTACTACCATCGCTTACTACAGGACTCGTAGAGAGTCGTGGGGATTAGGCAATATTGGGGCAAGTGTATATGCAAGCCTAATCCCCAAGACTTTTGACGGGTCACTGTAATAAACAACGGAAAATCTACAAGTATCCCTGACGAAGCAAAAACTCAATTGCACTTTCTGCCAGGCTCAGGGTTGTGCCCCATGCTAAAAGACCAACTCCTGATGCATCCATGGTAGCAAAATCTCCCTAGTAATATTTATTGTACTTGATTACTTAACAATATGGAAAGAGCGCTTAGTTCTGAGTCTGAGTATGAATGTACATACAGTTTTACCTAGCAATACTGGGCCTTGTTAAACCGGAAACCTTGCTATACCGGACGATCCTTGACGGTTTTTGCAATTTACATACAAAAAAATAATTAGCTGTACCGATCACCCAGTGTTAAACCGGTCCGGGCAACAAAACTATAGACTTTTAAATTTAAGTTACATGTAAACTAATGAGCTGAACTAGATGAAGGCCTCAGTTGTGAGACTCTTTTTGCACTTTCTGTGTGTTATATTGATATTATTGAGGTATTCTCAATATCTTGAATTCAATATTTGAAGTTCTGTAGAGATTGAGAAGAGAATATCCCGCTGGAATACCAGTCTCCCGGCATATTTCACCCCCAAATTGGCTTTACCCCCTGGCGGGCACTCCTGCAAAATTTGTTATACCGGACGCTAGGTTGAACCGGACAGAAAGTGTTGGATTTTGTTCGTCCGGTATAGCAAGGTGTAACTGTAATCCTATCAAGCCTCTAATTTGTTGACTAAAATATCAGCTAGTACTCAATGCAGGAAATTGAACAGCAGTACCTATACCATATGGTAGTCAACATGTTATTTTGCTGCTGCAGATTGGTATTGAGCCTATCATTGCATGTTTCCTGGTCTACAATGAGCACGAGACTAGTTCTGTAGCTCAACCACTTCGAATTTGCGCAGATATTTCTACTTGTATACCAGCATAAATACCGGAACACCAGGGGTTGTCGGCAGGGGTGGAGAAGTGGTCTGTGTGTTGTAGAAAGCTGTAGTGAGGAATGGGACTCGCTGAGTGCAGATACTTTTCTTTATCTTCTAGAAAGCATGCCTAGACGTATGGCTGCCGAAATTGTTGCTAATGGAGGACACACAAATGGAGTCACAGTAATTCATATATTTACGGAGTACCTCCTGAACATTCAATTCAAAAACTGGCGTTGTTCCCTAGCCCATACCCCTGTCGGCACCCCCTGGTGTTCCGGTATTTATGCTGATATGATACAAGTAGATACCCGCATAATCTGGCGAGCAAGACCCCTAGTCGGACTTTCCGGGTTAAGCCGAATTCTGATCTCTTCTATCCTCTATTTTACCTAGGAAGTGTCTCTCTTGCCTCTATCTACATAGACTTAGCAGCCTTACGCAAAACCTCCCGGGGGCCTTGCTCGCCAGATTATGCGGTCCTACGTATGTGGTAATAATCCTGGTCAAACATGTATGCCCGCATGTGGCGCGCACTCACACCTAACTGTAGCCCTATGCCAAGCCGCCGTTAGCCGTGAATATGCAGTAAGCCTGCACACGCTGAGGCGGTGAGCCCCCTGATGAAAAGAAACGGATAATTATCGGTATGTGAGTACGGAATATCATGGCTAACTATCAATCTCAATTGATTTATCTACAAGCGAAGGCCGTCAGCTCAAAAGCAATGTGCAGTGCACAATATGTACTGTAATACGCGCAATGCTTCGCGGGTCTTGGAATGAGAATACCAATATCACTATGCATAGTACGCAGTGCTTTTGACTGGAATGCACCCCAAGTAGCAATATGCGAAGTCTTATACATGCCAAGATGGCACTGTTGGTTTACTAGCAGTCTGACTGACTAATCATGAGTGTTCTGTGATCATGGCGAACTTTGTGATACAAGTACCACGTTAATACCTCTCTGCTCTCGTTATTCTTACTCCGCTCTTCGATCACCAGAATTCAACACTGCAGATCTACAACAGCATGGCACTATAAGGCGGACACAACCTCTCTACGAGAAACATTCCGATGAATGTATGCCTGCCCCTTGCAACTTGGAGTAAGGTACAGGCCTTCGAACACCCCTAATTAAATTTAGTCATTCTTTGGTCAACTTTGATAGTGGGATCAGATTCCGATTCAAAACACCAGGCTTTAGGCAAATGCTGAGGCAGCACGAGTAATCTGCGAATTGACTTCGCTGTTGGAATTATAAGGCCTGCAAGCCAAAGGCCCTGGATGTGAAACCCCTGTCAAGAAAACGATTTCTGCTGGGATCAACCATGCATCATAATTACCCATGCTTTTTGTGCTCAAGCTGGAAGATCAATTTCATCGTGTGCTTTGGTAAATGGGGGCTGGATGCCGCTCCGACACGCGAAAGAGGAAGAAGGGCGTGCTCTACTTTACTGGCATTCCTACTACCTAACCTTACAGGCAAATCACCTCCTACTTGTTCATTGTCGTGAACAATAACAAATGGTACGGTAGCTTGTCTTGTCCTGACCGACTGTTGCCCTGCAGCCAACTGTGAAATTTAGTACGACCTCAATTGGTTAACCCTGATTGCAAAAAAGCTCTACCCTGAGCGCACTCATAAAGGAATTTCACAGCTCCTCCAGTGTCTCAATTGATAATTGCCCAATCACCTGAATTGGGACGGCCAATTCATGGGAAATCGAGTTTGATGTCGGTCTAATTCTACGCTGATCGGACTTCAGAGGCCAATTCGTCCCAACGTTTTGTTCCGCACAGCAAGGTCCATTTGCAGAATAAGGAATATCGCCAATTACCAAGTGTCACCGCTACTTCCCAAGCTGCTATGACGCGATATACGCATTGCCCACAACTAGGTACCTCCTCTCAACTGGTGGGGACTTTATATGCTTTTCTGGCTCTGTCGGGAGTATTCATAAAAACTGCATCGGCCCAAGAAAAAGTGTGCCAGCGATGGGGTGGCTCAAGTGGGTTTGCCTTTACATTCTTTTGCGTAATTATCGTAATTGATGACTGATACAGTGCTGGGAACGCGAGCTAGGTACATTATCGAATGGAAAGCTTTTCTATAGTGGGGGTTGGTACAGGTCAAGTAAAGCAAAAGACACTGCACAGGTATCGAAAGGGCTGTTAGCGGTTGACTTGGCAGCCTCATGGGAATGGGATGAAGTTGGCTTATTAGAAGTGGATTCCGTTCCAGAATTATTCTCAGGTTTGCTGGCCGGCGCTGGTTTCCATATGGCTTTTAAACTCACGAGTGGGATTTTCTTCAGATATGGAAAAGAATCCAAAGCCTATCGTCCTCGCCTCAAATACTACAGTTTACAATATATTTATTTCTTCAGACGACATTTCGGGCTACAGCATATCCTCGACCTCATCTGAAGCCAAGCCAGAGACTGTAAAACTCGACTCTTCTAAGTTTGGTGGACTAGCGAATGCTGTATATACACAATCAACCACTAATACCGTGGGATATATGATTGGTGAAGATGCAACGACGAAGAAAGGAATCGTCCTTGCGAGCATCGATATCGAGTCGATGGAGATGAAAACAATCAAGACGGCACAGACTGAGCTTACTTTGCCAACACAGGGGATCATACAGCACATTCCAGTGGGGGAGAAGGGAGCATTAATTTACTTTGGGGGAAACATTGGGGACGATAAGGTTTCAATGGAATATATCAAAGTGCTCGATCTTTCCGATACCACATGGCGGGAACAACAAACAACAGGTAATGCGCCGCCTACGACATCTAAGACGGAAATTATATGCACCGCTTATGTTCAGGCCAAGGACGGTTCAAGTCACTCAATATATACTTTTAACAGTGATGGAAGTGTTTACATTCTCAGTTTGCCGTCCTTTATATGGTTTCAGATACCCATTGAATCTGAAAATGCACTGAATTATGAACCACCGAGAGAAAACTATAGTAAAATGGGGGCTTGTGTCGTTGCCCCAGGCTTGCAACAGATTGTGATGCTTGGGATTGGTTCCGCGGAGAAGGATAAATGTGATAGTGGGAACGGTGTCTATGTATATGATATGAACGGACTTACCTGGGTGGATTCTTATAACAAGGCAAAAATTGGTTACAAGATACCTCTCCAAATAGTCAGAACGATTGGCGGAGACTCCTCGGGGGGAGCTAATATGGATACTCCGGAACGAGGTTGGAGCACAACAGGGCTAAGGAAATTATTTTCGAGGAATGGGGGATCCTCAAATGGTGATGATTCAGAGTCAAAAGAGAATGACGAAAATCAAAATAAGGACGAAGGTACAGATAATGAGAGCGAGATGGATCCAGGTAATGGCAGTACGACAAGGGGAACAAAGAGAAAGAGCAACACTGGTCCTATCGTGGGAGGCATAATCTGTGCGATTGTGGTAGTTGCTGTAGCCGCATTTTTCTACTATCGGCGCTGTAAAGCGCACAAGTCAACATCTGCCGCCCTGAAACGTACAATAAGCCATTCTATTCCCACGATACCTCCAAAAAACCAATCTGAACATCCCGAGGTCCACGTTGATTATGGAGATGACCGCACGTTGCGAAGCAATCGAAACTCAATCTCACAATTTGGATCGGTGAAGGATTTCACATCTGATACCAATAGCACCCGTGGGTCTACATGCCCATTCAAGGCCACGTTCTCTGATTCGTTCAAACACCGTTTCTCACCTTCATCTTCCATCAACCGTCGATTCACGGAAACGCCATCATCTACCCTGTACACTCCTTCAGCAATCATACCAGAACCACCGGACACGCCCTACTCTGAGCAATTCCTTAGAAGTCCTAAAGCGTCATCACCAGTTCCTAACCAAGTGGATTTCAGGGCATATGGGCATGATTACATAGGTGACACAACCAATGTTAATGTGAACATTTCCCATTCCGACATTTACGAATTACCTGCGCATCTTCCTGCCAAGGCATACACCACACGTTCAGGAAACTCAACAGTGGGAGGCTTTGGAGAACTAGAAGGAGACTACCTATTTCCAATTGAAAAAGGAGGAAGTGATGTTTCTGAGCAAGTTATGGGGGGCAGTTCCTTAGATAAATCCGGGAAGGAAAAGAGGGGGTCCAAAGAGCTTCTTCTAGAAGGACATGCTCCGGGGGTTAAGCGTCCTGAAGAAGCCCTTCTAGCTGACGAAGCTGGAAAATTGTCTCTTTCAAAATTCAGCGACAGTCACTCTAAATCGGCAGCCATTAAGAAGGAAAAAAATCGAAGCTCGGTTGATACATCCAACACACCTAGCAGAGTACTCGTTGCACGAAGTGGAAGCTTACACAATAGTGGGCGGAAAGGGCAGGAAGGACAGGGGTTACCGAATTTCACGGACGGTGTTAAACTGGACGACTTGAAGAATAAGCCTTTGAGCGGGAAGGCGAAATTGGTTGAACTCAAGAGAGGCCCAAGCTCACAAAAGACAGATGGGTCGGCCATACCCAGAACTTCTACAGCCCAACCAACTACGATACCAGAACAAGCACAGGAGTGTGCTGATAAAAGAGAATAAATGTACAGAGACGTAGCTTGAAACGGTTTAGGAAAAACCTGATGCTGCAGCCGCGGCCAATCATCGAGCCACTTGTGTCATTTTCTCAATACTTTTTGCTTGAACGGTGTTTTGACTAAACTATATATGATGGATAGTTAGTTATTAAAATTATGTTTTCCTCCAATCCTTGGTGCGGTCGGAGTTTTTACAGAGTTTATTTCGTTCTGCTTTAAAGATTCTCGTCATTTTGTCTGCCTCGATACCGCCTCTGGATTCTTTATTTCTGGGAAATCTTGCTTTACATTTCTGATAAATCATTCAGGTTTAACTGGATCACTGTACATCCTATAGAAGGGGCTTTCGTGGTGCTGAGAGCATGTATCCTTCTCTCTTTTTCACTAATTTCTTTCTTGGTTCGGTAATCTTGTATATACTCGCTGGTTCGGAAAGTATTGGAACGCTGTATAAATCGTATGCGCTATTCGCTCTTTGGAATAGGGCAAATTCAACCCACTTCGCACTATTCCAAAAGGCGAATAGCGCATACGTATTATGCAGCGTTCCGAATCATGTATCTTTTTATGATAATTTCACACTACCCCATCTCCTCGCCCCGTCATATATACTATATGGACCGATAGAAAAATTGAAAAACATTACTCTTCTTGCCATCCACCAGTCCTATTCCCATAGCCTCAGTTACAGACCTCGTACAGATCTGCTCAAGCTAAGTAGTAATCCAGCTGATCATCCGCGCACTGTGATTATAATACGTGCAATCAATCGATTAACCTCCATCTTCTCAGGTACCACGAGTAGTTCCCAAACAGTGGTCTCTTTGATTTTTAACCTATACTGTGCAGTGCATGTACTTTTTCCTGAATTCGCTGTCCAAACGGCATAACTATTTTGTGCACATTTATGTCGTATTAAACCGTAGGGAGCTCCGTTTGATGGCGATCCAGGCAATACTGGATGCTAATGCCAAGCTTGGAGGTGCCAGTGACATCATGTCCTCTTTGACAGCATATACACACTTCGCCAGGCTCAATTACCAGCTCAAGTCTGACAAACCGAAAATGGATGCCATGAATTTCCGGAAACCGGGACACAGGGCCCGTGGAGTAGTCTGGTTGATCGCGGATAAAGAATAGAACACTCAGCTGTGTGGTATAAGATAGGTGTGTTTATTCAGGGAGCAAAGCATCCTCAAGCTGGACATCTGGATTGCCTCAACCTCAAGAATGTCACCCCAGCCCGCACCACTCGCCGTTTCATTTGTTGGAGCGCTGCAGGCTTCACTATCTGTCATACTAACACTAGGCTATGGTTTACTGGCCGCTCGCTTTGGGCTAATCAGGAATGCGTCCGCTAAGGATGTTTCACGACTTTGCGTCAACATCTTCCTTCCAATGCTAATTGTGACCAATGTGGGAAGTCAAATTGACGTTAAAAGCATCAAAAAATACTTCCTAATAATGGGTGAGTCTTCTCCCTGAAAAAAAAGGTACGGGGAATGAATGCATTCTAACAATTTTATAGTGTGGTCAACTGCCTACACGATTTTGTCAATTGGATACGGTGCAATCTTTGTTCGGTTCCTCAGATTTCCCTCTTGGACAACACCTGCATGTTCATTTAACAATACAACATCACTTCCGGCAAGTTTTACCCAGTGTAAATTCAAGATCACGACATACTAACACGGGCTGGTGCTCAGCTTCTGCTCCTCCAATCTCTTGCGGTTACAGGTCTTTTGGACAATATTGCGGAAGGGAATGTTTCTGAGGCGGTCGAGCGTGCGACATCATATTTCCTTATCAACAGTATGTTGAGTAATGGATTAACTTTTGCATTTGGACCGAAACTTCTGGAGGAAAATGACGGCAATAGTAGCAACGATCTTTATGGAGATGGTGCGGAACCTCATGACACCGGGGACGAAGAATCTGGTCACAGGGCTGAAGCCAGTGAATCAACATCATTGATTCCATCAAAAATTCGGAAGCCAGTGTCAACAACTTATGAACGCATGCGAAAGCGATCATGTAATATTCTTTCACGATTACCTTCCCCTATCAAGCGTACTTTAACGTTCATATATTCCGTGATTAATGCGCCCCTGATTGGGGCTGTAATCGCACTTATAGTAGGACTTATACCTCCATTACACCGGATATTGTTCAATCATATGCAGAATGGAGGCTGGCTGAGGGCTTGGTTCACAAGTAGCCTAAAGAATGTCGGAGAGCTCTTCACCTCCTTGCAGATGTTTGTAGTGGGAACAGAGTTGAATACCAGCTTGGAACGGGGGAATCAAACCAGTGCATATTCTGGGTACACAGCAATACCAAAGCGGTGCTTGCTTGTCATTTATTTGCTGCGATTTGCGCTATGGCCAGTGTAAGTATCCCTCCCCGATATTCCTCATTGCCCTGTACCGCAGCACTTATGATATTTGCGCTACAGAATTTCTATCGCTATTATTTACCTTCTGGCGACAAAGCAACTCCTGTCCAATGACCCAATATTATGGTTCTCCATGATGATAATGCCATGCGGACCACCAGCGATCATATTGTCTAGCCTTGCCGAATTGAGGGGAAGCTCAAGTACAAAGGCACAAGTGGCAAAGTTGCTGCTGGTAAGTCGGCCAAGCTATGCAGTAGTCACCATGCTAAGATCTCTGATTGCAGATCTCCTATACTATAACACCAGTCATCTGCCTAACAGTCGTTGGCGCACTAAAGGCGTCCGAGCGAGCGATGCCTGAATGACATCGAGAATATGAGGGAGGACTAAAACTGGCTCAGATACCATTTTGAGTGGGGAGGGGCGTTACGAGTACGGGAAGGCTGTTTTGGACATTTAATAACATTATCCACTCATCAATATGCATTTGAACAATCTGTTTTTGCATACTTGTTTATATACCTCGAAATTGATAATATCCGGTGCAACCTCAGCGTCGGGATCCCGTTGTCATGAGTTTAGCTTAGTGTGTATATGTAGTACGAGACCGCGCTTGAACTAGTCTCGTGCCTTGTTGTGCCTTGTTTGCAGTTGAGCTTCGACTACCCTAGTTAGTTTGGCAGATACCTAGGTATTTCCCAGTTAAGCTTAGAAGGGACGGTAGTCATGATGTCATCTTTGTCCACCTAAAGGGATAGATTTCCAGCCCTTTCATCAAGTAACAATGAACGCCCGCTGCCCCTTGAGACTCTTCTGCTGATATTCAGCGCATCATATCTGTAAGAGTTGATACCCCCTGAGACTGAATAAGAAGTACTTTAGTAGAGGGTATTTTGTTAGTCCCTGACCTGTGTTTGTCTCAAAAAAGCTCTCTCAGTTCTCACCAACTATTTTTTTTTTTGCATATTTCGTTTTGGCAGAATGTCTCCTCAACATACTCCAGCTGACCCTACTCGTAACATAGTTCTGGTATGAATTATATTTTACCGAACCTCCACCTCTGAGTTGACAGGAAATCTACTTACAAGAGTATCTAACTAAAATAATACTTATTAGGCAGGTGGTGTCGCAGCCTTTACTGTCGATCTCTTGACGTACCCAATTGACACAGTGAAAACTCGGCTGCAAAGCATAGATTACAAAAGATACTATGCTCATAGGGCAGCAATGTGGAGGGGCTTATACCAGGTAAATTTCATTCTTATTATTCTGTGAATTCCCGGCTAATGCAACATGAGTAGGGGGTAGGCACAGTCATTATTTCGACGATACCGTCATGTAAGTCAGTTTTAGCAAGCCTTTGTTCTTATACCTCTTGCGATGCTAGAAGAATGATCATCTGGCAACTAGAGCAATCCCAACAAGTCATGAGAGCGAATAACTGATTACCTAGCTTCTTGGTGCTCTTGCAGCTGCCGCATTCTTCACGACATACGAGTTTTCTAAGTCATTCTTTGGCACATTGGCGTTTTTTCCCCAACCAGTGATACATTCCCTCTCATCATCTATGGGCGAGCTAGTTTCTTGCGCCATTTTGACACCGGCAGAGGTTCTTAAGCAACAAGCACAGACATTGCGAGGTCCACAGTTGTCGACAGGAAAAGGATTGCTAGCAGGAATTACAAATAGCACTTCATTCCAAACATTTCGTCCTTTTAGAAATCATCCGCGATATTTATTTAGGGGGTATTTTGCTCTTGTGGGCAGAAATTTACCTTTCACAGCCTTGCAATTCCCTCTTTATGAAAGGCTGCGAATGAGACTCGGAGGAGGGGAGAATATAGCAAATGATGTTGCGAAGACCATTCAGGTGAACTCAATGGCGGCTGGACTGGCTGCAGCTAGTGCTGCAGTGATTACAACCCCAATAGACGTTGTGAAGACAAGGATAATGCTAGGAGCGAACAAAAGTGACAACGGGGGCGCTATGTTGAATGAAGCTCAACAGCGCTATGAGAACTTAAGAGCAAAGTCTAGAGGCCGATATCAAAGAGTCGTAAGAGAAATATTTCATGAGGATGGAATGAAAGGATTTTCGAAAGGCGTTACGCTGAGAGGAGCATGGTCTGGTTTGGCTTTCGGAATATATTTGGGGACTTATGAGGGTGGAAAAGCATGGTTGAGGGAAAACCCCAAAATTGATGCGATGGTTTGATATTAGTTGGCACAAATACCCTGATTGAGGGATATTAATTGCGATTCTGGCAGAACGATAACTTAGACAATTACTTTCTTTGTATCAACAAAACACATGACAGCATCACAAGTTAGCCATTATATATTAGCCTGATGCTAATTCTGACATTATGGTGTAAGTAATCGCGTATAATTGTCAGTGCGTTCCTCTAGTACTGAGCTGAAATACATAAGAGACTAGAGAAAGATTTATATCGATCCCGAAGTATAAGTGCTAGCTATAAAAATGTTTTGGGTCCCGACCAGTTTCCTATTATAACCACCTGCCCTGTTCTCGTGCCCAGACTCTCACCTGCCCATTCCTGTGTTCATTATTGTACGATTGTAGATGCAAATGTATTGCCATTTATATTTTTAGGATACACATAGCAGCGCTGTGAACAGGCAGAGGGTATACGATGATACTACGTCTGCATGTACGAAAGGACCGGGTCTGGACTTGGCGGAGCAGTGAGGCAAATAAAGGCAATCAATTCATGTCATGTAATATAGGCAATGTATAGCAAGTAATTCTGCAGAAAGAAGAAAAGAAAACACGCTGCTTGGACATCTCCCACTACGTCCACACCTATGCCTATATATCACCGGCGTATGACTAAGCCAGACCTTGACCGTAAAGCCAAGAAATGACCAAGCCCGCCGGCAATTTCTCTCATTATCCCCACAGCACTTGAATATATTTGCCTGCATCCTGTAGTCACAAAACAAGTTGTCTCAAGTATGCAGTAAACATACCAATGCATTTTATATCAAAGATGTCGGTCACCACTCTATGCAACACATACAATGGTCAATCAAGATACCAGCTCTACTTCTGTAGGAGGCCTGCATAATGCAAGGCGCTGCTGGCGTCAAAGTTCCAGCAATCGATTAATTGGGACATCAGAGGGTAAGAAAACAGAAGATTTGAGACCACGCCCCTGGTTACGAGACTAACCACTCCCAGCCTTTGCTTCCTAAGGGTATCTTGAAATAAGGTACATGCGCAAAGCCATTGCCGGCATGAGGTGAAACTAGTACTGCCTTTCACCGAACACCACAATTCGACGCACTTTCCCACCAACACTAGCCATGCAGAAGTGTGTGTACCTCAACCACTAGAGCATACATGTGTAAGTGCTATTTAGGGACACTAAATAAATACTTACTCTTCATGTTTAGTGCCTCTGCTTGATCAAATAAATCAATCTCAAGGAATTATTGCACAGCGAAATTTTGTAATGATGTCTTGGCATCTATTTGTATGGGATTCTCATACAATATTCCAGGGGACCGAACATAACTACTCTTCTTCAGCACTATCACACCAATGGCCATAGTCTTGTGATTAAAGGGCCTCCCCTGATTGTATATTGCTTCACTTGATTTTATTCAGTTCATTTTGATATATTGAATAGTTGGCATGCTGATATGTATTTTCATGTGCTTGTGCAATACTATTTGTATGCAATATTTTCTATGAGAATGAAAATATTTTGAATAATTCAACGATTACTTCAAGGATTATGTTGATGTCATTCATGTATATCTCTGTATGGATAGGTTATGTAAGTGAAATGTTTTATTTTTATTGAATTAATTGCAGGTGCAGCGGGTAGATTTCCATATCTGCAATTTTACCACAAAATATATGCCAAGACGTTATGCGGAAACATGCAGAGATAAAATTCATTCATAACTATTTTTTCTTAAAAGCAGGGATGTGGGATCTGAAGAGTGATGCTTGCTTTAAGCCTCGTAGAGGGTGCATAGAAAAGTAGGTTCTGTGCGTGGGGATATACAGGCTCTCATCACTCAGTTTTGGTGAGAGAAGTGCGTCGAATTGTGGTGTGGGTTGAGATATGGTGAAACACAGTAATTGCTAGCTTTTGCTTTTTGAAGTGGTGTTGCACGCTCCAACGCTCTCTAAAAATAGAAGACATCTGCGTTATACCCGAGTACGCTTTACATTGGGAACGGCTTCTGCACGCAGTAAAGCGGGTCATCTGATGGTTATGGTAAGATAATCCATCAGTTGCGATGCCCCGAGGCACTTGCATGTGTTCTGCACTCCTGGCCCATCGTCAACTATACGAAATACTATGTATATTAGTCTCCAGACTACGTTAGCCTACTCAATATGCTGGTTTACTCATGGCCAAGGAATGTGGATGCACAAGGTACTATACGTGATGGCACATGGTTTATGGAATGGCTCTATGAAGCAGTCTCGACCTCTCAACCTCCACCTGAGAGTAACTCAGCAGTGCCCCTTCACGGACGCAGGCACCTGGGGTAGTCAGATCGAGTTACACGAGCGCACATAGCGAGCTCGTGTGGAGCCTAAAAGTTGTAAAACAGTAAACTCGGCATTCTAGACAGATTAAATATAAAATCAGCTCAAATCACCAGCTCTTCTTCCATAGTGAACTTAGCGGTGAAAAACTCTCAAGAAAATTTTTTTTTTTTAATAGGCGTAGCATGAGAATTCACAATGGCCTTGATTTGATGGGGAGTCTGAAAGGAGCTTAAAAAGCTGACTGACCGTGACAATGAGAAATTGCACCCCTCGCAGCGTTTATAAATGCTGTATCTTTTGTTCATTCTTGCCTTGGGCGAAGGACGTCGCCGGAGACGCGCAAGGAACAAATATACTTAAGTATATATATCACCTAGGCAAGAAGAATTGTAACCAGACTTCAATGTACTTATTAGACATTTACTAGTATGCAACCTCACTCAATTCATTAAATTCATTCCTACCTAATGTCACAAGGCTCCTTTCGGAATTTCCCCTGCAAGTGCAGGATAGACTCAATAACTGGACTAACTTCCGCAAGAACACAATCGTATGGTTGGGGACATCTGTATGCGGAGGAGGGCGGACATTTGCTTCGATGATGACTAAGCACTATAAGCACTAGTTATGTAGTCGTTACATGCACTGATGCCCCCCTCTTTCATGCGATTTTCTTCCTACCGCCCTACAGCAACAATCCACTGTCCACCGCTGGTTGTCCCCTATACTTGCATACTTGATACCTGTTGCATCGGTCGCACATATCGGCCTGTTCAGCCACCCTGTCGCTTGAATCAAAGAATTAATTAAAGGACTAGAATTGGTAAATACGTTCCAATGCTTGAGTTAATTAATTAGTCTATGGCTCACTTAATGTTAATACAGATTCACAAAATGGGACGGAAAAGCAAGCGGGCGCTGCATCTGGAGAGAGTTCGACAGGCAAAACAGGCAAAACGAGCGCGGCTAGCTGAAGCACAGCTGGAAGCGGAACTAATAGCACATTTGGATAATGAAAGTGAGGAGGATGCATGGAGACCAGGAGAGCCGGAGGTGCCAACAGCAGTTCATTGGGAAGAGTTTGACTCTAGTTCAGAAGAAGATTGTGAATTCACTGAGGATGAGCCAGAGAATGATGAGTTCAATCAAGATGTATTTGAACTCTTGATGTCATCTAGAGGAGAATCATCCAGAAATATCCGGTACCAGCGAGGTCCTAAATATAGCGAAAGGCAGCAACGAAGAAAACGACAAACAGCAGCAGAATTGGCAGCAGCAGCTAATGGATCTCGTAGTATTACATACTACTTCAGTAAGACACAGTCCGAGTCTATTACATCTGAGGCTTCTACTACTAGGGAAGCAGAGACTGAATTAGATTCAGATACACAAGCTATTAAGGATCTTGAGAAGAAGCTGCAATCAAAGAAGATAAAGCTTGAAGGGCAGAATTTAATGCGGCATAGGGCAGTGCTTTCTCTTCTGTATACATGTCGGTTACGAAAGCCTGGTGAGACACGAGAAGAGATGGCTTTTGCTGTTGCACGGTGCTATAATAGAGGGAAATATTTTGCAAGAAAGGTTATAACATGGGAACTGCAATGGAAAAAGGTAAAGCATATATGAGGATCTTAATTTCTTATACTAATATATATAGGATCGAACTATATCAGAAGAGCACCGAGGCTGCTTTAGTAAAGTCAAGTCATGGTTTAATGATGAGGGGGTTCAATTAGCAGTACGGGAATGGCTAAGTGGTACTGGTGAAAGTAAGTAGTATAGAATACATCAATGCGCAGTTAGAAAAATAAATGATTAATGTTAAAATAGAGATTACAGCTTATGGGCTAGCGAAAGCAGTTGGTGAATACTTAAATTCACAGCGTGCGGTTTCTGTTATAGCGGCTACATTACAAAACCACGACAGCAATACAGGGGAAAATACTTCAATAGCTCCCCGTACACTTCGTATAAGAGCTAGAACTGCACGGCGATGGCTAAAAAGAATGGGATTTCAATATAATACTGTCACAAAGTCAGTTTATATCGATGGACATGAGCGGGAAGATGTGATTGCATATCGAAATTCCGTTTTTTTTACCCCAATGGAAGAAAGCTCAACACCGCTTTGTGATTTTTAAAGAGGATGGATCATTTGAAATGCCACCAGCTAATGTTCTCAATGGAGAAAAACCATTAGTTTTAATTACGCATGATGAGTCTACATTCAATGCTAATGATGGCAAGCGTAGGATCTGGATGAAAGATGGAAAACAACCATTACGACCTAAGGGAAAGGGTAAAGGCATAATGGTCTCTGGTTTTCTTACTCCGGGTGGAATTCTACGTATTCCTGATCATATTTCAGATGATGAGCTTTTACGAAATCCTATGTGGCCAATATCAGAAACTGGCAAGCCAGTTCGTGAAGCACTTGAATTATTGGAATATGGAAAGGAGAATTATTGGACAGGTGACAAAATGGTTGAACATACTATTCGAACAGCACTACCTATCTTCCGGTATGCATTTCCTAATTGTCAAGCCTTGTTTGCATTTGATAATGCTTCAAATCACTGTTCATTTGCTCCAGATGCACTTGTAGCAGCACGAATGAATCTCAATCCTGGTGGAGAACAACCTTTGATGCGTGAAGGATTTATTCATGCAAAGCAAATACCTCAAGCTATGGTATTTCCTATGAACTATCCTAATATATTACTACGGGGAAAGCCAAAAGGTATTCGTCAAGTGCTGAAAGAAAGAGGGCTTTGGAAAAGCCATCGGTCAGATGGGTTTGCTTTTCTTCTGAAATGTCCAACCTCTCATGACCGTACTGGCTGTACACCAACTCTTGCCGGAGGCTGTTGCGCACGAACTTTACTCTCTCAGCAACCTGATTTTATACAGCAAAAAGGCCGACTAGAAGAAGAATTAGAAGCTGCTGGTCAACAGGTAATTTTTTATCCTAAGTTTCATTGTGAACTTAATTTTATTGAGCGTTATTGGTGTTCTGTTAAGTATTATTTACGAGAAAACTGTTCTTATTCATTTGATGGTTTACGAGATACTCTTCCTCTGGCATTACATTCTGTTTCTTCTGCATCTATTAATCGTTTTTATTATCATTGTTTACGGTCTATTGATGCATATAGTGAAGGATTAACTTATGGTACGAAGGAGTTTCATTCATATATATATAAAGGTCATAGACAAGTACCAGATAAAACGAAGTGGTAGAAGGGATATGTATAGAGTATATGTATATACTATTCTATTTTAGGTTAGCGTTTTTCCTTTTTTGGTTAGGTTGGTTTATACTATACTATATTTAGTAGTTACTAGAGGTGGACAATTTGACCGATTCCCATATAAAACTGCTCATCTTTGACTGTCAAATCACCAGTACAAAAAATTAATTAAATAGGTATCGCTCTATAGAATTATTTTTCATTCACTAATTTATCATCGTATAGCATGAAACTAATTTTATCTATTTATTTTAGTTGTGATTTGAGTGTTGAAGTTGATGCGAAATTTGATCCGAGTACACATGTCCCCAACCATACTACGAGAAAAGACGGCTAGCCGCATGGCCTCGTCAACCTTAACGCTCCGCTGCAGCTTTCAGCTAAGTTGGTTTGAGATCTGCACATGAACATGCGGGCTGAGTGGAGTCTAAGGATAATATCAACTGCAAGCAACCAGGCCAACAGTGAGTGAATATCCTGGAGGGAACAGGTGTAATGAACTGCTATCGGAGACAAGTATATTAATGTTAGCTGTTCCCTGACATCTAGGGTCTTGAGAATAGTTCGCCTAGCTACCCGGCCCGATCTTTCCAAAACACAATCTCACAATCTACACAAACCACCAGACCAGTCAATACCGCAGCTCGGAACAAAGTTTACCTCTACGATTATTTGTGAAGTTGCAACCCTTTCCATAGCAACGACAATCCATAGGACTAGTTCACCGCTCCAGCTGCTTTTCACCTCGCACTCAAGAGATCTTTTGTAGGCCGTTTTCAAAAACTCGACAATGTCCAGGTCATTCAGCGGTGCAGAGCAAGGAAATCTCCGGCCTCGACCAAAAAGTGATTTCTTCATCACACCACGAGCGTCATCAACACATTATATTCGAGCGACAGGTGGTAGCTCTCGAATACCTTCTTACGCATCGAGTGAGAAAGGACACTATGCTAAAAATCATCCTAAGGCCCGGCCGCCGTCACTCCAACACATCTATACACTGTATGCATTGCCTAGCATGAAGCCTGAGGGAGCTGGAGTGGAGACAACAGAGCGTATCGAGTTGCCACTCCTAACATCGAAAGATTTGGTCAATTACTTTAACGAGTTCAACGATCTTCGGAATCTCCCAGACACAAGAAGCATTCCAGAGCAGTACCGTTACATATATCCTCCATCATTGCTGAATCCTTTAGACCTATGTGCTCTACGAGCTCATCTTCTTGAACCTTCTATCTACCAGCACTGGCTGCGTTGGATGAATCAAATTAACGAACTCATCAACGGATGGGAAAAGGCAGTCTTCATGATGCGAAAGGCAGTGGAAACCTATCTTGAGCTACCAGAGACGAAAAAGCAAGCATTCGGGAGGATTGACGATCTCAACAGCTCTTCCACCCAAGGAGTGAACCAGTTTGTAGAATTGCATCTCAACCGGGCAGTCGACATCACAAAAGCGTCCAACACAGTCCATGGCATGAGAGACGTGCAGAAGCTCGACCCGCTGGGGTCTGAATTCGAAAGCTGGAAGATAAAGTATGAATCTTTACATGAGGAAAGACGAAAATGGACCAGGGTGAAGCTAGGATACAGATTTTGATATGATACCAGTTCAAGAATCACTCTTCTTCTTGCTCCGGCCGCGTTTTTATCAAGATTGTTTACTCCATTTTTTGACGTTTCTGCATGATGCCATTGCACGGTTATTGGTTGGTTCAGTTGTGTCTAATACTTTGCGTTATCGCTCTCCGATTCTCTTTTTGAAGTCGCCTTATGCCCGTTTACTAGTACTTCACAATCTCTTTGATGATGTGATCCAAATTTACTGTTTTGACTAAAAGAGGGGATCCGAACTTCACGGCAACCTTGGGTTTCGAAATAGTTTAACGTTTTTTCCTTTTGATTCAACGTTAGCGATCTTGGTATTTCTTTCCTTTTCTGCAAACATATCCTCTCATTTAACCTTCAGCATCGTACAAGCACATGGTAAGCTAACTGATTACTCTGTTTTCTTCATTGTTGGAACTTGAGAAATTTACACACGCTTAGCACCATTTGTATATAAAAAGAAATAGGTATGCATCTGCTACTGACGGCCAAAGTAATCTACTTGATTAGAAGGTATAGGCGACAATATGCAATATGTCGGCCATCAACGTCTGTTATCAGAGTCAACCGGCAATACTAACTACACCACAATGGTAACGAGAACATCAAATGGCATATTTGTATTGATGCAGCATCAAGCGTAGGATTCTAATTCGCGAGATCAATCTTGAACATCGAAAGGTATATATCATAAGGCCAGGTTTGTCTAAATTATGGTATCGAGCGCCACTCCACATGGCCATGGCTCGAGACCGGCCACCAAGCTGTTCCACCCATACATGCTTGCATCAGACGCCACGTTGCGGGAGGGCAGCGCGGCCGGTATGTAAGGGCCTAGTAGCTTACACACGAACCGAGCAGAGATACCTTGCGAAGGCGTCGATGTGAGGTCAGAGCACCGTGAGCCACGTGTGGGCACAAGATTAGGGCTCATGAGAGAATCTTAGATACACGATTCGGAGAGCATGTGACATAGATCATCTACACACATCTTCCATTCGCCGCGTACACTTCACTAATCACTTCATTCACTCATTCATTCATATTGTCTTCCCTTTTTTTTTCTTTCTTTTTTTTTAATCATTACTCGTGCGCCGCCCTGTGGGCTATGACGGGGCTTCTCGTGTGTACCCACTATGCAATTCCTGATGACCTCCCAGCTGAGGGCCTAGCGATAGAGTCTTGTTTCCCTACGCGCTCACAGCGTGGTGCTGACAATGCAACACTACCCAGTAGCAACAACTCGAAGCCGGGATACCGCAAACATATTGGCCATCGGGAAGTACTTGATTCTGGCGATGCAGTCGCCTCATATTCCCGTTATGCAGTCCCACATTATCACTTGCAATTGCCGTCTCGTCCAGCACAAGGCCGCAACACACACGTGGTCACCGGCCTTGGGGGTCTGGGCACGAGTAGTCTCGGCACCACCATTTACCGCAAAGGGATTTTTACGAAACTCATACCAGACAATTGGTCAGGCCGGCCTGTGAACAAGTTGGGTTAGTGGCATCAGGAGCGTAATTGTATTCCCACAGCCCTCGACTCACCTTTGAACCTTCCTTCACACTCATACATCTTCATAGCCAGTAACCCCTCTTGCAACATTCTAGTCACTCGCTATTAGCCGTTTTACCTTTATTGCATCATTGCATTTTCTCTCGTTTATTATAATTACGTCAACGACCTCTCCAAATCGGTGCCCACATCATTCGAGAAACCCTGGGAGATCTACAAAGGGTCCCTGAATTTATTCAACTGGGACCTACAGCTTAAATTGTTCGAAATGCAATCTATGCCATACCCATCTATTACCGATACATCGAAACAGCCGCAGAGTACAGCAGCGAATGATAGCTCTGATGATCTGCTGGCGGCGGAGTTGGAGCAGCCACAGATCACTCCCTGCGCCCGTACCAGTGCTCGTGAACCAATTCCACTACGTGCAAGCACTCTACCCATAAAGGTTAACTCGACAAGGGATCTCATTCAGCCTGCCCGAGTTGCAGCAACTTTAAATAGTCGTGGCAGCGCTCGTATGTCGTTGAATATCAAACCAGCTACTGTGGGGCCGCAACCAAGTGACCGTAGGAAGAACGGGTCGCAAAGAAACTTTACAAAGCCCCCAACACTCCCACCTCTTGATCTAGGTGCTAGCATAGGAGGTATAGGCTTGGAAAGGACAGTGAAGAGAATGGAGATTCAGCTCCGTAGACTAGAAATCCAGTTTGAAAGGTTCAAGAGGGCTCATATTGAACTCATGCGTGACTACGACGACCTAGAGAGCTTTTATGGAGAGCTAGGCTCGTCTTTCGAAGGTGATGAGAAGGAAGGAAACACTGCTGATAAGATGGCTTCGGGTGAATTTAAAGACCCTCAAAATGAAAGAATTGTCGATGCCGATAATGTGGCGGAAGCTCGTACCTCTAGTGGTTCCAGGAAGATAAAGCCAATTTACATAGGAGGTAGATCAGTTCCTCATGGCCAGGCTTGTGTCATGTCGCCTTCTTCGTCAACTTCCGAGAGAGGCAGACAGATATCACAAACACGCAGTCTTCCTTCAAGATTTCGGCAAACGAATGCAGGCGCTAGGACACAGCAGGGAATTAATTCCAGAAAGCTCTCAACAAATGGCAGCGTGCATGCAGCACGCAAAACTGGTTCTATTCCACGTACACGCTCGCGCAGTAGTGAGTCTCCGCATAGTCGAATGAGCCCTGGGCAGAGTAGACCCAACTTACTTCAAAGATCAAAACCTCGAACTCTTCCACAACGCATGATCAGTACACAGACACCGCCGAAGGAACTTTTAAGGACCTCAGAATTAGGCTCCACATATGCAGCCTTTCCCAGGTGGTCTAATCTAGGCCTTGATACAATGGAGACGTTCAAAATTGCCCAAGGACCAAGCACTATGAGAAAGTGGAAAAATGGGAAGCCTCCTATAATTGCAGTGTAGTAATTAGTTTTAATCAATTCTATTCCTTGGTATGAGTAAGTCACAACATCATATTCTGAAGCTTGAGCTAACTCTTATATCAGAAGCAGCTGCAGAACGTCTGTTCGGTCACAACAAGCCCTATACATACCTACGAATGTTCACTCGTACCCAGCGTCCAGATTGATACCTAATACTTGATTCATGTACCTGTAAAGTCACCAAGCTCGATACTTCCTAACAGTAAATGGTGCGAGGGCTATGATTCATATATTTAAGTTAGTTCGTCTCCGTTCATGGTATGAGGTTTTGGAATTGAAATGATATTATACGAGCGGAGCACGATAAAAGTTATCAACATATACTGATCTTGTATCGTATCCCGCTGTATCCAAGGTGTTTACTGCAATGTGGGCAGGAGATCATGTACTGAATTTGAGTACTTTGTGAGGGTGACTGTTGATTACAAGCTAGTCTAATAATTATCGAAACCCGCTGTACTTCACATCTATATAAGGCAACCGCGATATGCGAACCTTACCTTATTGGTGTCTGTAGTTCAGTGGTAAACAGCGAGCGATTGAAGTCCCATAAATTGTTATCGCTAGGTCAGTCGTTCGTTCGAATTGGCACAGGGCCTTCATCTTTGATTTAGCGTCTTCTAGCAGATCTTTCTCTAAAACGGGATGACAATATTTCACTGGTGGCTGATCACGAGATTGGGAGGTGGAAGTGAATTCCTTACTGTTCGTCAACAGTTCCAAGTTTACCCACATACGTTATGTTCATGAGTCTCATAGGGTCATATCGGCTGCGAACTAGTTCATACATCCCAGACTAGTGCAGGTATGAGAATTGCCCTATGTAGACCGCAAATAACTAATGTTCTTCCAAGGACCTCATGCCCACATAAGCCAGAAGTGTTACAATGCAGCCGAACAACTGTTCTTTGTTTCATGCCAACAAGTTCTTGTGCAGCCAAGCAATTGGCATTAATCACATACGTCCCATTTGCCCAATCTCCTTCTGGTACTTCGCCTGGAGCTCCAATATGCTATATATTCAGGATTGCAAAAGGCGAGCGGGACATAAAGTAATACACTAATACACCGCCCACGGTCGTCAGCTTCGACTGACAATGAGTTAGATTGCTGTTTTTGAAGTGAGATTACTTCGACCTCACGAAGCAAGGGGAAATGGGACCACGAGCAGGGAACCAGTGGAATTACACAATTTCAAATTCTAATCCTTGTTGTGCGAGTTTTCATTAAGTAGAGTACCTCATGGACGCCAGCAGTTTACTTGGAATCAGCATTAGGATGAAAAGACCTCCTTGAGTCCATTACTCCATGCACGCTTTGCCTGTTTGGAGAGTATATGTAGGGTAGGGCATGTCTAATCTAATAGCTCTGTGTGAGCTATAATCGTAGTCTCGTTAACTTTGGTCGTTTAATAGTCTCGTCCCCAGGTCATTTAAGGGACAAACGCAGCCAATTGCATGAAATTACCACTTCGCCCCAGTCTCCGCGCACCAGGTATGGCCGTGAGATCGATCTCTTGCAGAAATACCCATGGCGGGGATCCAACTAGGGTTGATCAAAAAAACATGTTGGGTTGGCACCGGCTATCTAACTTTCTGGTATTAGGATATGGTTGCCCGTTCAGAGAAGGTTAGGGCAGGGAGAATTTGTTGCTAATTAAAGAATCACCTGGCAGATTTCCACATCTCCCAAGGGTCACAATCACGAATGTGATATCGCACGCACGCCCGCACTACGACTAAATCGGCCACCACTTATCTTCTATCCTCCACTTATGTACTTCGTATATACCCATCCAGCCCCGCGACTCCAGCCTGGTATCGTCAACCGTATCATCTTCAGGCACTGGTTTGTTTCTATGTCCAAAGCAAAAAAAAATCTCATTACTCGTATATCGCCCATCCTCAAAGCAAATGCATTCCAATGAATCGATTGAGCACAGCTTATAACGTCCCTCGTCATGAGGAACGCAGCGTCACAAGTCTGGACGAGCATCATTAGATAAATCAACAATGACGAGCCGCTTTCGCACCTTTTAGCCGAGTTGAGTGGGAAACATGTCTGGAAATCGATTTCTACAAACTGGGGTTGCCGGTGGAAATGAGATCTAAGTTACTGCTTGGAACTTCAGCGTTAAAATGTTCAAAACGATACCAAAATTTTCCATACTAGAAACCAGAAGGCGCTGTTTCCTTTTCAAAGTTTGATGAGCATGGTCACTTCATCAATTCCATGCCCAACCACCTACGATCAATATCAACCCTTTAGGTGCGCCCACTTGGGCAACCCATTCTAGGTACATCGTCACTACCTAATTCCTATTCAAGCTTATAGATCCCTCGGCGTGATGAATTCCAGAGCTGAATACGTCAACGTGGCGACCAAATCCAGACTGATCTACACTGATGGCATGTCATGAGTGGTCAGGCTGCCGCCCAGCACCTTTCCTCAGGAAAACACTTCGAGCTTATTCTATATATTAGAGAAAATCGTGAAGAGATCTTATTAACTCTAGGGTGCCCACCGGGTGTTCCACCAATACTTGTTCTTTGTCACTTTGGAAGGCCATCCGTATCTTGTTACCCAGTACTCGACAGAGGGCCGATGTTCTATCTAGACTATCCAAACCAGGGCTCCCTACTACCTAGCTTCCTATCCATTCATAGGTTGCTTCGACGTCAGGCTTCGCCTGCAAACTCGCTCTGGTTTTGGTTCAGGAACGTCCTAGCCAAGCAAACCACACCATCTTTCATTCTTTCTCTTTATGCATCCTTACGCATTTTTGTAGAAAGGGCACCACTTCTCCTAAGTATCTCTCCCACAGGACACGTCCAAGTGCTCCTGAGACTTTAGGTAAGTCAAAAGCGTGTCCGAGGCCACCAGCCAGGACGATTTCACACTTCACTCCCAGTTCACAAAGCCTTTTTGCCATTTCCTTGCTCTCTCTGCAATCAACCGCTTTGTCGTTAGTTCCATGGACCAGGTAAGTTGGAGGGAAAGAACTATCGATATTCAACTGTGGGAAGAGGTAACGTATTTCCTGGGGAATTGCTGCCTCCATTTTTTGCTTTTTCTTTCTCTGCGCCTCAGTAGATGAAGAATTTGAACCACTAGAGCTAGTTGAAGAACTTGAGTCCACGCGCTGGTCCTTCATACCTGCCTGGAGGAGCATTTCTCCAAGTCCTGGATAGTCCATCAAATGGTCGAGATACGTTCCACTTTCCAACATCTTCACATATAATGTTCGTACTCTTTCATAATGGCCCGGAATAGCAGGGTTTGGAATATCCGGATCAACTTCCATCGGGCATTCGGAAATGCCAGGCAGAAGGGATTCTTTGTCCTTAGCAGTGGGTGCAAGAAAAATTTTATTGTTACCTAGATTCGATTCCCAGCCTGTCATAGGTGCTTGATGCACGTAAAAGGGCGACAGAAGATCCCCACCGATTCCATAAAGGGAGAAAATTGCGCAAGGTCTTGGAGAGGCATACAGAGCAGCAAGCCTTGCAGGGTAAGCACCAGCAGATGCTCCAGCGACGGTAAATATCTTCTCCGATATCAAATAAGGAGGCGGATTTGTTGGATTTTGAGCCAGGAGTTCCTTATTCAGGGAGTTGGATAGAAATTTAAACAAGTTAATGACATCCTGATGTATATGTCGTGCAGAGAATGGGAAGAGAAGGCGATAGTCTGCGGATATGAAAGCGAACGAAGCAGCAAGGACTTCATCTTTTTGACTCAAAACATTTCGCGTTAGATAGCCCCAGCTAAATAACAGAGAAACCAAACAACGACGCAAGAATCAAAGGCCGACTATGCCTGAACTTCAGCATAACCAGGAAGTTTACCCGTCCTGCATCCTGTTACTCTATTCATTTTTTACTTTGAAATCATCATCGGCGAAAGATATCATCACAATGATATGGCTGTTCGCTTGAGCCAAAATTGTAAACAGAAAATAGTCTTGGATCTGAAGAGCTTCAAGATCTAGAGACCACAAGCAACATACCTCGCAAAAGATCTGGCAGCAGTTCCCGGTTCCCAGCAGTTAAACCACCACCATGGAAGAACACCAGAGATGGAATAGAGATCAGTGTCTGACTTCCCGATACTGACGCGTCTGTCGGCTCGCTATTGGCATTTTTTTGTTCTGGAAGATAAAGGTCGAGTTTGATATCAATATTCCGAACTTGGGAGTACGTGAAGGTGTATTTGTGCACCATTGCACTGCATCTGTCAGTGCCTTGAATGTCGTGAGGTAGGAAGAGTCTGAACTAACAGACGACTGAGTCAAGGAACTCAGTAGGTAGATAGCGAGAATATGTGGCTAATTTTGGCGTACGAAGAACTTTCCCGTAAGAAACCGGAAAATGGACCAAGTGCGGAGAACTTATGTTGGCTTCGCTCGCTGCGACTTTTTTTGGCGTTGGAGGGGATCGATTATTCGTCAGGGTAAAATAAAAGAGGGGAAGTCAACAAAGATTTCTGAAATACATTAGCAAGGACGAACCTGGAAAAACGTTTGAAGATAATACAGTGTATCCGGGGCCTCTTAACCGCCCTGTATGGTCACACCTCCCTCCAATTACAAAAAATAAGCTGGGCTGGGAATGCTTGATCGGTGCGTATGATGAACATGCATACTTGGCTTCAACTATGGCAGCTCGATAAGCGATCAAAATGGTGAATACAGGCCTTAAGTGTTCGAACTCACACCTGGCCTAATGTCTTAAACAAGAGCACCAGATCTATGCGATTGCGTGAACGCTCTTTAAAATATGTAGGAGGAAATACAAACTGCAGTTGAGGAAAAAGATGGGAAACAAACGCAGAACTAGACATGATTGGCGCTGTTGACATGATACGGTAGTTTGGGTACTCGGGTGAACGCACGATCTTGGTAAGTACTCTTTTCTGAGCACCTATTTATGTCCAGCCGGACACGCACAGTCTAGCACCCTTCAGAATGACATCACTGAAGTGCACTTTAGATCGAAAGCCTTTTGGGAGGCTACCTGATGCTCTCAAGGGACCAGCCAATCCTGGACCTTGGGACAGGAGGACCCATGGTCAGCATCCCCAGCTTTCGTAGTTAAGGAGTCCATAATCCTGCAGTGAGCTAACCATGGCGGAGAACCGTCTACGTTTTATTAACTGCTTAGCCGAATAATTTCATAGATAACAAAACATTTTCGTATGTCACATCCGGTTAATGCGCTCCATACTTACCATGCGCATGCAGCAACCTCGATAGCAACTAAGCTGCCAAATATTTCAGCAGGCAAAAAGTCTAAACTCAAGAAGCTTGGTGAGAAAAGAAACTCGATATTCGACAACGGGCTACCATAATAGCCAGAGCTTTTTGCACAATCGGAAGGTGGGGTAAGGGTCGTTCACGCGAGCAATGTGATTGCACTGGCAGTGGTGCTACGACGCCCTGAACTTGAGCAAAATCCCGCTGGTTGGTGTCCTTGGTATGCAGGATCCTTGGTTTCTCGCAGATCGGATGGGTCAGAGTGCCCTTGAAAAAAAGTGCTTGAGGGTTCACTTAGATTGTCTGCATGTATTCGGAACATCTCCCGACTTGACAATGAAAATTATCCTTCATTCTCCAGAGCCCCCATCACCTGGTTTCTACGCAAACATCATGATCAGCGTAACATAAACCTCATGCCATCCAATGTTCAAATAACAACATTGCAAGTTTCTCAGTATAGGAGGGTTACCAGGGGTTACCATTGAAGCCCTGTTCTTAGCTCGGTTATTGGCAGACCGTAAGTCCTTTCGGATCGAGCCTGGCAGGACAAAATATTATTCTATTACGTTGGCTCCTACCTAGGCCGACCACGCTTTGTTGACGCACTAGCAATCCAACGGATTGCTACCCAGATCAGTATTAAGCAGTGGAAAGCTGTTTATCTGAAATGGCCACTTACGCATTTTTCGTCAGGTGATAAGATGTTGAAGCTGTTGCTGAATCCGGATTAGAAAAACTGTTATAAGTTCTGCTTTTGTGAGAGAAGTGTTTGAGCGGGTGGTGAGTTACTTGCGTAGGCTTTGACCTTAAGATTATGTACAGGTAGATAATGGTACGGAGGCAAATGCCGCCTCAATCGCAACACTAGGTCCGTATGGCAAATAATAATAATACGTACGGGATACCACTAGCAATAAATTCCATATATAAAGGTTGATTCCACAGTGTTATGTCGCTGTATTCCTTCCTAGACATCCGTACTCGAGTACACTAACTATAGGATGCAATTCAGATTAGCTATAATCGTATATTATGTTTTATAAGATGACGCAACGAATTAGGAGTACTTGTAAATGAGAGCATCCATTGAGTATGATAGTGTAGCAGGTATTGATGTGTTAGCTATCTAGGGAAAGATTCGTGTTCGTTCTCACCGCACTAGTTCCTTCTCCATATACGGGCTGAGTAAGCTGAGCCGCGATTTCTGTACTTGGTGTATAATACCACTCAGGAACTGTTTTAGAGGGCCGTGACGGGTCGTCCACGAAAATAAATGCAGAACTGCACAAAGATGTTATGAAATCTAGAAATTCCAGAATAGACTTACAATCCCTTTGGGGAGCAGAATGGGTGGCTGAGGGGACTGGGCTGGTCTCGTACCCATTTGTAACCCGACTGAAGGGGTCTGTATTTAGAAGACCAGAAGTCTTGCCAGGATCTTCACCTCGCTGTAGCAGTTCTAAGAAATTAGTAATAATTGGCATTTGCTGTAACTTTATCTTGGAGTCACTTCACCACTACAGCTATAGTCAACACTTTAACTTGATTTTGGCTACTTTGATAATAATCGGGTATTGTAGGAAGGAACAAGAGGAAAGTTCACGGAGGGGAAGAAGAACACGAAAGGTAAAAGGAGAGAGACAAGGATAGAGATCGGAATGTAAGAAGAGAACCGGCTTACTATTATATCTTAATAACATAATAGAACAACTGTAAGACCTAGCAGAATAAAAAACCAAGTGATACCATGACCCTCGACGACGACGATGATGATGACCTTCGGAGGCCCCGTCCTCTCCCCTCAAGAAACCCCCTTACCTTCCCAGTACCCCTTCCCTTTTTAGTAGTTACCTCCCCCTCCAGCCTTCGCCCACCGTGGTACTTGAAATGCCAAGATTCCCCCCACCGTATCAACTTCAAATATAAACGTCAGATACTTCCCTAGTCAGTGAGACTATCCTCAACTCAACCACCTTCACCAACTTGTGACTTTTCAAATTGGTAGAACACTTGAGTATCATTGGATTGTGAGATTGTTCACTGATGGGGACCAAAGCAGCAATTTACCTGAATTGTATTACTGAAATCCCTGGCAAAATACTAGCGCTGTCAACGGTAAATGTAGTGTCGTGCGATTTCAACCACAGTATTCAGATGCGGTGTACGTCGCAGTTCTACCCCACAATGATTTCCACCCTTTTGTATCATATCAAATTTCATATACCATTGAGTTCGACTGAAGATGCGGAGAGGGCAATAGGCGCCAAGGCCATTTGAATCGCTGATCAACTGTTACATGTCCGTATATTGCTTGAACTCAATTTTAGCACTCATGTACCCGGACGTAAGTACTTCAGAGTGGCAGGAATACCCGCTTACATGGCCCAAGGGGTTGCATTCGGAAGAGCCTACTAAACGAATATACAACCGTCCATTGAGTATGATGGCACGATGTTGAACTACTAGTAACTGAGCTAAAGAATTTATGTTTCTTCTAGAAATGGTCTGGAATAAGATATATATGTCATTTGGACTGGCGCAATTGAGTTTTTGTACACTGTGCTCTTGAGGCATGCCCTGATGTCGTCATCCCTAATGCTGCACCAGCTATCAAAAGGTGTGGATAAGTAAACCCTTCCCACTACCACATCGACCACCGGCTGTTCAGTCAAGCCATCACACGTCAGCTCTGAGACCGTTTGCGACAACTAATGCAACTCTCTTGATGGGATTATACCTTACTGCTGAGGATGATCCTCAATTGCTGAATCATGCAAGCAAATATGCCAAAAAGCGTCAAAGATGCAAACGGAAAAATGACAGCTTCCAACGGTGAAAAGTTTCGTGGTATGAGACTAGCCCAATGGAATTTACGCCCAACAATATTACGATCAACCAGACTAATTATTATTATTATGATGGTGAATTGCCGGTTTAGGTAGTGTCGTAACCATTTAGGCCCTGTTTGGTTGACCACGTATAGCCGAGATTTCAAGGGAAACTACGTCTTCGTTTCGCTAGGGCCATTTCGCGCGAAACTAAACTGTGAGTTTCCGCCCGCAAAAATTGGAACTGTCCAACAAAGGTGAGAATAGTCATGTATCATTTCACTTGCTATAGCAAGCTGCATCACACTATTGCATCACATCATGACTTCAACATTGCATTGCACGATTATTATGGCAGAACTCAACCTTCACAATATCCTCACTTCAGACCTATTATTGGCAATTGGAATGGAAATAACAGAGTATATGCTGTTATTTTACAATAATACTCCTATGTGGAGATCAGCATTGCAAGGAAATGTGTACTTACAGGAGGTCTATTTTTTAGCAAACCTGTGGCATCCGTTGGAAAGTCCACTTTGCTCGTAGTTCTGACATTTTGGGGAGACTGATTGAATGCTATAGCAGAAGGCATGGACAGTGATAGTGATAGTAGTGGTAGCTTGAGACTCGGATACAACTGACAAGTTTGACATTGGATCCCCCCCCTTTTTTTTTTTTTTTTTTTTTTTTTTGCACAATGAAAATGTAGCAAACGAACCTTCAAGTTGCTGATTTTTTTGCACTGCATATTTGTAGGTACAGTATGTAGTCAAATTGTAGAGTTCCAATTGCACCTCTTACATCGTATCCCACCTTGGCCTTTTAGACTGACACTAGGTCTAAACTATCTGATATGACCTTCTATGCCACCTTGATACAGTAACCCGAAAAAAAGTCTTGGGGATTAGGCAATATTGGGGTAAGTATATCATGCAAGCCTAATCCCCAAGACTTTGATGGGTCACTGTTTCTGAGCAAGTGAGACTATCACGACCCGGCGCCTGTATCGCCGCACTCAGGGTAATGCAACGGCTGCCGGCCGGCCGCCGAACCATTAAGGTAAAAGCCGGTTACTGATCGTCCGTTCGTTGTGAAAATTCTGCACTCGCCGCCTTGCCTCTGCTTCTTGGCCGAAGGGCCCATCATGTATATAAGGGCCGTCTTGTAGATAGTTCTTTCCTTCCTTATCTGTTGTTTTGTCAATCAACTGATCCATCTAGCCTTGAACCGTGCTACCCTGAACGGACCCGAATCCTGGAACTCGCTAGAACGTATCCCTTGGTAGTATAGCGCGCTCGTCCATGATATTAATAATTCAATATTTATCCTGTATCTCATTCCAAGCTTATGTAGGCTCTTAATCTTATAAATAGTTTAGAAGTCCTTCATTATATATTACATAGTTCGAGTTCATATGAATAGACTCTAGTCGTACTTGATTATTAGTAGTGTAGTATATCAACTAGTATTCTTAATTACTACTTTTATTTATTTATTATTTATTTATTTATATATTTCTTTAATTTTAATATCTTATCTTATTCTACTTTTAATAGAATTATATTAAGAAATAAAAATATTATTTATAAGAATTATTTATAAGAAAGTATATAATAGGCTAACTATTTATATAATATTAATAATAATAATACTAATTTATTATAAAATAAAGCTATTAATTTATATTATATTTTTATTTTAATAGTTTTATCTTTTATTATAATTATAATAGAGAATAAAAAGAGTTTGATTTTATATTTATTATATATAAATTAATATTTAATTAATTATTTTATAATTAAGTTAAATACTTATATTTTTACTTTTTTATATTAATTATAATTAAATATTTACTAAATATTAGTAAATTTTAAATATAATAATATTTATAAATATTATTACTTTTTAAGTCTATAATATTATATAATAAAAGTATTATAATTTAAATAAAGTTAATAAAATTTAATTTTAAACTTATAAATTTAGTAAAATTATAGTATTCCGTAATAAGTTTACTTTTAATATAAATTCTATAAGTTTAAGTAAAACAAAGTTTTTTAATATTATAGTTTTTTTTTTTTATTTTTTTTTATTATATAATCTTATATATAAGCTACTAGCCTATAGTAGAAAAATATTATAGTATTAATTAAGATTTAAAGTACTAGTATATTTAAGAATAAATTATTTTATAATTAATAGTAGAAAGTAAAATAAATATAAAGTTATTATTACTTTAAACTACTATACTTAATACTGCAGATATAGTATAATAGAATCTAACTTGTTTTTATATCTAAATAGATACTAAGTACTATCAAGAGGTATAAAGACCTAGTACTAACTGTTCAACTACATTGCTGCAATCAAACTACTTAGATACTATTTGCTAATATTGCACTGATATTTAACACTAAGCTACCGGTACTATTAGATAATTACTATCTAAATTGGATATTCTTTTTCCTCTATAGTACTTGCGATATGCGACAGCAAAGGCGTCGCAGTCGCGTAAATAAGTGCTATATGAGCTATGCAGAGGACTAACGAGCATCGCTAGTCAAGTCACTATTTGGCCTGGCGGACGGTAACTCTCTGCGTTTACCACCTCCGTTACAGCTGCCACCTCCTCTGCAGCCTTCTTGTAGGCTGCCTGCTGTGCCGCTACAATATATTCTCAATCTAGAACTCGACCTCCGGTGCAAGGCTTGATATACTGCAGACCATGAGGACCAGCAACCTAAAGCATCTTCTTACTCCGCAATATACTTAAAGTAGTAGCATTGGGCTGTATAGTACGGTCCTTGACAAGTTGTTCCTGTTACGGGGTCACCGCAACCGTAGGTGGGACGGTCGGTGGATGTACGCGCGCGTATGCGGCGCAGGCGATATGCGACAGCAAAGGGGTCACAGTCGTATAAATGAGTGCTATATAAGCTATGCAGGAACTAGCGAGCTCATTGCTAGTCAAAGTGTCTTTTTTGGCTTGGTGGACGGTAACTCTCTGCGTTTACCACCTCCGTTACAGTTCCTCAAGATGCTCGGTATGCGTCATGACAGCGGTACGGGTACATGGTGTCAGAATCGCCTCATCCACAGCAGCTCGGGATACCTTCTCTTTTGCCGGAGTATTCACTACTGCCGGCGGCATAGCAGTATCGGTAGCAACCTCTTCTACTGGCACCACCTGAGCCTCATCCACTGGCCAGCAACCACTACCTCGCTAGGCACCTTTGACGACTTCTGGAGTAAAAGTCTTGTCATGTGCTATGCATAGTAGTTCCTAGAACCCTAGCTTGCGCAATATATCCTTTGGCTTGCAATAGATCCAGTCTGTCAAAGCTTGATGGTACTATGTTGATAGAGGTGAGAAGCAACCTGCATCTAGAGGTTGCATAATATGAGTTGAGTGTGATGGTAAGCATATCATTTTAACCCGTTGGTCTAATGTATATTCAACTACTTCCCAAGCAACATGGTAGCTATGCCCATCGACAATGAAAAGCCGCCAGAGCATAGTAGAATTGCCAGAATTGCTAGGTACACGTTTAACACTGGGTAGGTTGGGGGTGCCGACACTACTGGTAATTCGAGTGGGTGCTGGGGGGGTTGTTGCTAGTTTGGAGGTTGCTGCTAGCGGCTCGGAGGATGCAGTACCAGGGCGTGTATGCACCTCGAAGTGATACTTCATATATTCAAGGCCCAGGCTATCATTCATATAACCGCTCTTAGAGTAACCAAAGCTTGCTGGCCACTTATGTGAATCATTCTCACCATAGTAGCTATGCCAATGACTTTTCGCCTGCCATACAATAAATGGTGGTATAACCCTACCTGCAGCATTCATAGTCTCAAGCATCATGACAAAAACTCTTGACTTCCATCAGTGACTGCGATCTTATGACCAGATCTGGCATGCACAATTGACTTGCGAAGATTTTTATGGGTATTTCCCATGACAATTCCTTTCTCATCACAATTCCAAAGATTGTTAGGAGTAATATGGCAACATTGAATAGTATTACGCAATGTCTTATGTAAAATGTACATTGAGCTACCACATCCCATGCCCATATTCTCTCAGGGTATTGAACATATTATTTGGCATTGATTGTGGGGTGGCGAGTGAGCAACTGCTGGTGCCAGCGAGGGCCTGGTAATTTGTTGCTTTGCCACGCACGGAGGATCAGAACAGCCATTGCGCATAATATCTGGAGATGCACTAGAAAGCCCAGGTCACTCATGATAGTTGTCCAAGAGATGAGTGTATTTTCCTCACTTTTAGTGAGAAGCTGCTGCTTCTCATGAGCCTCTACACAGCCCTTCTGTACCCCTCGTAGTCGACGGTTCAGGGTAGTCGAATTGGTATCAAAATAGCCTGCTACTTTTCGGGACCTCTCCGGGTCCGGGCAGGCCAGCCTGGCCTGCCCAATTGCAGGGATATCTACAGGGAACTGTCTCGTGTCTGCAGGGGACTGTACGGTGTCTACAGGGGATTGCACAGGTCTTCAGATAGCATACTAGGTTAATGTATACGCGTGAGAAGCGAGGTATGCTATTCAATTTATCAAGTTATCTACATGCAAGATCTAGGAGGTTCAAATAGAGCAGTTGAGGGCATATATCGGGCCTGCACCAGAATTACATCTTGCATCTCCTGTGATAATTCATTGACTATGATATCATTTCTGGCCTGGGCCCACTGGTTTGCCTGACGTTCTGCAAGCTCCACACCAGTTAATGCCCGCTGCCTTGCCGGACCGTTTGTTTTTTTCCACCTTAAAGAAGGTTCAGCAACAGCAGATGCGAACCCTTTTCTTTTTTTTTTTACATCATTACTGGCATGCCGCCCCTGTGGGCTATGGCGAGGTTAAGTACATAGGGAATAAAGAACAGGAATTGATAGAAAGGGAAAGGAACTATAGTGATGACCCTGAACTGATCCTCGTCATGCTTTTGTCATAAGAAATAGGTAGTCAAGGGAAAGAAATATGGTGATGAATTTTGTACTATTCCTCGTCATGTCCACGCTCCTGAAACTGCCTGCGTCATGATGTTTTAGCCCATGTCAGCATGTCCACCAGAGGGTCCCCCCCTCGCCTTCTTTTTCCTTGGATACTCTCGCCTCCGCCTGCCCTCCTGGCCACTTCCGTTTCCATACCCTGAATCTCTCCCAAATGTGTGTTGCCGTCTCTTCTTCTCCACACCATCGGCACTTCTCTCTTCGGCTCGGAGGCCCTGACCTTCATGCGTAGTCCGGCTTCTGTGATTGTTTCCGTCTGGTACTGGAGTAGGGCACCTATCTTAGCTGCTCGATCGGCTCTTTCATTGCCTTTTACGCCCATGTAGGCCTTTACCCACATTACGGCGATGTCCAGCCCTCCCCGGCGCGTCCTTTCCTCCCAGGCCTTCCTGACCAGGTGTGCTGCCCCCTGGGGTTGGTCGACCCTCGGCTATGCGAGTGATCCCTTTTATGGCTGCCTGTGAGTCCGTGAGGATTAGTATCTCCTCCTCCCCGTCGTTCAGTGCCTTTGCGAATGCTATGAGCTCTGCGTCGTTTACTGTGGTTCTTTTCCCCAGGTAATAGGATGTCGGGGTTGACTTCCACAGGCCTATACCTGTCTGTCTGTCGATTCGACTGCCGTCGGTATAGGTTGTCTTCCAGCCCTGGTCTTCTTCCTCCTTGATGTGTCTCTCCCGCTCTGGGCTCTCCGCTTGGTTGTCTGGTGGGGCTAGCACTGCCAGTGGTAACGGGTTCTTCCATTCCAGTGATCCACGCAGGTGTTCTGTGTGCGAACCCTTGAGGAAGATTAGGCAGCTGCTCACGGGTAAACTATTGTCTGAGCTGCGTTGCCATTCACTAGTGTAAATAGCACATAACGTTCTAAGTCTTCGGAGGACAGAGTTTGCTGAAATGCTTGTTCATCTACAAGTGACCCTAAAAGGAGATCACGGCCTGCATTAACTAGTGGGTCATAAAATGGTAGTGGTGGCGCGTACTGTAGGCGCTAGTGCTAGTATGAGAGCTGGTATTGATTCTGGGGAGCTTTCGTCTTCGGTAAGATCATTAAATTCTCGCATAGTCCAAGTAGCAGATGCAGTAGTAGAGCTCTCAATAAACCATATACAAACTGCTCTCCAGTTAGAGGAGTTTGTCGATGAAGTAGTGACTTGGATGCAATTGTAGTCTCCACAATTTGTGCAACAGAAGAGTGAGCTATAGCCATACTGCTGCATGGGTAATGGATTAGTACAGGTTTGAGCGAGATATGAGCCAAGAAGCAGACATTCCTATTGGTTTTATAGACGACATACATACACTTTGATTCTGGCATGCGATCTGAAGGTTTGTGCAGTCTCCTGTAGACACCATCCAGTCCCCTGCAGACTCGATACAGTTCCCTATAAACGCCCCTGCAACCGCACAGGCCAGTCTAGCCTGCCCGGAGAGGTCCCGGCTACTTTTGCTAAACTATCTTCTGGATTTTATGTTTCCATGCTATATAGCACGAGATAGGCCCTTAGGTAGCTTCTTCTTGATGCGAGCAATGATATGAAGGTGATTGCACATGAATAGTATCAAATATTGAAAGAGATACAGTAATATTTGGAGAGGACAGGGCTGCCTCCTGAGGCTGAACATCCTGGTCGCTTCCTATCCGCAGATCGTATCCTATCCAGTACTGGTAGTACTTGATACTACTGATACTTATTCTAACTGTATCCTTGTTACAATTATATAAACTAGAATCAAAAAATACACTATTGCCAAATTTATTAATTATAAGTATACAGTTTATAGAACTAGACTACCTCTAATTAATTATACAACTACAAGATAATTTCCATCTCTGTTATAATTATTATAATAAAGATTTTCTAAACAAGCGAAAGATAATTAGCTGGACATGATGGAACTTTTATAGAAGAGAAAGGGTACATACATTTATCGTTTTATAAAAGAAGATAAGATTAAGTCTAAAAGTATTAAGAGTGATAACTTATAGCTAAGAAAGGATATTATACATGTACTGTACTACATTTAACTTGTGATTAACTCCTCTTGGAGAGGAGATCAAGTGATAAGACTGTCAGAGTAAGCGAGATTGTGAATATCTGAATGAGTGGAATTGTGTGAGTAAAGTTGTCATGAGGAGTAGAGTTATAAGTATGAGAATGAGTGGGATTTTGTGAGTGAGAGCTATGAGGGGGATCGTCAAAGTGAGCGAGACTTTTTTTTTTTTTTTTTTTTTTTTTGCAACTTGCTTACTCGCTTGCTGCCCAATGGGCTATGGCGAGGTTTTAGTTACAGAAGGAATAACGGAAGAATAATGAGGCGTAAAGAAAAAAGAGAAATGAAAAAGAAAAGGAAAAGAGGAAAGATGAGAAGAAGCCTGATGAACGTGTGCACGACTGAGTCCTACAAGTCCGCCCACCGTAATAGCTCCACCACGAGCGAGACTGTATAAGCAAGGCTGTGAGCATTAAACTAAGCAACTGCCAGAGTAAGTATGTAACGGATCTGGTAAATGCAGAGAGTTACCGTCCGCCAGGTCAAAAAGACACTTGACTAGCGATGCTCGCTAGTCCTCTGTGTAGCTCATGTAGCACTCATTCGACTGCGGCGCCGTTGGCTGTCGCATATCACCATGCGTCACATATGCGCATCCACGGACCGCCCGCCCTACGGTTGCGGTGAACCCGTAACAAAGTAAAATTGTGTGAGTGGGGCTGCGAGTATTAGAATGAGCTGGCTAATGGTCCTCGGCTACTTCGATTCGAACAAACATGATCATTGCTATGCGGAATACATGAGAGAATGACGGAAAAGATAAGGAAACAAATGAGGAAGTGTCTATCCATGCTTTGTAGGTTGCGGAAATCGGCTCAGGGGTTTGTAGCCCCTAATGCCCATGCTTAGTCCATCGTGCTCTTGCTGACTAAGTAGGGGCAAACCGAAGGACCCCCCCAGTCTCTCCCTCGCGGGGGTCCGAGTCGCTGAGGTAACGGGGTCGGTGGGTGGGTGATTTCGCGGCTTGGAGAGGGAGTACCAGCGTCTCCCTCTCTCCTCTATATACCGAGCCTCCCTGACCTGCCTGACCAGAAAAAGGATCACCCGAATGGGAAACCAACTAGAGAGGAATCACCCAAACAGGAAATCAACTAGAGAGGGACTCTCACGTGGCTTGGTGGCGCCCACTAGTGGCTTGCCCTCTCTGCTGTGGCGAGCCCGTCTCGGAGGTTCTAGTGACTGCTCTCGAGCCTCCCATTAGCTTGCGGCTGAACCGCTAAATATTATCAAAGCAGAATTATAATATAGTAGGTACGATTGTGAAGTAAAACTGATAGAGCAATGAGGCTGATGAATTAGAGGAGTGGATGAAGTGGAAAAGTGGATGAAGTAGAAGAGTAGATGACATGAATGAGTGGATGGAGTGGACGAGTGGATAGAGTGAAGGAACAGATAAAGTAGAGGAGTGAAGTAGAGGTGGATGGAGCTACTAGTGGAGGAATATGAAAGCTAAGTTAGAAGGCTTGGTACTTTGAAGGGTTGTTGGTAAGAGGCTCACGAGACTAGGCTTAGCCTACTACAGGTGACCTTGAGTATAATGAACCTTGTCTACACAGGTAAAGAAAGTCAGGGTCACCTATATACTCATCGATAAATCGCCATAGCCCATATGGCGGCATGCGATTAATGATTAAAAAAAAAAAAAAAAAAAAAAAAAAAAAAAAAAAAAAAAAAATACTCATCAATAAACGTATGTAGTAGTCAAGTTAATCCTCCTGCTAATTTGCTATAGTTAAGTTAGTACTTTACCGGCCTTACTAATACAATACGCACATGTAGCTATATTGACTTCAAAGAGTCCCAAATAGATTCAAAAGACCTTAATAGCCCAACAAGATTCAGATTATTGGAGCTAAGAAAGGACAGATACCTAGTGAATTAATATTCTTTATATTGTCTTTAGTATACTTAAGTATATATGAAGATTCAAGGAGACTATGGTAGAAGATTATTCTTATAATAATTCAGTTGTCCAGTATATGCTGTTAAATATCACTAAAACCATTTAATCTAAAAGCGGTGTTATTATGAGTGTTTCAAGTTTAATGGTTTGAAAACTATTAACTGCTCAATGTCCTTGGCATTATCAAAATCACGACAGTAAATTCTGTACTAAACTATGCCAAACCAAATCTAACACTATTTTACGGTCGGAGGGTCGGTGCAACCAACTAACACTATTTAATATTATTTATTGTGTGAACACGGAACTAGACTGATGACTTCCCGTCGGCCTATCATAGGCGACCAGACCCAGATCCCGCCTCCAGATTCCGTTCCAGACCCGATTCCCGTCGCAACCACAAAATTCAGGTTTCGTGAACGTCTAGATTCCCAGATTTTCGGATTAGTCAGCGAACAACTTCGCGCTTCACTTAGTCATATCGCGATACCAAAAATTTACTTTCAAAGAGCAAATTTGAATGCTACATTTTGCAACCCTTTGACTGGCGCAGGCTCTGCCTGATTGTACTAGATTTGCAGTAGAGCTCCTCAGGTTAAAGGAGGACTGCTTTCGTTGTTGTCGCGTAAGCTGAAAAGTGTAATGCGCATAAACAAAGAAATGAAAGAAAGCTTTATGCTCAATTTCTGCATAAGTTGAGGTGTTGCAGTAGAAAACAATTTGCGATATGTATAAATTTTGGTGTTGGCAGCATTTAATGTCTTTTATGCTATGTTACCTAACCCCTTTTTTAATAGTCACTTGATTTGGAACGCGTTTCCAAAACTCTGAGTCTGGGTCCGCCAGAATCTAGAATTTGGAAGGGGGTTGAAATTTTTTTTTGGTAGATCGAGCACTGATAAGGTCTGGGTCTGGTCGTCTGGGCCGACGGGAAGTCATCTCAAAATGGGATTTTTTTTCTTACAGTAGACAACTAGTGAAAGATGTAAAAAGCAACCCAGAAAAAGTACAGTCCCTGGGCCGATTCGAACGACCGACCTAGCGATAACTGCCAATTGACTGCAATCGCTCGCTGCTTACCACTGAGCTACAGAGACTTGAGGTTGTATTTTGATGTTGAGCACAACTCTCACATATATAGCGCCCACTCCCTAATTTATCAACTATACAACCCTTCAACGCAATCGCTTTTCTGTAACTGGATTGAAACAAGCCTCGGCACCCGACCCTGATGGACTTTCGTCCATGAAACTGGCCTTCGTGAGCCCATAAGCCCTTGGCGGAACCAGTGGCTAACCAAAGAAGAAAGCTACTGCATAACGGCATGTATTAGTCCGTCATAATTGGAACTCTTGTCTTACCTCTACTCCTGCGCAACGGATGAAAGATAGATATGTAGCTTTCAACGTCGCTATATTATCCCAAGGAAGAATGTAACTCAGTCAATTACGGGCCCAGGATACATTTTGCGTTTGCCTCGGAGGAAAGGAAATACCTGTTAACTGCCAGCTACTGCGGGGAACTTGCGTTCTCCATTGAGGATCCATATGCTAATCGTGTCGAGATGGAGTTATACCAACTACACACGAGTGAATTCAGCGGAAGAGCTCAGGACATGCAGATCATCCTATGGGTTTTGTGGGGTCGCGCAATTGCAGACTACCCAGGCCCGGGAGAAGTCAATAGATACAATATCCATGAGTCGGGACTTCATGGAAACTATCAGAAGCTGGACACATACAATACGAATTCCGTTATAGCATGTACCATTAGATCTTTTCGAGGCATCCGGTTGGGCAAGAGACAGATCTCTGGTTTCACAGAGAGACTCATTCCAATCCGAGGTTTGCTTTTCGGCCATAATCATCAACATATTCGCTATTCACGGGCATAATTGTCGTACAGTATTTGAATTCGACTGGTAAATCCAAACAGCCATTAGCCATATTGCATCATCGATACAAGCATAATGGACGTCTTCCGCCCTCAGCTCAGCCTTCTGAAAATCATTTCGACTATTTCCGTAATAGTTCCTATTGCTATCTTTCCACAACGCAGATGTTCAGCTTCCATTGTCGGTCGTGCGCCAATACTCAAGGAGCCAAGGATATCTATCGCGGGTAACAGCACAGCTGCATACTTTGATCCAGCCACTAATGAAAGACAATGCGTCTTCCTAATTCACCCTCCTCTAAACACAGACTAGCATATCACTATAAAAGCAGCTCCGGCTGACATGCACATTGGCACCACGGCACGCGCTTATATTCGGGAGTTTTACAGCTGGGCCGTAGAACTATTCAACTTGTCTCAATCCCAGTTGGCAACCGAGCCCTCCCCGGGCGGTCCACTATGTCATTCATTTATGAAGGCGTTTGGGACGAGTTGACGGCCGACCTGCAGAAAAGTGACTTTGTCATAGTTGAGGTAACTAGCTACAAGTGATAGCTGAGAGTCTGAAGCGCTGGTTGGGGATAATGGGCCACTGCACAATTTCGTGGAGGTCTATAGTAAAAGTTTAAATGGGTGCATGCGACTAACTTGACTTGGGATATTTCCGGTTTGGGCACAACGACGATAAAACGGACAATCGTCAAACTTTACTAGGGATTGGCGGTGACACTGAAGTCCATTACAATACAGTTACAAAGAAAAACGAGACTGTGCTCACTTTCGGCGAGTAACTCTTCTCCAGAACAGTCTCGGTTGTTATTGTGCATCCCGGACTTGAAATCATACCTACAAGCGGATCACCAGGAGTCTGTGTAAGGTGTTCAACTAGCTAACTCTATTACAGCACCCAACAGCTACCTGCGCAAGACGATCTCGGCCGTGCGTAACAAGGGTGCCTATCCTATTTTGTCTAGCATGACCCCAAGATATAACGGGAAGCACCAGACACTGTGGTGCAAGGTTTGTATGCAAAACTTGAGTTATTCCCACGACAGGTGGTCATGTACACCCGAACTGGTTTCGTCTACATGAATGTTCCTGCGTTGACACCAGAGCAGGTGTCAAGGGGTCTTGCGAACTAGTCCCGATACTTTTTTCGGGTATCACTTTGAATGGTACTGCACTAACCCCCGACACCATAGTGGCACCAAAATGCAGCATAAGATATGCACCTCAGTTTGCACACTAGATTTCGAGAACCCTTACGGCACCTGATACCAGCATACTAGGTAGGGTACACCATACATAGGTATAATACTAATGATACTTCAGATTTTTTTTTTTTTTTGTTAATATCATTACTCGTGATACTTCAGAAGAGCGTACTAGAAATACCTGCCCATATTGAGTCATGATTTGAAACTGTCTGGTGGACTAAATATGGCACAGTTTCAACTGTCTACACATGCAGAGAACACAAACCCTTCCATAATTTTTTTTGGTGTCAACAGATTTAAATTCTGTAGCTCAAGTTTACACTCGCATGTAGTGCCCAGTGTTATAATAGCAGTGTTAAGTCTTGTAATGAACTTAGTTGAGGGAACTTATCCAGCTCCTAGTGAATTAGTTTAATTCTTCAATATGATATTCCACTGCGGTGTCGTAACGTTCTAAAAGAATGCCGCAACGGGGTGTCATGTTTCTAATTCCGCGTACTTGCGCACACCCGGCTGTGGTGTAAGTTACAATACTCTTTCGGGTGTACCTGGACACCATTTCAGGTGTCCTCATACGAAAAGATGACACCCGCGAAATTGACCCCCCGTCCCGGTATCGTGACGACACCCGACACTTTTCACTACAATGCAGAAAATACCACCGTGCTTACCTACTACCCATTTGCAGATTGGACTATGGAGGTAGCAGCCCAGGAGAATATTGCTTATGTCGACCATGTGAATTATACAATTTCCTTCCTCGAGGAGATTGGATAGATAAGGCTGGAAAAGAACTATTTGCTCCCGATGACTGAACTCACACTAATGCAAAAGGCGCTTTAGGTAAGTACATAGTCTTCGCCCATCTTGTCTGCAGCCACAGCCGTTAACTAAACAGAGCTCGCCAAGACCTTCGTTAAGGCTGCAAAATGTAACAGGACAAGAGCACACCCAGCAATCCTGAAGCTGTTAAAGTATCTATCAGAGGACGGAAAATCATTCAAGGCTAGAAATTGTCCATGATTCAATTACACAGGCTTTTCCTGCACAAAATTTTCATTATGCACGAAACACAACGGTTTGAGACTTACAACGTATTTCCTTCCTTTTTTTCTTTTCTTTTTTCTTTTTTTTTTTCTTTCTTTTTTTTTTTGGAGGAGGAGGGGGGGATGTGTGTGTGTGTGCTTCAATACTCGTATACGGCCGTATGGGGCTATAGCGGGGCACGACTAACGTGCGTGCAATAAAACAAAACAAAAACTATGTTTCAAGCCCTTCAAACTGTAGATGCTAACGGACAACCTGCTTGAACTAAGTGGCTTTCCAAAATTGATGGCCATGGGATACCACAATCCTTTGTAACCATGTATGGCATACCCTTCTGGCTTGTACTATATACTTTGGGGTTTACTCAAAACTCGGGATATCGTATGTTCCCTCAGGATCTGTTTTGGAATGACCATTAATCATCTGAGAATTTCCATAGTAATTTAGGATGAACTGACCTTTCCCATGCGCTATAATGTAACCGCTGCACTTCTTCATGTCGTGTTCAAGACCACTAATGAGCTGGTGCTGATCAAGACGTACAGTTCTATTACTCAATGACCCGGCCCGAAGTGCGTGAATAGCCACATGGTATCTTGACATATTATTACGGAGCATCATCTATATTTTGTCAGTCAGAGCTCTTTAGGTTTCAAGAATAACACACCTACATCGAATGGTGTTGTGGTACTTCCTTCCTCTCTATATCCCTCGATGGTTATCCTTTCAGCGGCACCAGGACGCCCAAACAACAATCCTTTAACGTCATTTACGTAACCATGATAATTCATCACTATGCCCTTCTCCTCTGTAAACAAACTATGGAATCCTTCCCTTGTCATTGCATGCGGGTGCGTCCCTTCTGCTCCCAAGACCATTAAGTCTGTGACGTTCACCACTCGTACTCGTAAACTGAGTACCAATCTTCTTAGAAGTGCAGCGGCAGCAATAACTTCAAAAGTCACTTCGCATCCAATTCCAACGAGTACTACATCAGGGTCAAGACCCGAATCAGTGCTACAGAATTTAAAGATTGAGGCACCGGCGCGGCAGTGAGCATCTGCCTCTTCAGCAGATAGCCAAACTGGAGTTGGTTGCTTCGAACCGACCATGAGATTGACGTAGTTCTATATGCCGCTGATTAGCACGATTATAATGCAATTCTTACCATGCGTACACAGATGCTGAACCTACCTTGGACCTTAAGCAGTGTGCCATGGTGGAAAGAAAGCAATTTGCATCAGGCGGCAAATAGACACGGGCTGACTTCGCTTTGAGATTAAGTACAGCTCCAATGAACGATGGATTTTGATGGGAGAATCCATTGTGCTCTTGTCGAGTCCATGTGCTGGTTTCCAAGTAGTTAATACTTCCTAGGTCCATTCTCCATTTGGTTTCAAAAGCCTGTAAGACCATGCGCATAAAAGCTCCATCAGTGATTAACCTTTCCATATCAAATCCTCTGCTGGTGAGTCTTACCATCTTCATGAACTTGCTATACTGCACCATCATCGTGTGAATGATGCCCAAGAAACTCTCGTAAGAAGGAAAAAGCCCAACTCGCCCCGTCAACGTATACCCTTGGAGCATTCCTTGACAAGTGTGCTCGCTTAAAATTTCAATTACTCTGCCGCCCTGTGCACGTGAATACTTGTCCCACTGGAAATTACGACCAGTTCTGTTCAATACAGCATCAAGCTTGTTGCTAACTAGTTCGTCTGGAGAGAAAATCCTGAAAGTATTTGGATTCCTATAAACACAGGGTTAACAGCAAGAAATATTGTGCCCTAGAATCCGTAGAACTTACTTCTGGGTGGTCTGGTCAAGAAAACTGCCAACAACCTTCATGGAGCTCTCTTCAGTCCCTTTCTCTGCTGCTAATGGCTTCCAATCAGGAATATTTGGAGGCGTATAACTTGCATACGAGTCTGGGATTTGGCCCAATCGTTTGTGAGGCCCTTTAGGAACGATGCTTGCAACCTCTGGGATTGGTTTTCCATTTGACAGCAGCTCAGAGATTCTGTACTCCGCTAACCAGTTCCGGAGTGCTTCAAGCTGCTCCGGGTCTGTCTTTGCTTTGGGTAGTGGCACCTGATGAGAATGGAAAGAGCCTTCGATAAACTCGCCTCCACAGCTCTTTGGAGCTCCCCACCCCTGCGACGGCTAGCATCAGCTCTATTCTCGTTGAAATAATTGATTCATTTGTAGAACATTTTGGTGTTACAAACCTTCGGTGTCCTCAACACCAGCACAGGCCATCGCGGTTTAACAATAGGTTTATCCTCTCTTGCAGCTTCCTGGATCTTTCTGATCTCTGAATACGCCCAGTCCATTGAAGCGGCTAGGTCTAAATCGATATTTTCAAGGTCTTCTACGAACCGTACCTGGTAGCCATATCCACTTTCATACAATCCAGATAGTTATAATTAGATCTACAAGCGCTCACCGATGGGAGTTAGGAAACTCACGAGAATAAAGCAACAATCTCTTTGTCATCCATGCAACCAAAGATGGTCCGCTCACTAATTTTGAATCCATTTAAATGCAGGATTGGGAGAACAGCTCCAGATTCCTTAGGATCAATGTATTTATACCCATGCCAGGCACTTTGGTATACAATTAGCTTCAATACATTGTTCGGTGAATAAAGTCCTTTGAAACTAACGTAGCCGTTGGTCCTGATTCAGCCTCACCATCTCCAATGACGCAGGTAACAATAAGGTCAGGTTTGTCCATCACCGCTCCAAAGGCAACTGATAGAGCATAGCCGAGCTCCCCTCCCTCATGAATAGATCCAGGAACTTCTGCATTGATATGACTGCGTAAGAAGACAACTTAGCTTCTTCTTTCCAAGAAGTTTGCAAGAGCAAAAAATATTCACCTTGGGAAACCGGAAGGGGTACTAAACCCAGCAATGAGTTTGCTTAATCCAGCATTATCCAAACTATATTCCGGATAGAAGTGTTCTAATGATCCTTCAATCCACAAGGATGCCAGTATAGCTGGAGCACCATGACCTGGTCCTACGACAAAGATCATATCCATGTTATATTTTTGAATCAAGAGATTCAGATGAGCGTATACGAGATTGAGACCAGGACATGTTCCCCAATGGCCTAAAATCAATACCATTATAACAAATTAGAATAAAAGAAATTCAAACACGTATCGAACCATATCAAGCAGGGATAGAAATACTACCTAGTAATCTGGACTTGACATGTTCATGCTTGAGGGGCTGCTTTAGCAAGATGTTATCGCACAAAAAGATCATTGCTGTCTCGGTGTGAAAATTGTCTCGTTAGTCGACATAGAGGTTCATGGAAAGAACATTTAGTGGGGCCACAGGGGATATTCAATGTGCATTGTGAACTCACAAGCTGCAATATAATCGGCACATCTTCTGAACTTCTTCACTGCATCCAATTCCTTCTCTGACAATGCACTTTTGGTGTCGAGCTTTACAGCAAGCGAAAGGAGGTCATCTGGAAGCTGTGATGGGTCGGGAGGTGGGTTCGGCTTGTCCAGCATTTCTCCAGGCATCCTTGTTGGGGGTGTTACCGAATGCAGTAATGTCGTGCAGGGTTCAACTTAACGTTGCCTTTTTCAGCCTCACGTGATCATCACACTCAAAGGGCGAGAATTCTCTTCAGTATACCACAGAGCCTTTGTGTGGAGCTACGGAAAGAGAACTTCTGCAAGATATAACAAGCTCGAAGACCACAAACTTCATGGCTGAGGAACCTTTCCAGGGACATTGCGAAGCATAACGTCACCTGCATACTGAACAGGATTACTGCCGATCAGCCTCGATCGCCCAAGCATATATTCGTCATCAACAAGGGTTTACCAATATACCGCGGGACATGATTCTGACTCTGCCCTCACCAAATTTTTAGCAAAATTGCTCGTAGACGGCTTTCCAAACAACTCTGGAGGCTTGAACCAGAGTTCTCAGCGCATTCAGCATCAAGATGGCGCAGACGTATATCCTATCAATCAATGCCGGTTCCTCTTCTGTGAAGCTGTCCCTTTACGCAGTAGACCCTGATAATCGTAAGGAATCAGCACCGAAACTTATCATCGAATCCAGCGTCTCAAAACTCACTTCTCCTCCTGCCGTCTTCTCATACATCCATCGGAACATAACCGGAAGCTCCCAAAAGGCAGAAGATATTACAAAGGAGCTTGAAGAGGCACTTCCCCACGATGCAGCTTTTGAGCTCTTCCTAGTTCACCTCTCGAAAGACCCCTCGATAAAAGGCATTTCTTCGGGTGAGGATATCAGATTTGCCTGCCACCGGGTTGTCCATGGGGGTGATCTTGATAAAGCGGTGGCAATAAGCCACGAGACATATCACTATCTCGAGCAACTTACAGATCTAGCGCCATTGTAAGCTGAGCTCATCGAATGCTCAAGTTTGCTTTACTAATGTAGAATGTCCCCAGACATAATGCTCCAGCCTTAGCAATTGTCAAGTCATGTCTCGAGCGACTTCCCAAAGCTCAAAATATTGCGTTTTTCGATTCCACTTTCCATCTTACCATGCCAGGTTATATCAAAACGTATCCGTTGAACGTCGAGATGGCTCGGGAGCGGAAAATAAGGAAATATGGGTTTCATGGAATAAGTTATAGCTTTATAAGCAGGTCAGTTGCGGAATTTTTTGGTAAGGTATGAAAGCTAATTATTCCAATATGACGCGCAATTACTTACAAATGGGCTATAACTGCAGAGAATTGAGGAGCTTAATATCATAGCCTTACATCTCGGCAGTGGAGCTTCCATCTGTGCCATTCAGAATGGCAAATCTCTAGATACAACGTCAGCCTTACCCTTTACATTCATGTAAATAAACGCTTACCCGTGTTTAATTTAGGATGGGATTAACCCCTTTAGAAGGGCTTCCTGGAGCTTCCCGGAGTGGAACAATTGACCCAAGGTAGTCACGGATGAATAATACTTGTATCCTTCTTCTGACCATTGCACTCCGGAATAGTCTTGTATTCCATTACACTTCCAACGCCGGCAAGATCTCTCATAGCAGCACTTCTACGATGCACATAAGCAAGGTTAATCTTCTCCAAGAATTCCTTGTAAACAATCACTAATCTCCACGATCCTAGGCCGAGGAAATCCTCAACAAGTATTCCGGCTGGACGGCCTTAACCGGCACTTCCAATTTCTCTGACATCGCCGCCAAGGCCAGTTCAACATCGATTGAGGACCAAAAATATAGACTTGCATTCGACATTTTTATAGACAGAATTATTGGGTATCTGGGATCCTACTATGTTAAGCTTGGTGGCAAGGTAGATGCACTAGTATTTGCTGGTGGTATTGGAGAGAAGAGCTCTACAGTTCGGAAAGCTGTCGTGGAGAGGTTAGAGTGTCTGGGTTTTAAGATTTTGGATGATGGAGGAGAGGAACGGGTGAAGCAGACAAACAACAGTGGAATCATTGATATATCTGCACAGATATCAGATATAACCGGATTTGAGTCAACTAAAAAGCAGATATTAGTTTGCAATACTGATGAGCAAGTGAGTAAATTCCTATATCCAAACTCTTGTATGTCCAAACTTTGTATTGCATATACTCACACTTCTCGGCTAAAATAGTTTGAAATGGCACGAGATTGTGCCCTAGACGACGATTTCTGGGCATAGCGTGTTCTCGTACCCAGACTATTATTTTCGGCTTTAGCACTGAATCTGTGAACCTCTTGGCAGCATCCAGTGCCCGTCTGGGTACGAGAACGGACATAGCGGAGGGTGTTGAAGAACTCACCGAGCCGAGTTTGCTTCATCTCAATGCGCAAGATATCGTCAACAATGAAGTGAATCCACTACCGCTCGAGAGAGATAGCTAATCCGAGAGCACCGTCTTACAATTGGTAAAGCACAGGTTATAAACAGCTTCACATACATACTCTTGACCTATCACATTGGAGCTATCTACCCTCAGATTCCGCGAATTGGATAATCGATATCTAGACTGGCACTTTTTTTCTTGCAGTATACTCTTGGATAAGTACCATATCAAGGATACATCTAAGACTAGTCTCGTAACCAGACTTATCTGAGACTGCAGTTCCATCATTTCGTTGCAGTGCCTGCCATTTTCTGACAGCGGAAAGGATTTAATGGGATGGAAGGGGGCTGAAACTCTCGGGTTTGAAGAATAATTATGGATCGCTAGTTATTACATGTATGTAATCGGATTCTTAACCGCAGCAGTAATAATGTATAGTCTCATGCCAAGACCCTCAGGCTGCTACTAAGGTCGTTTCAAAAGTATTGGGACACTTGGCTTGCATATTATATGCTATGCAAAATCCAGTATGCATTATGCTGCTTTGGATACCCGGCACTTGGTAGCACTTTGAGTTCTCTGCCACCACCTTGCAACATACACCTGAACATAGTCTGCAGTTATGAAAACAGCAATTAGACTAGCATACATGGCATAGCACTGTAACTAGATACATAATAATAGTGGGGATGGTGGTCCGGAATGGGTAAAAAAATTTGTCAACACAGTTGTGAAACGACCAATGCCGAAACGACTTATTAAAAAAAAGCTTCTGAAATAACTATCAAAACTCCTGCCAAAGCGACCGTCAAATGGCTACCGCAATGGCTGTCAAAATGGCTGCTGTAGTGGCTGTCATAATGGCTGTTGAAATGGCTGTCAGCACGGGTATAAAAGTTGTGAAAATGCTTACCGAAATGAATCCAAAACAGCAGGTCGAGCAAGCAGCAGTGCTACTCTCGCTCGCCTATCGAGAAATATACTAGCCAGTAAAATATGTATTCGGACAGGGGTACTAATGCACATTATGCGCTATGTCCGAATACATATTTTACTAGCTAGTACTAGTGCATTTCAAATACAGCATAGCGCATGTTACGCATTAGCCAGGTGTCCCAATACTTTTGAAACGACCTAGTAACGGCATGAGACTACATAATGTACATACTTCAGACACTTATGATTATCCTCGTGCGTAAGACCATTAAAATCGTGTTTACAAGTCGAGACTCGAGTACTAGACAGAAAAATAAGTATTTGGACAGGGGATATTTATGTGCCATGCAGTATTTTGCACAAACTAGCAAATCTTCGAATGCTTGGCGGTAAAGAATAGGTGAAAAGTTCAAATTCATTATGTCAGCTGTCCAAATTTCATCACATCAGCTGTCCAAATACTTTCTTACATAATAACTTTGGATACGTACCTCTTACAACATTCGGACTAGTCTTATGGCTACTAGGTCGTTTCAAAGGACCCTCGACTAATGCATATTATGTGTTATGCAGAATGCAGTATGTCCCATTAATTTGTTATTGTTTTACGTTTCCGACGGTGCCTGGCTATTGCACTTTTTCCGGGACTATACGTGGCATAAGCTTTACAAAGGAAACGGGGTTTCCCCCTCTAGAAAAGAAATCAGGAGCAAAGAAAGAAATAAACTCCACCAGCAACCCTCCCATCCTTCCCGTCCTCCTCCTCTACATCTCCTTCTGACCTCCTACCCCTGGCCCTACTTCCCAAAGTTGATAGGTCTAATTCGCCCCGCTGCCCTCATGCAGAAGTTTTGCGTCTTAGACCACTCTTCTTCTCCGAACTAAATATCAAAACCTGTGGGTACTGCCCGCCCGTCCCTGCGTGTCCTGTAAAGGCCTTTCTCCAGCCTCTCCCTTTTGAGCCTCCGGCATTTCCGCATAATATAGTCTCTCATTGCTGGCCTGTCCTTCCCGCAGAGAGGACACTCTGTCCTCTTGCGGGAGATCTCCATATATGCCCTCACTCCTTTGTTGGTCCAGTGTCTTAGCCCTAGACCCCATGCCTCTACCCCCAGGACCTTTGTAAACTTTGCTCTATCTCGTGCCTTGACTTCTGCCATCATAAGTTGTCTGGGTACCCCTGCATCCTCCATCCTGGTTCAACTACTGCTCTCTTAGCTTCTTTGTCTGCCCTCTCAGTGTTCTCTACCACTACCTTACCAACTCTATAGCATACCCACTGAACACAGCCTGAACTTTCAGCTATGATATAATGGTAAGATGCACCAATGCAGGTTGAGGAAATAACTATGCAGTATAACACTATTATACTATAATGTGACTAGATAATAATTGTATGGATGGCTGTCTGGAACAGGTACAAAAGCAGTTGTCAAAACGGGTATGAAATGACTTCAAAGCAGTTGCTGAGACAATTGTCAAAGTAGATTCTTTTTTTTGTTTTTTTTTTTTTTTCACGTGACCCCGCTTGTAGCTGTTCGCCATGGCAGGGCCAAAGTAGATTCCAAAATGACCATCAAAAGGTTGTTGGAATGGCTCTCCAAATGGCTATCGGAATGACTATCAAAACAGCTGCCGGAATGACTGCTGAAATGGCTGCCGAGATGCTGCTACAATAGCTGCTATAAAACCATTACTGAGATTTTTTGTCAAAATATCTTCCGAAATAACTGCTACTGAAGATTGCTACCGATATTGCGCTGTTACATGGCTGTTAAAATCGTTGCCGAGATGATTGCCCAAAATAGCTATTTGCACAGGTATAAAAGCTATCAAAATGGTTCCCAGAATAGAATCCAAAACAGCAGCCATGATAGCTGTGATTGTAGCCATGGCAGCAGCAAAGTATCTGCGATTGGGGCTTTTTGGTACCTAGTCAAAGGAGGCTAGGTTCAACCACCAAGAGCTTGTCCAGAAGTATACTAGCGCATACCGGATACTGCATATTACATATTCTACATTAGTCAGATGTCCGGATCTTTTTGAAATAACCTAGCCAAGTATACAAAAATATGCTTGTTTATGCCGAAAACTGCATAACTCATATTTCCCTGTCCAAATCTTATTTTTGTGTCTAGTATAAGACATAGAAGATATTATTAACCGTTATGAGAAAATAGCAAAAATGAAGCCTGATACGGGGCTCGAACCCGTGACTTTGAGGTTTTCTTTGACCCTACAGGGAGGGTCACTAAAAGCCACACGCTCTACCGACTGAGCTAACCAGGCAGTTCTTTGAATGTTCATACCTAATGATTTTTATGAATGTGGCCAAGTGTATTCCAACATTCAGAAGCACCCGCACCCTGCCTGTTATCAAGCTGTCTTGAGGTTCTAGCCGCTGTTAATTTTTATGGCGCCCTAGCAAGGCCCAGTTCTGCGAGCATATATGAAGGTAACGTTGGAAGGATTTGTCGAAGTAGTGTGATAATGCGTTTCATCACAAGTCTTGATTACAAAATGTTCCGGCACAGCCGTCTGCCGCAAAACACAGCAGAATCCCATACTCTGCGTAGTGCCACAGAAACAACCCAAACTTGAAGTGGTTATGCAAGGGAGAACAGAGCTGACTTACTGCATTTTCAAACAACACAATCTGCGCGCCATGTGGGGGCGAGCAAGTGAAGCTCTCTACCCATTCATTTCGTCGCTCAGTGTGTCAAAACAAACGCAGAAATTGAGTTTGCCGACGCCGGCCGCCAATGAATCACTTGGATTAGCCAGAGATGGTAGTGGATGGCGGGCGCTAGGGGAAGTGCAATACGAGGCTGAAGGAGGCGTGTAGGACTAGCGCGGTTTGTCCGTCCTGGCATACCAATCAGACTGGTGAGAATAGCGCGGGTGCGGTTTCGTGGAGCCCTCAAGTTCCGCCTAATGCCGCCCTGGCGTACGGACGCGGAATAGGGCAGGGGAGAGTTACACGCTTGTGTTATTGATCCTCCAGTCATGACACCTATTTAGCGCAGCACAACCAGACAGGATACGCTTAGTTGCGTGCAGGTGGAACAATTGAAGGTTCGGATTCATTGCACTAACTGGATGATGATGGGGGTCCGGTACCAGGTTTACTATACTGCTTCTCATTTTATCTGGGGATCCATCTGGAGGTCTCAAGTTGACCCTCTACGATACGATTTGGTACCATTGTGAATGATAGCATTAGATGATCTGCGATAGTCCCTTCATTTCGTTGTGTGTCTATATCGTACGATTATGATTCTGTTTGTGGGGTTTGCTAGTTCAGCTTCTTCCGAGGTTTCTCTCATCTCTGGCTCGCGCGAGGGGTGACTGCAGGCGAGGCTGAGGCAGCCAAGGAAGGAATGTAAGCTCACAGAAACAGGAACTGCAGGGACATGACAGTAGGATAGGACTGCAATACAGCCTTACAACACTCCCATACCAAGGTGATTTTGCCCCCTCCAGTCTCGAACTTGCCCCTCAAGACAACCCTACAGGCAGCAAGAGGAAGAAAGCATTGAAAACTCTCGACCTTGGCCAAGGCACACCCAAAAAACAATTTCAAATCAAACAGCCCAGATGATCCCATCTCCTATTAATTGCTCTACCGACGTAGGCCGTAATCATTTTGGGCTGCCAGCCTCTCATCCCACCCACCACTAACTACCACCATTCTTGCAAGTGAAAGGATGCATAATCGCACACCCACACACAAGCAAGCAACCTGCCGCTCCCGCTTGCTCACTGCCTCCCTTAGATCATACTATTCCGTTATTTATTTATTTATTATTTATTTATTTATTTGTTCCCAGTGTCAATCTCGTCTTGCCTCATGACTACCCTGGGCGTTGGGCGGTAAACCAACTGGCGTTTGTAATCTGTCGTGGCGTCAAGTTCGACATTGTTCTGTAACTGACAACCCGGATGGATTACCCGCCGCACACGCCACACACGCCTCTAACCCAGATAGATTCGGGTATCTAAACAGAAGCAGCAAATAACAGATAATGAGTACCAAGATGCAAAGGTGCAAAACATCCGGGTTGAAACTAATGAAAAGGCTGGAAAAAGCCAGAAACATGATTGTGCACCTTTAATCAAGCACCTACCCCCTACCGCATCTTGCTGGCCCCACCGCGTATAAGCTCAGAAGCAATCCTTTATACTTTATAATTAAACGCCGCAACAGCTCACACCCAACCAGACTACCTCACATTTCCATGTATTGGCTTCCTTTTTGGGGAGATACAATAGTACACACAAGTCAGATACGTGCCTGATGTACCCAATGCATGAAGTACACGTTTGCACGTCTGTTAATGCATAACCGAACCTTGAAACAGGAAGCAATGCAATCTATCTTCAAGCACCAAAGACCTGCAAAAAAAAGAAAAGAAAACTTTAATACTATTCCGTGTCTATTTCCCTATGACTACTAGGTCCTGACATTGTGCTGGCAATGCAGGGGGCGGCCTCGAGTGAAGCTGCTCTTCTGCCTTCCACAACATTGCCACGCAGGTTGTGTAATCTGTGTAGGGAATATATGTAATTCCAGAAACAAAACTCCATGAATTCCAGAAACAAAACTCCATGTGTCTACAGTGTGTAGGCAAAAGTCTTCGGGACTATACAGTTTAAGGAAAAGCGCTTTACCAAGCCTTGGAGTCACAAGCATGTATGCAGGAGGACCTGCCTTGAGAAAACACAACAACTCAACCAAAAGTATTCCTTTTTGAATTTTGAGAAGAATTTAGATTTTATGATGCCCATTCATGTGGTCTCTTATTTTTTTGCAATTCTTTACCTACTTTATTGATTCTTTAGTGATTTTTCGAACAGTCCTGAAAAAAGAGGTGCAAGGAGGAGTCAGCGTCTGGGCACGAGACTAGCAAGGAGGGTACGCTCGGATGCAATTCTTGCTTTTCCTTACGCTGCATAGTGCCGAGGACTTTTGCCTACACCGTATTAACTCAGCCAAGACATCTTTTGCGCGGCATGCATTATCCCTTGGGCTGGTGAGACACGCCTACACTTGCATTAGTGGATCTTGGCCATGTTGCCATAATGGATATCGAATTTTACTGCATTTTCGAGATTGTCTTGGGATACTGTAAGCGCAGGAGTTTCAAAAGGCTTCAATCTTCCACGCAGCTGGACACAATAATAATTGAACTACTACGTACTTGATTTGTGATGAGCTTGAAATACAGACCCCTCGACCCGCTCCCCTCACTAGAGCCTACGAGGTATTCAAGGTTAACATTTTAACGATTCCATTGAACCCAATTTCTCGCTTACTCACAGTTTCCGCACGAATGGAATTGATATTATAGTAGCTCCAGAGTTTTTCTATCAATCTATGCTACAAGCTTCCACGGGTGTTGAGATATCGCTGTGGATAAGGCCTTAAAATCAACGTTGAATATCCTTGTAGTATATGTAGTCTCGTGAAAGACTATAGTCTATGAATACCTATTGCATATAAGCTCATACCAACTTATTGCAATGGGGCATCTACGAGACCAAAAAAAAAAAAAAAAAGAAAAAAAAAGATTTCTATAAGCTCCTAATTACGTGGTATATGTAATACATAAATATACAAAGGTACTTGTGTATATGTATTATTCCAATATCAAATAGGTCTCACAAATATACGACGAGGTCGACAACCATTCACAGATCAATAAAGTAATTTAGATAGAAGTTCCTTCGATAGCAGGTACCCAAGACTTGCTCTCGTTCCCATCCTCTTTGGACACAGCTTAATTAGTAATTCTTTTGGTCGCTCTGTAAATGCTACGACTGTGCCTTGTCGTGTCCTGTATTCCCTGATATCGTGATCATGACCCTAAGGCCTCTCACAATGCTTTTTCATCAGTTACTAGCGAGGATAGCTAACTCGGCTCTCCAAGAAGGGATGTTTCAACAATATCCATACAAGTGTGTCAGTTACTCGTAATTGCCTCCCATCACTGTGACCTTCGGTCGTTAAGATCTTGGTGCCTTCTAAACTCTCTCGCTTCCAAACTTGTACAGTAAAGGAGGGACGTTCATGTTGCAGCTGAAATACATAGATAATGAGCATGAGACTGCATCTGAGTATACCTACATTAAGTGCTTGACAGTGTCTGAGGTAAGTAACTTACTCAACAAGTTGGTCGCCTCCATTTCCCGAAATGGGTTGCTTATATCACACCTGTCGTACCTTCTTCAGCGATCAGATTCTACAGACAGGGATACATTGGATACAAGTACACACCATGCATTACAAATTGCTGAAATGATGTCCCAGTGGTCGCTGATGGACGACACCCTCAGAAGTACATGCTACGACGACCGCGATCAAAGATTACACGCACAAGATCGACGATTTCTGTATAATTGGAGGCTAATTATGCTTCCTCCCCTCACGAACAAGAAGCGCGCAGCAACATACTTGCGGACTGCAGAGAGTGACTAAGACTAAAATTATAAATAACAAGTATCGATAGCAAGCAAGCTCTTTTGCCAGTTACATCTTAAACAGACACAAATAATATGTGATACATCTCCAATCTTTTTCCAACAAAGCAAGCAAGATACCAGACTGCCCATTTTACAACAAATTTGAGGCAGTAGCCATCATGAGAAAACCATGTCACATCCAACGCTTCCACCCACACTCTCAAGAACTCCTTTTTTGTAGCCGGTCAGCACCGCTTAGCTAATAGTCTCCTTTCTCCAACCGCTCTTTTGCGCGCTCTCGCGCCTCGTCGGATACCGACTGGTTGGAAATAGTACTAGATATCAAGTCAGTCTGCACCCTGAGAAGATGGACTAATAAGGGGTTATGCGGATAAATTCACCCGCCCCATCCGAGGAGATGTTTAGGCCATACTATGGCGATGCAGGATCATGTAGAAATTGTGCAGATCATGCGTATGGCCAAAGGGGGATAAATCCTGGAGTATTTTCGATGCCGCCGCATGATATGTGTGCATAAGTGCAGTGGATGGTAGCGCGAACTCAAGATGACCAGATGAATAACTTACGCTTTCAGTCCTCTCTTCACGTTTCCATGGTCCTTTTCTTGCGGCGCAGAATGTGCGGTCTCACCCCCGCCGTGTAATTCGTCAAGAACTTGCCTGGAGTGGGCTTTCGCTTCCTCAGAGGTACCTGGTTCGTTTATCGAAGATCCATGGCATGTCAGCCCAAGGTACTTACTAAAACGTACTTGCAACCAATATAAACAGGAATATTATGTTGAGTTCAAACAGAATTGCTTGATTGAAGCGGTTGGGAATGGGCTCCAACAGGAATTCAAGGATCCAGTAGCAGTTCACAAATCAAGAGCAAACTGCTGAAATGTTATGCAGAACGGTGAAAAGAAGGTAACTGCGGCAGAATCCCAGTCGCTCTCAAACTTCTCTTTTCAAAAAGCAAAATAACTAAACACAGTGAAACTTACGTGGATTGCTGATTGTAGCTTTGTGACCTCCAATAACATTGCTCTCCGTCTTTGGGTACGACGGGTCGCTGGCATTGAGAGCCTCGTCGTCTTTTTGCCTTCCAGACATTTTGATGAACGTTCTTTTGCTGTCAAAAATAATTTAGAAGTATTCAGTGGCCAAAATCGAGTTGCTACAGTTAATCTGATGGTAGACGTTGACGATTCTTATAAAGCCACTCACTTGACATATATATATACGCAGTCGGGATTTGAGACATGTCTTATTCATACGGACGTCACTGTCTACGTTATTGCATCATTTGTTCGACATCTGCTGTTTCCGCTGGGCGTGTTGGTAAACCTATCCAAGCCTTTTCGCGGCCCAAGAAGGTTAGAGCAGAGGGGCTCTTCGTTCACTAGTTCGAGGCTCGGCACCGTCTTCAGCAAATCGGATGCTGTTCGCAAGGGCAGAGCCAATCCTACAAAGGGAGAGGGGAACGTCTGAATAGGAGTATAGAAGGAAGAGCGGATAGAGGGAAGCCGCAAGTAACTTAATAGCAAGAGCGAATTGAAACTTCAGCCTAAGGCTCCATCACATCAGGGGAGCGCGCGGGGGTGGACGCGTCTGGATTTGACGTCGGCCTGGCTGAGGCTGACCGCCCGCGCGCGTCCAACGAGCGCCAGAGACGCTGACTGCCTAATCGGGTAATCGCCTGCCCAATTCGTTCGGCCCAATCGGTCTGCAACCAGACTACAACTGAGCGCCCCCAGTATTGCAATCTCAGAATTAATGTATCTTTAAGAACGTAGAAGTATGAATGAAAATACACAGAAATATACAGATTAAGTGGTAAAAAAGCGATATACGGAGATAGAATGTAAGCTATGCACGGAAGCAGAAAACTCCGAGGCAAAAAGAGGCAGGAAAAAAAAAAAAAAAAAAAAAAAAAAAAGGAGTAAGACTCGAACTCACTATACAGACAAACAAGAACACTGCATCGCCGAACCGTGAGGTTGGTGATCGGGTGACCTGTTAAGCCCAGATGAACGGCACCTGATAGATGTACACCCGTGAACATCTAGAGCTGTAAACAGCTCTCCACGGGTATGTAGAGAGACGAGCATGAACACACCGAGTTCACCATGCAGATCGCTAAGGGAAACACAGGGAGAAAAAAAAAAAAGAAAAAAAATCTCGAGCCCGAAGAAGAGAATGGAAGGCGTCCCACAGGGTGTCATCTACATTCGCAGTTCTCCATTTTTGTGACAAGCATGATTTGACCAACAAATAAGAAAATGGAAAGATTTAACAGACAGGAGAAAAGTCAGTATACAGAAGTAGAGGGAGAAACTTGCTCGTGGGGAATAGCCCAATTACACAAAAATGGTAAAAAAAAAAAGGAAAAACAAAGAAAAGACCTACGAAAGACTGTAAAGGGAAAAATAATGAGGAAAGAGACTAAATCACATACTACACCCAACGCGCAGTCTAAGATTGCCAAACATCCCCTGTAGTGCATACGTTCATCCAACATTCCCACACATTATACCTGCCGTAAAAAATGATAGAGAACACCGCTAAAACGCCTTTTAAGAACAAATCCAAACAAAATCTGTATGAAAAGCGTCGCCAATAAGCGGAACATCAAAAAATATATTTGTAGATCATTACCAGGAACGCAAGTTGTATGATCCACTTGAGATGCTCCATGTTTTGGATTCGGAAAACCAATGCAAACTGTGGTCACAAAGCTCCCTCACCCGTAGACTCCAGTATTTATACTCCTCACGTATCATTAGCCTAACAATGATAGGGCACTACCTGATTCACATCTCCACGCCGTTTGGGTACAGGCCACGTAGAACTGAGGCTGGGTTTCCTGCAACAACAGTGTACGATGGAACATTCTTACTGACCACGCTTCCTGGACCAACGACTGCACCCTTCTCAATCGTTACTCCTGGCCTATGCCATTGTTAGCAACCCCATGTGTAGACAAACAGTATTGAAGGCAAAAACATACAGAATTGTGACGTTCCCTCCGATCCAGCAATCCTCCTCAATTACCACTGGTTTTGCGGACTCTGGACCTTTTGCGCCCTCCCTTTTCCTTGGGTCCTGGGGACGGGTTGTAGTATATATCTTAACGTCACCATCAAGTATTGTTCGTGCTTTTATGGTAACAGAACAGGCGTCCACAATCGTGCATCCAGGCCCAATCCGCACTTCCCTTCCGAGGGAGATATTCGTACCATAGCTGCAATAAAACGGCGTTTCCACGTCTACCTCATCAATTATTCCACCTGGCATACCTTCAAATTGCCCTCCTGGCCGCAAAGTTTCTACGAATAATCTCCATTGTTCAGCTTTTGATATTGCCAACAGTAGGGCATTGTTGAGCCTATGACACGCAATCCTGCATCTTTCCCTTTCGGCTACTAACTCAGGCGAGGAGCCATAATATTCTTGACCACTCAACATCTTTTGCTTTTCAGTCAATTGCTCCCCATTATCAAACATGCCAGAAGGCCACGGAGATACGGCTCTGGGTGATGCAATTAGCGGCCTGGTGGTCACAGTTGCAGGAGGTCGAGGAACGCAGAATTCTTGATTCTGTTGTGGGATTACTGCCGAGGTTGGCAACTGGGATACAGGCCGGACATGAGGTGGAGGTGTACTGGCTGACTTCTCCCTCTCAAGGCTCATTGGTCGCTGCTGTGGGGAAAGTGCTCTGGCCGTGGATGGGTCTAGTGAAAGGAGATTGTGGCCGGTGCTTGGAAGCGCTGATGCATCCACTCTGGGGGACGAAGAGGGAGATCCAGTCGGAGGTACGTCGAGTTTCGATTGTATAGTCACTGGCTGGGCGGGTTTATGTTGAGCCTTCGGCCAGCTGACTCTGGTATTGTACCCTTCACAAACGAAGCCTCCCCGTTTACAGTTTATACCTAGAAAAAACTCATTAGCACCAAGCCGAGAGACAGAGCACTTGATGCCGTGGCCAAGAAATTGAACCTACACTCTGGTTTCCCTTCATCACACTTCTTCTTCCTTCTTCGGCAAGTGATACAACCCGTTTTCGTTCGATTGGCAAATTGTCTTTTCCTTATCTTTCGCTCTCTATCTGGCCCTATTATCTGAGGAGACCCTTCGCCAGTTCTCAATTCATGAACTTCGGTCATTTTCGGCTCGTCGCCTACATTTCCCCGCTCGGGTAAATTTTCCTCAGAATGCGCATCTTGTGCCCCAGTTCCAGATTCATGGATACTAGTTGATCTCTGCAAATGAACAGCCTGCTGCTGCGGAGTCTGAGGATTCGATAAGTTGAGCTGTTGCGGATACTGACTCTGGTGCTGCAGCAGCCGTGATGTGTCTGGAGTTCTCAGTTTCTTAAGAGGCGGTTGTTCGGCAGAATTATCGTTCCAATCTTCAAGGGGCAGGGTTGATGGTATTTGATGCTGTGGTGCCTGTTTCAAAGGTGTTGTAGAGGCCAACGGCGCTGCCACTGTCAGATGATGCGCAATACCCATACTCGCACCATTGCCGTTGCTCGCGTTATTGACAGCTGTGAACCTTGTACTCTCTTCTTGGTGTGGCGGACGGGTCGCTGAAGCAACAACGTTCATTGTATCCCCTTCTCGCATTATGTCTTCCCTCGCGAATTCCCCCAAGCTGACGTTTCTATCTGGCGAGTGTGCAAGTAAGTAAGGATGCGTGTGTGCTGATTGCGTGCGGACTCTTCCAAATCAGGAAACTATGCTGGTTGATAACCTATGCTGGTTGATCACTGAGAGGGCCGAGAATGCAGCAGCAAGTTTGTTTGAAGCTAGTCGCCGAGGATGAAGCAAAAAGAAAATGTGTCGGATTGTGTGTTGGGGTGAGGGCAAAGAGCGTCTGTGTACGAGCTTCTTACAAGATACGCGAATACCAGCTCAAGAGCGAAAGTGTCCAATGGAGCGCAGGACCGGATGGCTGGGAGAAGAGGCCACCCTTCTTGAAGTATTCTCGAGGGGGGGGAAGGGCAGCCGGGGGGCGGGGGGGGGGGGGGAGGGGGGGGGAGGGGATGCGTGATGGAGATTAATGGGGCCGGGCGGGGAGGGGGGGGGGGATGCGGGTGCAGAGGCTGGGTGAGAGGTGGTTGAGGAGGAGGAGTGGTGGTGGTGGTGGAAGTGGTGGTGGGAGTGGGTGGTGGTAGGGTGCTGGATTGGGGGGTGTGTGGCGGACGGGGCCTTGAACGTTAGGTTTGGTTTGGGGGGGGAGATTTTTTTGGGTGGGCGCTCAGTGGGCGTGGATTGGGGGGGGGGTGGTGGTGTTTGTGCGGGAGGGTGTGTGCAAGGTAGTCGCGCAGCTGATAGGGCCTGGCGACTGGCGGGCGGCAATCGCGTCTAGGGGGCGCTCACCCCCTCCGGCCGCAGGGGTGCGCAGGGCGATTGGAGGGGGACAGGCGTTCTGGTGCGGCGGGGCCAGGCGGGAGGTACCTCCTAGCGAGCAGAAAGTACTTGCAAGTATGATACTTACAGCTATGCACTGAACCCCGTACATGCGCGGTGCATGCGCATGCTCGCGCGCGGCGTCAGCGTCAAGTGCTGCCAAATGCCGGGCCGCCGGTCGGCTTGCGTGGTTCGGACGTCGGGCCTGGCCTGGCCTGGCCTGGCCTGCTGCCTGCGCTCTGCGCGTCAGCTATCACTCGAATCACCCACACCCGCGAGCCTCTCAGGCGAGTGCCCCCCCGGCGCTGTTGCAACGCGGGCTGGGACTGAGGGACAAAAAAGAAAAAAAAAAAAAAAAAAAGAAAAAAAAAAAGGAAAAAAGAAACAATCTGTAGAAACAACGGCAGCCATAGCTGCATGTTAGCCCTGTTAGCTACTGATGGTGTTAAGTGCACCGAATGTGTGGTGCGGTAACGCAGACGCTGAGTACAGTTTTGTACTGTTCAGGCCTGGAGTGGAGCCTACGTCAAGTGCGCCTAATGACTGCTCGTTGCTCGCGCTACTGGCTACTGTACGCTTGGCATGGCGTGTCAATTAGGCGCAGGTTGAAATCAGTTTTGCGGCGGACTGTGCGGATGACGGTGAACGCGCGCAGCACGACCCCCATCAGGTCGCGGGTGAACGACATTCTGCGATTGGAAGTCCTGAGAATTCATGTCAACGGGGTTTTCTCGGTTGCCTTATACTGCTTAAGGTTAAGATGTTGCCAGCCGCCCAGTCAACACTAGTATCTGTATGCCCCGTACTCGGCAGATATATATCTGACAGTCAATTGCTGTGGACCGTACGCGCTGCGCCCATGACTGTACTCATACTTGTACAACTGCCCCATGCAGGCCTTATGCTGCTGGAGTGCATAGCCTTAATTGCCAACACTCGCAATCCCAGAAGCATCTCTTTGGCTGTTTATTCTAGGGTAGTGCACACTTGACAAGCTCGCTGATCCGTCGTGACTGCCGAACTGAAGCAGGTTGATCTAGATTGGCCCTGCCAATCTTTACAGCAGAAAGTATTTTAACTCCCTGGACTAATCTCTGCACATCTACAATATATCCCCAATGAGTGTACATGTATGTGGTGGCATTTTGAACGGGATTTACAAACCAGCATAGTACGGCCAATTGACGTCGCCAAGTGAAGAAAAGCCGTCCAATTATACTACTATGAGGACTGAACTATATCATGTCGGCGACGATATTTTTACGTCTTTCTCGTGCTGAGATGCTGCAGTACACTACCAGATACCAGTGGTTGTCCTAAAAAGCAAGGCGGTATTACGTACGAGGGGCTAGAGTATTAGGCTATGATATACTATACGCCATGTACTCTGAAATTGTGCCCCTACTAGTGTGATCACAGTATTCGATACTATGTGTAATCTACCAAAAGTGCAATAAAGCAGCTTAACGATTAGCTTTCTCGTATGTAAGAAATTTTAATAGCGGAAGCTCGCCTAGCGGGTACAGCATTCCTGCACAACGAATTGCATACACTCGCCTCCGCGGCTGTCGAATATACCGGTACGCAGTATTGCGCATAGAGCACCTTCGATGATCTATTTGTATTCTTATGGCAATGAAACAATTGTCTGAGGTATCTGGACAAATACGGACTTGTACAATGAAGCTTTTCCAATCAAATTTCTCCTCAGTGCTTGGGCGTATAACTGAGATTGGTAGCAAAACTGAAACATGTGCCTATGCATTATTTAGACGCGACAAGCTGGACAAACTATACTAGCGCTGCACTGCGCTCGAGCTCATATTGTTGCCCCCCCCCCAACACCCACAGGTGCAGCGGCACCTGTAAATGAATATACAGCCTCGGAGAGAGGAGGTGCTAACTCTCATGGCATGCCATAGAATCGTAAAAAAATGCCCTGAAATCTCATGCTTTATTGCTAGATTCGTTCTACAGTGAATTTCTCCACTCGAACAGCCCATCAACAGCCAAAGAGTTCCATTAAGCTTTCGACTCAGCCCTTTTCGTTAGGTCACGTACTGGTTCCAACCAAGTGCTGCAATAAGAGTCGTCTGGGGAAACTTGCTTTTGCCGTCAAATCAGCATTGCAGGCGGCATTTTATCCCAGCGTCCTTACGCCTACTAAGCGAGCTAGGAGTATTAGCGCTCTGTACTCCGAAGGGCCTTCAAACGGCCAACAATTACCCCAAATTTGGAACAATGAACAAAGCTATCTCACCGCCCTACAGTAAACCTGACTGGGGATGTTACAGAGCAAGGCTTTCGGAGCAGTGGCCTGAAGCCTGTATGTTCCATTTGAGTTCTCCAATAAAAGTAATCACAGGATAATTCATCAAATGCAAGTTTCCAACGTGAGATTGCATGCGAGGGTAAAGGGCATTGCTGGAACAGCCGATAAGAAATGGTCATTGAGGTATCAGCGCGTATTATGTTTGTTCCGTATTCCAAGTACTGTACATCGCTTAACAGTGGGATGGGATGTTCTTGCTGCCGCCCTGTCTCGAATTTGCCGCGCTTACTTGTCATTGGTTCGGGAATAGGTATGTAGTAACCGCGACCAATATACAACAAACAGGAAATGTCACGCGGCACGGGGTTGGCGCGGTGCGGTAAATTCGCCAGCAAGGATCTACCAGGTGTGGGCACAACTGCATGAGTATTCAGAAGCGTCCTGGAAAGGATTCAGAATGCTGTTCCTTTCACTTCCATTTCACTAATCTCGTTATCAGCTAATTCACCTTGGATAGTATTTGTAATAGAAACACCTATGATATCAAAGTATTCCTATACCTTGGAATAGTCTCGTAACTAGCCATTGGGGGAAATAAGCTTGGATGTAAGAGATGTATTTGGTTCCAATATAAAATGCTTTCCATATCCGAGGAACTGGACTGCGTTATCTGCTTTCCCCGCAGTCATACTATCAGCTAGAGGACAGATGACGCTAGGCTGGTGATGCATGTGTAAGCTTCTTATTGGGAAATTATATCCGTTCAAAAGAGCGTATACGCCATAGGCGAGCAGATTCCACATCTGGATAGTGTTAGGTAAGTGATAAACTCTCTATGAGGCGCTTTGTGTCAGCCAGAGGAGTGATAAGCGCAAGGCTTGTCATGAATGCCTTGATCTCGAATGGTGTTTTAGTCATAACCTATTGGGATGCCAATTTCTTACCAGGTCTTCTCCCTTATCCCCTGAAAATAATAATGTCCTACATTGCAAGTTCCAAACGTTTCTACAGATTTCTCCCAAAAGGTCGAGATTGTTCGACCCTGAGTCTGACCATTTTTGATTGGATGAGGCTAGGGGGCGTCTTCTGTGTGTACGGCGCATGCCGCGGCTGAAATTGTCAGGGATTAGCAACTGCAATAAGCGAGATTATGGTTTGTCGAATGATAAGTATATGACACCATCAATTTCCCCTAAACTTCTAGAGTCCACACTCTCAATTCAAACAGAGTTGTGTCAACGGTGCCCAAAATTCTTCAATGATGAGGGATTTCACAGTTGAACTCAAAGACGAGGCAGCATGTCTATGATTAGGTAAAATGTCCCTTTATGTACATTAGAATTGATGCTAGTGTCAAGAACTAATAGACAAGCAGGATAATCACCGTCTAACGCCCGTACCTATTGGACCCAGCTCATTATTCTCCTGAAAATAGGAGCATATGTGTTGTCCTCAATCCCCTGGAATGCTACCTTGTGCCATTCCTAATTGTACTTTGTTACCACTCGACCATCTGTTAGTTGCGTATATGCAATTCAATGAACGCAAGCTGTGCTGACACTTGATGTATCCACTCTAGTTGAGGAGGTAAGGTAAGATATCGTTGTTATTTCATGTACCGAGACGTTATGAGGATGGATCGGAATGGCAAAAGGCTGCCCTCATTCAGCGTAAGTTTTCTCTTGCTCCATTATGATGCTTGAAGGTATTGTTCAGGAAAGTCATCTGGTCTCAAGATGGAAGTTGGTAAGAAAAACTTGATGTTTGAGGTAGGTTAGTAGTGTTGCAAGAAGGCGTGGGATTGACACTTGTACCAGTATTTCTTCACGACAGTATACCATTGAGCATCACGGATGCGACATGTTGCTACGAAACGGAGCTTATATCCTCGTTTCTTGTCACCCTACACAAAAAGAGCATCTACCGCTGCAGCACAGCAGTCTGCTATTCCTAGATAAAGGTAGGATGTATTCTGGGTCTTCCGCATGTCAGGGAACTCGCAGATTGAGGTCATATGCATTGAGAAATGTCTAATCACAGTCGTGTGTACCCGTCGACGAAACCATAGATAGCTGAGTAGACTGATGGATTCGTAAACACCATTGGCATCAAGTCATGTGAGTCCCACCAGACGAGAGCCCTGGCTGATTTGGCGTCGGTTCCGCTTTACAGCCATTAGGAAGTTGTAATTGCACTGGGCAATCAGAATTTAGCTCATGGGTTAGGATAGTGGAGAGGGACATGCCTTCACGAAAGTAGGCCTGAATAGACACCACATGCATCCTGTCGATGCAATGAGTTTTTGCGGTTCTTGGCAGCTTTTCGCACCACATCAATGTCAACAAGGGACTATGATTGTAAGATGCACGCAGTATGCGATATCGGGGAATTTCGTTCAGAGAGTTCCCGAGTACTCGGCATGATTGTCATATGATACTCCATCGTGACAGGGTTGGGTTAACGTTGTTCGGTCGTACGGCTCCGGCCCCTACGACCTTGTGTGGTTTTGTCGTGCCCAGGATTAGGCCAGATTATAATCACCCACTTCAACACCGCGCCGATGCTGACCATGATCATAAAGCTTGTGCCTTGTGCTTGCGAACGGGTTCGAGAATGAAGCGTTGGGAGCGCGAGACAACTTGCGGAGTGTCAAGGTCGCACCAAGCAGGCAAGTACTATGCGGGTAAAATAAGCACCCTATGATACCAGGCACTAGCAGTTACAGGGATTGCCCGAAGCGAGCCTTCCGCTGAACCGCAGCTGCCGATGTTGGGGAGCAAAGTAGATCGGCTATGGGCCGATGCCGGCTCGACTCGAGCTCGGGATGGATTGGTTTGCCCCGAGATGCTTAGCTCACCGAGCCGGCGCCATCATTAACTTCGAGCTTGTGGCAAATAGCGGTGCCGAGGCTAACTCGGGCACGGCCTCAATCCTCAGCCTTGAGCTTAGCCATGGCGAGCATCTCCGAGCCTAAGCTAGAGGCTGATGGTGCGGTCCACGGGGGCTTTGCGACTCAGTGCGTCCGCCCCGTGCAATGGGAGCATTAGCAACCTTAGACATATGGAGCATCTACGTAGGCAGACATTATAAAGCTAATCATCATGCTGTGCTCGTGGGCTTCCGAGTATCCCTCACGGGTTTCTCTTCTACCAGTGGCTTCAAACAACCAGGCCATAGCTCTAAACCAAGGATTAAGAACTTCGCTTCCTGGGGAAATGATTCATGACATCTGCCAGCCCAGTCCTGATCAAACGAGCACAGACACAAGGTTGATATTTGAGCACTTACTATCGTTATCTATGATCTGTTCATAAACCGCTTGATCTCGGCCATGTATTTAAGTACCCATGGCCTCCGCAGTCTCTCTCTGTGCAGCCAGCCCAGCAGATACTCAGAGCCGTCAGCCTGCCGACCATACCGTTCTTCACCAGCCATGCACCCGCATTTGTTCCTCCTCTTCGCTGCTTGTACCGCCGCCCTGGCGTTTCCAGGAAGATTTCATCCTGGCAACTTTGTGGCCACTCCGGGACGTGTTCTCACCAAAACATTTACATACGACTCTACAAAAGATGTCGAAGATCCATGCAATCCCGTGACTGGTGACCCGGCAAAGTGCTTGAAATCCATGGAGGACATGGCACCCACTTATCATCATCCTGCTACTGCAGAACACAACTACGCTGAAGCCGAGCTTGCTGCAGCACAGGAAGTTGCTGAAGTAAGTGGCGCCGATTTTGATTATATTTACCAACGAGGTGCAAAAAAGTACCTCTCATCGAATTGAGAAATCGCCGGAAAGGCACCAACGCGGCGTCACCTACGACTGCTAAGGATTAGTTACGGAAGTCAACTGGGGGCTGTTATCTACAAGTCATGGGATTCTCCATCAGTTGAAACAAGAAGATAGTGTGATAAGGGAGGCTTGAAGACAGCAAGAGGGCTGAACAGCACTGTCCTATTTCAGATCTCAGGTTAGACGGTTGGGACACTGGAGAATGCTTATTGTTCGTTTAATCCCTTGTATTCCACCCTTCTGCTGATGGGGCTTCTGTCATGTCTGGCGTTTTGAGTGCACGTCATATGTGCTGTCACAGTGTACATTTCATCTGTCAACGCTCTATGAGCGTACCATTTGATATGTTCATATAGATAATATACTAGCATTATATGCCATCAATTTCAATAGGGTGAAAATCGAATTGAATGATGTTTTAGTGAAGCCTATGAACGTATACTGGAAATACAAGTGTAGCAGCGTTCGGCCCTTCACTAGGGGGTCAGAGGAACGTTGAAAGTCCAGATAGTCTTCTGCTGTCCAGGCACTATTGAACGATGATTGAATAGCAAATGCCCTAAAGTGTGGGTTAGCTCACAGTACACTTCAACACTTGCTTAAGCAATATACGGTTTCTTTGGTTCAACATTTACTTCCACAGTCCTTGTTACACCAGCACGGAACTCATCATCCTGTCGGGAGTTAGATCCACCTCATCTGTAGTCTCAAGCTCGATACTCCAAATCTGGAGCAGCTGCGAGCCAGCATTCCTCGTGCCCCATGCTTGTTCAAGCAAGCTTCATCCAGACCAGGGACGAGGCTAATCCGGACCTTCAAATCTCTTTTTCGTGACCAGTTTGATGATCGTGATGATCGGATTGGACGCGGACCCCTTGGTATAGGATTGGTGGAGACGAGCGCGCGTCTACTGCCTGGCCTGCCTTCACAGTCCATCAGACGAGTGCTTTCAGCGCGGGCAAGGGGGCCCCGGCAGCAGCCACCTGGCCTGCGTGCTCTGAAGGTTCCAAGCGCTTCACAGGCACGCCATATCCAACTCTGCTCGCAATTACGTGGTGCCCAGCCTTCACCCCATCCCAAGTCACTCGGGTCTCCCCTGCCAGGCCACCCACCGACCCTCGTCTCCTCAGCTCCCCAGCCCTTGTCTGCTCCCCAACGCACATGCATGCTGCAATATCCAATATCACATTCCCACTCGCGCTCACTGCTAGGCATGTATGGTCTTCCAGCCACCTCGTCCTCTGGTGCTGCTCGTTGATCGACCCACACCGCCCACAGCCACTGAGGAGGCCTTAGGCACTGCTTCACCGTTTAGGAGTGATACGCCAGAAGGTCTTGGGGTGTAACTGAAGTGCTTTTTACTGCAGGAATGTGCGGTACTCACTGGCCATGAGTTCCATGAGATGCAATTCAACAGATACCTCAACAGTGGTTGGATGGGCTAGGTATCTACCGAGGCAGATGTAGGCACTCACCTACTTCTATCACAAGCGTTGGCACTGACTTCCTTTGCAATGTGGCTTGCACACTGTCAGGGTATCCTGTACCCCCTTGATACGGCACCGGTCAAGTCTTGTTGGAACCAACTGAAAATTTCCTTTTAGAAAGGAAGACACCGGAAGCACATTCCCAGTTTAGCTACTCCCCAATTTCCTCAAGTGTTTTTCGTTGAAGAAGCTGGACATGACATACTCCTTTCTTTTTCATGATTGGCGGAATCGTTTAGGTGATTATGCAAAGCGGGATTATTGTGCAGGGTCAAGTGAGAACGAATATGCTATAAACTGGAGGTTAATTGTCAAATGAACTTCAACCTATGAGAAAACAGCATATATTACTACGTCAATGTGCAATAGTACTTAACAAGTGTCATTGAGTTTCAGCTAAAATCTCATACTCTTATGCTATTGGGATTACTGACTTGAGGCAGATTCAACACCTGTTTGAAACGCCGTCAGCTAGGCAAAACCGCGGTCTAGAATTGCTAAACAGACCTATCTTCTTAGAGTATTGCTATGTACATACAACAATGGCTCAGTATCTCAACCTTTCATGTGCTGAACACCATTCCTCCGTTGGCACAAACTACACTTCCTGTGCACCAACCGCCCTCAGCACTACATAGCATTCCAACTACGCCTGCAATTTCCTTTGCTGTGGCCATCCTACCTCCTTCTACTTTATATATCTTCTTCTCTTCCTCATTCATCTTTGTCACATCCATTGCCGCCAATGGAGTATGTTCAATGAAGGGCCTTAACTTCTCCTTAAATTCCGGCGTTGTTGTCCCGTACATGTCCGTATCGACGGGCCCTGGATTGACCGCATTAACTGTTGCCCGTTCTGCTAACTCTCTTGCCCATGTCCTAGTCATTGCTTCTAAGGCTGCCTTTGTTCCACCATAAACAGACTGTGCCTTGAAACCTTGACTGGACGACACCGAAGACAGATTGACGATCCTTCCACTCCTGTCATTAGGCAGGTAGGGCAAAGCTGCCTGAACAAGCAACAGCGGGCCTAGCACGTTGATGTTGTATTGCTTATAAAAGCTCTCGATAGTGCAATCTGCTATGTATTGGTTATATGATACACCCGCATTGTTGATAATGATATCTATTCTCAATTTTCCCGTTTCGGGATCCCGATGGGTCATGGAGAACTTTGCTACGGCAAATCCGATTATCTCCGATGGGCCAGTGGGGGACCCGATGTCGGCTTGGAATGGAATGGCAGTTATGCCATATACTTCTTGAAGGTTGCTGGATAGGGTAGTGGTTTGGTCTACCGAGGACGGGGTCGTATAGTTGACGATGAGGTCGCATCCCTTAGAGGCGAGGTTTTCTGCAATTGCTGCTCCGATACCTTATGTTCCAGAAGGTATGTCAGCAATGGATTAAGGTTTCAACATTGCGATGACATTAGGTTGATGTGGGAATGTTGAAAGGAAGTAACCTCTGGAACCACCAGTGACAATGGCAAGCTTTCCTTGGAGCGGATGCTGAAATTCGCTCATCTCGTAGCGCTCAAAGATAGAACAGGTGAGTCTATAGGAAGGATATCTGCTTTTCAAGATTCAATGGCTTTCGAAGATGCACCAACTTTACCGTGAGCAATTGACCGAAACAATCAGGTTTACTGAAGCGTTTCAAAAGCTACAGTTACTGGTACATGTACTGCTTTACTTAATATATGCTAATCACCCTCTTTATTCCAAGTTCCTTCGAAGCTAACAACTACGACATCGCAGTTGCGGGGATAAGCTCTTGCTGCTGCGGGGACTCGCTGGATCTTCCTGATATGCTAAGAAGCAAACGGACTCGACTTCGGTATATATTTGATTGCGTAGCCAAATTAGGCACTAGAGTAGAGGCTAAATAGCAAAGTAGCTAAATAAATGGAATTGGTAAATTTAGCAGACGAGAGGATACGGACGATAGCAGTCTCCAACCTAGCCGGACTGATACCAAAAATGATGCAATCATATGGTCATTAAGTTTCACTATATCATGGTCATGAAGTTATTCGAAAAAAATTTGAATGAATGCGATGAAATGTAAGGGAAAAGAGAATCCGAAACAACAGAATGTTAATTTGTTATTAGAAAAAGAGTCATTACTGCGTGCATCATTCATGACAACCTCCCCAAAACACCAGCCCTAGCCAGCCCAACAGCATAGCCACAATCCCAAAGCCCAACCCCACAAAGGACTACAGAAGGCAAACTAGGACCGCCTCAAAAACTGTAAATAATTATTGCGTTAACATAGATCCATACACAAAAAATCAAATAAAATGGAATGATAAAGAAAGAAAAGGAAAAGGGAGAAAAAAATTGACAAGATGGCACGTTGACTCCAAATTAACTTTACCAATTGTAACCCTCCAAGACTGATTACCCTCAATACTACTCTCGACTTCCGTTTTGTCCACTCAACGCTTCCCCCAACTTATGCGCAATACTCTCGGGAGACAATCCATAACCTAATCCTCTTCTCGGTTCTTTACCTCCGGTGGGATGGTTTAGAAGCCCTTCTACAAGCTGGGTGCCCGAACTATTCTTTCGGGACCTTGATCCACTATTTGTCCCGTTACGTTGCAGCGGCGGCGGCGGTGACAAGGGGTCTGCAATGCTAGTATCTGAATGAATCGTCTCAGCATATCCTCCACCATTGACGGCACCTCCGGGGAAAGCATACGGTGTATTATGAGGCATGGGAGGGGGTCCATTCGGAACCTCTATGCCGCCTCCATGCTGCTGCATTTCTTCCTCTCTGCGCACATCCTGTCTCTCGTTGTGGTCCCTATAAGGTCTTTCTACGACAGGAGCGCCGCCAACCATAGTAGCTGGAACCTCTCGAGATCGAGATTGGGATCGGGAAAGCGATCGGTGATGGCGGTGGTGACTATGCCTGGATAGACTTCTGCTTAAACTTCGACTTCTGACTCGACTCTTCTCGCGGTAATGGTCAATGGCCTTCTTCGCAACAGCGGCTGCTACCGCCGTAGCTACTCCCCTCTTGATTTTCTGTCTGGTACTGGAAGGCGATGTGGAACGGTTCCTGTGAAACAAACTGTGCCTACGTCTCACCCCTCCATCGCTATAGCTTCTTCGCATAATTGGTCTTGGTCGGACTGCGTAATTATCTTCGTGGTGATGCTTATAGTGATGGTGAGCAAGTCCAGCAGCGGTTGCACCGAGGGCAGCAGCAGCAATATGACGCCCCATATTACCCCGATGCGGAGAAGGTGACCTGGAAGATGGCCTAGATCGACTCCCATGACGGTGACGAAGGTGTCTTGCGGCTAGACCTGCCCCTATAGCTGCAGCGGTGCCAGCTGCAATTTTCGCCTTTCGATGACGGTGATCGCTATCTGACGGAGAGGTGTATGACTCCACTGAAGCGGATCTAGATTGCCGACGGTGCTTCCGAAGTTTATGAGCTGCAATACCAGCTGCTGTAGCCCCCAAAGCCGCACCCGCTAATTTTCTCCCTCTATGGTGACGACGATGATCAGTATCAGAAGACGTATATGATTCCACAGATCGTGAGCGAGATCTATGGCGGCGCTTGTAGAGTTGATGCGCGGCGAGCCCCGCAGCTGTCGCACCGAGAGCAGCGCCTGCAAGTTTACGTCCTCGATGGTGTTCATCGGGGGAATCAGAGGAGTATCCATCGTAGCTCTTGCGACGTCCGCGATGATCGTGAAGTGCTTTCGCTGCACCGAGTGCTCCGACTGCCAGGCCTGCTTGTGCAAGGTGCCGAACACGTCGATGGTGTTTCTCGGACTCATAAGGTCCGGGAAGATCATCATGTCCGTGGGGCCCAGGAATTACATGTGGACCATGGTGGCGATGGTTATATATGGAGGATCTTAAATAACCATGACGAGACCCATCTTCCAGATAATAGTCATCCTCTTCATCGTAATAATCATCGTAATTTGCTCTATGGCGAGAGTATTCTGGGAGGGGATAGGGGACAGAATCATAGGGTCCGATGCTGCGTGATCCGTATGAACCACCGGGTTCACTTCCCCCATAGTACCTCCTAACTCTGCCACGACTTGAATATTCTGACTGACTTCGATAGTCGTCCACTGGACTGGCATCGCGAGGAGGCAAGTAGGAAGTTGTCTCTTGATGGATAATTACAGGTGATCGAGGTGGTGTCAAGGGACGCCTGTCGGACTCGATTATAGTCGTAGTAGTTGTCCCTGGTTGGGGGATTGTATGATACACTCGGGGGGGCGGTCCTCGCCGTAGCGAGGGGGGAATGAGAATTGAATCGTCAAGGACAATAGGCATTTTGCGGCGGGTATATGAATAATTTGCAGTAGGGTATGAGGGAAGGGTAATAGCTTGGGACTATATGGGGTACTTGACTCGACTCCTTGCGTACAGAGACTGTCACAGGAACTTTGCGACGACAGAAAGAGGTAGTGAGGAAAGGCAGTGGGGTTTTCATTTATCTCTGGTCTTTCGGGGCCTCTATATGACGTTCGAGCCCATGTCTCCCATCTCTTCCGATTCTTGTTTCTATTCCTCTAGATAGGACATCTGCGGCAGCCTCATGCTGCACAAAATTTGCGTATCCCTTCCCGCAGGTGAGCGAATCACGGAACAGTGCCAGACGTTCCTTGGTAGTTTCCACATGTCATTAGCATATCTAGGCCTGGGTTGGTATGCATTCGTTGATTTCAGTACCGAATCTGCAGGATTGGGTCACATAGAACGCAAAATCAAGCTCGGTTCATGCTGAAACCCGCGGGCTTGCCTTGGGGACTGAGAAACCGGTTGACGTCATGTAAGACTGCAGGGATATTGTATTCCAGAATGTACTCGAGTACGATACGACGTTGGGACTTCTGGGCCGCATCCCAGGATCTATGGGCAGCTGAAGAAGAATGAAGTGACACACTGCCGCTAGATGCTCGGTCGGGGCTGCTCACCTTGGTGCGCCTTTGAATCCCCATGTAGAGGAGAGTACAGATCTGCAGTGGGGAAGCTGAGGGCGACGCCTGCGGCTGAATTCTTGGCGAATCTCAAGCCAAGCTTCCTCAAATGGGCATCACATCACGTGGAGAGTCAATCACGTGGCAATTGAGCGACAGGACTGCAGTGCAGTTAACATTCAACGTTTGGTTTAACGTGTATCTGTTTGGATTTCTATATATCAAACAACCGCAACTATCATATATACATGCCCTAGCATAGTATATTATAGATCTGACTGCATCTGAAATGCACGATATAGCGCGAGCTAGGTACAAGTAGAAGGGAATTGACAAAGCTACAAGCTCAGCTGGCAGTTCGGCCCCTTCCAAAGAAAGCAAAATGATTCAACACCACAAAATACAGAAAGAGCCCTACAAAGCCTCAAGAGGCTTTGCTATACACAATGCAGTGTCTAGCGTCGGCCAGCGACAAGTGCACCCTGGTCGTTGAGGAAACAATCAACGAGATCGCTGAATGAACCACCACCGAGTCCGCTGAGGAAGTCTCCACCAACAGGATGGTACTGGCTGCTAAGCATGAACTGATCCTGAAGCAAGGCGTTCTGGTTCACGTTTGCATTTTGATTGTTGTTGAAATCGAAGTTCTCAAAACCGGGGAAAATAATCTCACCATTTCCCGGCCCAGCGAAGCCCTCTTCACCAAGTCGGATCGCTTTCCAAGGAGTCGAAGGCTACCAGTCGAGTCGACACCGCAGAAGTTGCGAAGTACTCCCTCAACGGAGTGGAAGGATTCATGTACTTGGAATTGATCTTGCTCGTTTTGATTCTCGTTGACGTTCAAGTTCTGGTTGAACTCGTCGTTAGTGTTGAGTGGAAGGAAACCGGCACCAGTTTGAGCCACGGGAATTGCAGTGGCAACAGTGAGGAGGGCGGTGAGGGTAGCGGCCAGAGTGGTAGTGAAGTGCATATTGACAACTGGAGTAAATGTCAGCGCACGAATGTCAGTGAAATTTGTTCTCTAAAAGCTCACTTGAAAGAATGAAAGCCTTAATGGGGGTTGTTGAAAGCGAAAGTGACTACAAAAAGAGTGTCTGTTGGATCGATGATTGGATGTGATGTGATGCTGAATGAGAAGCAGGAGCAGGGGCATGAAGAGCGACTTTTATAGACAACTTTTGCTCCATTGGCACCCACAGATATCGACTAGAGGTTTCCTACAGAAGCTTTTGCTAGTGTTTGGTGAGAATGTCACTGTATGCTACAACAGACAGCCAAACCAGCCTCTAGATGTTAACCAAAGCTCACGGCGATAGTATCAGGCTTTTTTCGCTATTTAGAAAGCTTTGGGAATCAAGGTTAGGTTAGCACGGGGTTGATATGCTTGAGCTTCCCCTGTCAATCAACCTTATGATGCGAGGTTACCGGCCTTTCAGGCAGTAGTAAGCGTGTATTAGGCACCATGCAAACCAAATGTAGAGCTAATAAAGTTAAGTACGGACTCTACGCACATTTTCATTAGTCTCGAGCCCAATTGACGGGGTGAAGTGGCCCAGGGAAGTTGAATTTACTGTAACTTGAAGTATCTCACATTGACCATGTCAAAGGACACCCCGGGATTTGGGTGGAAGTTATCTGGTTACGAAGCTAGGAGGTTATTAAGGTTTACAACTTGACCAGGGATGAGTGTCTGCATGTGGTATCTTTTCAGGTACATGGGTTATCACAGGTGGCCAGGGGCGATGCTTTGGTAACATAACGAACAGTGAGTTCATCCTTGCCACTAATGAGCATTCTACACTATCAATGGTTGTTGCTTCCACTGCCGTTCGATACAGATGCAGGAAGATACTGCTAGACTCACGATGATAGGTGTTTGCCGAGAGAACAGTTCACGTCGTAATCCATGATGGAATATGATCCAGGAGCATGCAAGCTACGCAGCCCTAGGTTTCTGACAGTCGAGACTGGCTGATAGAGCGTTTTGAGAGGGATTGTACCAATCCATTACAAAGTTCAAGGGGCCCTCCGGTTGAAAGTAACTTTCGTTTAAGGTTCGAACGAGGGCCTGGAGGAGCATTGAGTTTATTCTAGTAAGGACTTTTTTTTTTTTTTTTTTTTTTTTTCATATCATTACTTGTATACCGCCCTGAGAGCTATGACGAGGATAAATACATAGGTGATAATCGGGAAATGAGAGGTAGAAAAATCAAGACAAAGCACATGATAAAAAAAAAAGATAATCAGAGGAAATAGACTCTGCACCATCTCCCTCATCTCTTCGCCCATCTCAACAATTCCAAGGGGCCTGTCTCGTCCTCCCCATTCACTGGCGGCTTCCTTACTGCCTCTAGCACCCCTGGTCACCTCCTCTTCCACACCTCGCACCTGGTCCAAATATGTGCAGCTGTCTCTCCATCCCATAGGCACTCTGGGCGATCTGCCTTTCCTACATACTCTGGCCCTCAAACCCTTACACCCCAGCAAGTTATGATACCCAGCGTGCCTGTGAGTTTCCTTAGCCTTGTAAGGGGTCTATAGCCCAGGTTCAGCCTGTTTCTCTCTTCTTCCCTGCGTCTTTTGCCTGTCATCCTTATCCCCGCTTCAGTCACCACCTACTCTTGAGTAAGGACCCTTGGATTCTGATCCAACGTGCCCACGAAAGCATTTAGTAAGGCTCGCGGGCAAGCATCGCAGGTGCACGTGCAACCTCACCGTTCAACGTTAACTGCTAACCTTCTTCAAAGCAAGCATACTTATTGCTAGTTAGTGCTATAGCGGCAATATGTCTGTCTTGTGCGAGAGCATGCGCTTTTCAAAGTAGGCCTACTTGGTTTACGTACACAGTCGCCTTGCCATGGCGAATAGCTGCAAGCGGGGTTATGTGTTAAAAAAAAAAGTACACAGCTACCCCGAACGTCCGACAGTTGATTAGTCCTATTATGACTGAATAGCCAAGTATATATAAATGTTCGTTGCGACTGATATAGCCCAGCATGTGAAACCACAGACTGGAACTTTGTGGTCAATTGCTGTAATCTGACTTGGCCGTGTGCCATTTCAAGTTCCCAATAATCTGGTCATCGCGTTGAATCATAATACTTGAGAAAGTTCAGATCTTAATAGTACAATTCATGAAGTATCCATAATCCCTCCAACTGAGCCAATATAATGGTGAACCAAGAAAAACAAAGTACACGTGAAGACAAATATAACTATATGTAGTAACAAACGATGATCGAAAAACTCTACAACCGCCAACTCATTCAGTGTGAGTATCCGTATGCCTTTCAGTAGAGTCTCCTTCTGGTGGCTGTATGATGATATCTCGTTGACCTCCTCGTACCCCGCCCATCAGTTCCTCTCATTCGGCGTGTACCTGCAGCCTATATGATGATCCAACACGTCAGTTATTCCTCTAACTTAAGAGATGGACGAAAACATAACCTTTTCACCTGGGTTTCTCATTAATGTGCCCCTCAACTTCAAGATGGCGCCCGAAATTTTATCTGTGAGGCTAGGTCTTCTCCGCCTCCTGGCACGCCTAGAGGGAACTGTCGTCATCCCGGCAGGCCTCATAGACGAGGACCCATACGGTGCAGCCCAAGTTCGATGGCTATGGGTACTATACGTAGAAGGGGCATAAGTTGGAGCCGTGGAAGTGGTACCGTAGCTATAGACGCTGCTAGGGTAGTTGCGGGATGCATGACCAGGAGTTGCGCCAAGCAGGCGGGATATGAGAGACGGTTTTCTATATGTGGTCGCGCCCGGGCCATAGACCGGACGCAGGGGGTACGTATGATGATGGTGATGGCCATGGTGGTGACCATGGTGATGGTGATAGTGATGGTTAGAACCTGAAAAGGGCATTACTGGAGATATTGAATGTAATTAAGAGGTAAGTGCTCAATTAGCCGTTTCTATACGTTAATTCTGGCCTTCAATGAGGATGGATAAAGCAGATATATTAATAGCTGACTTTCTTGGTATTGCAGAGCAGATGTTAGGAACGATAAGCCTGTGGAGGTCAAATGGAACTCAAAGGCATCTTTATAGACAAATTTTCTCGCTGAGCACTCTTGATCATTGCGAGTACAAATACTTGAAGATAACGAGAGAAACAGGAAATGCAAATATGACGCCGACATAATCTCGTAAGTAGATATCATCTTGGCTGATCGTTAATCTCAACAGGGGCACGTGCGCGTACTTTTTTTTTTCTTTTTTTTTTTTTTTATTCTTCACGTAACCCCACTTGCAGCTGTTCGCCATGGCAGGGCTCCTGGGCCAAGGCCATCAATGCTCGGAGGCAAGCATACGTGTGCGTACTTGATGCAGTGATACATGTACATGTATGTATTGATGGGTAAACATCCTTGCAGCTGTCAGTAGAAGAAGGGCTAAATAATTTGAAATGGTGGGCCGCAGCCCTACCAGAGAGATTAATACTTTCTGCGTTTCTCTTGTCATCGGGCTATAGATCGACCATGGCCGAGATTATTGGCATGATAACACTAAGGTCTCTAGCTAACTGGCGGCGCTACTCTGAGTCCTCCTGGCTCTGCATTCACGGCCTTTCAGCTCATCACTGTCAATGTCTGGATGTTCACCCCAATATCAGTTGCACTATAAGCAGTAGTGACTAGGAGTTTACTGTGGAGCTTGCATGCTGGACAAACAAGGGCTCTAACTCAATTGGGGTATCTGTGCAGTATGCAGTATCACACATCAGCCCTACAACGCGCACGGCCATCTCATTACTTTAGTCTCATCGAACTGAAGCTGCAGCCCTCAGGCGTCGGACTGCTTGAACCTCGCTTATACCGAGCAAGCAGGCACGTTAGCGCAGTGCTGGCTAAACTCGATAATTGCGCATACATCAATGGCAAACCTAACGCTAGAATCATGAGCATTTCTCACAGCAACTACGGCACATGGCCGATCACTACAGTTATTGAAATTGATCGACGGGGGTGTCAATGTACGGTCGTGCTGGTAGGTCATTGGTCGGCCTCCTTTAAGCATACCATTGTTGTGCTCTAGCTCATGGTGTGGTTGGATGGGTTGTATTGCTAGAAATTCTCCGTAGCTGAATACACACATGATGATTAGGAAGACCATCAGCTAGCCCTAATATACCGTACTTTATCTATCTTATGTTTTTTTTTTTATAAAAGAAAAACCTGCTTCTAGTTAGTGCATTATCAAAACAAGAACCACATGAAGCATTGTGCTGGATCGCAGCCTGTTTTCGATGCGGAAGCGCAGGACTAGTGCAAGCTCCGCAGGGTTCATTTAAGTTGTGTTCCGTGTTTCAGTCGTGGCTCGGTCCGTTGCATCATGCTCCTGTTGCCAAGGTCGTCTCTTGATATAATACTGTATGTAAAGAACTCTACATATGACGAGTTGCAAGGATGAGGTAACGCAACCAAAGTGAACTAAGACAAATCAAGTGGCCAGACTGGAATCAGTAACAGTCGAAGAACCCAGACAATATTCATACCTCAGCCATCTTTGCAATGGCTGAAGAGTGGTGGTTACAATATACCCAGAATCTTTAGATTGTAATAGCCACTTCACTCGTGATCATATCTGCAAAAGGGCTTGGTTATTCCCTGGTACTGTATTTTACAGTGATGCCGGTCACGATACTGAAGTGGGTTGTAAGAAAATTAAATTTATTCCCTCTATGCTCTTGATACCTTCATATTGCTACTTCCTCCACTTGCTGGAGGGAGTTCAACGGTACGAGTGTGGGGTATTGGGGTTGGTGAGACATGTGGGGGTGGTAGTGATCTTTTTACTGGAGTGGGTGGGGGCCAGTACTGAGAAAGCTAGAATTCTGACCATAACTATACTCAGAATGTGTTCCAATTCAATTTTTAAACCTGTAGAGATTCAATCCCACAGGATAATAACTTGAATCTAGCATAATTAGAGCATGGTATGGAAACTAGTAAAAGTTACATGCCTGGAACTAGAGGTAGAAGTAAGGTGAGCAAGTATTGAAGAGTTTAAGATATTATAGGCCATTGTGCATCCAATAATAGCTCTAGCAATTGAGGATATGCATTGGCGACAGCTGTAATGAGTTTCTTCACTACTGCGTTTTTTGCATTGTATTATCTAGTATAGATTGTGGCAATTAAAACTGGGAAGCCGGCAATTGTACGCCCTCTACTACTACCAACCTGGTTCACGAGACTACTACCAGCCGCATCAACTATATAATGGTCCAATAATACTAGTATGTATCGCAGAATGTACTCGGGGGTGCCGGAAAGTCTGGCGAATTATGCAGCGCCAAGGTACTCACGTGCAGTTCCCAGTTACGTACCCAGTGCTGTGGAGCTCGAAAACATGACATGGTTTAGTGGCCAAAAGTAATGAGAAACCATACAATTTTTTCGACACATACAAATATGCAACCACCGCAACCACACAACCATCAAGAAACTCTCACATCTGAAATTCTGTAGAATCATATACCTGGAAAGAAAATGAAACTGACCACCAGAATCTACTCAAAAGACCCTTGCAATTGTAAGATGTAAGTATAATATATAAGAATACCAGACATAGGAAACTTATAAGGCATCGCCTCAAGCTGGGACAGTGGAAGTGGTCTACCCAGTGGCAAGCTATCAAGCTCATGGAGGTACTATTAACTATAAATTATAGCACCCCTGCTTATCTGGCAACTACTCGATGTGTACTAATTTTGAGCCTACCACAGGCGCAGTTCTCTGTACAAATGGAGGTACCTTGGCAGCTGCACGTGAGTACTTTGGCGCTGCATAATTCGCCAGCACCCCCGAGTACAGTACACGAGTTAGTAAGCCAGCGATTTTCTGCTTACATAAAAGGCATGTGACTAGTGACCTCTGTAACCGCAGTTGTAAGTGCGGATGTATCTACTACTGTAGTTACTAGACCAAAAGGACAATTGACAAATATGAATCACTATTCGCTAGTTCTCTATAGCTCATATAGTCCTCACAACCTTGTATATTACATGCGTATGACACCGCATATGCTGTTTACCCTGTCTCGCACACTGCGCCATGCCTTCCACCTAGGTTAGACATGAGAAACTGTATATCAGTTCATCTATATACTGCTCATAATGGCAATACTTACAACTGTTGCCTGTTGCATATTCATGCATATCTCCATGCTGTCGCTCACCTAAGCACTCATGCGTAGCCCCATAATACTATTCTGTATCCTTAGAATACCCATAAGTAGAGCCTGCTGTATATTCTATTGCACTATTAGTACCATTGGGCTTTAATAGCCATTATATAGTTGATGCGGTTGGTAGTAGTAAAGGGTTGGGCTAGCAATAGCCTGCTTCCCAGTTTTAATTGCCACACTCAATGGAGAGAACACCTAGATAATATATTGCAAAAAACCAAGTAGTGAAGAATTAAAAAACTTATCCTTACTTGCTAAAGCTTCACTAAATTATTGGTGCAAAATGGCCTAAAATACCTTAAACTCCTCCTCAATACTTGCTTGCCTAACTTCTACCTCTAGTTCCATGCATGTAACTTTTGCTAGAGTTCCCACACCATGCTCTAATTATGCTAGATTATTATCCTGTAGTTGAATCTCTACTGATTAGAAATTAGATAGGAAGACATTCTATGTATACTTATAGTCAGAATTCTTTATTTCTCGGTACTGGTCCTACCCACCCCAGTAAACAGATCACTACCACCCCACCCCACATGTCTCACCAACCCCAGTACCCCACACTCGAGCCATTGAACTCTCTCCAGCAAGTGGAGGAAGTAGCAATATTAAGGTAAGATCATAGGGGGAATGAATTTAATTTTCAATTCTATTAAAAAAATGGTACCGGCTTCTGTATCGTGACACGCTTCACCGTACGATACAGTATTCGCGTACTATGCATCCAGGCAGTCCTGGAGAAGCCAACCTCTACAACTTTATGTGCTAACTAACCCCTTATCTTGCCCTCTCAATACATATATTCTACTGTGAGTGAATTGGACACGCATAGTTAGCATCAGAACTTTTTCTCAGTGAAAGCCTCTTGAAACAACGGCATAATTTCGCATTTTGTTCCAGTCAGGATAGAGTTCCGAGCACGACAGCGAATCTTGATCCCTGAGGCGTGAGACATATACGATACGGTCCGAGTCGATTAAGTTGCAGAGTTACCGCCTGTTGCCCCAGAAAACTTCTAGTAGTGGTGCGTAGACGTTAGGTAATGATAGCGGGTTCCTCTTGTTTCGACTCTGACGCGGGCGGACTGGTACTATACTAGGCCCTATGGTTACAAGTTCTAATAGCTATAGGTGCTAGCAGCAAGTCGTTTATATACTTAGCACATAAGCCCTCAGAAGCAATAGGTAATGTAGAGTACTTACAAATGATCGCACCAATAGGAACTGGCGAAGAGACTGAGGATCTGGTCATTTATGCAAGCACTTGCAGGTAGGGCCTCACGACTACTACAAGTACTAGCCATGTACGTACTTACTCACGGGATCAATGCTAAGGACATTTAAACTCTGGAGATACGCCCATTTTGTGACATGACAGATCTGATGGTTGGTATGGGTCTGGGTTTGAATACCCCCCTATATGTTTTGGTCGAGTTTCGACCCTATATTTGGCACTTTCTGCTCTCATAAATCAAAGCCTCAATACGCCAAACCTGAATCGACCAGCCGCCAGTCATCCAAAGCCTTCACGATCTATCCTGCCCATCAATCTCATGATTCATGGCGTCAGTGCTTTTGATAGCTCTTCCTCAAACTGATTTCCGTATCCCAATTCATTTTTTGTTACGCCATTCTAAGAGGGCCTTTTTCACAGACTTGTGCAGGCCGCACGCCGCAGATTGCAGGGCTCAAGAAGATGCAGGTGACCCAAGGGTGGGGCAGCGGCGTTGAGGTAGCTTAGCTGGGTGGCTCAGGCGTTGGGGCTGGGCGGGCCATATCTCGGGAAGTGATGCGTACGAAACGTACATCAGCTGGAGGGCCAAGTACGCTTATATACGACCCGTATCTCTCACTCAATTCTACGAAAAAGTGGCATTTTTTTTTACTTTGCTGCGCGCAGGCTTAAAATACGTAGTAGGTGTCATATGTAGATATGAACGCGAAGAGGTGTGAAAATACGCCAGGGGTTTGAATCCCTACCAAATACGGTACTGACTTACATATGCAAGCACTAGCAGCGAATTCACGGCTCGTCTCGACACAGTCAATTTCTCGAACCCTTCGGATCGCCAGACAAGTAGCCGAGCGCACCCCCTTGCGGTAACACAACAATTTTAAATCGTGAAGAAAATCTTTGGATTCTCCAATGCTGACTTATGCGTTCTACTATTGTTTGTAATTTTCCTCTAATTTATTGACTTTTTTGTGATTTGTTCGTGATGCACCGACAAATGGTGCATTGGGGGTGCGCTCGGCTGCATGTCTCGCAACCCCAAGTGATACGTAACTTCCATGAGCGCGAGCCTATTTAACAGCATTTGATGATGCAGGTGGGGGCAAAGTTATAGGCCGTGCGAGCGGTCTGTGAGCAGGTGAGGCTGAGGTCTGTACCTGACCTTGGGAGCAAAATTGTATGGAAAACACCCGTCAGTAAGCAATTTCCATCCCCGATCCGGTAATAGGCTTTTCTCGCACGGCCATAACATCCCCACCTGCATCACTAAATGCCAGTAACGGGTACCGGTAGTACTAGTACTAATTTGTTATTGTTTACGTCCCCGACGGTGCCTGGCTATTCCACTTCTTCCGGGACTATACACGGCATAAGCTTTACAAAGGAAACGGGGTTTATCCTACTTCTGGGTACCTAGTAGTTGGCAGCCCTTAGCATTCTCTACCACTGCCTTTACAGCACACCCACTGAACACAGCCTGAACTTCCATCTATGATATAATGGCAAGGTGTACCAACGCAGGTTGGGGAAATAACTATACAGCATAATACTATAAAACTAGATAATAATTGTGTAGATAGCTGTCTGGAACAGTTACAAAAACAGTTGTCACTAGGTGTGAAATGACCATCAAAACAGTTGCTGAGACAACTGTCAAAATTGCTTCCAAAAATGACCATCAAAAGGTTGCTGAAATGACTCTCCAAATGGCTCTCAAGATGACTGTCACAACAACTACCGAAATGGCTGTCAAAATGGCTGCTGCATTGGCTGCTGCAAAGCCGCTACTCAAATTTTCATCAAAATATCTTCTGAAATGACCGTTGAGACTGCTACCGAAATTGCTGAAAAAACCTGCTGCTGCATGGCTGTCAAAATAGTTGTCGAGATGATTGCAAAAATAGCTATTCATACGGGTATAAACACTATCAAAACGGTTCCCAGAATAGAATCCAAAACAGCAGCCACGACAGCAGCCGTGATTGTAGCCATGGCAGCAGCAAAGTATCTGGATTGGGGCTCTCCGATATTAAAGAATGCTCCTCTAGCTAGGTTCAACTACTAGGAGCCAGTCCAGAAGTATACTAATGCATACTGAATACTGCATACTACATTTTATACAATAGCCAAGTGTCCGGATACTTTTGAAACGACAAGAGTTGAACATGTGCTGTCCGTCATCTGTCGTACATAGTGATCACGGCTGAACTCAATGTGTCCTTAGAAACAACGCGAAAATATCAACACGCATGTACAATTGCCTAGACACTAATCGGCGTGGCCATATGCCTATAATTGCTCACCTGGTGCCAAGCCATCATCTGGGACTGTCCTTGTCTGATATAATACCGCTTTAGGGAACAGCGCAAGCTAATTCGGAAGCCGCTCGTCTTGGCCTGCTCATCTTGATTCCCCTAAAATGGGTGACGACATACTTGCCAAATACGCATCAGAGTGCTTCTCAATTTCTAGAGGGCATGGCGCGTAACAAACCAAGGATGGTAGTCGAAAAAGCGAATGAGAATGTGAGGATTTGTAAAACTGGAAGCTAATGGGGGCTTTATGGTATGAGGCTAGCTTTATGGGTGTGGGAGACAAGGTATATATACTGGAGTGAAGCTCTCGCGGGCGAGGATAGTCCTTCATTCTAATAACACTGTCCCTCCAATCACCTCACGACTGAATCTACAAAGCTTTCCAACAAACCAGGAGGAAAATACATCAAGAAAGTAAGAGCAACTTCTCCACAAATGTTTAAGCTATCCAGCCAACGTGCAGCCCTCCTCACCTCGTGTAGAGCCGCAGCTGCTCGTTTGGCCACGCTCCCCGCATATTCCTATGCACCAGTGAAGACTTACACTCCCTTCTTTGCAGCCCGAAAAATCTCCATTTCGGGGAGCAACGCAGCTGCAATGTCCGTCACTGAGGCCATCAAGCACGACCATAGAGAGCTGGAGTCGTATTATCACAACATTTTGAATGCCCCTGATGATGATACGGCGACGAGGTGGCAGAATCAGTTTGTCTGGGAGTTGGCAAGGCACTCTGTGGGCGAGGTAAGTAAATATGCAGCAGTACAACTACGGAAGCCTAACTCAATTGGGGTTTTAGGAGCTTGTTGTGTATCCTGCCATGGAGAAATATCTTGGAGAAAAGGGCAAGTCGCTAGCCGACCAGGACCGGTCTGAGCATAATGAGGTCAGTAAATATACCAAAGTCGATTCATCTATCTTGAAAGACTCCAACACAAACGTTACTAAAACGTTGAATAGCTCAAAGTCATGCTCAAAAAATTTCAAAACCTCTCCTCCACCGACACCGAATTCACCCCGACCTTAAAGGAGCTATACAAGGCTCTCCAAGACCACATCACCCACGAAGAATCGAACGACTTGCCTACCCTCGAGTCCGCCATGACGGGGGACGCGACGGCGGAAATGGCCAAGAGCTTCGAGCGCACAAAGCTGTTTGTACCCAGCAGGAGCCATCCAAGTGCGCCGGATAAGCCGCCTTTTGAGACGGTTGCGGGATTAATGGCTGCGCCGCTGGATAAGTTGGCAGATATCTTTAGGCGTTTCCCGACTGAGGCGCATGTAAAGTAAACTGGTTTGTGTTTTATTGCTAGGAGATGTGTGGGCGAACATCTAGGAGTTGTAGTGTGGGCGAACAAGGCTAATCCCACTCACGTGCTAACTACTTATCATGATGAGATGGCATTACGGGGAAGTGGAAAGGGGTTCGGAAAACTGGGTTCCGCCATGCCTATGTTTGATGATTTTAATTGCTGCATTGAGATGTTCATAGTACTAGTACATGTCAATGAATGTCTGAGGAGTTTTTGCTTTTGATATTTTATGTAAGCTAAAATTTTGGGGATTAACTGACTTTGATTCAATTTGTAATATGGCAGATCTTGTGCTCGAGCTCTTCAATAAACGTAGGCTACCTGCTTCGCGAAAAGTCCAGTACTCGTACCTAGACATTATTTGCGCCTTCGCTGTTAGCTCAGCCATCTTTCGACGATTGAGTCGTCTTGATGATCTTTTGTGCTCTAGAATGGCCGCGATCAGGCGTTTATCCACCACGAGGATTGTCGCTGATGCGGGTCAAACTACGTTAGTAGTCTCATGCCAAGACATGCCCGACCATGTTTGTCGCCCTTAGCTAAGCAGTGCAGAGTACTGCACTCGATACCGCTGAATTGGAGTCACCGTTATTATTAAGACAGTCCTGCGCAAGAACCCCTGTAAGTTTCTGGTCCCCAGCCTCATAAGGGTTCTTGGGTACCCAGTATTTCACCAGTTACACCCCACCTCCGCTTGAGTCTCTACACACCGCACTAGTGCAGACGGCTATTGTTCGAGCATCGCGATAGGATCACTTTCACAGGCCAGCGACAACTGCTCTTGCAAGCTCTGCCACTGCGCGCAACTTCTTACGGTCTTCTCCTACTCGGAGCCACGACTCCTATCTATCCCTGAGCACTCATGGCGGCACAGGAGTACTTCGGCGGGCCGCCGCCAGTGTATCCACCTGTCGACCAGCAGCAGGGATACACCGGATATAGCCCTCCGGCTCAGTATTATCCCAGCGCACCGCAGCCAACTCCCCTTTTAGGCCCCGACGGCAAGCCGCACCCGTTTGCGCACTACCTCCAGCCGCAGCCGCAGCCGCAGCCGGTATGCGGATCCGTTCAGCCCTTGAGGTTACGATGTGTTTACTAACACTACACCTTAGGTTCCACAGTCCGGCTACCTTCAATCCTACCCGCAGCCACCCCCTGGAAACGCCGTCGCACCCTACAACCAGCGCCCGCCATCCCCCCTCCCCCTCGGCGCGGATGGCCCTCAGGATCGCGGCCTCGGCTCCACTCTCGTTGGCGCCGCTGCAGGGACAATGCTCTCGCGCAAAATGGGCGGCGGCACCCTCGGCACAATTGCTGGTGCTGTCGGCGGAGCGATTCTAGCGAATGCAGCGAGCCATAAGATAAAGGATAGTAAGAAGAAAAAGAAGAAGAGCAAGAAGCACGGCCATAAGAAGAAGAATAGGGGGAGCTCGAGTGATAGCGGTAGCGATAGTGATAGTAGTTCAGGTGGGGTGTTTAGGAAAAGGTATGCGTTAGGGTATTCGACAGGGGGAGGAGATGCACTGTGGTTCAGGAGTAGGAGACGGCATAGCAGTTCAAGCTCGGATTGAGATTCATGATGACGGTGTGCCCTGGTTTGGGCTCAAGGTAATGGCTGTTGCATGGTTTCTGATTTTTTCGGATTGGTATGTCTGTCGGTATGTTACGCGCAATACCCGGGAATGTGTATTGGTATTATTGGTTCATGATTTGGTTGCCCTCTTATTTCCATACACACATTAAGTTTTATTTTTATTTTGTTATTTTTGTCTATTTCTTATATATTACTTAATCGTGTTAGTTCTGTGTATTTTTGCAATTATGGGCTGCTATCTTGCTTTGATGATGGATTTGATGAAGTTCACAGGACGCTGCTCAATGGGTTTTGGATTTTATATCCATTCTTTGATGATCTACGTTTAGCGAGTCTGTATGTATGTTTGAATGTTTAGTATGGGTGCTAGTTATTGGCCTGATTGGACTATCTGACTGTTATATCATGTGTATTAAGTATTCATGTGTATCAAGCAAGTATTCGCCTGCAGCAGGCCAGCTGTCGATTTCTTTCACCAGCCCACTACAGGCACCAGGAACGCACACATGTACTAGACAAGACGACTCCGTTCACAAGCGGGTACCTGCATTGAATAGGGAATAAATGAGCATTCCCTGATCAAACAAGATACAGATCTTGCCTTTGTGCATCCTATGGATTCTGGACCTCAAATGCCTAACAATTGCCCAAGCTAGCCCAAGCTAGCCTCTCGGTATTTTGGTCATTACTGTAGAAGAAAGCTCAACAGTATGAATAAACATAAGCATAAAAATAAAAAATCATGCTAGAATATCACTTCGCGCTAATGCTGTAATAAAACTTTTTAAATTGCTTCTGTGAACGAACCTGTTGGTGGTAAACGTATATTGATATCCATGTATCTTACATTGCGGGCGATATGCAATGATGCGAGAATGCGGTAACCAGCTGCAGATGCTATATTTGCCACCGTCTGTAACCACAATCAGGTTTATCATGTCCGTAAGAAGGCCTGTTTAAGTGTTTTCAACGTCCCTGGCTCTGCAGGAATGAGGGCTGAAAGATATCCGTTGATGAACCAAGCTGAAGTTGAGTTAAGTCCTACATCAAAATGGCGGCTCTCGTTCACAACTGCCTACCCTCAGCGCCCAACAGGAACACTCAACACAATTGAGTCTTTTGACTCAACACTTTTACCCCAGCTGCCGCTAGGATGACTACAAGTGCGTGATCTTGCTTCAGCAACAGCGGAAAATAACAAGGGAAAAAAGAAGGGCATCGGAAAGGCGGAAGATTAAGATGGAAATTCCTTCCAGTGCTGCGATAATGCAAAAAAAGAGACGCAGATCGTTGGAAGGAGTCCCACGAAAGAGGCACGGTGTCAGAGGCCGCCTGGTTGCACTCCTCGTACCAAAAATAGTAGTCTGGGCTCGAGAACAGCACGGTGTGTATCCGTAGTGAGATGCCTAGCGCGTGTAGGTGCTTTGAGCACTGCAAACTAAGACAAGAAGAATTTCTCGTACCACACGCTATGACGCTGTGCAGCACTCGTTGCAAGGCATAGCAGTGTAATGCATTGGCTTATAGAGTAGCAACATAATGCCTTGAATGATGCAGCCTTTCACCACGTCAGGGGTGTATATGTGTGACGTACAAGTATCTTCGATGCTAGATCAAATAGCTTGGACGGCCGCAAGTCTGCAGAATTGATGGGGCTCGCAAGTGAGTTCTAGAAGAGAATCACATATCTCCGAATTTACAGGCATGAAAGTGAACGTGACTATCTTTCTGTCTCTCTTCCACCAGAGGGTATTATGGCGTGGAGGGCAGAAATGCTAGTGAGTCGATCAAGCTCACCGGTGTACCGGTGTACCGTACGTATACCCCGGTGATGATGGGTGGCGGGGGTGGTCCGTTCGCGGGGGGGTTGCAATTACTCTGAAGTCAGACGTTGATAGCATCTCGTACCTACTAGTGTACTACAGGTCACCCTGCTATAATGAAGGCCAAGAATCTGACCAGTTTTCTCCAGTTTTCTCCAGTTTTCACTATAGTGAGGGTCACGTGCTGGCCCAAGGTAGGCAAAAAAATGTCAAATGCGGAAATTTTCAGTGTATGATATTCAGATCTCAAGTATGAATTCAGTTCCTTACCAAACAGCTAATATTATGTCTTTTCAACACTGCTTTGGATGCCCAGCCTAGAGAAATAGAAGATATGTCATGCTCGCCAGGAAGTGGGACAATGCCCAAGAGAAATGACTTCAGAAGACTTATGCAAATTATTTCCTAATCCCGATGGCGAGCTAATGGCATTATCAGCAGTCAGATACACTAAAAGTTTTTTTCTTTTCTTTTTTGTACATATTGAGATATCTTGAATTAAATTACCACTCTGCTAAGCCTGTTACATAAGGCAGTACAGCGGCCGCCCCCCCGGTATTTCACGATATGATAGCAAGTAAACTTTACCTGTAGCTGAATTAATCAGTCCTGAAACGTCTTTCACTTTCACTATAGCGCTTCTTTTCACTATAGCCAGGGCGTTTTAGCTGCGTGCGCAACCGATCTCGCCCATTCCTCCACTATAGCCAAGATTTCACTATCAAGAGTTTCATTATATCTAGGGTCCTGTATTGCCCATGCAAGCCCATTACTGAGCACATAAGCAGAATCCTCGTTGCAGCTGCAGCTGTCGGAGTGACAGGCATTGAGTAGCTATAGCATCATATCCCAGCCTGCTAATTAAATATCACATTGGCATGAGAAGGCTCGAAGCTGTCGCATGTCAGATCCTGCGCCAGTTTTCACAGGTAAGGCCCAGGCTCTCGGCCTATCGCTACCGCTACACCGCTGATGGCTGGCAGTACTTGCAGTCGCTCTGCTGATGGCGGCCCAGGAAGGGCTCTCGTCGGGGCCGGGCTGTAAATAACCTAAGAGCGCCCCCCCCCCCCCCCCACGGCGAACACGCCAATACGCAGCATAATGCATATAAGCAACACTGGCGGGATGCTGGCTGCTTCGACCCTGCTGCTCTGCTGACACCCAGCTGTCACCGCCACTACATCTGCTTGTATCTCAATTGCAGGTAGGTACAGTATGCACTTACACCAAGTTCGGCAATAGTTATTGGGCAATACACACTGCGCCGTGGGAGAGAGAGAATCCGCCCCGCCCCCACCAGCTGTACCTCAAAAGTTTCTGTTGAAAATATCATTGCATTTGGATGTTAATTTGCAATTGTGGTTTCATACCCTAATTCTTTCAGATATCCGTTCTGGAGATTCGCGGTTACGTTGGTTACCTACATACTGGTTCCGAAATCATCCCCCTGCACGTCGCCCCCAAAGTTAATACTGCGCCGCTTTCCTCCTGGCTTTAAGCAGGCAGGAGCTGAAACGATTTCTTTTCCTTCCAGCCCTCTCACCGGCGAGCTGCACGTTCTCTGATTAAGTCATTTAAAACCATGTCGAAACCCTCAAAGGACCTAGGTACATATCCGTACCAATATCACTACGTGCATCGCCGCTCTGGGAAAGCAAAAGCCGAAGAAGAGGACGAGGACGAGCACGAGGACGAGCACGAGGACGAAGATAGCCGTCCGGAACACCAAAGATTCTCAAGCACTACAAGATTGACGAGTCCTCGCATCATGTTTACGCCGCCTATGCCGGTTTCCCCAGAGGATCAACTTTGGCTTCCTCACCAGTCACATCTAGACCCTGGAAGCTCTTACTTACTTAAGGAAGGAAATATGGTGCCCCGCTCTGGTGATGAAGGAGGAGAGTCGAGTACGGCGCATAGGGTAACGTCAAGCTCGAGCCCTCAACCACCTTCAGTTTCTTTTAGGGAAACAGAGCGCAGAACACCGGACTTGGATAGCCTACTGGAGAGCCCATTAAGAATCAATTTTGGCAGCAAAAGATCTGATGCGCCGCCGCCCGGGCAGTTTACCAAAAGTCATCGGCCGACCAATTCGGATGGTGTAAGTGATGTCAGTAACATCATCGGCCCGTCCTCTCCAGGAGGCTATGAGGAGAGGCGAAAACGGATTGCCACTGCTGTAGGTGAAGCGGCATTTAAGTCGCCTATAATAGGAAGTGGTCCCAAAAAGGCAACCATGAAGCTGGAGCCGCATGAGGTCATTGACCAACGAGCTGAGATGACTGCAGTGTGGGGTATTCATTGGTACTTGCCCTCCGTAATGGCAGGTGTGTTCATTGCGGGCCTTGTTGGGGCTCTGGGGCACCACATTTTCTACAGTACTCTTGATGGGCGAGAAAGTGAAAACCAGTTGTCAATGGTACGAATTGGCACGGCATTTGCCTTCTTCGTTAAGGCCAATTTAGTAGGGGCTGTGGTGTTAGCTTATAGGTGAGCAAGCAGGATTCGTATCAACTTTGGGTGTGGAAAGTTCAAGAGTTTACATTCATCACGTCAACATGTATGAAGCATGGGTTTAAGAATGCTGACTTACAGTCCTGTTTCTGCTGGTAATGTGATAGGCAGCGCATATGGGTCGATATGAGAGAAAGCCCAATGAAAATCAAAGTCATTGACGCCTTATTCGGAGTGATTGAGGATCCTACATTTTTCTTTACAAATCCACAAATGCTGAAACAGGCAAAATTAGCCTCACTGTTGGCTGCGGCCACTTGGTACGGTGAAGACCATGTGTTGCAGAGCTGATAGCATGTTGTACTAAGTCCATTGTTTCATATAGGCTCATTCCTATTGCTTCAGTCCTATCTCCATCTTCTCTCACCTCTGAAATCAGCCAAATTACGCTCAATCGCATGTGTGAGGTTCCTACCTTGAACTTCTCGGCTGAGAATGCTTATGATTACCGAACAGCTACTGAGTTCTTTGGTAATTCACTTGCCTTCTACAATTTGACAGATCCAGACGATCAAACATCCGATATGTCCTACGACATGCCAAGTTATATCAACAAACGTCTTGTATCTCAGTCGATTTTCAATCATGGGTACGTAGGACCTTCGTGGACACCTTGTCCAGGCTATAACTGCACATATATCATGGTGATGCACGGGCCGGGGTATAAATGCAATGACGTCGAACCAAGCTCAGAGTTGAGTGCAAGAAATCCTTTGAACGTGGAGGATCTAGCACCAGGCGGAGACTTTATCTATCTCTCGAATGTCACTCTAGGGGATTTTGAAAAGCCGAATCTTAAACCACATGAGTCGGATCTCGATCCAGACTGGATTGTTGGGACTTTCCATTATGAGCCAGAGCTCTGGATAGGCTATACCATCAATACATCAGTTCCATTGACTGAAGAAACAAGCATATGGAAGGATGTTGTCGACGGGAAAGTCCTGAATCGCTGGACCCATAAGCTGGAGCCTAAGGTTTTCCATTGTGTACATTACCATGTCATCTATACGTTCAACATTTCCATCAGCAACGGGCAGCAGAGTGTGGAAACCAAAAATATTGAATATATCAGGCCAGTAGTGGACACAACATATGACCTCCGCCGGGATAACCATCCTGATCCAGAGAAATTCGTTAGGCCTGGGCAACAGGGATATAAATTGACAGCAATATATCACGCCGTTGGAGCACTTATGAGGGCCTATCTTGTGGGGCACATCAAATACCCAAACAACCGTCCTAGAACAATACCGATTACCACTGCCGGACTTAGTATGACCAACCTCGTTGATCCAATGACTGCCTCTACTGTTCCAGATCTTCGAAACAATGTCCAAAAATTCTACGAGGACATTATCATCACGCTTTGGTCTTCCCAAATATTGGTCATTACTGCAAATACAACGGTTTCTTGCACGGTTTCCCGATATGAAAATAGGTTCAAATATCATAGAGCCAATCTATGGGTCGGCTATAGCATAGTTGTTGGGGTAACAGTTGGTGCTTTGATTGTTGGTGCATTGTCTTTGAGAAGCAACGGGATCGTCTCAGATAGTCTGTTCTCAAGAATTTTGGTAACGACGAGGAATCCAACATTGGATAAATTGAGCCGAGGAGCTTGTCTTGGAGCGGATCCATTCCCACAGGAACTAGAACAGACGAAACTGAGGTTTGGGGTATTACGAGAAAGTCCTCAAGGCGGGAAACCTGGCCATTGCGCATTTGGGACAATCCACGAGACTACCGACATCGTGAAAGGAGGTGTATATGCTGGACTTGGTGGGATGGATGGGGTTTTGGAAGCGGGATACAGTGGATATCAAACCGACTCTCAAAGACAGGTGGATGCCGATCAGTCAGACGAGGAGGAAAGTTTATACACCTTCGCATCAGATAGTGAAGGTACCAGACTGTTACCCAAACGCGACACCTAGTCTTCGAGATTGTGAACTTTCTGTGCTCTGTGTTCTTCTTTTCTTCTTTATATCATTTATTTGATGCACAAAATCTTACCTCACCTCTAGCTTATCTTTGTTATTATTTTCTGTTTCTTCGGAAAAGGTAGCATTTGGTGTTTTCGATTTTGCTACTATTTATGGATCTTTTTTGTTAAAGATCAGGAGTTTGTTGGAGAATTTCAGGAGTTAAATTTTATTATTGCTAGTTAAGGAAGATTTTGTCAGACTCAATGTAAGATAATATTTTCATATTTATTTCTCATTTTCCAACTTCTATCTACTAGAGCTATCTTGCGTGGTTGACAAAGTGCAATTATACGTACAGTGAATACCGTCAGGTTCGCACCCAGACTCTCTTGGTACGCTTATATAATTCGCGAAAGGAAGAGAGTGTCTGGTAAGAAAACAGTTGAAGATTAGGCAACGAGCATCATGGGGCATATCACGTGAGGCTGTCATGTGTGAAGGAGCCACGAGAATGTGGATACCACATGAGGTGATTCCACGCGATGAGATATCTATGAAAATTCTGGATACGCTCGTTGTAGGAATTAGCAACGCCATACTCGCACCAATTTACTAGCAGCTTATATATGGGTGTTAGGAGCATATTGTACGTGGTTGTATGCTGAAATTAAGAGAGAAGTTGAGAGCAAGAGAGATCAATTAATACAATACGTATCCCTGCGCATTTTATATAAGTTGCTTCAGAAACGTCTCCGAAATTGGGGGCTTTCAGGCTCCGGGTGCCAAGAGCTCCGCAGATGCTAGTGTATCTTATAGCGATGCTTGGATTATAGGTAGAGGAATAGGTCAGTACGCAGTATATTAATTCCTCTCCGAAAATACAGATATTTACATACCATCTCCGAAGCCATTCTGGAAAGTGTACTCGAGTATGACCAAGTTGAGAAGCTGGGCTTGTCTTGACTACTCAATGTGCAAACCATTACATAATGGAACACATACTGGACTTGATAAAATGTTCTCATACCTAGACTCTGTTAGGAGGTTTAATTAATTGTATAAGAAAGAGAGTCTCATACCACGCATCTCCAATATCTAGTGTGGTTACCTCTGCATCGAAGCAGCTTTTGAATAGTAGAGGGATTTTGCAACATGCGGGTAAAGTTGCTAGAGTAATTACAAAGCATGATTATTTAGGCCCACAAATAACCGTAACAGCAATAGGTAGGGATTTTGCAAGCGACTTGGGAGTGCGGCTTGGGTAAAATTCTTGGTACAACCTTAGCGTTCAATCTGACTTGTTGCGGCACAACTGGGGGTGCATTTCGAGTGCTTAAGAAGTGGAGCTTATCTGGCATTTCTTGCTTCACGACTTGCTTGAGAAGCCATTTTTATTGATTCTAATGATACTAGTAGAGGAGTGTCTAAACATACTATAGACGGAAGCGCAATATAAAAAAATGATTTGGTATGAAATCCAAGTTATCTTCAGAAAGGGGGTTTACCCGGTATACTTGCTGGTAATTAAGCTGTATACTCGCTGATTGGAAAAGTATTGGAACGCTGCATAAAGCGTCTGCACTATTCGCCTTTTGAAATGTTGCATATTTTTATGCAGCGTTCCAATACTTTCCGAACCAGCGAGTATATGCTCTTAACTGTGCCACAAACACTTCGTTGCTACGGCAACGTTGCTTAATAATTACTAGCAACTTTACCCGCATGTTGCAAAATCCCTCTAGTATAGACTTCTGCTCCGAACAAGCACTGCATGTCTGGAGATGAATTATGTGAGTCGTAACTCATCAGCGTAGGTCTAAAAGGCTCTAATCCCATCTCCGATAATCTTAATCTCTCTCGTGGCTTATACGGAGCAGATAACTCCGTAATGACTTTTAGAAACCAGCTCCATATGTTGACTATCATTTGCATAGCTTTGCACTAAACTACCACACTAGTTTAATCTCATGTGCTAACCAGCTCCGGGACCGGAGCAAAGTAAGCTAGACCTTGGAGATATTTCGTACCAGACTCTCTTCTATTCGCGAACTATTTAAGCGTGCCAGGAGGGTCTGAGCACGAGAACACAGGTTGTTGTGAAATCTCATGTCAGACTCTAATAATAATTATGATTTTTTACTATGCGGGATGTTGCTTGCTGCGAAAACGATACCCCTTGTACTTGTATACCAGCATAAATACCGGAACACCAGGGGTTGTCGGCAGGGGTGGAGAAGTGGTCTGTGTGTTGTAGGAAGCTGTAGTGAGGAGTGGGCCTCGCTGAGTGCAGATACTTTTCTTTATCTTCTAGAAAGCATGCCTAGACATATGGCTGCCGAAATTGTTGCGGATGGAGGACACACAAATGGAGTCACAGTAATTCATATATTTACCTCCTGAACATTCAATTCAAAAACTGGCGTTGTTCCCTAGCCCATACCCCTGTCGGCACCCCCTGGTGTTCTGGTATTTATGCTGGTATACAAGTATAATACTATACCTTCACTTCATTTGGAGGAAACGAAGGTTGGACTACTAGGTGGTATTGGGACACCTGACTAATGCATAACATGCGCTATGCAGTACCGGGTATACACTAGTATATTTCTGGATTGGCTAGCGAGAGCAGCAGTCCAATCCACTTACTTTTGCTACGGCTGACCTCACAGCGACCTGCTATTTTGGGTTCTATTTCGGTAAGCATTTTCACAATTTTTATACTTGCGCTATGATAACAGCTATTTTAACAGCCATGCAGTCATCAAAAATAAAGGTCCTACGGAGTTCACGCAATATGTATTCAGGCGAAGGAATCTGAGGTCGATATCGTTAAGTCTGTTGAGCGAAGAGTTGCAGGAATCGCACACTTCTATACATGAGTGAAGATACAATAAACCGAACATGTAAATACAAAATATAGTTGCATGTTAGATATAAGTGCAGAAATAACAAATAGTAACAAGCGACAACAAGCGCGCGTTAATCATGATCTACATAGTATTATACAACAACCGGGATGTGCGGGATGATCCGCTTCAACAGCAGCAGCCGTTTTGACAGTTGGTAGGAGTTTTGATAGTTATTTCAGAAACTTTTTTTTTTGACGGTCATTTTGGCAGCTGTCGTTTCAAACCTATTTTGACAACTTTCTTTACCTATTCCGGGGTGCCATCCGCACTACTATTATGTATCTAGTTATAGTGCTGTGCCATGAATATGCTACTTTGATTGCTGTTTGCAAAACTGCAGATGTAAGGTGGTGGTAGAGAACTGAAAGGGCTACCAAGTGCTGGGTATCCAAAGTAGCATAGTGCATACTGCATTACGCACAGCCCATAATATGCAAGTCAGGTGTCCCAATACTTTTGAAACAACCTAGTACATCCTTGTTTCTTAGATGATTCTTCATTTGCGGTTGTTGACATATTCCATACGGTATAGTCATGCGGCGGCGATTCAACTTAGTTCACGCGCTGGTAATAAGAGTAGCTCATACAATAGTTTCGTGGCGGCATAGGATGCCTTCCCGCAGAAGTTGTGCTTGTGGATATGGGGAGAGAGGAAATGCTTGCATGGTATGGCTATTTTATTTCTGCCCACGCCACCTCCACGCTTTAGATCGATTTGCGAGCCGAAGGGCAGGGCTGACAACAGAAATTTAGGCGCTGATAGCGGATAAACATTTTTGCAAAGGCCAGCCGGTCGTATCTCTGTACATACTTGTATCATAGAGTACTCATCTTCATGGCCATGAACTTTTTCCAATTGACCTTTAGCATTCGTTATGTGCTTGCTATAGTTCATTGATTGAGTTATCATTCTAACCCTTCCTTGAATATATAGCTTGACGTTAAGATGTCTAAAAACGAGCATAGAACTTCACTCTCAGCACTTTCACTTTCCAGTGATACAGAAATGAGAAAGAGGTCTCAGATATTGAAGATAGCAGGAGTATTGTCTCATTTGAGCCGAATTTGAGTATTATCCAAACATTCATTTGATGCAAGGCGGACCTTATCAAACTGGCACTGGCTGAAGCATTGAATGATTGCAGGAATCAGATCCACCCAGGCCTTTTCAAAGCACTCTATGAGAGTATGCCATGACGGGTCGTAGCAGTACTGAAGGCGAAGCGCTGGTATACTAAGTATTAGTGGTAAGAGGCTCAAAGTTGGGCAGTTTAGAGGGGTATCTTGAGCGAACTGAGCCTTTTCTTGAAAGTCTTGTTTCTGGTACTAGTATAATCTTCTATTGGTGTAGTCTCCTGTTGATGCATGTTTAGCTAATTTCCTTTGCCCTTAAAATTTGAATATACAATCTACCCTTGCTATACCGGATCGCTAAAATCTGGCACTTTTCGTCCGGTATAGCAAGGTTCCGGTATCGAATAAAATGCTTGGCAGACAGGGGGTGAAAATTGTTTTCAGATTTAAATAATTACTGAAGTAGGAAATAAATGAAAACATCAACTCATTCCCATACCCAACGAAATACATCAATATGCGTCATTCACAAATCTAGAAAATCGTGCTTGAGAAGCATCAACTATGTAAATGTCGACTAGAGCCAAAGTTAAGTGAATTTGGTAAACATTTTTGAGATGTATTGGTAAGATTACTGTACTTTAACTTAACTTGGATATCCTAAGTATCTAACTTATTATTTATGGCTGACCAGTAGCTGTATCTACTTTATCTGATATTTTAAGACAAAGTGATAAGTGGCTAGCAATTGAGCTCGGAAACAATAGTACATGGAAAAAGAAGCAATGAAGTGCTCAGTTTTCATTCCTTGAACAACAATGTAGCAAGTGATGGTAGCAGCGGTAGCAGCGGCGATAGCAAAGCAGTACAGCAGTAGTGGCAGCAGTGATGGCAGCCAAGTGTGAAATGGGGTAGACTAAGATGTATTAGTGTGTCCGGTATAGCAAATATTATTTGTATGGTTCTTGTCTGGAGGTTTCTGTCCGGTCCGAAATTGTTAAGGCGTCCAGTATAGCAAGGGCGATGGGGAACGGATGTCGCAGCTAGAGGCCATCCGGTATAGCAGTATAGCGAGGTCCGGTATAGCAAGGGTAGACTGAATGAGTATACATTACCTGGAAGTTTGTTAATGTATTGGAGTTAAGTTTGATATTTTTTTCCTGGATCGTGGTATTCTGGTTATGAGATAGTCATGGTAGTCTCGTTACAAGGGCTTGATCTACTAATATTTTTCCTGTTGCATCATCAAGGTCATTGCAGTGAATACGCGCTTTTCCTATTGTTGCATAGTGAGGGGGTGGCGTACACTTTTTGTCTAACTGTGAATGTAGTGCGTGTATGTACTATTTGATCATCCGATCACTGATCATGATGACTGCAGGCAGCGAATAGTGCAGCTATTATCTAGGCGACTTGTAGAGCCAAAGCAGCTCTGTTGCAGACTTCTAGGGCGTGGCAAACCATTTACATCCTGCGTATAGAAGCTGGAGCCACCCGAGAAGACTTCTCTAGTATGATGTAGTGCTTTGAAGCACATAAAACACCGGACAGCGATGTATCAAGAGAAGATGCCACAATGGGGGGGCGCCTACCCCACGCCGCGAGGATTTTGCGTCCTCGATAGACCGCAAGCTCGGGGCTCACCCGCGTTGTACATGTCCCCGGTTAGCAGATGGGAGCGAGTGGCTGCAGCAATAAGACAAGAAGCTCCTGTGCGACCGGGCGAATACCATGGTGCCGATGCTCTTGCCCTGCTATATTTGTCCCTTCTTTGCTACGGCACATCCCCCGCCCTCGTGCTGCCTGCGCCTGCTCTGCCCACTCCCGGCACTGGAAGAAGTATCATATCCAGCTGCTCGGGCGCCCCATCTACGTCCCTGCGCTGACCCCAAACCCCGCCAATCCCCGTGACCCACGGGCGAGTCACCGGCATGGACGCCATGCAGCATTTAGACTTGCTTTGCCGGGCACGAGATTGTTGTTCTGATTATGCATAGGTACAGAGAATCATGACGACAAATGGGAACAGCATCTTCGGACTTTGCAGCGTCAGCCCTAATGCGTCCCCCACAACACCGCCCGAAGGCACCCTGCCCCCATGTCTTACCACCCAGCCAATACTGAAGGCTAGGTGCAGCGGCTTGCAGCTGGATGCAGAGCGGTATGATGCGAAAAGGCCTTTGGAATGTTCTCACGCAAATGTGTGTGCGGGACAGGCTGAGCGGACAATCGCCGCTGCACCTCACTCACCTCCCGTGAATGCGCGGCTTCGTGCAAGGATCGCTTCAGGCTGGAAATAGATATCTCGTGGCTAGCGTATTACCTCTCCATCCTAGAAGCTAGCTATGATATGATAGCATATGATACTTAATGGGAAGGGGTCAAGATTCACCATCAGTAGGATCGGAATGCGTGGCACTGGTTCACGGTCAACTGTATGATGGATGCCTCCCATCACATCGCCTGTAGCTCTTAACTCTCGCAAATTGGGGAGGGGGGCCAGAAATATAAGCCATAGCATTTCCACACCGCCGCCAACGTGCACCGGAAATTGCAGGGGTTCCTTCCAACCCACCGATGATTGTTAAATATAAGATATTGGCATCCACACTCGCCGCCCGCCGGTGCCGCAAGAAGCTTGCTTACTTTGTACTTAGAAGGAGAGACTTCTTCTTTTCCCTCATTTCCTTCCTCCAACTCGCTCAATTGGTTCGTTCGACACGATCTTGTGGACGTACCGCGTGCAATTTGGAAATTAGAAAATACGAGGCCCAGCAAATCTTCTATTTCTTACTAACCACACAGTTACGGCTATCAACACTTACGATGCAGCAATCACTTAAGTTTCTCAGTGTGGTGGTCCTCGCCTTTACGTTTTGCCAGGCAGTAGCTGTTCCGAATCCAGCTCCAGAGCAGGTCGCACAGGGTGAACCGAACCCCCCTTCGCCTAGTTACCAGGAGGGACCTGATGAAGGAAGGGTCAATCATATTGTCACGGTTGCAAAGGTTTGTTCAGACTTGTGCTCTCAGCATTTGTTTTCATTTTCGGACTTTTCAATAGAGCTGATTCTTATCGCGTTAATGTGGGCTAACATCAATTCAATTTCTTGACAGCGTGCCCATCAATTCGATCCGACGCAGATAAATGCTACCATCGGAGATACCATTAGTTCGTCGCTGTGGTTTCCCTCTACCCTTTTTTCGGCAAGTAACTGACATTCAGCCCTTTGCCAGCATTTCAATTCTTTCCCAGAGAGCACTCGGCAACACTAGGGGACTTCAACTCGCCGTGCCTTCCATGGGGTGTAGAGCATCCAGGACAAGAGGATACCTGGTCTGGATTAATTAAGGAGACGCAGTACCTCCCAAATGTTCGTGACTCGCATTGCTTCTAATAACGGTTCAATGCTGACTTTATGTGTGCATAGCCCCAATCATGGACCTGGAGGGTTGACACGAACGACCCGCGGTTTTTCTATTGCAGCGCAAAGGAATCATGCACACGTTGGGGGATGGTATTTGCTGTCAACCCGTATGTGTCACAATCTACTCATTGATGTCAAATATCATCCTGACTTTTAGATAGTAATACGCAGCAAACATTTGACGAATACCAGAAACGGGCGAAGGAACAGCCCTATGAAATGAGCCCTGGCCAAACGCCTCCGCCGGAACACGGAGGGGATACTTCGGATGACGCAACTTCAACGCCTCCAAAGAAGTCCCTGTCTACTGGCGCTATTGTTGGTATTGTGATTGGAGGGATTGCAGCTGTCGCCTTGGTGGGCATTTTGTTTTTCTTGGTGGGACGTTCAAGGAGAAAGTCTGATGCAGAAAAGGCAGCTGCAGAAGCAGCCGCCGCCGCCGCTGCTGCTGCTGCTACTCAGCCACTGGACGCAGGGCGAGTACAATCATACTATGGAGACCATCCGCCACCAGGCTACGATACCAGGTTTTCCACATTCACTCCAGCACCACAAGGGTGGGAGGCCACTAAAGCGCCACTTCCCCCAACTAGTCCGAATCCTTCTCAATACAACCCTCATGCTTCGATGTTCGGAGCACCTGCACCTTCTGGCGGACATACGTCCTGGGCGGCATCGGAGTTGCCGGGACAAAGTGTAGTGCCACAAAGGGTGGAGATATACACACCCGGTGTGGACGATCGAATACCATTGAATAACCCTCCAAGGAGTCCATAGTGGAGATATTTCTATTCCGTTTAATGATTGTGCGGCTCCTGCGGGGTTGCTTGCACAGGGATCGGGCGAAATGTAAAAATCTCTGGGATATGAAGTAGAGATGACGTGAGATGGATATCAGGATGGGATGCGGAACAAGAGCGGTGAAACGGACTTGTCTAGTTACGAGACTAGGACTTGTCATTCAAGTAGCGTAAAACACGGCTTCTTGGCAGCGATCAGCGGAACGAGACCAATGAATGGGCTATCTCAGTGGCAATCACAGGGCATTTTTGATGTTCGACCTAGAGGAGACAAGCATCTTATCGTGGCATCGAAAACCAGAATCATCAATTCCATTGTGTTGTATCTTGCATGTGTCTATGGTATAGTACAATGGGGGGCTTTATACCATTGTTCATTTCTCAATTCGATTCAGTTATTGTACAGTTCTTTTTTTTTTATCTAGTGTTCCAATTTTCTAATCTATGTTCAATGCATATGCATTTGCAATTGGTTCGGGACTTGTTTGATACTGTCACCATATTTCACCATGAACCAGATTATTTATTTCATTCATCTTTTCATTTTCCTTTTTTCGTTATTTGATCCTTCCATTTCTTTACGTTCTCAAACACTCCATTATATTTTTCTTTCATCTCTACGACGTGGGGGCTTATGAGCCTGACAGCAGGGTTGTTCGATCTCACAATGTTCGTGGTGATGTAAAGTTTAGTTGTTCATGGGAAGGATGACAAGAGCATTTGCGTAGAAGGGGCATGGCAATCCATATGTGGAATGGTAACCACAAATATATATGAGGGAAGTTGATTAGCACACTATGAGTTCTGTAGAAATATCCGTTTTGTAGGGAAGCTTAAGTTATATACATCCTAAGACACTAGGAGGTTTTCAAGAATGACTGGGGCGTCACCGGAACCTGAAACGACCAAACACGAAAGCCGCTCTACTTCATACTTCAAACCTATTCACTTCTAATAGTAGTTGTTGAGCGAACCGGCATTATTTGAAGCCAAATAACGATTGGAACAAGGACATAAGAATTTCAATCCCGTCGAGCGGATAAGACAGTTCGAAATCCGCTACCAGTGGACGGGGTCTGCCGAGAGAATCCTCTCTCTGTAAATCGAAGTAGGTGATATTTTACTACATTTTATTCCTCTCCTTGCCCAGACCCGCACTTTGTACTCTTTTTGTGATACTGGTAGCAGCTTTCGAGCTGGATTACCCACCGGAGGAATACTAGTATATAAGATTAGTAACGTTCTAACACTGCGCGTAAGAATTGTGAATGGCATGGCAATGCGAGCTGGATAAAGATGTGTGCTTAATATGATGCTTGCTTACATATATGTAGGGATTCCAGACACCGATAGCTGCGTAGACTCTAATGCAGTCATGATAGAACTGTTCTTTACTCGATATAACTGATATCCGGGGAGCTATACACACTAGAGCAAGATCCTGCTTGATTACATGCGGCGTTTTTTTGGAGAGCTAGAAATTTATTTGTGGTGGGTGGGTGACACCGGTAGGGTGACGGTTCGAACACTAGTACGTCGGGTTTATAACTACGTACTAGTACTGGGAGGGTAAGAGAAAGTTGGGGCGAGGGCTCTCGTCCGGAACGGGCTAGCACTTTTTAGTAAGGGCAAGCAGTATCATATGTAGAGTAACTCGGGGGTAGGGGAAAATACTTAGAAGCGCTATGCATGTATTAATGTACGCCAATCGATAGGGGGGCAAAAGCGAAGAAGGTATGACTTCTGGTCGAAAAGTCTTCAGAAATTTTGTATGGGATTTACACACAAAAATACAACACATGTATTTGTTAACTACATACAAGCTAAACAGGTGTTGCATAATTCCATTTGACTACCATAACAGTGAAGCTGATCCAGCACACTTCTAAAATGACAGGAGCCTTTTTTATTTTTTATGCATTCATCATGTAAAGTAATAATTCAGACGTACTCAACTCAAGTAGCTTCTCAATTGTGAATTCTATGACCGAAACCTTTGCGTGCCAACCTCGGATTTTCATTCCGCTATTGTACGAGGCTTTACTTTAGCAGGTGATTTGAGGCTGTGGCTGGGAAATGGAGTTGTGCGAGCTGGTTGAAAACAAACATTAAAGAGTGTGTGTAGCGATGCGAAGCGTGTAGGGAATGTAACAAGTACTGTATTACATAACAAACAGGTGGACTCTATCCTAGCAACTATCCCTGCCACATTATATGCGCTTCTGAAGGCTTACCCCTACTCCCGAGTACAGTAAGTACTAGCAGTGACACCGGCCTCCCGACCGTGAGACGCTCTGCAGTGAGAATGAGGTGGGATCAGGCCGTATTAAAGAGAGGACCCCACTCATGAGAGAGTGCTTTTTGCTTAGTCTAGGTGCACTAGCCGTACGACTTTTCAGCGCTGCTGCTGGTAAGAGGCAGGTAACAAGTACTTGATATTATTCGAGAATGGCCATATATTAAACTGTGCCGCCGTCGAGCTTCCGGCACTATTCAGTTGTGCGAGGGTTATATACCTTCAAGCACTCACCTATAGGCTGCCCTTGTGTGTGTGCGTGTATTTTCTGGATAGTTTACATAGATACATTGATACAGGTACTTGAACTTTTGGCTGCTGCAATTGTCAAGGCAAGATTACGTAGCTACATAGGTAAAAAAAGTCGTCGTGTTGTACATAAGCACTACGCAATATATATGTATATGCAGCTTTGTTCGTGCCCAGGCTCTCTTGGCACTTTTAATAGCTCGCGAGTCTGGTTACGAAACATCTCCGAGGCCTAGCTTACTTTTGCTCCGATCCTGGAGCCGGTTAGCGCATGAGATTAAACTAGTGTGGCAGTTTAGCGCAATGCTATAGTTAACATATAGAGCTGGTTTCTAAAAGCCATTAATCTGCTGCCGGCCACTGAAAAGTAGCTTGCTTACAGCCCAATGAGTGACGACAACCATAGGGTTAGGGGGACTGTTTGTTTTAATCAAATTTTGATCAATTGATTGATCTGAGTTCTCGACTATGAAGATAAAATTAGCAGATTTTACTGCGAGCGACTGCGAGCTGAGCGACGCTGAGCGACGCTGAGCTGCGCTGAGTGACTCGGATACTGAGTAGGAGATTACAGTCACTGGACAAAAGTCTTGGTGAAAGGGATCTGAGCACCTCGCGGCGACAGGGTTGACATGAACAAAAATTGACATATCTCAGCAACGAGAGACCCAATTAAATATATTACAATACAGCAATAGGGTTGTGGAAGCATTTTGGTACTTAATAGCTAGAGTCTCATGCTGAAACCCATTGACCCAACATTTAAAAACCACGTGATTTCAATGCACTATAATTTTTCATACCTCAATTAGAGAGACAATGGGTTTTTCTTTCTATAATTTGCTCCCCTGTTAATAAGGCCAGCCAAAAGAATTTCGGGCCAGACTGGCCCAACGCTCTTTCTCATGCCCTGTCACTGCCCCTGCCACATTTTTACGCTATGCACTGCATAGCGCTCTGAGTTGACTCCAGCTTCAATTCGCAATCTCTCTAATAGACATGACTGCAGACTCTATACTTTTGATTGTGGAAGAGCTGTTAGGAACTTCCACCTTTCTGTGGGAAAGAAAGAACTTTGACAGATGCCAAGACCGCCATTTTCCCATCTATTTTGAGGCATTAAAAGTGGTATCCGAAAATAAATAGCTTAACAGAGATTGCACAACACCATGTAAAAAATAATAAAAATATGTGATAGAATCTATTGATCAAGTATTTTCATAGTAGAAAATATAGCCCTCCAAAAAAATTTTCCTACAAGAGAATTGCTCTTGGGAAAGTGCAATTTTTGTTTAAAATGCATTGCCCACTTCTTTAGTAATAGCCTCTAGAATTAGCTACCATTGTTACTGCAACTACTGCCTATGTTATGCAAACAACAGAAAACGTAACTCTACAACTTGCAGGTATAAATGTTAAGATTTATCTGCTTGATATGGAGATATGAGCGTTGGAATCTCTTCTTGTACAAATTTGAGGTGCCAAAAGAAAAGGTTTCACCATAGTCTCGTGCACAGTCGCTGCTGACGTCTTGTCACGAGACTAATTTCACCAAGACTTTTGTCCGACCATGCAAGGTAGATGTTTCGTACCAGACTCTCTTCCTTTCGCGAATTATTTAAGCGTGCCAAGAAAGTCTGGGCACGAGAACAATGCAGGTTCGGCTTGTTCAATATTCATTACTAGTAGAGTGTGAGTATACTCTGGTGGTATTTAGAGGATTCAGCGTATGATACTTGGTGATCTAGTGTGCTGCCAAGAAATAATAAGCAAAGACATCGACCAAGCCAAGGCGGAGGCTGAAAATAAAGTCTGGGCATGAGAACAGATTGAGTTTATTCTTCGCAAGGCAACCCAATGGAACACGAGAACATGCACAGAACCCAGTTTCGAACCCACAGAACCTACACAGAAGATGATTCGCCCTGTCTGGAAACCCGTCAGAATGAACAGGATGTTGCAAAGCCATCGTACTTTGTTTGCTGGTCATGTGGTGAGAGGCTGAAGTTCTTCTAAGTCTCAGAGGTAGTCTCATTGTTAACTAATTTGTATAGAGCAGAAATGAGAGCGAACAAAAGATGGAAGAACTGGCTACATCATTCAAACCTGCAACCATACAGATCTAATATACAGTTGATGTATGTTCTAAAACTAACAAAGTTCATTTAGGAAATCAATCTGATCAAACTTAACGAAAAGGACTGCTACTGATGTTTACAAACTCGGGAATGTCTGGACAGATATGTGAGGCTCATGTTCACGTTTAGTGTTAGTATCATACAGTTGTCTTAGGCACTGGAGCGGTATGCTTTTTACTTGGGTCTCTGTTTGGAGCAGTCACTGATATCGCCTAGGGGTTGTATGAATTGTTCAGCCATAGCGTAACTCGCGTGTTACGGGTTCACCGCGACCGTAGTGTGGGCGGCCGGTGGAGCGCGCGAAAAATGCGAAAAATGCAAGCGCATACGAAATGCGCATATGCGACGCATACGAAATGCGCATATGCGACGCATACGAAATGCGCATATGCGACGCATACGAAATGCGCATATGCGACGCATACGAAATGCGCATATGCGACGCAAGCGATATGCGAGCCGACGCTGGTAGGCGGCATCGCAATCGCATAAATGAGTGCTATATGAGCTACGCAGAGAGGACTAGCGAGCATCGCTAGTCAAGTGTCTTTTTCACCAGGCGGACGGTAACTCTTTGCGTTTACCACCTCCGTTACATCGCGAGGAGGAGTTGAGGAAGGAATTTAGAGATTATGGGAAGGAAACCAAGGAGGAAATAAAAGAGTACGTCAAGGAGAGCGCAGATGCGAATACCAGATATATTTTGTCAGAGATGAGATCGGAGATCAGATCGGAGATCAGATCTTTGGAGATTAGGCTCAGCAGTAAGACAGAATAGTTTTGATAGAATGATAAGTGAGCGGGTGTCGGAGAGTGCCCTAGGGGCTTGGTATGAGACTAAGCGGGTGTGAGGTTGATAATATCAGTAAGAGACGCAACAAAAAATATTATTACAAGACGCATGCCCAGACTATTATTTTCGGCCTCCGGCCGTAGTCCGGAACTAAAGTCATCCGAAATGGGGGGGTTGATTGCGGCCGCATTTCTTGTATACTTATTCCCTCTGATTGTATGTCAGGTCTTGAGGAGGGTATGATCCATATATTCTATTTGCATAATTTCTGATTTTTAATACCCTGTGATGCATGATGTGAGAGAAATAGTTGGTACAGTTTTACAAAAATACATACAAACTCTACCCGCCACTCGGGTGGCGACCCGCTGTCGGGCGGCTGGTCTTTTGAATTTCGGGTGGCTTTAGTTCCAGACTAACAGGTTGCAAGAAGTATTAAATATTCGGCTTGGCAACCGGTCTCTTTAGGCTGGGTACGAGAACAGGACGGCAGGCAAAAAAGGTCCAGGTAAAACTCAATTAAGATAATAATATTCTCATAGGTGCTGAAATAACCCACCAGAAAAGAGCAGCCATTGTGGCCTACATTGAGGTATTCGCATACCAAATAGCCCAAGCAAGCTTTTATCAATAAAAACAATATCTACAATAATGAAGATACTGAAAACAACATGCACTGACATCATTGAGAATGCAGTTTTGAGAGCTTCACATATGCATCAGCTGAAGTTGTGATAAAGTGCAGATGAGAGTACTGCCACTGGAGGTAGGTCACTACTGCTTGTTTTCACTGCTATTGCAGTGCTCTTCTGTAGCCTGTTCCAGAGGCTTTTCCGGAAGCTTTTGCGGAGGCTGTTCCGGAGGCTGTTTGAGTAGCTGTTGACATGCTACGAGCAGCTGTTCGAGCAGCTGTTTAAGAGGGTGTTCCGGAGGCTGTTCTGAAGCTGTTCTGAGGCTATTCCGGAGGTCGTTCCGGAGGTTGTTCCGGAGGCTACTTCGGAGGCCGTTTCGGTGCCGTTTTGGAGGCTATTTCGGAGGCTGTCTCGGAGGCTGTTTGAGCTCGAACAGCCTCTCGAACAGTATTTCAATGGCCTCTAGAACAGCCTCTAGAACAGCTCTTGGAATAGCCTTGGAAAAGCCCTGAAGAGCAGTCTCGAAATCTTAGGATCTATCAGAATAGTAAGTTTTGATCATTATAATGCATGAACCTGTACTTATCATGGTTGCCTGCAGTGCTATTTTTATATTCCTAGTAGAGACTTATATCTATTTTCCTTGTCCTGATACGTAGGTATAGGACTGTTGGTGTTGCAAGTCCCAATTTCATTATGTCAGCTGTCCGGATTTCATTGTCCGGATACTCCTGACATAATAAAATTGGACAAAATTTGGACTGGTCTCATAAACATCTGTTCTCGTAGCCAGACGGGCACTGGGTGCTGCCAAGAGGTGCAAAGGCCCGCCGCGTAGGCCGAAAATAATAGTCTGGGCACGAGAACAATAAACATCCACAGCCAAGCATACGAAAATAGTTTATACCAACTACTGCATAGCGCATAATATGCATTTATCCCCTGTCCGGATACTTATTTTTTCGGCTAGTATAAGAAGTGAGTTTGTTCCAACCAGACTAGAGTTTGTTCTTCATAAGGCAACCCAATGAAACACGAGAACCTGCACAAAACCTACACAGAAGATGTTTCGCCCTGTCTGGAATCTCGTCAGAATGAACAGGATCTTGCAAAGCCATCGTACTTTCTTTGCCAGTCATGTGGTGAGCGGCTGAAGTTCTTCTAAGTCTCAGAGGTAGTCTCATTGTTAACTAATTTGTATAGAGCAGAAATGAGAGCGAACAAAAGATGGAAGAACTGGCTACATCATTTAAACCTGCAACCGTACGGATCTAATATACAGTTGATGTACGTTTTAAAACTAACAAAGTTTATTTAGGAAATTGCTCTGATCAAACTTAACGAAAGGACTGCTACTGATGTTTACAAACTTGGGGAACGTCTAGACAGATATGTGAGGCTCATGTTCACGTTTGGTGTTAGTACAGTTGTCTTAGGCACTGGAGCGGTATGCTTTTTACTTGGGTCTCTGTTTGGAGCAGCCACTGATATCGCTAGGGGTTGTATGCAATGTTCAGCCATAGCGTAACTCGCGAGGAGAAGTTGAGGAAGGAATTTAGAGATTATGGGAAGGAAATCAACGAGGAACTAAAAGAGTACGTCAAGGAGAGCGCAGATGCGAATACGAGATATATTTTGTCAGAGATGAGAGTCTCCAGTAGCCTCGTCCCCAGGTTGGTGACTGATTCAAGATATTCATTGCGTTACTAAGCTCATCACGTGACTCTGCACTCTTCTGGTCTCCACAACGAGTAGTGCAACGTATATTGAGATAAATTAAAGGGACCAAGAGGATTGTAAGCTGGTTATAATTGCAACAACATGGGATCCACTTGCCTGGTTCGATAAAAATCAAACTAAAATAGATTTAAAAAAAAGCCTGATATAGCTGAAGGTAATGCGGTATTCTATTATATATCCACCTCGTTGTCGCCCCTAGGGGCTTGGTATGAGACTATTGTCGCCCCACTCGTGTGCTCTTCAACTGCAAACATTTGCCAGCTGCATATTACAAGTTGAGGGTAATTGCAATCCCGCACTATGGACCTCGCGATATGAATAACATCGCACACATTCACTCAGAACTGAGGCTATCACGAGTGAGGAGGCTTAGTGTGGTAGCTGCGTATTTCTAAGAAAAACCCGGATACTGTGATTTGAGTTCGAAGGAGATAGTCAGCTTGCATACTAGCAGCTCAAAGCTATGCAGCCACGAAATCTTAATCTCATGAAGCGTTGAGCACCTACGGCCTTGCCGTTAGCACGTTGGAATGCTACTTGCAATTTGAATACCATACATGAGAATACGTTTGGATATACTATGTAGTTGTTTTAAAAAAGTGACATTGTCGAAATATTCACACAGATTAATTAGGTATGTAGACATATATAATAATGTGTCACGAGCCCTTGTCAAGTCCGGGACCTATGTAGGAATTAATGCAAGGTTGTTCATGCGGGCATGGGGAATGAGAGAATATACAACGTCGAGCTTTTGAGGAGGCTCATAGGGCGATGAGGGATGCGAGCTATGATTATTATTATTACTTCAATATCATCACTCATGTGCCGCACAATGGGCTATGATGAGATGATCATTAGTGAATGGCACATCTTATACTATCAAGTTATAGCACGTTTGTATTTGAATCTCGAATCTGGCATTGATGGCTCCACGAAGATCGATACTTACGCGGCCAGCTACTTATTGAGCAGCAAGTTCAAACCACTCGAGTTGAGTGCCCAGCTGAGTGGCTGGGCCGCGCAAACTACAAGAGCCTTCAAGTGAGAATCGTGCCCAATCATACGCTATTAACTTTGCCGCAATATGTCCCCGGGCATGCCCGTTTGGCAAACATACATTCGATTGCAAGCCTATGCACCTTGTTCGGTGCGTCCGTTTCGAAGGCATGCAGTTACCCGCTTGAATGTTACCCGGGCCGACGCCAAAATCTGAAACTTGCAATGACGAAGAGAAAAAAGTGATCATTGTTGCTTGCAGTTACATCAGTGTCAGTTGGCTGAGTAGCTATGGTAGGTTATAAACACGTAGGTGTTGGGCTGCTACCAGCCTATATCTAATTCCCGTTTGTACATGCTCACAGAGGGTTCGGAGGAATACCTGAAACGGATCAGATTTTACATTGGTCATTGGCGCGGGGTATGGCCAGATTGGACGTGGAGAGTCTTACGCTGGCCACGGGGGCGAGAGCTGCGTGGGGCACACCTACAGGTACTCCAGCAGTGAAGCACGTGGTGGAAGCACGTGGTCGTGCTGAGGCTGGCGGGGAGCTGAGGGAAGTGGACACTGGACAGTACCCGGCGCGATCCAGTATCGCCGACGCCCAGCTGTAACTTTACGTTTCATGTTTCGAATGCGGCCGACATCTGCAGGATGCGCCGGTGTGCATCATGCAGGATCCGTCGAGCGAAGTAGGAACCTGGGTCCGCCAGAGGTTCACCGTCTCACAGGCATGGGCTTGTAGACGGCTGCGCCTGGCAACGCCCTGCGCAGCTACATGCTGCATACTGTGCTGTGCTGTGCTGTGCGGCGGCGGGTCGCCTGAGATGCTTACGTGTAGAAGCACGCCGGGCTGCAAGGGACAGTGGGCTGAGGCTGCAGGTGCGCCAGTGAAGCACGCACAAACGGCAGAGCGGGCGTTGCACGTACTGCGGCTGGCTGGCCCGAGCTGCCCAGCCCGGCCGGGCCTCGGCTGCTCGCGGCCTGCCGGCGGGGCGTACGTCAGCAGAGCGGCGCAGCTACGCAGAGAGACGCCCGGGGGCGCCTGGCCCGCTGCCTCCCGTGAGCAACAGGGCGCCGCCTGCCGCCTGCCGCCCGCCGCCCGCCGCCTGCCTCGGGGCGCTGCGTTTCCGCAGCGCACTCACGGGCCGAGCCACTGCCCCTCCCCGCGCTGCTTGCCGTCTGCAGCCAACACGAGGGCGATGCGAGTTCGAGTGCGGCGCGGCCACCGCACTCAGCCCTCCCCCCCTCCCCCCCTCCCCCCCTCCCCCCCTCCCCCACCCTCCCCGCAGGCTGTAGTTGTAGCAGCAAGCAAGCACTGCACCGTGAGGCCGCTGACCGCAGTCATCCACACGCACACGCTCAGTATCGCCAACCACGCTTTCCACATCCCCTCTATCGCAGTCCACGCGAGCTTACCCTCTGCTCCCCATCCTCCCCCGCCCCGTTGCAGGTGGCCTGGTCACAATGCCTCCCACTTACAAGGGGACAGGCCACACTCCATCCTCGCCGATACCAGCATCACAAGGTCCTACAAACAATAGCCCACGCCGCCCACCGCACCCCCTTGACTTGAAAGCGTTCGACTCCCAGATTCATATTCTCTTCAGAAGCTGGGTGCAACATGCATTGTCCCTTCCGATGACCCCAGATCTCGGAGCGGGTGAACTGTGGAAGCAGATGGATGCCCGAGTTGCAATATTTGGCCCTATAACATATGCATTCGATGAGCTTCTCACACAATTCTCCTCCAATTATGGGATGGACCACCCAATACTTGCTGACACCGGTAAGAAAGATATCACAGCCTATGGAAAGTGCCTAGAGACGGATATCCTCAAGTTATGTCAGCTCTGGAATACCTGCTCAGCAAGATTTCAGGACAAATTCCGGGAAACATTTGGGGCACCAAAGCGGGGAGCAAACCTAATGAAAGAGGAACTGAGCAGGCTGCTGTACATTAGCAAGGCTATGGAAAGGGTCTGGGAGGAAAACCAGCGGACCGTCAAGGCATTCGCGGCAAAACATGAGAAACAGGAAGCAATTGAGCGATGGATCGACGGCACAACAGAACCACACAAGCAAAGCTCTGGTCCACGGTCATTTGAGTCTTGGTCGATGCAAAGAGTCATAGAGGAAAATAAGTTGGTAGCTGTACGCTTCGCTGAAGAGCTGCAAGAAAAGTTGCAACGGAGGAAATATGAGATTCTGCACCATAACTATGTGCAAGACCCCCCTATGGCTAACGAACAGACGCCTGGCTCAGCCAATTCATTGAAAAATACGGCCCACGATGTGCCAGAGGGTAGATGTGTTTCTGCGGCAGACCAGAGCACCATACAAAACAGCGTTAGGGAATATAGCCCCCACCGTGAAGGGGATCAACAACGAAAAAGTAAGGAATCTTATGATGAGTATAATATTGAGGACCTGAAATATCTCTATCCAAATGGCAGTAAGCTCCATTCAGAGCTACCAGGCATCGAATTAGGTTCAGTATTGAAGGAAAAAGTGCTATCCAACACACTGACTAGCCCCACTACTCCAATCATTGGTGCTCACTCTTTTGAGAGTCCACCACAGGCTCGATTTTCGGCACCCTCCCCTTCAGAATCGTCAAGGTCCTCTTCCGGTTATATCCAGGCAACCTCAATAAAACCGATAGTCCCACTATCTTGCCTCGTCGAGAGTCCAAACTGCGATATATGCACAGCCACCATGATGGCAGTTTCTGCAGGTGACAACACTTCGACAACTGTAACTCCGAAGGAGAACCAGGGTTTCTCATTCAGAAGGATTTTTGGTTCACGGGCCAAGACATCAAAGGAGGCTCTCCCTCGATCCACCACTTCGCAACCGCACGTTTCCCACATCCACCCACATCACGTGGTGCCGGAACCCGCCAATGTGCTTCGAAAACAGCATAGCATAACAAACCTTAAGAGTACTTCCCCCCCCATCATGTCGACGCCACGTGAGGACCCACTGAACTTCCCTGACCAAATTCTAGCCCAAGAGATCGCTATCGCTGATGATATGTCCTCCCATTTGAACTGTCGCCATGGACAGCGCCGTATGCCTATGCATTCCCTAGACCTTTCAGGCAAAGAGGACGACATGGAACAAGAAGCAGGCAATAAGGCTATGTTGCAGCCGCCGCCAGCGCTCGCGGGTGTGATTTTGCGCGGCAAAGACTCAATGGTGTTCAATGGCAAGGTTGTGAGAGAGGTTCCGAAGGGCGCAGAGGACCCTGTCTTGGAGCAACAAGCCGACAAGGGCGAACCCTTTTAAGGGTATGACTGAGCATCGCGGATACTTCTGGTAGCCGATGACCACACCGCGCGGCGGAGCTGGTATTCTGCATGCTGACCGGTGAGGTTGGAATTGGGTTGTGTCCAGCGGTGAAGCTTATGTTGTATCCATGCACTGTACAATTTAACCAGCAGCGTCCAAGGCGAAACTAAACGAAAACATACAAGCTTTGATCTTTTGTGTTGTAATATGCTGCCGATCTCTTGATGTGGTAAGGAAAATGCGGAGCAATAAAAGAAATAGTTAACTTCAGTGAGGTGCTTCACTTTCTTCTTTTTGATCTGGGCGGCTTGACTGTATTTTTTATTTGTTTACTTATTTTTTTTTTTTTTTTTTTTTTGCTTAATTCATTTATTTTTATTTACATCTTTTGCTGGTTGATATTGCTTTAGGGGTATGGCACTTTGCATATCGATTATCTCGTTTGTTAGCTGTTAAGCATAATTATGCCCTGTACAATATCGATATTCCAAAAATGTTTATAACTTGCTTCTTGCTTAGAACAGTTTATCAACGTCTAAAAGAACTGCAAATCGTGATGACAAAAAGTACAAGCTCATATGCGTATCGCAGAAAGGAACAAAACCTCTATCCAAACAATATGTCTGATCACCTGACCCAAGTGGTAGACAATATCAGAGACTTCTAACTGAACAAAAACAAAAGAACGGCCACAAGAAAGCAAAAAAAAAAAAAAAAAAAAAAAAAAAAAAAAGAATAGAATCAGGAATAAGTACAGTAGAAACAAAATGGGGGCGCCAAATAGCAATCAGCTTTCTAATGATGCCAGCCTATCCTGAGGAAAAGTCAGTAGTTCTCTTCCCACCCATTACGTCCCTTAACGAATCGGGTAAATGAAAGCAGTTCAATGCCAGAGCCAGCTGTTCCAGAACCCCGCTTTTGCGCGCTCTCCGACGCACAAGAAAAACCGCCCTTGTATATACCACTCAGGCAGGTTTGTCACTAGCTGTGGGTTAAGAAGCACCAGTTTTCAGTGATTTGGGTGAAGTCGCTCGCATTTTCGCACGTTTTTTCTGCCATAACCATATGAATGTGAAGACCAACGCAAGGGCCAAAATAGGGGTAATGATGACTGCAGCGAGTGCGCCGGGAGAAAGGCTGTAGAATTCCAGTGTTAGTTATCGCATTTAAAGAGATATACCATTGATCCGTGATGTTTTCTTACTTTGTGCCCCCTCCATTACCTCCATTGCCACTACCACCGCCAGAACTAGAGCGGCCACTACCGCTGCCTCTGCCCCGGCCCCCTCCTCCTCCCCCTCCCCCTCCTCCTCCTCCTCCTCCTCCACCGCCACCACCTCCTCCTCCGCCTCCCCCTCCTTTCCGGCGTTCAAGAACTTGGAATGTTTGCTCGGTTGGGAGAGTATACGAAGTCTCCGAGAGCGCAAAATTAAGGAGGATCGGAAGTTTATTGAGTGGCATGCTCTTTGTTAAACACAAGGAATCCGAGCTAGAGATACTACTTTTCGCAATCTCTTGAGGACGACTTAATTAGATGGAGTTCGTCAAGGCGCAGGAGAGCTAAATGGATGTGTCGCGAAATGATATTCTAGAGGTGGATATCTTTCCGAATTTATTTTGCTGTCCCTGGAATGGTGATCAGATGTGTCTCAGACGGCGAGCATAATATCGAAATGCGGCTAACTTTCCCAATGTGGTACCAGAACAGTGGCTATGGTGACAATAGTGCTCCTTATAAATACATATGATTCAGTGTCCAAACTGGAAGAACGCCCTGTACCATGCCTCGCTTATGATGCCAAATGAAGGTTATCATGATCATAATGCTAGGACGGGAACAGCTCCGAACAGAGCAGTGCAGGGTAAGAGGGCTGTGGAACAAGCATCCCTCGGGCACGCGAAATCGTCAAATTTCGTCCCACCCAAAAAAGGATTCTTCTTGGGAGTATGTATCTGTGTGCATAACGCAAGGACATCTACTGGCCAATGGAAATCCTCGAATTTTGGCTCATCACAGACTCTGTAGGGGTACCTGTGGTCATTTGAGCTCCATAACCAAGCTCTTTTGGGGTGGGACGAAATTTTATGACTTCGCGTGCCCGAGGGATTGAAGATCCACCCTTGTGCAAGTCTCAAAATTGTTTCTGTCATAGCCACATAAAGGCCTAGGAAGTATAATTTGACTGCATTACCTGACAACGGCCTGCACCGCAGTCAAGGCATCAGGAAGGGTTCCTGTTTGAGTGATGCACACTCGATATCCCGGGGAGGCCGTTCAAGTGGCAGTGTTCACTACTGAGACTCTAGCATGGTAGGACATGGCTAACCTAAGGTATGATATGCTGGTTGCCAGCAGAGTTAGCAGGCCAGTTTTGGCATAGTAAATTTCTCCACCCACACAAGTACCGATCGAAAGTAACTTTGTGGAACCAGCTTATTATCTGACTCATGTTAAATAGGCCAGGTATAAAGCCATCATTTCCTTGTGATCCAGAGGTCAAGTAACCTCGAAAGGCGGCTGTTATTGAGAATATGAGTGAAGTTCATAACCCAATTACTGGGAGATGCCTATGCGAGGAGGTCCGCTACACCGTTTCTTTCCCTCTGGGGACAGAATATCCACCCGATGTGAGTCGTTTCCTTTGCTGATGTGAATAAAGCAAAAATTAAACTAATTCTTGATTCTAGCCCATACTTGCCAATGCACACAATGTCGTAAGAACACTGGAGCCTTGGTAGCGCACTTCATCACAGTTGCGCCCTCACAAATCACCTGGGCATTACCTAGGTCTCATCCAGTCTCTGCTAGTGGTTCCCCTGAAGCTGCAGTAACTTCAACCTTTCGTGAATACGCCTCGTCAACTGGGTGCTACCGAGGATTCTGCGAGCAATGCGGAACTACTTTGCTCTGGAGAACCGACAGGAAACCCAAAGAACTTGAGATCATGACTGGAACTATTGATGAGGATTGCTTGATGGAAAAGGAACTTTGCATCCCAACAGGCGGTCAATTCTGGTGTAAGAATTTCATTAGAGGTGTCACAGATGCAATTCCGGGAGGAGAAAAGTGGGTTGAGGGTACGGCATTGGGACAGAAGCTGGAGTCGCTACAGGGAATATGACTCCTGTAGGCAGTTCATTCAGCAAATCGATGTACGTTAGCAATTTGCTCTTCCTGGATGACGGGCTTCCACGCGATGTAGCATAGTGCAGCAATCTAATCAATTAACCAATCAAAGAATCTGAGATCTCAAGGAGCTCTTGTGAGGATGGGGTTGGGTCGCTCAGGGGGCAATGGTTTGTTAGTTCGAGGTTGGGTGCCCGCACCTTTCTTGGCACTCGGCCTGGCGCCTCCTTTATGCATCTCCCAGGTGAAGAATCACCATTCGCATATGTCACAGTCACGATCGATGATTCAGCCACTGCGAGGACTCAGATGTTAATGGCAAGTAGAGTACATACGCATTCTCATTTTCGGCAACCAAATAGCGTCATCCATATCCAATGGCTACCGGAGTCGAACCTGGATTACGTCTGGCATGAGCTGGCCATATGTATTTGAGCCTGCATCTGAAGGTCATTTTTACGGTCCATTTGGAGTTGACAGAAATTAGTTCCTCTTGATTCTCACGCGCGTCCATATGGAGCTGTATAGTAGCAGGGGGATTAAAACTCAAGCAGAAAGGAGAGCACCCCTGGTCCCGCAGCTAACCTACCCAACTAGACTATAGCAAGCACAAAAATACTATGGTGGAGCTCACCTATAAGGGACCACATGTTACTTCGCCGGGTTGCTGACTAATATGCAATCACATGGTATGATAGCCCCTTTCCTGCGCTCTCAGAGGATTTCGCACCTTATATCTCGACATCGAAACGGATATTTGGCATCGGATAACTTGAGTTACATCCCCAAAGGTGTGTATATCCTGTCCTATAGCTTCTTTTTTAAAAGGAAATGGACTAATATCATAGTAATAGGTATAGACATACCTAAGAAATCATTACAGATACCACGTCCCAACAAGAAAAGAAAAGCTATTTTGCTTGCCATTGCTGCTAGGGGAGCGAAAAGAAGAGCAGCTATGGATCTGGATACCCCGAGCTATATGCGGTAGAAGAGGGCATTTCCGTACCATTTGTATATAGTGAAAGTGAAGAGTCTTTAGATGAGTCGGCTAGTGAGTGCGATGATCTAGAAAAGGAGGAACAGGATGAGCAGGATGAGCAGGAAATTCAAGACTTGAGTATGAGAGTTGATGTTTATAAGGAGCTTATGGAAAATACAATAAATGTAGATTTTTCCACTATTCAGTTCAAATATCAGCGGGGGTACAGGTCTGTCGCAAGACTTTATGGCAACATAAAAAAGCTCAGCAAGAGTTGTAGCACTCATTGTGAGTATAATCTTGATGCCTTACGACTAACAATTCCGAAGACTCTTCATTCTGTTTCTGATATTACTATCTATCAATCGGTTTTTTATAGAAGTTTACGGACTATGGAGGCATATAGGGATGGTTGTACATATGGTACAAAAGAGTTTACTGAACGTGTATATAAAAGCCATAGAAGAGTTAGGTAGATCATTCCCGTATAGTTGGTTTTGTTCTCATACTAGTACAAATTCTGCAAACTTGGCAATCTTGGCATGTTACTTTTCCGAGATGCTGCATACAAAGTCAATTTTCAATCCTCTACTACTCAACAACGCCTTAATATTTTTAAATCTGGACAAAGAAGCGTTGTAGAGCAGGCTAAATAGTACATATGTACAATAGTTTAATTTTTAATCGGGTGTGGTTGGGTGATGAAGTAGTGTGTCAAGTTCAGGTCTATAATCTCAATCGTTTTTTTTTGTTTTTTTTTGTTGTCACGTGACCCCGCGTGCAGCTGTTCGCCATGGCAGGGCGGTAAGTGGTCCCTTATAGGTGGGCTCCACCATAGTACCTGACACTTTCCATCAGCAAGGCCCATAGGTTGTGCTACGGGCTTCTAAAGCCTGGGATGCCCAGGGCGCAAACCGTAGTCGGTTACCGCGAACCCGTGCGCTCTGGGTGCCGCCTGCGGTTCTACAAATTCTACGGTAAGGTAGTTGATGAGAGGATAACTCTTGAAGCTTGACCACTTCACCAAGGCCCTGAGGCCCCTTAATATAGTCAACTTCCTACGCATGCCTATAGTTTATTCTATTGCTTATGTATGCTATCTATGCTTAACCATCAATGCTTAGGAATCAACGTCTTAGCAATCATGCTTAATAATCCGTGCTCAACAACTGCGCTCTTACCCCAGTGGCGTGGTCCTATCTATCAACCATATGCTCATCTTGTGATACGCTTCCGTATCGCGGCCTGTCCATACATTGCCCTGCTGTAGGTATTGGTTGATCAGGCCGAATGTTCCAACTCAAGTGGATGTCCCTATCATTGTGGGTAGGCCCGTCACAGGCAACCTCTATTCACACCCACGTACCGTGTACCATGACACAACTAACGGCCCTCTGTGGACCAGATGGCGCCTGCTTTCTGTCCTGATGCACTCGCTCTTCAGCCTCTTCTCGATCCTTTAGGACTCCTGTGACCCCATTGCAGTACATCTAGCGTCTCGATGCAGAGTTGCGTGCCCATGATTCCGGACATTGAGCGTCTTGACTTAAGCTCTCGCAGCCGCCGCCCTAATACAGCAACAGGCCTACGGGGAGGCGTTGAATTAGGCATATTGACAATGTTGATAATGGCATCAACTGCTGGTCAGCCACCGATGGATCATATAGGTATCAGAAATGACACCTGAACTCATCGCCGCACTCCGGGTCGAAAAAGAAGGTTATATACACGACAGGCTAGATTGACAGGTAAGATAGGATGCTCCCAGCGGCTGCAGCATACGGCAGAAAAGGTTCGATTGACGGGTATATATGGAAAGGCCCGCTCGATAGCGCAACACATGGCGGAACTGACTCAGTTCACATGTGTGAGGAGTCCCTCTTGACGATGCAGCATATAACAGAACAGTCTGATGATGTGCAGCTGATTAGCAGGTATGACAACTCTCTCTCAACGCATGCGAGTACTGATATAAAAAAAAAAAAAAAAAAAAAAAAAAAAAAAAAAAAAACTCTCTCTCAACGGCGGAACACATGACTGGACAGGCTCAATTGACAGGTACGATGGGGATTTCGTAAAAAGCCGCATACCATAGACTGTGCAGCGTGATCGCATGGTCGCCATGGCAGTAAGAGGCATGCGTATACAGGACAGCATTCATACCAATATAAATAAAGAGACCGTCAGGGGCAATATGGCAAGAGAACTATGTATGTCAGAACGAGGGTTGAAGGAGGCCGCCTCCAGCCCCTCAGTGTCCTGCAATGGTACTGTGGACGATGGAGAGGAACAGATGCGTAAGGATACCCATGATGCCTGAGGCGGCAGTAACAACGTATGTGCTGCCCGGAGTCCGAGGTGCTTTAGACGCAGATGACAAGTGACATTGCGTCAGGGCGCCACAGTGATGGCAGTACAATGCTGAATTCCTTGCTAACAAGCGGTGAGAATTGCAGTCCATCGGGCCAAAATGCATTTTACCAATGATGTATGCCGAATCCCCCAGCAGCCTACATGTATGTAGCCGTCGCTTCGCAGTGCTAATAACAATGCAGACAGCCAACTTGGCAGTAACTCTGTTGTATGCAGACCTACATGCCTGTCTCACTCTCTTGATTTCGCACGCGCGAGTGCATATTGTGCTGCATCGACCCGTATCTTAAGTTGTGTCTTGACACATGTCGCCAGACACGAGAAAATATGAAAGGATATCTGTTGTAGGGGCGAGCTGATAGACATTAGAAGGGAAGCATAGTGGTAGACTGATGGTACTTCTTGTATGGAGAGACGGTACGGTCGATGCTTGATAAATCTTATTGGCCCTGCCAAGAGTTTAGAATGCATTACTGCATACATAACTATAGGCCACAAGAGCTGCATCCAATATTAGTACGTATTGCATACAATTTATTGGCGACGAAGTTGCCGCTTTTTTGAATATATGTGGGGGAAAAAAGGCCATGGAGTGTAGAGTTACTATCAATTACTTACTTGAAGTAGGTCGACCTTTTCGCCAATAGTACTCGAGTTTCTACTAACTTCCCCTCTAGAAAATGCTCAATTTGGCTGAGTACATATGTACATATGCACTCTACTCATACTCAAGGAAGTATCCAGCGGCTTGGGCACCGGGTTATGTAAGCTGGATGCACTTTCGTGCACCCTCTGTTCAAGTGGCACAAACACAGACACACGCACACACATACAGCAGATCACTCCAATTCGGCATTGGACATGAATGAAGAGGGGTGGTGGGCGGATATGTACATCAGTTAAACTCTACCATTCTCTTCAAGTCGCCCTCGACTTCTCCTGGTAGGGAATATGCATACTACACGTTGGTACCGGTATATCAAAATGCCCGGGATTTGATGAAGTACTCGTACGGAGCATCATACTGATAGAATGCGCTTGGCGTTCTAGCAATGCACCCCGGGGCCGGATCGGCGAAAGCTTGAGTGAGTGGCTTGGGCCTCTTGAACCAACGCGTCTCCCCCTCCCCACAGAAATAACTCGCGCCGGGTTCACCGCCTTTGCAGCAGCCCCCTCCCCTCCCCGCCCCCCGCTGCACCCTCATCTCCTCATTCCCAGGAAAACATTCCGTCTTGGTTATGCCGGATGACACTCGTGTTAGCAACAGACTCGGAAGCGTTCCCAATTAAATCTTGCAGCTATAAGCCCACCATTTCGACACCTTCCGACACTTGCCGACGCAATTTCAACTCCCAAACCTCTGATTTGTTGGAAAAAGTGGAAAGGCCCGCAGGATTTCGCAAATGCCTCCAGGCAGAAATATTGAGCGTCCTGAACGTGCAGAGTTCAAGCCATTACCTCCCGACCTCGATATACCATACCTTATCAAATCAACCAAAAATTTTCGACCAGTTGTTTGCATAGATGCTCGGAATATAAATCCCTCGACAATGTCCGAGGTAGAGGAGTATATCCAGGATCATGTCATACGGAAAGGACTGCCCTTAGTAATCGAGAATTGGCATTTGCGGCCTGATTGGTCAAGTTGGATTTTCAACTTGCAATGGTTGATTGAAAATCATGGGCCAGATCGTGAGTTATCTTCATTGAAATATTTTTTCGTTTCCTCTACCCAGTTGCATTTTTAGGGTGCCATAGATGGGACTGAGTCTAATTGTGTTTAGATGTCACCGTTAGGGACTTGAAGAATAAAGCGGATATTCCGATGACTTTGGGCCATTACCTGAATAATCTCGCCAAATTAGCGTCCAAATTCCACCCGCAGTCTTTCGATGGGCAAGGGAAGCAGCAGCGTTTGTATGGAAAAGACCTTGATTGTCCACCTGTATGGCGACGAACCCTTTCAGAACTACTTCCCCAGTCTACCTTCTACCTCTCACCCATCGCAGACCTCATGTCATCGCTTCCAGAGCCTGCTAGAGCAGAGAACATGATGTGTTACATAGGTCACGAGGGTACATATACACCTGCCCATAAAGAGATGTGTGCCAGTCTGGGCCAGAATATAATGGTTGCCGCATCTGTTGAAGATGATCGCCCCTCACGCCGAGTAGGATCAGCCGGCTTAGAAGGTTCTTCTGTCTGGTTCATGATGGGTAGGGATGACCGAGAGGTCATTGCTGAATACTGGCTCGCACAGCTGGGTCATGACCTGGAAGTGGAGGCTCATTTTGCATCAGTGGAAGATTTAGCAAATGCACCATTCACAGTCTTTATTGTCGAACAAAAGGTTGGGGACTACATTCTAGTACCTCCACTTGCCCCTCATCAGGTCTGGAACCGTGGAGAATACACAATTAAGGCAGCTTGGAACAGAACAACTGTGGACACTCTTGAACTAGCGATAAAGGAGTCCCTTCCTAAAGCGAGATTAGTCTGCAGGGATGAACAATATAAGAATAAGGCTATCATTTATGAAACATTGTGCAAGTACGCGCGTGTCCTAACGACTGATAACGATGTTCAATCTCCTGACTACATCAGAGGCCTTCGGAGCCGAAAGGCACTAGCGGACGACTTTGTTCGATTATTCAATCTTTTCAACGTAATTCTTCTGGATCAATGTTATACCACTCCGGGGAAAGCGAAAGATAACGACAATATCAAAGTTGAGAAAATTGAAAATGAGTACAATGTTACCTGCTCTTTTTGTAGATGCAATATCTGGAACAGGTTTCTTTCGTGCACTAATTGTATTCCACCGAAGGAATCGGAAGAGGACGACGAGGACTGTTATGATGTTTGTCTAGAATGTTACGCTCGAGGGCGCAGTTGTGCCTGTCAAAGTGGGCTTAAGTGGGTCGAACAAGAGGAGTGGAACAAACTTTTGGACAAGCATGAAGAGTTTCGGAAGTTGGTGATTGAAATCCAGGGGACCGTAACTGCGAATTCCCCAAACAAATTTTATGATGCCTTAACTGCTCTTCCAAGGAAGACCGTTGCTAGGGTATGCCGTGAGCAGAATAAGATTAGGCCTTTCGTGGACATTACAAAGGATCCTGCACTGGCATCTGACGACGATGCGAAGACAATTGCATTGAAAAAGAAGTCTGGTCAATTACTTAGCTGCCACGTCTGCAAGGCCAGGCACGAGAAATGGAAGTCTGCAATATGTAGCAACTCCGGTTGCACGAAATCCTACTGTTATGGCAATCTATGGCGTGCCTTCGATATGGACCCTTGTGACGACGTCTTAGTGAAGTATGATTGGAAATGCCCAGTTTGCCTTGGGATATGTTCTTGTGGGGCATGTCAGAGGAATCCCAAAATGAATCCATATAAGCCACAAGGTACATTCCTTGGAGCTGTTACAAAGCATTGCGTGGATCCAAGAAGTGTTGAGGTGCTGGTGGATTTTGGTAAAGGTAACCTCAGCTGGCTCAAGCCCGGTGAGGTTGATATTACGACTAGAACAAAGAGAAAGCGGAGTGCAGATGACGATGGCGATGACAGCATGGGTATAGATACACCGAGAACAGCATCTAGTCACCCATTGAATGGTCAGAATACAGATGGAGACAATGATGATGCAGCACAATCACACGATATACCATTAGATCCCGCCCTGGCAGAAATCGGAAACCGTAATATGGACACAAACAGTGGCACAGGAATTGACGATACAGATCATATTCACAATCAGTATATTGACAAAAATGATGCCAATGGTCGAGAAAATAGTCGCAATGGTCCCTCCCTTTCCGGAGACAACGATGGAGGTCAGTATGCCTTGAAATATGAACCTCCCAAAAATATACCCTCCCCTACAATGAACGAGCGTCACCGTCCTTCAAGTCCAATTCCTTCTGACAGTAATCCTAAATTTTCTCACTCGCAGCATCTTTCAGGCAATCTAGGCTTGTCGAAAAACCCGGCTATAGGAATGGCAGGAAGCAGACAGCAAAGAGAGGGGGAAAGAGATACCAGGGGTAGTGGTGGCGCACTGGACGCTTCAACTCAGCAACAAATAACGTTACCATCACCCTCAGACATGCTTACAGGAGCCCCACTTGCAGGACATGCTCCGCAACGGCCACCAGCAACACACCTTCCTTCTCACGACAGCACTTATTTCAATCTGAATCAGCAATCTCATTCACTTAATTTAGGCGCAGGAGAAACGCCTTATACGAGCAATAGCGAAAGCAGTAATAATACCACAATAAGCGATTCGCATCTTACCACTCTAGAAAAAAATCCAATTGCATTCATAGCTGCAGCTGGGCTTATGCAGATTTCTAATGCCACGCAGAGTTACTCGTCATACCCACCTTCAACTATAATTGCCACTTCTGCGCTCACTACTGCCACCACTGCTGCTCCCACGGCATCGCCCATAGAATACGCCCGTCATTTTGAAAGTCAACCTACTCTGAGTGAAGTCGGAGCCAGCAGCGTGGGTTGGGGTTCAGGGATTACAGACGTGGATGGGGATCATAGAAGCATGGGAAATTCGAATTATGTTGATAATAGTAGCCATAGTTATCCTCCCATTTATGCCATCCATTCTCATTCTGCGTTAACAAGTGTGCATCCTGCATCATCGTCGTCCTTAACTTACACTCCGATTAATGCAACTCTAAACCCTCCTCCCGTTCCTCCACCTCTTCCTCCATCCTTACTATATCTCCATAATACAGAGGATTCAAAAAGAAAGTGCAGAACGAAATCCATCTCGGATCGAGCTGGTGATCTCTCGCACGCGAATGATAAAGAAAGTGAGCGTGAAGCTGTTAAACTTGCGTGGGTGAAGTACCAACAAAAGCTTGCCAAGGATAGGAAACGGTGGAAGAAGAATCGAATCAAATCGAGAATTGTTACTCTCAAAATTCCGAGTGAGAGGCTAAGAATAATTGAAGAGGAATGGAAAGGGAAGCATGCTTCTCCTGTGGTCGGGTTGCAAAGCTCTGACGATGATCTGGTCACAACCGATCTTGTCCCTGTACCAAAGTTGAAAGAACAAAAGCGAGCATCTGCAAACGAGAAGCAGACACTCGACAATACCGCATCGAACCCAAAATATAGCCATGGCTGGACGTGGGTCACAGACAAGGAAGGTGACAGCGACATTTTTGAAGTAGTTCAAGAAGAGACCCCTGCGAATGGTGGTAGACGCCAGTCAACTTGGTCCAAAAGACGTCGAGGCGAAGATTCAGATGATGGAGAGTATCGAAGCCGGGCGAAATTGTATGCAAGAATAGAAGGGGCCAAAAAGAGCACTATGAGTATTTCTACCAACATTGTTGCTGGTGCTGCGGAGGAAACTACCGGTGCTGGAAAATCTCAGAACACAGAGGATGGAATGGAAGACGGTATGTTCATGAATGTTATGCCAGGAGCTCGACCTTGTTTGGAGTTGGAGATCCAAAGTGTTGTAGAAGCAGAGGAAGCAGCTAGGCTAAAGAAAGAGGAAGAAATGGCCCAAGCTGAGAGACAGCAAATACTTGATACTGAAAAGGCAGGAATGCATGGTTATAAGGAAGCAAAGTTAGTGCGTATTCGGGCGGAGGAAAAGGCAAAAGAGGAAGCAGAGAGACGGCGCAAGGCAGAGATTGCCAAAGCTTATCGAGAGTCGAAACTTCTAGCCTTAAAAGTAGCTGCTGGAGAAGCCTCCTTGAGCACTTGGAGGGAAGTGGAAAGTGACGAAGACGATGAGGAGCAAGATGACGTTACGGACGACAGCTCAGCTTCACTAACATCTTTAATTCCAGCTAGAAAAAAATTTTCTGTACTCATCAGGGCTATAAATTTTGATCAAGAAGAGTATGAGGCTTTTAAGGACCTTGAAGCCAACGCTTCTCAAGACATTGGTAATCATCATGCTCCGGCAAACCACCTAATTCATGGCGCCCAAGTTATGCTAGCGTCTTCACCCTCTTCAAAAATTCAGCACAATTCCAAGACCTCAAACCCCTTTAGAACTCTAAGAACTCCCTCTGTATTGCCTGTGCAATCTTTCGCTACCCCTGAGTCTGATATTGCTTCAAAAAAAATCCCATTAACACCCACAATCTCTCAAAGGAAGCCGCGGTTTCAGAAGAAATCTGTCAACGCTGACGAGGAATTCCGCGTCAGTAGACCACGCTCTTGTGGCGGAAAAAGAACCTTGAATGATCATATTGACAGCAGGAATGACGGCCATAAGATTAATTCAAGGTCCAAAGGGGCTAAGCCACCAGTGACTGCTCGCCGAAGAATGTCCGCGGCGGCAAAATTTCATACAAATCCAGACTCTCCGGCAGAAAACCTCGCTCCGACCTGCATCTCTACACCTAAGAGCAAGCCAATACCAAAATACTTTGATAGTGATGAGGATTTAGCGAGTTTAGCGGATAATGAGCATATACCTCTAACTATCGAATTAGAATTGGAAATTGATCCTGATGTCGGTGTACTAGAACGGGAAAAAGAGAAGTTAGCGAAGTTGAAACAGCGAGAGAAAGAAAGTGGAGCTGCAGCAGCGTCCGCTCCCACAGAATATGAAGAGGTTGAAGTGAAGATTGAGGATGAGGAGCAGTATAACTCGAGATGGCGGAGAAGGACAATGAAGGGGTGAAGGAGATTGGCTATTGCACAGATGGAGTTTGGTACATGCGTAAGCTTTGAGAGCGTGTTAGGACTCGCATTGGTTTGCTTTATTTACGGAGCGGTGTTTGGAAGTGGCTTGTTGGTTTTGTTCTCGCTTTCTTAATTCTTTTCTTGTCATCCGTTGGCTTAATTATTTCCATTTCCATCCTGTTTATTTCAAAGAAAGGTTGAATTTCTTTAAAGATATGGGATTATTGGGGAGGATGTCCAAGTTGGTTATTCTCCACAAGGTGCTTAATGCTTCTAAGTAAGATGAGGTGCTTCGGATAGCCATTTTCGTTAAATCAATTGCAGATGAGGTGGACAGAAGATTAATCGATTAGTATAGAGTAGAAGAAGCATTCTCATGGGTAATGAGGCTTACTTTATTTATTTACTGCTATCTATCTCTGCCCCTATTTATTCTGGCTTACTTCAATCTACCCTTACTATGGTGTTTCTTTGTTTGCTTGATATCATGTATCTTTGTCCCTAAATAAATCAAGGCAGGGGTTCTCCCCCATTAGTCTTTTGATATATATATATATGTTCTCTCATTCATTCTGGCTTCTGCATGCTGGTTCTTTGCGTTGAAAATTCATGCAGGTGTTTGGAAGCTGGTTTGGAGCAGTGGACTATGAATACGGTTTGATGATGTAGAGTACTATTCTTCCTCCTAGATATTATATATTAATTCGTCCCCACGTCACATTGATTTCGTGCCTTCTCTACCACTAAGCCCTCTATATCCTATCATACTTTTCATATCACAGTAGTTACCCTGGAGGCAATAGGGTAGTAGCTGCTACTTAGTCGGGGCTAGGTCTTTATGTACTTGCCTTGTGCAAGCTATGCAAGACCCCACAAAAGTGCACAGGTCTAGTCTGGTTCCATTAAGTTCTTACAAGTTCTTACAAGTTCGTTCTCGCGGATAGCGGAAGATATCCAGAAGCGCTATGCATGCATTAATATATGCCACTAGACAGGGGGTTGAAAGTGAAGAAGATATGACTTTTTGTCGAAAAGTCTTCAGAACTTTTGAATGGGTTACACACAAAAAAATACAACACATGTATTTTTTTAATGCATACAAGTCAATAAAGTTCTGCATAATTCCATCTGACTACCATAACAGCAAAGCCAATCTGGCACACTTCTAACTAATGACAGGAGTCTATCTTTTATCACTTTATCCCACTCTTGAAGCTTTTCACTTCATTTGTGCATTCATCATGTGAAGTAATAATTCGGGCATGCTCAACTCAAGTAGTTTCTCGATTGTGAATGTCATGACTGAAAATCTTTGCGTGCTGTTTTCATTTCACTATTGTATGAGGCTTCAGCGGGTGATACAAGGCTGTAACTGGGAAAGAGGGTTGCGCGAGTTGGTTTGTAGTGATGCGAAGCATGTAGGAAATGCCTGTAGGGTAACAAGTATTATATACAGTACCCAACAGGTGAACTCTATCCTACCAACTATCCTTGTCACATTGTATGCAACTTTTCGCGCTTCTGAAGTACCCCCGAGTACATAAGTAGGAGTACAAGTGCATATTTACTTGCAATCTCGGCGCTGTATTTAACGCTCATGGCTCACTGACGCCGCGCCAGGACATGCTTATAGTATCTTGAGTATATATACATAGCATTACAGTTGCACCTTGCTATACCGGACGACCAAAATTCAACAATTTCTGTCCGGTTTAACCTAGCGTCCGGTATAACAAATTTTGCAGGGGCACCTGCGAGGGGGTTGAAGACCTTAGTAAGCCAATTGAGAGATACAATGTGGGGTATTCTCTTACTCAATCTCCCAAGATATTACAGAACTTTGAACATTGAATTCAAGGTATTGAGAATTCATACTTCAATGATACCACTATAAAACACAGAAGGTACAGAAGAAGTTTCATGGTTGAGGGAGAGCAACACCCATGCATGAAACCCCGCTTAGTCAGCGTCTGGTTACGAGACTAGTTGAGGCCTTTTCTGGTTCAGCTAGTTAGTTTGTATGTAATTTGAATTCAAAAGTCTATAATTTTGTTGGGTGTCCGGTATAGCTAATTTATTTTGTGCAAAAACCGTCAAGGGTCGTACGGTATAGCAAGGTTTCCGGTCTAACGAGGTCCGGTATATCATAGCTAGGTAAAACTGTATTTGATACAAATCTAAACCGACAACACCAGTACCCTTCGGGTAACGAGTGAACTCGAACTCATTCCATGACTACTTAACATAGGCATTCTCTTCAATACATAATAAATACTTTTCGATTCCAAACTGGTCATGTCCGTATTGTATTATTCAGCTACGCAATAAACTCCGATTTCCCATTATCCCATTATCGAACACAATACAGCAAAACAGCGATCCCACAAATACAACATTCCCCTATGCTTCGCCCTATGCTTTGCCCTATGCTTCGCCCTATGCTTTGCCCTATGCTTCGCCCTATGCTTTGCCCTATGCTTCGCCCTATGCTTTGCCCTATGCTTCGCCCTATGCTTTGCCCTATGCTTCGCCCTATGCTTTGCCCTATGCTTCGCCCAATACCTTGCCCATCTCAAGCTTAGCTTTGTCGAAATTCTTTAGGGGTTTTAATCCCCGCTGACTTCTCCAGAAATCCGATGACCGCTTCATATCCTCGTCCATCAAAAACCAATACTTTTGTGCAAATTTTTCACCAATCTCCCAACTAATCTTATCCCACGGCCTGCTACCCCATATTTTCCAGTCTGTGAACATCATCATGCAGATGTCGTCCTCGTCTACCAAATCCATGAATCGAAGGAGCTTATCCCGGAACCCTGGAAATGGGATGATGTCGATGTATGGATGGTGGGGTATCGACCTTTGCAATGCAGTTGGGACAAGGTCCTTCGGGATGTTGGCGGGAATTATTGCATCTGTAGAATTAAACGGTGACAAGGCATCGTAGTCTACCATTGATAGTGTGTCGAATGATAGGATAATACCATTGAGTATGGAGGCGCTAAAAATGGTTCCGAACTGAACAGTTATAAATTTGTGATCTTGCGGCACGGAAGGTTGGCGTTTAGCAGCAATAAGGGATTGGAGGAACGGTTTCTGCTTCTGAACAGCATCCGCAGGGACCACTTCATGAAAATCAGGTGGAAAAGTAACGCTCGTGAGAGCTGAAAAAAAATCCTCCCTCGTCATTAGAGAAAAACTTCCTTCATCGCTCGTGCTTGAGTTACCAGAGCTTGCGGTCCCAGAAGATTCCGCATCTGAAGTACTGTTTCGTTGGTTGAACTGTGAGAGATCGTTACTATTCAATAGGTCCATGTGTGATTCATCTCCCTCCTCTGGCAGTGGAGAAAATGACGGTGGGATTAGGTAACCGGGGTGTTGATAGGTTTGCACAGGCACTCCAAAACTAGAAAAATAATTTGTTGCGCTTGACTGATAACCGCCTCCGTAACTGGTTTGACTGAAGTTACCAACCTCACATGCTTTTAGATTTTCTTTAGGGTCCTTGGAGACTTCTGGTATTGGTCCAATCATGTCCTCAACACCCTCTAGAATCTGTTCAAGTGAAACATCAAAGTGGAAATTCTCCGTGACAGGCTGTTGGATGGTAACCTGATAAGGATCACTGTTGGCGGGCGTGCTCTCCGGTACTTGTGTTGATGCTGAGCTTCTGGTACCACTACTGAATGTTTGTGTTGACGGGGATTGTGGTGATGGCGCCTCTGCCTGTTTCGCCTTTCTTTCTAATTCCTCGAGTTTTGCACGAAGCTTTCTTCCTAACCACCCAACATTGCATCAGTCCTCTACTTTACCTAACCATTGCGTTTTTGCAGATGAGAATCTGTCTCCCTCTCGGGAAAACAGTCTTGGACCAAAGATAACATAAGCTTACGATAGTTCCGTTGCGCAAGCCGATTCTGAATCCTCCTCCTTTCAGCAACATCTTCAATTTTGCGCCAGTCGTCTCCATCCTAATAGTGACAACGATTAGCAACTCGATCTGAACGACTCGCTTACATCTTCTCCTTCATTTAGCCTTTCTCCCGTATATAATAGTCGATACACAGTAAAAATGATAATGGGGGAGAGGGAAGAAAAAATGAAACTTGAGGTATTAGGAGCAAAGACAATACCGTTTGCATCACTTCTGAACTGCTATAGTTTCCACCACTTCTTCCGAGACGAATCGACATTTTGATCGCGCCTTAGCCTTTCGAAGCGGTTTGGAGATATCGAGGAAGTTGTTTCTGCGGTTTGCTCTCCAGCTTAAAACGACACAAAAAAGGAGAAAATCCATAGTGTGGGGAAGTCGTGCGAGAGGCGGAGGAGATTATTTATACGTTTACGGGCAGGTGCCGATGAACCTGAAAAGCCGCTTACGCGGTACTATTCACCACTTTAACATTTTCGAACCCCTACCTGTCCCTCCGCGAACAGACTATTCAGTACCTGATGGTGCCGAGTCGGCGTCACTTTGTCGCCAGTCCACTACTAACCCTTCTTCCCATCTAACTGTATGTCCGTAAACCCTGGTCGCAGCACTTTGATAAGCCCAGTGCTACAGCATCTCTTTCGCAGTCCAAAGCGATGCAGGCTGCTCGATGGGCTTTAGCCCCTCCAAATTGAAGTGCTTTGTGTACTCGGATACCACACAAGTATAAATACCACCGCTCTGGGAAATCTAGCAAATGGAGCGTAGTCAGCTATGATTATAGTTGCGAATTATTGCTTAGCATATGCTTCTGGGTCGTCGGGGAAACACACCCCGGCCATTTGCATTTTCACAGTTTTTAAGACCAGTTTGCTCGGCAAGACAACATTGCAGCACCAGTACTCCGAATGCGAGAGCGGCTTTGCGTAGAGCTATAATACGCCACAATAGACCCACCCCTCCGAGAAGAAGCCCTCGAGATTCCGCCAGTAAAGTGTACGACAAATATAAAAGTTAGTATTTCTACTCATGGTTGAAACACAAGATATGCATGTTTTTAAAACCGTATGCAGCGGCTTCGATTGTAAATGAGAACTGTCAACTTGGATTTCATGGGTTACTTCAAAAGCATCAGTCCATTGCAATTGCATAAAATATTTGTACTTGAAACCCTGCATTGGCGGGCATTGGATGAAACAAGAACCAAATACAACCCATGTTTCGGACTAAGTTCTCGGGGATAGGGGATATACTCAGAAGCGCTATGCATGCATTAATGCACTCTTACGCTGCTCGACAGGGGGTCAAAAGTGAAGCAGGTCGCAATGACTTTTTGTCGAGAAGTCTTCAGATCTTTTGTATGGTTTTACACGCAAAAATACCTATTTTTTAACTGCATACCAGTTGAAAAGATGTTGAATAATTCCATTTAACTACCATAATAGCGAAGCTGATCCAGCACACTTCTAAGTAATGACAGGAGCCTTTCTTTTATCATTTTATCCCACTCTGTTTCGGGCTCACCGCAACCGTAGCCGGGCGGTCGGTAGATGTACGCGCGCATATGCGACACAGGCGATATGCCACAGCAAAAGCGTCGCAGTCGCATAAACGAGTGCTATATGAGCTACGCAGAGGACTGCGAGTATCGCTAGTCAAGTGTCTTTTTGGCCTGGCGGACGGTAACTCTCTGCGTTTACCACCTCCGTTACACACTCTTTGAAGCTGTTCCACCTCATTTGTGCCTTCATCATGTAAAGTAATAATTCAGATGCACTCAACTCAAGTACCGGTAGTTTCTCGATTGTGACCGAAATCTTTGCATGCTACTATACGAGGTTTTAGTGGGTGATTCGAGGCTGTGACTGGGAAATGGAGTTACGAAAACAAACATTGAAGTATGTAGCTATGCAAAGCGTGTAGGAAATGCCTGAAGAGTAACAAGTATTAAATACCAAACAGGTGGACTCTATCGTAGCAACTATCTCTGTCACATTGAAGACTTATGGTGGATTGCATCTAAAAAGGACCCTTGCACCTTGAGATTCAATTCATCACCCAATAATATCTGATAAATGTTTAAAGAATGAAATACGTACTATTTCATCTGCTCTACAATCCTTTTCTTTCAAATATGACGGCGTTGTTGAGAAATTTGAAATTGAAGATTTTATACTTTGTATGAGAGGCCCTCAATTTGTTACACGCCAAGATTGCTGATTTTACTAAATTAGTATTAGTCTAGTGCGATAAATTACTATATACAGAAATGATCTACCTAAGTATCTAACTCTGATAACTTTTACATACATACACGTCCAGTACTAAACTCTGTTGTACCATATACAAAATCTAATCTCGTAAAATTAGTACATAACCATCTCTATGTTCCTCCATACTCCGTAAACATTTATAAGAAAAACGATTAATAGTTGTATCAAAAAGAGAATCTAGAGCTTGTGGGAATAATCACAGTTGAGAGAAGTTGTAGGTAGAATATAGTCACTGTCCGGAACTTAACTCGATCTTTCCGAAGTTGAAAAGCTGTTTCGATTCAGAGAATAATAGTCAGGCTCGTAGCTGAACGAGTGGTGCAAAAGTCAGATACGAGAGCGGTGCAAAAGTCAGATTTGAGCAGTGCAAAATCAGGTACGACTGGTGCAAAGAGTCAGGTTTTTGTAGCTGAGCAAGTGGTGTAAAGGAGGTGAACCTCTGCGACCGGTAGCAATTTTGGTACTCGAGTTCAAGTATCTAAAGTATCGCAACAAGTTCGATGTGTATGCACATGTAAACATTTGGCCTGGCTACAGTAGTAACCGACGCTGGTGTACCGCAAGCTTGCAAGCATACGTTCGACTCATAGTTCGTCATCGGTGCAATATTGCGTAAGCTACTGCGTTGGGCACAAGAAAAGCACAGTGGTAAACTTTATTCCTTGTTGTGCATAAATCCTAGTCCTGTTTCCGCTCCTGAAATTGTTTGAGCTTTTTATCTACAGTTTACCTAGCTATACTGGACGGTTTTTGCAATTTACATACAGAAAAATTAGCTATACCGGACACCCAGTTAAACCGGACCGGACAAATTAAATTTAAATTACATACAAACTAACTAGCTGAACCAGACAAAGGCCTCAACCATGAAACTTCTTTTGTACCTTCTGTGTGTTATAGTGGTATCATTGAAGTATTCTCAATATCTTGAATTCAACATTCAAAGTTCTGTAATATCTTGGGAGATTGAGAAGAGAATACTCCACTGGAATACCGCATATTGTATCTCTCAATTGGCTTACTAAAGTCTTTAACCCCCTGGCAGGTGCCCCTGCAAAATTTGTTATACCGGATGCTAGGTTAAACCGGACAGAAAATGTTGGATTTTGGTCGTCCGGTATAGCAAGGTGTAACTGTAGGGCAGAGCAGTCAAACGTTTTCGTAGTGGCCAGTACAAGGTTAACAATTGCCGAAGGCTTATTTACACAATCATTAACATCCGGCTTTTCGGGGTGGTAAAACATAATCCCCAGTCTCTGCGGGCCGTGACTATGGTTCGAGACTGCGTGACTAATATACGCGGGCAATGATTGTCCTTGCCACGCCAAGAGATACTGTATGACTGTCCTTAGCACCGCACAAAAAGCATAGCCTGCGATCGAAACTAGGCTTGGCCTTCAATTCCCTCTTTCGGTACAGAGGAAACCCCCCGACCGGAGTAGTCTGGTTAGACCAGAGGCCACATATTTAAACCGACAAGATGAAATCCAAAAGCCTCTTCTAATCACCTCTCTACATGTTTCGTTTCTCAGCTGCATTGTTTGGTTTTCATGAAGTGCAACTAATTGACCTATTCATTGAATATCTGCTTAGATCTAGTAAGATATTTCATATTTATCTTCAGAGAAACCCCTAGCTCCGAAAAATGGCAGCTGCACAGGTCCAGAATGCAGGACAAGGGGCCCATGATACAGCCCAACAGCCAGGCAGCGATAGCTCAATGCCAAAAGGGCAGTCAGAGGGCGAAAGCAACGACATGGACCTCGTCATATACTGCTGCATTTGCTTTCAGCCTCTATCGTCGAGTCCGCCACGGCAACAAGGTGACGAGGAAAGTCCATTTTGGCTGACAAGCTGCGGCCATATAGCCTGCACCGAGCACATCTTTGCTGATGGGGGCAAGTTTCATCACCCTAAAATTAGGGTTAACATCCACTGACTTCATACATGAAAGTACCAAAGGATGCAATGAGGAAGAAACACGCTTGTCCATTCTGCCACAGTACCGATATATCTACAATGAGTATTGGGGCTGGTCAGGTCATCTACGAACTCCAGAAAACAATGCAACATCTGAGTTCAATTTGAATTTCATGCCTGCTAATTATTCCTTTTTATTGCACATAGACACCAGCATACCTTCAGGACTATTTTCGTCCCGGTAACGAACTTTTAAGTGATTTCTGTGGGGCTATGAAGGCATGTCTTAATCGACATTGGTTAGAAACAAAAATTATAGTACAATCTAATGGCTTGAAATTCCAGTTTCAATATAACAACCTACTCAGAATTGCGGCACATTTCAAGAAGAAGGCACAAGAATACCAAGAGCGCACTGAGAAGCATCGTGCTGTCCTAAGGGGTGTACGGGATGAATTAGCCATGGCGACCGCTCTTAAAAGGTACAGTGCTGAACTATCGACGTTGTGGATGAGAGTTTAACGAAACAGCCAGAGAAAATGACATTCTCAAGCAAGAGATTGAGACTCTTCGCGGGTTGCTCAAGAAGCAGCCAAACCAAGGTGTTCAGGAGGCACAAGATTTTATTACTACTTCCCACCAATCTCAGGGTTCAAACATTTCCCAAAAGCGTAAGTCGCCCTATGAGTCAGAAGCCCTCGATAAGGAGGACTCCATCAGTCGGGAGAAACGGTTCAGAAACGAAATCAACGCGAGACAAGCTATGCCGCCCCCAAGGGATAGAATCCAGCATGTAGCAAGGCAAGGGCAACTAGGGCTGAGCTCTGGAAGGAGTCCATCAGAAAATCCAGAAAAATCTTACCAGTTACAACAGGAACAGAGGCAATCTGTCGATAAGTATCGGAATAGGGACCAAAGGCAACTAGAACAGCATCAAGCTTGTACGAAAAATATCCAATCTAATCTTAACTTCAGTCCTCAATATGGCCAAGAAAGTGGTCTCAATATTATATCTACCCATTCTGGATACGGGTCTCGGCCAATATACACAGCAGATTCAACGAGATCCTTGTACTTATCCATGGCTCCACTAGAAAGTGTAATTCCGCCTAGATCTTCGCACCAGGGGTTGAACCTCCAAACTCTACAGAGACCTTCCTTGTCCAGGAATATCGATACACCATTTAAACCTCCACCCGCGATCCATGACCCACAACATATATCTCCATTCATGAGTAGAATTTTGGCTCGAAGCCCGAGCATGAGACTGTCAGCTGCGGAGAATCATCAAAGTAACCGGTCTAGCAGTCCTGCAGAGAGGCTTAGTCTTCCTCCCAAGCCAATTACTCGGAATCCTCCAAGAGGGGTTGTTCAAGATAATCATCTTTCGCCTTTTTATAGGGAAGATATATCGTCTGGTGGAACACTTAGCAGTCGTACGTTAGCAGGGAATTCTAGGAATGGAATGGATGATAAAACCTCAAGCAATAGTGGATACTACAGAAGCCAAACAGGGATGGCGGAATATGGAAATAGATCTATGCCAGGTTTACGGGGGATTGGCATGGATCGCGAAGGGCTATTTAGGAGGGAACCAGTGAGTTCAGATTTTCGAGTAAGTTCTATATTCAGCGACATAAATAAACAAAGAACAGAAAATAATGAATTAGCAGCTGACGGAATATCTAATGTCGCGAGAACTAGCACATGCGAGGACGCTGAGTTGGATAACCGCTGGAAGATCGTGAAATATCTGGTAATTTATATTGGTTACTTAGCTTAATATGGTTCATGCATTAAAGCCCAGTTGTCCATGATCTATGCCCTTAATTACTAGAAAGTAACCGAAAGGACCAAAATTGTTGGTGATAATCCCGAACCATGGTGTTGAGCTTTTGGTTTGGCAAACCTGTCAGCCACAACCAATTCTAAATGACGTAGTATTTGTCGTCATTCTCACGAAAACGGTAACCAAGGCTGCAAACAGTCAAGACTGTGGCAGAAGGCTACAGCACGACCTTGATTGAGGATATGCGGTCATTGAAAGGTAGCAATATATAATTCAGGTACCGTTCGCTATAGTCCTACAAACTTCCCACCAGACTACACATTTTGAATTACAACCAATCAGCTGCAATCAACAACAACAATAATAATAACAAATAACAATAACAACAACCATGACTAGGTTCGTATTGTCTCTCCTGTTATGGCCTTTAAACTAACGTCCTCCTCCCCTTCTATACTCCTTCTCCAACTACCGGACTACCCTTCTATTGCTATCACTGTGTCTTCTGACTATTATTCTGACGTTCCCTCTAGCATCCACTATCTTCCCCCCGTCAAGCCATCTGCTATTGCATTGGGCACAGTCTTCACCCATGCCACATCGCTTGCTGTTATGACTCCATTATTTGGAGAGACATATCACAAGGTGAAGACATCAAACTCGAAGGAGGAATTTCTCCGCTCAAAAGAAGCTGCCTCAGCGGCCACTGCTTATGGATCGAGCCTCGTTGGTAGCGCCATTCAGACTTACAGTGTTGCTGCCTTGTTAAATGCAACCGGTACCTTAACATATAAGGGTGCTGCATACTTAGGAGGGTTGATCTTTGCAGCCACCACTGTGCCAACGGTAATTGAGCTGGTAAAATATCAATTAATGGTCATGGCCAACTAACCAATGAACAGCTTGTTACCGAGCTATTCCAAGAGAAGAGACCTGCCGACTTTCTTGCAGTGAAAGCAACCGCTGCAATGCTTGAAACAGTTGGATTGAGTAAGTCGCTCTCTTAGCTATAGTGAGACTTACCTGGGTGATTGCTAATTCGGGGATTGAGGCGTCTTCTTGACTTGGTGGGGAACACGGCCAAGTCCCTATTAAGGTGGATGTAAGGAATAAGGGCAGTGTGAGATTACAACAGGGGACATTATGAAGGGAAGCTTCGGAGGGGCCGGCTGGACGCACTTGATGTACTTGATATATAGGTGCATATTTTCATGCCCGCTTTTGCGTTGGTGTATTTGTGTGTATGTATCAGATATTTGTACAGATAATGTGTAGTTTCTATCATTCGCTTCGTTCGCCAAGATTTCATCTTTCTGTTTCTGAAGGCGGCCACAACGGTAATATCTCATCCCAGATGCAACGGGAGATCGTCGAGTGCAGCCTGACGAACAACACTCCGGAGCTGGGTCCAATTGAACTAATACAGAAGTAAGTCGACATCTACAATCGCCCGCGGTGGAGAGGGAGTACGGAGGAGCGAAGGGAGCGAAGCTGGAATAGCCAATCGTCTCGGCCTCAAACACCATGTCACCTATGGAGCACCAGCAGAGCACTCTGCATAACAGCATTCCAGCTGCCAGCAGCTCCTCGGCGTTGACTCGAACACCCCTTCCCTATATGCAAGAGCAGTACCGCATCTCCGAAATCCTCGTTTACAGCCATGTTGACCTGAAGTGGGCCAGTGTTTGGAGGCAGGAACCCGGATACCCACCTGTCGAAATCCAACTGTCCAACGCGCCAGGGATCCTCACTCTATTTATTGGCTACCCTTATGTACCCGGCGTTAAAGTCGCCATTGCAGATGTACACATTACAGGGTGGGATTATGACGACATTAGGTCCGAATCAACCGTGCAATTGCGGCTGTGGACCCATATTTCCAATCCCAATCGAATCAAATCACAAGACGCAAAACTGGAACATGCTGTGAAGAACATCTTGCACGGATTGGATTGGGCAACTAAGGAAGGACTTGATAAGATGGAGGTAGCTGATATACTGTTGGTGGGGCCGGGAAACCGCCTGGAAGAGCATGCAAAGGCCGTTACTTCTAGTAAAGGCAGACGACTTCAGGACATCTATCGGCCTTTACGAAATTGTGACAATAACCCGGGTACTAGCAGTAACAGCAATGAAGGGGTATCGAAGCAAGCTCCCCAGTCGCAGTACGGAATTAGCATTCCATTAGAACCAACTGCTGCTAGTCGGCCCGCAGCACAAGTTATAACCCCTAAAAAACAGCAAGTATTGCAACAGGTTCACCAACCCGTACTACAGGATAAGCCTATGCATCAATCTACTGCAAAACCACTGCAGACCCCTCCGGCATTCTCAACGAACACTCCAATTGATCATACAGAACAATACAGGCGAGGACCCAAGTACCACAGTTTCCAGAGTGCCTGTGGAGATTGTGGAAAGCGATTTAACTCCGGAAAACAAAGGCAAAAGCATAGGGTTGAAACTGGACACAGCCTAGTGTGCACAACCTGTGGCGAGGGCTCTGATTGGGAAAACGCTTTCGATTTGTATGAACATTACAATAAAACCGGGCATAATACTCGGATAAATCGTTCCGTTCAAGAAAAAAACAGAATTGACATTCTGTCATGCTACAATAGGGTCCAGCAACCCAACACAAAACCTGCAAGACACGTAAGCTCTACATCACAGTATGCTCATGAAAATAAACGGGAAAGAAGTGAAGATGAGCCAGCCGAGCGGAGCCCTAAAAGAACTAAAAAGGAAGCTTCTAAAAGTGCTGGCTCATCAGCACGATTAGCCATCAGGATTGAGGACGGTAATGATGACTCAGAGGTGGAAAGGCCTGCAGAAGAAAAGTGGAAATCAAAAGCTAAGCATATGTCAGGACAACAGAAGGTTGACGAAAATGGAGCTTGTACCAAAGATAAATCCAGGAAGAAGAAGGATTCTGTGTCTATCCCCGAGCCGGAATCAAAGCCGGACTCGGAATTTGAATCTGACCCTGAGCCCAAACGAGTGAAAAATAGAAAGAAACGGAAGGAGAAGGGAAAGGAAATCAATAAGGGTATGGAGCACGATGTGGGCATGCAGGAGATAATGCTACCGAGCGACAAGCGTAAGAAGAAAAAGTCAAAGAAAGCCACGAAACCAGGTCCTTCGGAAGCAGTGAATCCACTACTATCACCGTCTTTCATATCCACTACTAAAATTCGTAAAAAAATAGACAAAATCTCCAAGAAAAAAGAGACACACTTATCCTCCCAGCACCAGCGGTCACCCTCTGTCTGCTCTGTCTCCTCGTCTTCATCATCGCCTTCGGCCTCCTCTTCCTCTACATCCTGTTTTCTCATCCCTTCCACCCCCTCGACAAACCACCTTCAATCCCCATCCATCCATACCTCAGCCGACTTCAAACGCCTCCAAGAACTTGCCGTTTTCAAAAAGAATCTCCTTATCAAGAAACGCGAGATTGAGCTACAGATGCAACAGACCTTCCTAGAGGAGGCGAAACTCAAGGCTAATATCTACAAACGGAAAATTGAATCTGGGCAGGCGGCTGTAGCAGCTAAGGAGATGCCGGCGGGGAAGAAGGAGAGGAGGAAGAGTGGAGTGGGGATGGAGCCAAAGACGGCGGATGGTGAGGGTAAGGGTGCAGAGCATGCGGAGATTGATTGCGATGCTTTGTCTGTGAAGAAGAGGAGGTCGTCTGAAAGAGCAATAGCGAAGAGGAAGGAAAGTTCTGGTGTTGATAATGGCAGTAAGACAATGAGGGTAACGACAGGGCTGTCGATCATTTGTAGCGCGTGTGGCTCACTGGGACATAATCGGAAGAATCTGCTTTGTCCTGCGAGGAAGTAGTAGTGTTGAATGAGAGGAAGTGTCGCTGGTTTTCTTTGTATTTCTATGGTACATCAAGTACTTTCTTGCGTTGCTGGTATTTATATGTTTTATTGTTTGTATTGGCATATAAGCTGAGGTTTCTCTAGTAGATTTAATCTCTATGAATCTCTTCATGCGTGTTGCGGAAGATCGCACATGCTAATGTCACTCATATGCTTCCACAAATCTTCTTACCTCACCTTCGTCCCTTCTCTCTCGTTCCTAGTCATTCTTTCCCTGGCGGTATTCCTAACACCCGTCTATCATGGTCAGCAAAATTTATGCCTTCGGAAACAGAGTCTTACGCAGAACTCAAGTTCAGAATGCATTTGAAGGGTCACTGTTTAGGGAATTTGAACACTAACGAAGCGGTGTGAATGCCAGAGAATTTTAGGGAGAATTGTTTGGCAGAGGGCGTCGGACGAAGACAGGCAGAAAGGACGCTGACATGACAAAATAATTACCGGCAAGCACAGCAATATTACTGGTATAGAAGTTCAGATATTCCTTTCTGGTATGCATATAACTATTTACATAGTTATACGACACTGACGCCGCCACCAATGAGGGTAACAGATAAGCGAAGTTCAGCGTGTCGACAAGAACGAAAAGCCAAAGTATCGTGAATTATCCTAGAGCACAAGACGTATTTGGTAATCAAGAATAAACTTACTAGATTTCCTCATGCAGGTCCAGTTGATGAAAGATATCCTTTTTTTTTAAATGTTTTCTTATATGGGGGTTCTCTCAAAGCGTTGTCTCCAACATCTGGTATATACTGACTGGATTTGGAAGTGGCATACTTGGCATTTATATATATATGTCAGGTGGAATGCGTATTTGTATCGCCTTGGTTTTAAAATTTTATTTGAGTGTAAATACTCTCGCAAAACAATTGTTTACGCTTTCTTTTTCGTGCTAAGAGCACTCTCGTGATATCTCAATGGTGGCTGAATGTCATTCTTTGAATCAACAAAGGCAAACTTTGCCCCAGAGTAGTCCTCCTGGATATGCTGAATTCGGCTAAGATGAGAGTCCCACTGGACATGACTCAGTTTCTATAGAGGCCCGGCTGAAGCAGAAAGTATCGATTTAATCCTGCTGTGAAGATATCGCGAACAAAAATGATGTACAACAAGATATACAGACTCAGCTTATTGATGCACACATTTTGAATGAAAACTAGACAACCCCTTAGGCTGAAGAGAGTTGCATCAATTCAAGCAGCAAGAATTGCCCAAAGAATCAATCCAGAAAACCTAAGTAACGCCAGCCTGATCTTCCCCAGTTTCATACATGCATCCAAGTGAAATCAATCGCTATCTCCATCATTATCTTCCTGTGGCTCAATCCGTTTCGCTTTGCCTTTTCTCGCCAGTGCTTTTTCTCTTCGAAGCCGTAGAATCTACCCTCAATTAGCGCTCCAACCTTGCGAAGTACTGCAGCGCTCCTGCCACTCACCTCCTCCCGAACTTCCTTCTCTTTTTTTCCTGTCTTCCCAAACTCTTTTAATAACCTCACATTAGCTCTGACCCGTTTCTCCTCCATCTCAGATCGCGTCCTGGCTTCTTCCTCCTCCGTCAGGACCGGCTCAGAAGGCCTCCGCCTCTTCGACCTTCGTGTGGTGCTTGAAGCAGTCCGGGCGACAATGTTCATGTTGCTCTTCGTGATGGTGCCGGACTTGAGCTTCTGCTTCTGCCTTCGGGCAATTAGAGATGCAAGTGCATTGGAGGCGGTAGAAAGCGTCGAAGATTGGGCGAGCATTCTTGACGGGAACAGCCTTTGTAGGCTACGTGTGATTTGCTTACGCTGGGTTGTTGGTCAGGGCACGTTCACTGATGTCAATGAGAAGAATGCAAAATTTCTTGAAAGGGATGTTCCCGCAGAGCCTCAAAGCGCTAATAGCTCTAAGTACGTACGCTAAGCGGTTTGTAGGAACATTTAGTTTGAAAGTTTTCGACGTACAATCAAACACCCCACTCGAAAAATATACACGTCCAGCACCGAAGTTGGCAAGAAGAAATTAAACTGCCATCGCCCACATATTTGAATGAACTGACAAAAGCGCCAAACATGAAAAATCCGAAGTGCTGCCTCAAAAATATCATTTCTACTATTACAAGCCTGCCAATGATTCAAAAAAGACTTTTCCCTCTACCTTCCCCATTAACTATCTTCGGATTGGTGCGCTTTCTGACCGAGGAAGGCGCCTCCAGCTGTCCTTCATTGCATTTTCTTCCTTGTGGACACTAGCATTAGGTGCTTATTCCGCTCAAGCCCTATACAACAAGTAGCGAGCTGTGATTTGGACGTTTACGAGCACGAGCCAACTTACATTCGCCTGGGACTGGAATCCTCATGGTGTGTTGATTCCTCACCTGGATACATGGCATTTGTGATGCAACTCCCATTACCCTGAAATCACCTTTCACTTGGCAGTTATTTATATGGAAGTATTATTCTGACTATGGTGAATTGCACATTAGACCTTAACCAAGATGGAACGGAACATCAATAATCTCATTCAGGCTATCCTGACTGGCACACTCAAGTTCTGTGTCATTGAGCAGGCTAGTATAGAGTATATTATAGTACATTTTACCGAAAAGGAAATAAAATACCCGCTTCCCCAGCTTGCAGAAAGTTCCCGATACTCCCCCGCCTGCTGTCATATTAAGCTTGTTAACGAGTGATGGAAAAATGTTGTGGCTTCTGCAAGGAAAAATTTGTCTGTGGCCTTTCCCTCTATAATTATTTTTCCCTTCCCGCTTCTTGTGATCGTCGCCTGGGAAAACATAAATTCATTGGTCAAGGTTATATCTATTTAGAATCTTGTACGCAATATCACTCGTATTATCAGTTGCTCACGGTACCCTCTATCTTGTTTTTTTTACACTGCTTTCTAGTATCCTCAGTTCTTTCTTTTGCTTCCGCTTCGCGGCTCGCAATGAGCAACCGAGCGGGCTATGAGGTACTACAGCTATTAGCCTTGCTTCTTCATAAAACCGAGTGCCCAAAAAAATTTTTCGAGGCGTATATATTGCATGACATCAGCCACATACTGCATCAGCCCCAGTCCCTGACCTCCCTCCGAGCTCCTCACACGCTCAGCTACTCTGTACTCGAGTACGCATGCACTATGCACCAATTGAGCCTGTTTTCTGGCTTTAGTCTGCTAAATGTTTTATCGTTTTCAAGGATTGAATGGTACAAGACTGAGGCGGAGTGAGGAGGAAACGCTCGCTGAATTTGATTGTGGAAAATATATTAATATACACTCCGTCATACAATAGAATGATGGATAGATTTGTGGTCAAGTGTGAATATGAGGGAGGATGCAGTGACGTCCAGATAGGGTCTTTCTTTCCCCTTCCCTTTTCTCTGCCACTCATCAAGTACTCTAGGTTGACATATGCTCTTACCTCTACATCCCGCTATTCCAGAGTTTGCCATCTTCCATGAAGTTAGATCGTCCTCGATCGGCGTATCATTTATTACACTCCAGCAATCTCACCGGCGGCGGCTTGCCCTTAAAGCTCCATCCTAACCCATAGCTAGCCTCCTTTGTCAAGCAAACCATTATTTATCAGAAACTAACATGCATGCATGTCTGCACTATACTTACTCCATTTGAGTTCATGGGCGCCATCCTGGCCTGTACATCCGTATATATGCATCTACAAGCTTCCATTCACGTCCTCCTTCCGGTAGCCCCATCTGAGTGTATATTTAATATTCAACCATATCTGATTGTTGTCCTACTCCAGGGTCATCCTTCATGTACATATTGCCCGGTGGGGTAGAGAGTGAGGTGCCGGGGGAGTAGAATATATTTTCCCCTTCTATTCCATTTCCAAAATAAATATTGTCTTGAACTTTTCTTCAACAAGCCTTACAAAAAAAAAAAAAAAAAAAAAAATTTGTATGTGTGGTAAACATGACCTATACGTTCACTCAGTTACAACAGAAATACTTATTCGCTTTGGGAAATTTTTTTCTGGCATGAATGTACAAGACAATACATTAGAACCTGGAATTCATGATATCCATATTTCGAGTTCATGGTAACAAGCCGTATTAATGCCGCTACTATACTCAGTACATGTGTTGGTCAAGAATCATATGATGCAAAGGTGGAGCGCTGGTAGCAGCTACTTACTTAGGCAACCAAGGCTTCACTTACCATTCGTACTTGGAGTTTCATTATGACATAGACACTTAAGGAACTGGTCCTGTGAGTTTAAACCATAATGCGGGTTGCCAATCATCTTCCACTTTCAAGTACCTCCCACTACTCGAGAGATGGACGGAGTGTGGACTGGCTATGTATAGCTAGTGGTCATGAATACCTACTCTCCCATAATCTTATCATTCTCAAAGTCTCGCTGTCCCACGGTCATAGAGTCACCCCTCCTATCGTTCCCCATCTCATCTTTACCTTGATGGAAACTATCCCATGGCTGATGATCAGGTGTGAGGATGGTGTATAAGATGACTGCTTGATAATGCTGCTCATCTTCTCAGAGAATATGATGAGGATGAAGAGAGTGAGATCGAACTTAGGATGCCAAGCTCATTGGTAGGGCATTTGTAGACCTGGATAAAGCAGAATATTCTGAAGCTATGTACTATTGTCACTCATAGCTGCAAAGACCCTTTCAGTTAACATTGTTACAGCGTGTAAAGATGTCAGAAAGAGTTTCTAGATCTCCAAGACGTTCCTGACCTGTTCTACGGCTTGCATTAACGACAGCCAAGACCATGTTAAACACCCCATAAACAGTATCAAACCCCATTTTGATTGTCCATCACGCATTTACTACCTTCAATGCGGCAGACACAGATTAGGAGACATCTTACAGCTGGCCTCACTACCTCAGTAAGCAAGAGGCGGTTCCGCGACGGAGCTTGCAAAATCATCCATATTAGCAAACGTCAGTTAGCATCATTGTAAGCTTAACCTCCGAAAAAGATGTTCTCCCACAGTCTCTGCCTTGAAGAGCAATCAAGATCTAAAATGTATATGTACTAGTCTGCATCGATCTGCAAATGTTCTCGACACCGGCCTACACCGCAACTATAATATGTATGCTAGGTATAACGTATCGACCGGTCGGCTCGGCGCCGGCTGCAGAATAAGGGAACCCGTCTTCAAAGTCGTAGAACCCGGGCAATATCAGTCGGTAAGTGTGTTGCTTTGATATTCCTATAATGAGTACATGCATCTACATATATCTGGGCAGTTGCACGAGACTAGGCAGTTGCGAAGCACTTGTTCGTAACCGTACAATAGAGACCTTTCGCAAGAAGCTGTAGAGCTTCCCAAATGCCGAGAAACTAGGATGTCGACCCTTGTAAGGTCTAGAGTGCCAAAAGATATTTCGCATACACTCTGGAACTTCAGGTTTGCAAGCGACGCCAGGAAAAGGGGAGGTACTGGTTAGCGATCATGGGCTCAACATTGCGCCTGTAATTTCAGCTCCAACAGGCCTGCTCCAAACCCAGCAGTTAATGATTTGGGCTTCTGAATTCTCATGATATCTTCTACTTTGCCATAGCTATCGGTAGAGCTTTAATGGGGGGTTGAAGCTTTTCGCTAGCGCTCCGCTGCGCCACACTTTTATTAACTAGCAGGGGTACAGCAGGGGTCGGGAAGCTCTAGAGCGTCACAATTTGATAGGGAAAAATTCTTTTTTTTTTTTTTTTTTTTTTTTTTTTTTTTTTTTTTTGTGTGTGTGTAATATAATTATTATTAGAGTATATTAAGTATAACTGGGTTTGACAAAAATGACACTACTTATACCAGCATAAATACCGGAACACTAGGGGGTGCCTACAGGGAGGGAACAGCGCTCAAGGTAAATACATGAATCACTGTAATTTCGGCAGCCTATACGTCTAGGCATGCTTTCTAGAAGATAAAGAAAAGTATCTGCACTCAGCGAGCCCTACTCCCTCACTACAGCTTCCTACAACACGCAGACCACTTCGCCACACCTGCCGGCAACCCCTGGTGTTCTGGTATTTATGCTGGTATACAAGTATTTACGTTAGTACTGATGTATATGAATCTCTCGCCTCTCGCGCGCGTCTTGAACTCGTCCCGACACCATTGGTACTCTTTTGGACCTGCGTTGGAGCGTTCCGAAAAGGAGGTTCCCGGGCTAAGTAGCGTGTGTATAAAAAAGCCAGTATTAAGTAGAGTCACCTGGAATCAAGAGCCTGGGAAAAAAGAAAAGAAAAGAGAGGGAAGAGAAAAAAAAGATTCGACGTGTGAAGTTCAGATTGACCCATGAGGAGGCCACGAGGGTCTACAGAGAAATAAAAGATTTATTCTAGATTGCGGGAAAAACTGGGAAGCTAGGACATGTAAAGTACAATGGGGCTGTTAACTCCAGAAGGGAACATGTAGATAGCTGTACTGTACATGTTTATGTTTGAGACCGAAGAGTGAGTGTGTGTGCAACGTACCGGTGGGGATTGCCATAGCGAAGGGAGAGGTAAGGCAGGTACATACATAGAATGGAGATTAGATTATCCAGAAGCCGGATGTAAGTACAAGTAGTTGACTTACGGATATTTTCATGCAACTTCATGTACACCAGAATGTACATAGAAAACATATCAGGCTCGTGGGAAAAAAAAAAAAAAAAAAAGCGAGTCAGGATCTCCGGAATGTAAAAACTTATCAATATGAATGGCAGAGCATGCAATGCAGTGAGCGTTTTTTGAGTCTTCGCTTCGCTAGATTTGTTTCATTTATCGCAAAGTAAACAGTTTCGTTTCTACGGCGTTATTTATACTTTTCGCAAATTTTAACGTGCTAAGTTTGAACAAATAGTGTGCAATAGTATCATGTTCATGCTGGGTAGAAAGGCAACGTTCATGTATATCATGCAGCGCTGTACTTCAATATCAATACCCCTGAACATAGAAGCCGGCGCCGGTCCTGCAACAATTGTCAGTCAAAATCGTTGGCAGCGAGGGATATACCGAGGTTTCGCGAACATGAAATTTCCTTAAAGTTCCATAAGTTGAGTAGCAGACTCCATTGCACGGGTGCAATCCAAATGCAAAATGTTATGATACATTCGAAGGTTAAAATAAAAGGTATTACCTGCGTTAGTTTGGTTTGTAGAAAACCTGAGTACCTGAGGGGCAGTTGAGGGAGTAGACAGCCCTGCCCTGTCGTATTGTGTTCTTGTCTTGTACTAACTCGGCCCGATATTAACAAAGCAAGACACAGACACGGGACGAAACTCAATCTTGCCAAACTTTTCGGTGCACTGCGCGCGTGCCGTGCCGTGCTATGTGCTGTCTGCGATATACAGATCAGAGAACTAGTAAGAATAAGCTGCTGTTAATCTCGCGAGTTGTAAGTTTACCCTAAATTCGATTTTTGAACCAGTAGTGCACCGACGCTAGGCCAGCATCTTAGACATCTTATGTCATAGGTGACCAGCATGCAGTCTAACGTTAGACAGTAGCCCATCTCCTCCCCGTCCCTACTATTCGTCGTCCATACCCGGGCGGAGAAAGATGTCAGGTACAGTAGCTTTAAGCTAGGGTAGATCAAAAACAATGTCTCACATCCACGAGCCGAACAAGCCAGTGAGCGAGCGAGTCGAGCCGAGAAGTCGCTTCGATAACAGTTGACTTCGGGACGGTTCCCACTTCCCCCCAGTTCCGTTTTCTGTCAGGTATGCATAAGCACTTTCTATGTGGCTGGTACAGAACTTGACATTTGTAGTAGACTTGTAACGTATGCATTCTATTCCCATAGACCTGCCAATCATTGCTTTTCCTGGTCAATTCCTGAATTTTTCCCTGGTCAGGCAGGCTTCACCCTCGTCTTGTCAAGTCACTAGCACACAACATGATCCATAATATCCTTGAAAACGAGGCAAGAAGGGGATTGGCGAAGATAACCGCCCCTGGCCGTGGTTGATCAAATCGTAAGCACCCTAGAGGTGTCACTTCGCTGAGTTTGTCTGGGGTGTATGTAGCACTCTACCGGCGCCATTTGAAAGTACCTCAAAAATGCAGGATTGACCCGGAAGAAAGTGGCCCTGAGACAGTCCTTTGCACTCAGATAGTCCCCTTACGAATCTGGGGCGGGGGCGAGGACGCAGCCACATATCCTCTGAACCCGACCGATTAAGAAACGAGATGCATGAAACATAGGACTGTTGAAACGAAATCGAGTAAACAAACTGGCGTCAGTGCAGCCGTCCCGTCCGGACCGGACCTGTGATCCTATATTGGGCTTTCATCTTTAAAACAGGGTTACCTAATACCCACAATGAGAGAGCCCAACCAGTAGTAAGGTCCGTGTCGTGAATCATAGTAGAATGGGAGCAAACCTTTGCCGGAAGATTTCAGCTCTTACTTCCCCTTCCATGTGCGCATCGTCTTCTCGATGTCTTCCAGGTAAGATAGCATGAAGCTATTGATGGACTACCCAGGACGGCAAAAAAGTTCCATTCCTAGCCATGTAATGTAAAAGAAGGGGCATATTCTAGCAAGACACAGCGGGCAGCTGCAGTGTGGCACCCACTAGCAAATTGATTGACATAGGGTCAAGGGCCTCCAGACGTGTGTGGCGCCCGGCGGTGGTGAGAAGTAGAGGCATGAATGACGGTAAATGGGTGTAAATCTTAAGTGTACACCGTTTGATGGGTATTGATACACCGATACCTGCAAAACTTCTGCGAGCCCAGACTCGTCATGTATGGCTGCCTGCTTCAACTTGAGCCGGTGGTAGAAATATGAATTGGCTGTTGCACCCTTGGCGGCAGGTGGATGATCTTTGAGTGATGGGGTCACTCAGATTGCCTTTCAACTTTCTTCCCTGCCCGCGCTCCAAGAAAATAGCCGAAAGGGGGATACGCTCAGTAGGGAGGGGGAAAAAAAAAAAGCTAGGTGAAGACTTGTTAATAAATGCGAAGCGGAGGCACAGGTCCAAATGGGCACGAGACTAGGTCCAGATACGCTCTTTCCTTTGAAGCCCTTTCGTTCAATTGCAAAACCGTGCATAGGAAATGGCGTCCTTACGGCCTGAGTTCGTAGAAATTAGACTAGGAAAAGATTATGGTTAGTACTGCAGAAAAAAAATACACAAAATTCAGCATTGAGGAAGGTTGCTGGACAAACAAGCGGCAGGCAAGAGCTAAGAAAATTAAAATAAAATAAAAGTAAAGGAAGAAAAGGAAAAAGAAGAAAGGAGGGAAGAAAGGGAAACAGTTATGGTTCCTGAAGCAATGTGTGATTTCCAGTGTGGAAGCTGCAAGTTGCGAGTTGTAACATCTCTTCACTCTTCCAGAGGATACGAGAATGCCGTTAAACGATGCCGCTGTTGGCCCCTGGTAACACGTTTTCGCTTTTTCAAACGCACTTGCAGCTCCCTGCTCCCGCAGTAAGCAACCGTTGGGGAGGTAAAACCTTCTAGAAGGCCAGCTCCAATCAATTCTACCTTTTTTCCTATTCTCCAATCCCCGCGGCATGATTGCCGATGGCACGCATACTCCTACTACTAACGGTTTGACGTTCAACAGGGTACAGTAAGCGAACACGAAATTAAATTCGCAAGTAATGATCCTGCCAGCTGATTTGGTGAAAGAAAACGAAGTGAAAATAATACCGAAGTATGAGAAAATGTGAAGATGGTATTGGTGCCTGGTATAGATTAAGGCCTTGCAATTTGCGGGGATAGTCACACCCATCTCATGTTCAGCGTTCGGTTAACGTCTCTCTGCTAAGAACGTTGGAACAAGATGATATCCAATCCACTTGAGACTGGTGTACGGAAAGATGCATATGGAGATTTCTATCCCCTTCCTTATCCCAATTGATGAAAACCCTAAGGGGTGGTATACTTATTGCATTTGCTTGAATCTTTCGGAGTCGAAAGGAGTAAGAACTTGCAAATTACAAGTAGTAGTTGTTGGAATGCTGCAGGGACTGTGCAATGCGGCTGAGCGCCCGATGGGACAGAGGAGGAAGCTAGAATCCATGAAAACTTGGTGAGTATGAAGGTTTGGTGTACTGACGGCCAGACTATACGGACAGCTATGCATCGAGGTACAGCAGCTGCTAACCCCAAAAACTAGAGAGACAATGTAGTCTGGTGAATGCTTGGGTTAGAACATAATGTGAACATAATGGTGAAGAGCAAGAGCTGGCTGCGCAAATGGAAATTAGACATGTACGTTAGGGGATACAGGTTCCCTCCGGGCTTGAGATGCCCTTGGCTTTCCTGACTCCCCGTCCTGCTTAGTAGTCTGATTACTGTACCTGCCTAGGTAATTGATACATAGGATCATTTGCCGGGACCGGGACCGGGGCCGGTAGTCTAGTATGCTCTATCAACGGCTGGCTTCGACTTGTTAGTGCGGTGCTGATTTGAATTTGCACTAATGGTTGAGCACACACGTTAAGTGAAACTATAGCATTGACAAAGCCATAGAGTTTTTTTTGTATGGTCGGCGCGTTTACCAAAGCATGAGACTACCACAAAAAGAGTTCGAGATTGCATACCTGACCTTTACTGATGTATAACTACAAGTTAGCTTCTCCCCAATACTTACTGCATGCTTGCCAACGGGCGGTGGCAGAGCCGCTGTGTATCAGGGCATTTGAAGCCTGGTTTGGCGCCAGCATTCGCTCCCCGTTATTACCGCATTAGGACTTACTCAAGACTTGAGCCTTGGCAGATCCATGGCACATCGAATAGCATATAAGCCACATTATTCTGACGGGGTGCGAAAACATCCACTGAGACGTGGAGCAGATTAGATAGTGCGTGTCTGTTCATGCGCCGGAGGTGAGCGATATCTGGTTAAGGCGCCGGGTAAGCTGGATGGTTAATTAGAATCGATATGGGGCGAACTGTGGCAGGCACATGAGCGTCCCCTGGCCAAGTTAAGGCTGAGGAGACGTGGGGCAAACTTGAGAAAATATCTCTGATGTGACTATCATAGGTAGTCGAATGTGAATTATTTATCCTAATTTATGGGCACAACGGAGAGGAGCTAGAGCCTATCAAATGACAACCAAACTAAATTAAGCGAGAACTTTGATTTTGATGATCAGCAAATCTATGACTGGTCAATTCCGCAGAGGCAACATCACAATGAAGAATATTGAGTGAAGAAAGATATGTGCCGCGAACCAATTTATTGCAAGCAGAAAGGAAAAATCACCAATTGCAAAGTCTATAACCCCCTACCCTGCTTCGATCCTGTTCAGCCCAGCCTGCCGTATCTTATGTCAACCAGTCCAGGTTGCTCCGTTTTCATCCATAGCGTCTTCCATCCCAATTTCTTAATCTAGTCCTATTACTAGTTCCCAATACTAGCTTTTGTCCTCCACCGCTTCCAATCCATCATCCTGCCAGTCCCACAAATCAAGGTTCAGAAATCCTCATACCACAATAAATATCCCTGTATGCTAGGTATGAAAGAACAAAAAAGAAAAAACTCTAATGTAAACCTGACAGCCATCAAAACAAGAGAAATAAAGTATCTGCAGAAACAAATTCAAAAAGAAAGAGAAACAAAAAATCCCGCGCCTCTTTACTTCAAATGATATCCTAGCAAAGAAAGAGAGAAAGAGAAGTAAGAAAAATTGCAATAGGGAAAAGAGAAAAGACGAGGAACCCAAAGTGTAACAGACTATGGGACAGTGCTAGACTTATGCAATGACAAACAGATATAAACCACAATGCACCAAGTTTGTTTTTCAGAATGCAAGATAGAAATAAGGATTATCAGGTGAAACCAAGGACGTAGAAAAGAGATTGGAGAAACTCTGAGTAGCTTCAACACCCATGAATTTCGACCCTTTTAAAGTGGCATTTTTTATAATAATGCAAACAAGATTCCGCCCAAATTGTAGTTCGTAATCATCAAAGATTTCATTTTTCGTGAACATCGTTTTTTTGTTTTTTTTTGTTTATTCCTTGCTGAATAGCCCTGACCATTTATAATGACGTCCCAGTCGTATCCCAATGATTATCACTGATGACGGAATAAAGATGAAATAGGAAATGTCGACCCTGATACCGAATAAATGAAAGCTTTCAAAAACGAGGTTGTCCCGAGTCTATAAAACAAATTGATCTGAATTAGAAAACCCTAATAGAACTGCAGCACGTGCAGATACTCGTCTGAGAATGGTCCCAGCTTCAGCGTCCACCTGTGCATAAGTTGAGGCACGCGCCATTCCCAGAACCACATTTTTTGCCTTCTCAAAGCATACTTGTACTTTTCTTTTCTCCTCCAAAAGCTCCGGTTCAGCCAGCTCTTGTGAGCGAAGCCTATTATGAAGGTGACGCGCCTCAGCGATATTGTATAATACCTCCCTTACCCAGATTCCCCCGAGATTATGCTTCATACTGTCGAGAATGGTATTGAATTCCAGCTCATGGTCCTTTCCTTCTTGTAGCAAAACGAATTTAGCAAGCGACCTCCAGAAACTGGTGCCTGCTCCATTATGAGAGTCATCATACAGGGCCGGGGCGCCCTTGGGTGAAATATGTGGTGCGCAGAGCTCTAAAATTGCTGTTTTACCTGTCACTAAAGCTTCCACAACTTCTATTCTGTTCAGAGTTTCATTCCGGTTGATGATATCGGCCTTTTCTGCATAATCATCGTCTTGTTCCGTTGTTGATTTGGCGGGAACTCGAGTGCCGTATACTAACTTGACAGCATTCAGGATAACCTCCGCGTCACCACCAGTGTTTTCAAGAGCAGAATCTTCTTCATCGATATACAGCCCACCACGCCCATTTAATCGTGTGAAAAGTCCACCTAGTTGTTCACCAAATGGACCACCGCGAATGACCTTTTGCACTCCTCTTGTCTGAAACCAGTTAGTTTCCAAAAGGGCATCCAGCCTAGGGGCAAATTTCTTTCTATACATCTCAATGTGCCCTGGTGTCGTTAATGTCTGGATTAGTTGATCTCCTGACGGGGGCGTTAGGGGATGACCATTAGCTCCGCCAGATAGTAGGTCATCTATCTTGATCCGTTTTGCAGGATTGGTGGCTGAGCTGTCACGGAGAGTTGATGGATTCGGAGTGAGTGAGCGTCCAATCGGAGTTGCACTGGCTCTTGGAGTATCGGACAAGCACGACGAAGGGCTGACATGGTCATATGTTCTCTTCAAATCTATTCTAGGGGCAGCCGCCGTGTCCGCTAACATTGGTGGAGCATGGGTACCAATGGGAACGGATGACTCCAAAGATGGATCAATTGCTGTGTATTCATATGGTTCGTACGAGGAGGCTGGAGAGCTACTGGCTGTGGAAACTGTTTGTGTGTAAACAAGTCCGCCAAGTGAAGGATTGGAGCCAGTGTAAGGAATTGGCGTGGAAGCAACTGGAGGGGGGGCTGAACCTCCGGAGGATGGTGCAGGCTGAATTGCAGTGGGCCCAGGCTGCGGCTTGAATATTGGATCATAGCCCATACATTCTCGCTTGCTCTTGGCGCAATTTTTGCAGGTTGGGTGGGCTTCGTCGCACTTTTGTAAGTCAGCATATCAATGCCTATAGCCCTTCATATTCGTATAATAGAAGGAATACCTTTATCCGCCGTTTCCTACATGTTAGGCAGCCTGTCTTCGTCCGCCTTTTGATCTCTTTCTTATGTCTACCACCTGACATGATCCGCTCGGGAGTGACCTGGGGCAGTGGATATCTCAGTGGTTGCGGAGATGATGTAATATGTGATATTGAATTTTGGAGTCCATGCCCATAATATATATGAGGAGGTGGTGGCAGTGGTGATCCAACTTGCGGAGGAACTGGTGGTGGCAGCGATGTGTTTGGCGGGGTCATTCGAATTGGAGGCAGGCTGTAAGATGGTACGCTCATTGGCTGAAAGCGGGGTGAATTGTGTACCTGTTGCGGAACGTGATGGTATGCAGCCATTGACGGTGATTCGTAAGGCGCTGGAGATGGATAAGAGGTGGGGGTGGACCGTACCGAGGCCGGCTGATGCTGCTGTTGAGTGTAAGAAGAGAGGTGCGCATAATGATAGGGCGGCGATGGCGTTGACGGTGCCGAGTGACGGTGCTCCAAGTGCGGATAGTGGGTATCCCGAGTTGGCTGGTAGTGACTGGATGGTTGCGAGATATTAGGGTCGTATTCAACCATGATCATCCTGGAGGACACCACAAGACGTCCTATCTGTCCCGTCTATACTTGTATACTTATTCGTATCAATTGAGTCTGTGCTGAGATTTGAGTTGGGAGGAATGTGAGACAGGAGAGCGCAGTCTATAGAGTTCGGCGAGGGGGGGTTTGGGGAGGGAATTTGGGTGGGGGGTTGGGGGGTTGTTGGGGAGGGGGGAGAAATTAATTAGCGAGGTTGTAATGGATGCCGGACATTCAGCGGAAGCTTGAATGTGTGGTCACGTCAGGATGGAAATGTGTGGTGGGTAGGTTAGGTGCGAACCAGGTACCGTCGGGGCTAGGGAGAGGCTAGGGTATAAATGGAAATGCCTTCAGCAGCGAAACCTTACCAAGAGGCGGTGCCAGACAAAGCAACGGGCGCACAGGGAAGGCGTGTGCGACGGAGCACTCGGAGAGCGATCCAGGCTCCGCTGCTGCTGCTGCTGCTGCTGCTGCTGGGCCTACACCAGCGAACTTATCGGCCTGGCGCCTGGCAGCTCGCGCAGTCCGCCACTGGTTAAATGGAAGGTGGGACCGCGCAGCTAGTGTCGTGTGGAGAGGTGTGGGCAGGTGTGGGCAGGTGCAAGAGAAGCGAGCGAGGATCGAGCAGGCGCCAGGAGGGCCCGCAGCGTCCGGTGCAATTGGGGTGCGTAGCGCAGGCAAAGCCACGGAACACGGGGCCTCTCGCCTCTGCTCTTACGACGCTCCAGTTATATGAGATGTGTATCTGCTGCAGCAAACAAAACAAGTCAGTACATGCTACATACGTGTATCTCTGCGGATGCCTTCGCCAGGCGCTGCGAAGCTGCTGTGCTGCTTGCTTGTTCCCGCTTCCCTTCGCTCACCCGGCGAGGGATGGGCCCCAGCACTGGAGATACTGGAGATGGGGCAGGCGGCGGAGACCCAGTGCTTCTCAGTAAACTGACCGTTGTCTTTTCTGTCTTCTGTTTTATTTTAATGTTTTTGCTTGTCTTCCTTCGTTTGCTCCTCCTAGCTGGATATAGTTGGCTACCCGCACTCAGATTTCCTCTACGGTAATTACGTTTCAGATTTCCCAATTTCTCCACTCGGCACCTAGATTCGACACCGGGACGTAAGGCAAACCGTTGTTGGCGGAAAGAAAACGAATGGTGCCGACGGAGAAGTGACAGAGGACACACGGAGAGCAACAGGCAGTGAAAGGGTCACAGCAGAGGGCAAGCCTTGTGAGATAGCAACTGCAAGCTTGTCACTGCACTTGTGTGCTGCTTTTCGGACCCTTCTTCTTAACGCAGTGTCAGTGTAGCCCAGCCGGCAACAACCGTCCAATCCACTCAGGCCTTCGGATCCCGCTCCTCCTGTGTATGCCGTTAAGTCGTTCTCAATGCGTTTTTGTACTTTTCCGGGTATTCTTGCGGTGGGCTTCTAGATGTTGCCCTTGATTTCCGTTTCAAAGGGTTTCAAAGGAGGCTGTAAGGAATGGATGAATGTATGAATCAATAATGAATGACGGATATGATGTGTGAATGAGCTGTGCAAATTCGGAAATCTAATTCGTACAAGCCCAAGAAAGTATATATTACAGAGAATCGAAACGTACTGAATCAAAGTAGTGGAGCAGCAAAAGCACTGGCACAGGCTATGGACTGGGAGTGTAGGATGACTGGGTAGAGGGGGCGTTTTCTCGCTGGCGAGCAGACAACTGGCGGTGTGCGGTCAAGACGGGGAGGGGGGTGGGGGTGGGGGGAGGGGGTAGAAGAGGTAGGGGGTAGGGGGTAGGGGAGGGGTGGTGGGAAGGGGAGGGGTAGCACTGGTGACGAGAGAGTGGATGATGAGGAAGGGAGTGCGAAGAGTAGCGGGCAAGTAGCAGGCGAAGCAGGCGAAGCAGGCGAAGCAGGCCAAGGGCTGGGTTGGGTGCTTTGGAATTGGATGGATGTAATATGGAGGCTAATTTGCGTCGGATGACTAGCTTCGGGGAGGGATATGATACTTGGGCTTGGGGCAGACAGTTGGGCAGGGCAGCAGCAAGCAGCGATGCTTGGTATGCGGCCTCGGACAAGTAGAAACAACTGCGGTGCGTCCTGGAGCTATGATACGTACTGCCTCTGGAGCTACGGGGGTAGCGCAGCCCGGACATACTGGAGCCCTGTGCAGGCAACCACACCCAGTGCGGTGCACCAGTCGCACGCCCGGCCCAGCGCCAGCCCAGCATACACCCACCGAGCAACCCAGTGGACAGCAGGGAGGCAACCCATCCCCACCGCCCAACGCTGGCAAGTCTCACCACTGCGCTGCGCTCGACGCCCCCTCTGTCTGCCTCGCTCGCTCACCCGTCATCTCGTCTGCCTGCGGCCGACACACTGAGCCCGGAGCTGCTTGCTCGTACAGGTACTGGTAGGCGTGTCCTTGTGGTTCCACTGATCAACACCGCAAGCCCTGAGTGCCAGGCCCCGCGGCCACTCAGACGGCTAACGAACTTTACTCTCTAAGGGATTCTAACTCTATCTAACCACGCTCCGGTATCTCTGCTACCACACGCTTCCTCGCTCGCCGTAGTCAGTCCGGGGCCGAGGCGGGCTTTGCTGCATCTCTTCATCTTGGACCTCTTTTCTTGCAGTGCTGCAATGAAACCAAGATGAACGAAGTAAATGTAGACCCACAGTGTGCTGTCCCATTCTGTACATACCTATGTCGACAGCGGCATGCTGAAGGACCGAAAAAACTCAAGATAAGTATGCTAACTTGGACATTCTCATTCTCAAAGACATTCCGAAAGAGATATGAAAATGGGACATCGATGACGGCAAAAGCCAGCTTACAGGTTAGTTGACCACACTTATCGAGAAGTAATGCAATGTGCAAATGGTACTTCGCAGGCACTCTCATTTTATTCCCCAGCTGCCGGCCGAAAAGGTAAGAAGCTCTGGAACCGAAAAGACCGGAACTACTCCAAACTGGTCAAAAAAAAACGTAGCATTTTACGTAAGGTGTTTGGCAAAGCTATTAGAAAGACGTCACGAACATTTATGCATGGGGGGAGACGAAGCTCCGACAAGTGATAGATGCGTTTTTACTTACGACCGAAGCCAGCCACGCGAACCGTCATTCCTGAATCTCGCGGGTCAGGATCCCGGTTGAATGAAAAAGCGGAATTGTTTGCAGTAGCAAATGCAGGAAAGAAACCATGGCTCCACCTAAGGCTGTGTGGTTGAATAAAAACTTCATACATTTAGTTTTCCATGACTTGAATGCAATTCGGAAAGTTGTTACATATTATTTGTTACTGTTACCACATTCAACTTTATATCAACCGCATGAGGCTATTTATTCACCATTTCTTCTTCGTTCTTTCTGTTAGTCCCGGTGCCGAGACCATCTGTTTTCCTGCTTTTTTCCTGTTCGTTCGTCAATTTACCTGGCAATTGTTGAAGGGGAAGAAACAAAGAATAGAAAACTTAAACGAGCGTTAGGGAATTGATTCATCTCAATTCTTCCGGGTTTCAGTCAGCGGACACCAGTAATGTAGGCAATACAGTACTCACCCGCCCGCTTGCTTTGAGAGTCATTCGGTGCACGACAGTTGATAATGCATGTTCAGCAGCACCACGCCTTCTCGGACTCACCCAGGGAAGATTGGCCGGAGACCATGAGCGCTTCGCTAGTGTGTTGGGGATAGAGGGATGAGTGCATGGAGCCTTGCCATGGGCCTCCCCTGCACGAAAAGGCCTTGCCTCGGCCCTGGCCCGGCCCTAGATGTTCGCGGATGTATCGCCTTCCAGCCCAGCCAGAGGAAAGGGGTGGGCGGATACACTGCTGGACACCATGTCTCTTCATGGTGCGCTCCGCTCGCAAGAAGCCCTCGCAGACTTGTCGAACCATCCGTCTTCCCCGTCCCGACACTGCCTAGAAGGTACGACTGCGGTCTGCACCAACCAACGTCCTGCTGCACCAGGGCAAAATGCCCTGTGTGCTAGATGACTGGCTGAAGCACAAGTAAGCGATCGCAAGCGATAGCACTACCGAAGGACATGCTTAATCCAGATTCAGCCCGTGCCGTGGTGCAGCAGCAGTAGCAGCTGCTACAGCTACCGACCTTCCTGCTGTCACCATTTGAGACTGTGGCTACCTGCCCACGCCTGCTCTCCACCATACATATGCAGACACACTACCACTCGCCTAGTCACAACGCATTCCCGTCATACACAACGCCGTCGAGACTATGCAGTTTGATTATGGTTGGTACAATGAAACCTATGCAATCAATTCCGGTACGTCGCTGCATATTCTTCATCGGTCGTTAGTAATAGTCGTGTTTTCGGGCAGGTCGTGGCTGTTGTACCTATGCACCATCGTTGCCATCCCTGCATTGATATATCCCAAATTTGGGGTAGCTGGCTTGAGTCGAAGGAAGCGAGGCGCCACTCCATCCTACACCGAAAAATCTGCCCGAGACCCTGCAAGGATCCTTTATTCGAATTCACACCAAAAGGCGGCTGCGGTGGCCTTTTTCAGCCTTTCAGAGCAGATTTGCCAGCTGGCATGTGCTTTAAGGGGAGAACCCTCATCACTTGTGGCCGTTCTTTTGCGTAGGAATAGCTTCGCATAATCAGACTAACATACTTGTGTCTCATCTTCCGGTTTTTTCTTTTTTCGCGAAGGATGACCAGGGCCCAATGGACAGTTGTTTTGTCCGATGCAACTCAAGCTTGCATCTAACGAAAAGGGGAAACATTCTAGAAGAACTGCATCAGCTCAGTGGCCAGAGATCAATGTCTCACTCTAAGCCGCGCATTAGCTTTGCACATGCTATGGCCACTAAATGGTTTATCACCCTGGTACAACGTTACGAACTTCTTTCCCTGGAAAAATGAGCTGCTATTGCGTGGTGGATGTAGCAATACTTTCATTACAATAACAAGTCCTTTAGCGTACAATACCACACAATTCACTGAGTCAAGTAGCCGCCTCCCATAAGGAACTCAACATAAAATTTCTAACTCTCTATGAGAGTTAAACATTCGGGAACAAACTTTCAAGGAGAGTTACTCGACTAATCAAATCATACACAAGCTTACCGCTCTCATGACAATTTGAGCCTACACCGAGAAGCGAGGCTTGACTTCTGAAAACATATGTAATATTACCCCATCTCCATAAAAAGTAGCAAGGAAATAGAAAGCAAGGAGTGGAAACTCGGATGTACCACCGAATTTTGTGATTAGCCAAGACCAGATTAAATCGTTAAGCAAAACCCGCAAATGTGATGTTTGCTCTCTCCGTAAAGACATAACTTGCTGCCCACAAAAAGTCTACCACTATAAAAACAAAGAGCTTCAGGAAGACTTGGACGAATATTTCTATCGCTGAACTACTGACGAGCATAAGCGATGTCTCGGACCCCAGCTGGTAAATTATGTCGCGCGGAACTTACAGGAGGAAGATACAACGTGCTTTTTAGTTGTCGCTTCGCTCGGGGAAAAAAAATGAGCAAGTGGAGGTGGAGCAAGGATCAAATATGTAAGCGAAACTGAAGCAACATTTAACTTGTTTCCTGAATGACGCGCAGACAGATGAAAGCAGACAACGGATGGTAGTAACAGGAGATATAACATTCTCTTTTCGATACGGACCTTTTTATTACTGTTATTTACTAAGAATTGGCCATTTTTTTACTAGACTGGCTAGATCTTCATTCTTATGAAACACGCCAGTATCGATCCTCGGATAATTTTGTTCAGAAATGTACACCTACGCGTTGTCTCATTTTTGAAGGTCAAGATCTCTTGAGTGCCCGCTTGCTAGGAGACTAGCCATCTTGTAAAAATGATCGACGCCGTTTTTAGTGACGGCACACGGACTTCGAATTTTTCTCGCACGTTATCTCTTTCCTGACGAAACAAAGGGAATAATGCTTCTCCATTTGCTGCGATCATCCGTGCCGTCCAGCTATGAATTCCGGCGAGGGGCTTGTCCCCGAGAACTATGTTCCCCCGGTATTGCTGGGAACGTGGAATTTCCTAATTTAGAATGGACAGATACTTATAAGTTGTGTGGCACTACACACAAACACGAGGTACACTTGGCGACACACTAAGTACCACATAGGAAGGCTAGTCATTGCCGTTTACGGAGACTAGCACACATGTGGAAGGAACGGAGCAACAAAGGTAGAGTTCTCTTTATACTCGGTGATCAACAGACACAGAACAAGAGAGCAACCCGAGCGAAACGGGTTGAACGTTCAACGGAAAGGTGGGAATTCTTACGAGTCGGCGCCGGAATACTACGCTACACTCTTCAGTACCGCCACGTCGTCATCTTACAGGGCTAGCGTCTACATACTCTCTTTAGTTGGTCACTTGGAGGTTGATGGTTCTGGTTCGAAGATGGCCACAGAGCTAGTCAATGCAACCACGGAGATACACAATATACAGAACTTGGAAGCGACTAATATAATCAGCCAACTCGATCAATTACAAGAGCAAATGCGTCTCATAAAACAGCGAATTGTACTAGTACCGACAACTATCACAAGGGTAAACATGTATTGTCGATTTCTTTAACGATGGAACTCAGTACGAACATTAAGACAGAAAATTGCTCGGCTCTTTAACTCATGGGTTGCCAATGAAATCCATCAATTAGAGCCATTATCGATTAGAGTCGCCAGACATGCACCCAGCGTACCCCCTGACACCCATCTTTCAGTACATCACAAAAAAATCACAAAAAATTAATCAAGTAGCGCAAAAATCACTGAAAAATAGTAGGCCGCATAGTGGACATAGGAGAATCCGAATTTTTTTCAGAAGTTCAAATTGAGCTTTTTTGACTGAGTTGTGTTTTCGCAAGAGGGGTAGCCTCCGCTGCATGCCTTGCGACCTCAAGGGATACAACCTGAACGATGGGAATTTCCCTGGCTTTTATCTATCAACTGGGCTTTGTATTATTGCTGTTAGGAATTCTCCCGTTTTGGAACTTAGAGTTGCCAGTGAAGGGCTCAGTCATGGGTTTATAGTCAGGCTTTACGTTCTTGAGTGTTTCTTCTAAGTTAAAAGGAAATAGAATATATCTACTGGGCCTTGCATATAAGTCCGTCTATGAAGAATTTTTGCGATATATTATGGAGATAGAAAATGTGCAAAATCATTGGAGAAAGAATGGCAAGGATTCCGCAAATTCTCGCTGTGCGTGACTTTAAGAGCCAGTGAAGTGGGCATGGATTGAACCCTTATTTTCCTGCGAATCCAAGATTTACCTTTCCATGGAATCGGTATGCAAGGGCTACAGGAACGTTCTGGGAGATGATAGTCCTTCCCCTTCAATAGTGGGGTCCAAAATTCTGTCTATTCATAAATGTGTACTGGTTCATTGACCTTCAACTGTCCAGAAGTTGACAGGGCTTTGTTCGTCAATATAACCGATACCTTTGGAAGACTGGGGGAATTTTTTTCAAGCGTGCATTTCGTTGATATACCTGTCATTCTCCTTCGTTCATAACAAGTAAGGGGAACTTGAAAGAGAAATAGTCATGGATTTTGCAATACACAAGCGACAGTTGAAGCATGAAGGATCGGTATAGACTGACGAACAAGATGCTGTATGCATCTTCTCGGACTCGATTGGTCATTTAATTAGGATGAAACAAACATTTCACTGGTAGTGCTTCAAGAACAAAACTCTCAGGCCTTCCCTGAATTCAACCACCTTAAAGCGCTACGTACATACATCAACTTTCTACCTGCTGCTCACTCGGTGGATGTCACGCATGACATTTGTTGTGGCCGAAACTTTCTAGTCTGGTTGGCACGACCCGAAGGGAGAATTTTCATACTCTGAATATTCTGAACCATCCAGTATGGTAAGCAAGAGTTGAGGAGCTGCTTACACCATTTTTATCCTCAGTCGTGCTAGCATGAACGCCTCTCATTTTTGACAGCTCTCTGCAAGCATCAGCACGGTAAGGTGGAGCATAGCCAACATACCGGTTATCTTTGTCGATCTCTATGAGCCGGTGTGTCTTACCTAACGTTTGCTGGACGTGCTCTGAGACTTCAAGTGTGATCTGCTCGTGCCAGAATATAAAGAAAATTCATGATTGATGTATGCTCAGCCTGAAGATTTGTCCCTTCAAATATTTTTAATCATATGCTACTTTCTATTTATAATTTCTCAGTTCTTTTGATACATTTATTTTCTCATGTTATGCGGGCCATTTTTAGAATCCTCTGCCCCGCAAGAGATACGCCTGACGTTGTTAGAATGGGATGCTGACTAAATATGTTTAGGCGATAAAATATGTGCTTGCTCACTTCCGCTTCATTTGCATTCACTAGAGAAGTACAGCGCATTGTTCATCTCGCGCCTCATACATTTATCGTAGGATTGCTAACTAAGATGCAGCGTAAGGTATCGTCGTATACAAGCATAAGAACAAGGGATTCTGCGGCAACAGAAATATTGGTTACATCGAATTGAAGCGGCAGACCAGTGAATGACATACCCAGCGAGAGGGCCGGATGAACAAACCGAAAGATAAAGAAAATTAATAATCCCAAAGTTTCCCTGAAAACTTCCCCCCTAAAACTTCATGGGCAATCAAGGGGACGGAGTTTAGTTGGGGCTCTCATGTTCAAACCTGGTCCGTATGGCCAGCACCGAGGATGTATCGGTGAGATGGAGGTGCGGCGTGTAGGAAATATTTTTTCTGGCTGCTCGTCTCTAGCCTACATCATATTCTTTCAAACTAGAGTCCTTTTTTTATCTTACTATGATTTATTTTTTCCCTGTTCCGCACCTAAAGGTGGCCCCTTCGGTTCCTATAATGATGCGGAGAGAAGCAGTCCATTCCACAACGAACCATATCGCATCATCCCGTCCCGCATCCGGTATTGAGGAACTTCCACTGCACAGGTTAGCGGCATTTCGGCCTAGCGGATGGGATGGGTTCGTTATTGGGTTAACGGCATAGCAGCTCGGGGTAATTGGAGGGAGGCAGTGACTCGAAATATCACTGTATGTCCTTCCATGATTTTCTGAAACGAATATTATGTGGTACTAAATTCCTATCTATAAATAGACACTGCCTCATGCCTCGTTTCACAGTCAAGACAGCCCAAGCAGGCATTAATACCGTTATTGTGGAACTGATTATGTGAGGGTCGGTGGGGCAAGGTGAGCAAGTGTCAAGCTTTCAGGCTTACCTTCCTCTGAAGGCAGTCCTCAAAGCCCGCACCTTAAACTAGTAAAGATAATCAATAGATAAATGTATTACAGAACATCTTAGGCTCAGCAGAGATATATCATTCACAATAGGGATACCTCAGGTATCCTCTGTCTCCTTAATATCTCTCCTCTTTATATTCTCCTCACCTCTCATGTTGCTGGCTCTCGCTGGCTCGAGATATCCTTAAGATTCTCAGATTCTAACACTCGAATAGCATCAGCTCGGCTCAGATAAGGCGTGGGAGTGATGACGTTATGGGAAGGGTTACGCTAGTAAAGGGGCCCACGCATGAGAAGTATAGTGAAGAGAGGAGGTGTCGGTGAAGGTTGGTGTGATAAGGGTTTTCTAGCGATATGCTAGGCTTATTGATCACGTGAGGAGAAGGTGGATGACGACGTTGGGAGGAGGTGGGGTAGAAGTGGCGATCGGGTAGAGGGGTCGGAGCAGAGGATCATTGTTGCTGATTCTGATGTTTACATACACATTATGGAGTATGTGGATGCGGGCATTCCTTCTGGTACTCATGGATTGAAACATTCACGATGAACTGTATATGGAGTTCTGGTTATATCAATCGATAATGAATCTAAAGCACTTCAAATACCATCTTTAGACTGTCTGGATCAGCATTCCTAGAGGAGATACGTCTTGGTCCTCTTTCTCTTCCTGCTCAGTTCCGGCACTTCCCTCCATATATTATCCGCCTCGATAAGTCCTCCGACTCCGGATGGATGTACAGTAACCACTGCCCCTTCTTACATCTTGCTTCCTCACTAGATTACTCTCTGGTTCAAGAATAATCACCTTTCTTTTAACCCTCAACGCTTAGTCCAGCTAAAAATGCTGCGAATTTTTTGAAAAGGAACTTTCCCCTTAGGCTTATCAATACCGCTGCGAAGTATTCGAAGCATGGCCGCGGGGGTACCGCTACTCGCCCCAGTTTGCCCAGCTCAATCCAGCCCAGCCAGTTCCAGCCCAGCCAGTTCCAGCCCAGCCAGTTCCAGCCCAGCTCATGCTCGGTTCCGACTCTCATTGCTGAGGCGGGCATTCTGGGCTCAGAGAGGAAGGTTACTTTTGAAAAAAAAAAATTTCTTTGGAAAAGCCTAAATTTTTTTTTTTTTTCTTTCTTTTCTTTTCTCTCACAGGCTGGCGGGTCTCCAGGATAACACGCTATAGAAAATACCGGGCTAAAGTGCCCCTTCAGGGCTCGCCTCCTAGCTGCCCTCACCCTCCCCACCTCACCCCATCTCGGCCCTGCATTTCCGAAGAGGCGTTAACGTAACTATGGTGAGTGGCAATGCTCGAGCCATACTGGACTGGACTGGACGGGGTGGCCTTGGTCCCCAGGCTGTACCTAAGAGGTGTGAACGAAGTGGCACAATATTTATACGAGCAAGCATGGGTTTGCCTTAGAGATGGCTTGTGAAGGCGTTTGAGAGGGCTTAGGAAGCATGAAAAGAAGAACGAGAGGCCCGGAATAGCGGGTCGAGGACAAATAGGAGCGTCGGTATTTAACAATTCATTGGGGTTGAGATATCACATAGGAGAGCGTGAGGGGGAGGGAGGGGATGTCACATGCATTGGTGTATGTATGGATAGGTTCAGATTCAGATAAACATAATGGAAATAGTTATATACATGAAGTATCTAAGTGTACCTTGGGAATATTTTCATGCTTACTTCAGTAAGCCATCTTGTCCTTCTCCTTGGATTCCTGATCCACAACCTCCTTCGCTCACCGCCCTTCCGGAAAAATTTTACAAAAAGAAAAGCAATATCTATGTCTGTGCATGCTGTTTCTCGCTTAGGGGCTCTCGCTAATTAGATAGCTGAATTGCTTGCATGAGACGACTGGCGAGTGATAGGCAGATGGAATGCTAGGGTACAGGGCAAAGGCTCATGTGGCTTGGGAAACAGAGCGGGGACAGAGGACGGTAATCGACGGTAATCGGTGGCGAGAAAGGACCCGTGGTTTCGGCAGACGACCTAGGAAGGTGAGAACGATGGGTGACACGGAAGAAACGTGGGCAACCGGAAACAGAGGCAAGATGTATCCGTGGTAGTGCTCGCGAGCCTGAAGCGGACTAGATGGAATGGTTTATCTACCGTCAAACTGTCCCAAAATGCCTCTCACCCAATGACTGCAGGTTCATCAATGTGCACGCAGCCTGGCATGCAGCCTATGGCCGTGGTAGCTAGCTCGCTTCTGCCCTCCGCATAGACCCTAATTGCCTCAATTTTGTGTTCTCACTCAATTCCTCAACTAAGGACCCGCGCCTCCCTCCCCACCCCTACAACCTGTCACTCAGAGGCACAGCGCAGGCATACAAACTCCATACAGAATCCGGCCTCTCTGCACTGCATTGAGCATATGGTTGCCGTTTCTTGTTTGCTTGTCCCGCGGTGAAGTCTGCAGACTGGTATATTGTACCGGTGTGGTAGAGTATACTATGAAATAATAGGGATGACGGGGGATGGAGTCTTATGCACAGTGTAGGCGTTGTATGTGCGTTCATGCATGCCTGTGTATGTTGGAAAGGTAGACAGATGGAGGAAGATAAGTAGAGGTCACAGAAACAGACCGGGAAAGGGTACAACTGTGTGGATTGATAATGTCAGATATTTCCGCCTGGACTGCTATTTTTGCACTCCTTCAGCGCTGTGTACGACATGGTATCAGCACTAACCGTGGTTGCTGGACTTCTTCGGTTAGGCTGCACATTCATAGGCGGGAAGCATGAAGCGAGGATAAGCAAGGGCGTGTGGGTGAGCCGTGCGTGAGTGTACCTGTGTGGGTGATGCGCGGGATGTATGTGTAAAGAATGGGCGTGAGACTGGAAACGTGGATGCGCCGATGGCGTGTCGGCATCAGCAGAGAGGATGAGGATACCAGCCGACAGGCAGGACACGGCAGATCATATGCAGTTCCCCTGCTTACGGCCTCGTCTCGTCTTGTCTCGGAGACGGGGCCTGCAGGCGAAGTGGGTGTGCGCGTTGAGGATTTCGTGGTTGTATGTGCGTGGATGGAAATTGTTGAGAAACATCATGTATAGCTGAAAAAAAATCTAAAAAAATAAAAAATGTAAAAAACGAGCTGAGAATGGAGGGAAAGTCGCTCCTCTTGATGTTTCTTCTTTCGACTAGCAAGGCGTGCGCAGTGATTTGACAAAGTTACATTTTAAGGAGAAAGATTGGTGACTGAATGTTTGAATGATAAACACAACGTAATAGCTGGGCAGATGAAATGGAAGATGACTGCTCAATCCGGGATTGAGCATCGACGCCGCCAATTTGCCTATTCGTAAACTCACAATGCACCATCCACGCCTCCCCCATCCCATTTCTCCCAATTGCCACTGACCCCAACACACCGATAATGTGCATGTACTGTGTCTATGAATGCGTACTTGCGTGTATAAATGCGTCTATTGTGTGTATAGAAAGAACATCAAAGCTCTGCAGCATGTGGGAGGACAGGGAAGAGCAGCGGGGCACACAAGGCGAGACAAGGTATTCCGAGCAAGTTTTTCCGTGGGATGCACGAACCATGTCGACTCGCGTGCCGGGCTTAACGGCGAGGTCCAATCGCGTAATTGGCGAGACAGAAAATAGAAGTCACAGCCAACCCGGATTGGCAATGAAGCATGAGTTGAAACACACCCTTGCCGCCTAAGTCCATCGATAGCTGTACGACTTCCCAGCCTATTTGACAGCTTGAGCCTCCCTCCAATCACTCCCCCAACCACCCGCTCACTCAGCTTACTTTCACCCTCTCTTTCTTTGCTTTTCATCTCTTAGCTCCAATCATCCCCTTTCCGCTGTATTATCCAATAGCACCCTAGTCCAATCCCATGTATGCCACTCCTTCCTAAACCGTTCTACTCGCTTCGAATCGCCGCCTCTAGTCCACCTTCCTTGCCTCTTGATCACCTCAATTTCATCAGCGTCTAGCATACCCCCGATCACTTCCCTAGCAAACAAATCACCCCTAGGCCATTTGTTTTCATCTTCTACTATATGACCTATCCCTCCATCAATGTCAAACCAGACGTGAAAATATGGCATCTCCTTCACCAAAGTTAAGCGAAATGCTCGTTTCCCCAGTTGCGGATTGCGAGTAGTCAATATTTTCTTATGCTGTGACCACTCAGATGCTGTAGACATAATTGCTTCCTAGTTGGAGTTAGAATTTCGATTTATGGTTGAGTAGAGTGCCTTACCCTGAAATAAGCAGGGGCATTTTCCACTAGGTCCTTGGGCATAGGAACAGCTGTAATAGCTGCGTGTCGTTTTCGAGACGAGGAGGCTGCATTTTCGTAGAAGATTACTCCTCGGCCTTGTGAATGGTACAGTCGGACGAGAGACTTCATGAAATTCTGCAAAATTGCGTTATTAGCGTCCACAGCCCTAGCAATCCTATAAACAGCACCTACCCTGATTTCATCCCACTCATCGTCATCACATTCCAGTGTATTCAATCTATGTTGTATAGGCACGATCATAGCTCCGCCGGGGCTCAGCTCTGGCTCTGTGGGCAGAGATAGAAACACCCGAGTTCCGAGGGACACAATGGGTGCAATTGGAGGTGCATTCCGGTCCTCATGAGAGCAAAGCGGGCATGTATCAAGCACCTTCTGCATCTTCTTAAAGTCACTAATAGCAATGTTCTTGAGGCTAATCTCATTCTTATGAACACGCCTGGCTAGGGTATCTGCGTTCTCGTCAAGGTAGTCAAGGTCATTCTGTAGACATCGTTAGTGTCTTTTATGCTAATGGGGACTATCGCAGCGCATACACTGAATCTCGCGTCTTTAGCAATTCGCTCTGCAAACATTCTTCCTTCTCCACCTCTAACCATTCCACGAGTCCTTTTCTCTTCCCTCAGCATGTCTTCAAGAGTCATGTCGTCATTATCCTCCAATTGTCCCTTTCTTTTGCCCGTCGTTATTTCTTTGACCTCACCTCTCCCTCCAATGCCGCGAGCAAGCATTCTTGAATCCATCGCTGATAGGACAACGATTTCGGGCTCCTTTTGATTCGAGAATATAGCGAGAGCGGCATTATATTCCTTCTCCAATTCTGCAGCTTTGGGATCCCCCCTCAACTGGGCCTTGAGCACTGAAGCTTGCATACGATTAAGCATAGTCTGATCCAGTATCTGCGTTGTAGTAGTGTGGGGTCCATCTGCTACCTTCTGCCCCTGTATTGGTGAGGGGCCCCTCGCCCTGCGCTCCTTCTCCCTTTTTTCAGCTGCTTCCTGAAGCCGGGCTGCATATAAGTCCCCTGTGGATTTGTCCTTCGCATCTGGTCGATCCTTTCCATACATTTGGCGCCGTTCAAGCTCCTGCCTTTCCTCTCTTGCCTCGTCAAATGACTTCAAGTCACCATATCTCTCTAGAGCCACATCTTCGACACTTCTGCCTGTCTGCTCAGCTATCTCGTAGACCCGTTTAAGCTTCATCATCCTCCAATTAGAGCCGGCGTCCCCAAACGTGTGAGACGGCGCATCTTCTGCTTGGTAGTCATCCAGTGCCTTCCCTTCTCTTAACTGGGTGTTGAGCTCGTTCTTGTGAATAACAGGCTGGTAATCTGGCCTCGTTGGCTCTGCAAGTCTCGACCTTGGTTTTTTGACTACGCCACGCTGTGTGAAGTCGAAGGCGTCCTGGTCAGACTGAACCATCCAGGAGTCACGTTTGAGTATGTTAGTTTTTGCTGTGGCCTTTTCTGGGATAGGAGACTCGGACTTCAGCATTGGCTTCTCAACCCATTGGCCTTCATCCATATCCCCAACTTCCTCTGTAGCTTGTTCAGATGGAGACTTTGAGCGGCGAGACTTGTGCCTATGGCTTCGACTTGAAGATTTCTTATCTTCATCTTCGCTGCCAGAGTTTTCCCGGCGAGAATGTTTATGCTTGTGATGTCTGTGACGATATTCGTTGTTATCCCTCCTGTCTCTGTCTCTGTCACGCTCCCGATCAATATCTTTGTGGCGACTTGAGCTTCCTTCTGTGTCTTTAACTCTCGGAGAATTTGAGTAGTGGCGGTTACGATGTGACGGTCTATGAGATAAATGCTTTTCCTTGCCGCCTCTATCCTTCTCCTGATCCTTATCTTTATCCCTATGTGAATCCCTATGCCTATCTCTTTTCCTGTCTCGTTCTCTAGATCTGTCCCGTTCGCGGTCCTCACGTCCTTTCTCTCTATCCCTTCTCTCCCCTCTGGCACTTTCTCTGTCCCTTTCTTCGCGTTGGCTCCGTGTCTGTTCTTTCTTTGTCTCAGTATTCATATTGTCTTTTTCGTAATCTTTATTACTTCTCGAAACTCAAGTCCTTGCTCAATTGACGCGAGAAAGGTGCACTTTTTCGGCCCTCGCCAAACTTCATGATTTAGGCTCGCCTTGATTTCGACATCATCAGTTGGGGAACAGCGCGATGACTAAGCACGCGAGTACTGGAGTACCTGGTGGGCTGAACTGCGCACACACACAAGGAAGCAGCTTCGCAGCATCCCCCTCTATGCATATGTTATCCCCGCCAGGCCATATTTCATCCATTCCCACATACCTCAGTGTCTACCTCAGCTCTAATGCTAATGTGTCCTCTCCTATCGCAATCCACAGCTCTGGCAACACCGCCCTCATGCAACGGTGCAACGCCGCCCTGCATGTGCTGAAATGACCCCATACACTATGAACTCGGACCCCCGTAGTCAAAGATTGCCATTTGATCGCAACATAGACATTTCGAGGCTCTGTGGACTACAAGAAATTCATGAAGCAGTATGTCTCAAATTTGTCAATTTGATGCTTCCGCAGGCTCAGCATAGATGCTACGAGGTTGCACAAGAGGTTAAAATGACAAATGCTGGTCTGGCGCTAGCATTAAAGGTACAATCTTGGACCAAACGGCGGGAATGTCATGTCTGAGCCCCGTCACTACAAAAGTTCATGAAGTTGTAGAAATCTTGAGCAGTCGCTCCCCACCCTTACCAACATACCGCACCTCATACTCACCTCTCCGCCCCCAGGTCCGCCCCCGGCACCACCATGTCCGCCGCCATTGCATCCCACGCTCCCCGCCATCAGCTACATCATTGACAGCCCCGCACCACCTCCTTCACAACGCCCATGGCCATCGTGCTGTACGCCTGCTCTATCCTCCACAAAACCAAGCTCCCCATAGTCCTCTTCACAAAAAACGGACGTTTAACCCCACGACTTTACGATAAGACGGGGACACAGAAGCCTCAGGCAGCACCGTTTCTCAACGCTAGACCAAAGACGTCTGGTTGCTGGTTATATCTGAGTTTCGGTATCTTCGTGATACGTGTGACATTCAAGCAGATATCCACATTTCAATGCATTATAAATGGAAAGCCCATGAGCACAGCATATGCATACATATTAATGGTGCATTGAGTGAGTCTGATGATTGTTAGATGGTAAAGGGATCTACAGTAGACCAGCTGGGTCATCACAATATGATAAGCGGTTGGGTCGGGTCCGACGTCGGTGAAGAGATTTACAGGGACGGGGAGTGATCGGCAATAGCGATGGATTTGCGTAAGAGTGATTGAGGGGGAGGGCCTACATGGAAGGAAATCAGTCAGGCTCTATAGGCAAGGTGAGAGGTGGTGGGAGTGTGAAAAATTGATTGAGATAACAGCGGAGGGTTATTATGCGTGGTTGAGGAAGCGAATTGTCTGTCTTAGATATATGGGTAATTGTGACACCGTATAATCAAGAAAATGGCCTGGTGGTAATTTGAAGGAAGTGCTCTCAAAACCAGAGGTACACTTTTGAGAGTGGAATAATATCGCTATGGTACTTTGTGCCTTGGGGCTGCTTTGCATACTACCTGTTCTCGTGTTATTTTCGGCCTTCAGCCGTATACACGGGGTCTTTACACTTTTGGCAGCGTATAATGTCCGGCTGGGTACGAGAACACATACTACCACCCTTCTTGGTTTATTACTTTTGGGATCTATATCTAGGAAATATGAAACAAATATTAACGCCATTTTACTCCTGCTATACAACGGTCGAGACTGCTGTACCGCGGTACTGGAAATAGTATCTAAAGCTATAATACTTTCAATATCACTAGTGCTATGTGTAAATTAAACCTGTTTTCGTCCCCAAGACATGTTTGAATATCTAATCCCAACAGATTTACCGTTTTATCTCTTTTGTTTTCATTTATAGATAGATATATGCAATAGTAATGAATTGCCAGTGCTTCGTGATTCATAGAGCTTAAATACCACTCAATATCGACGGTGTGGTAGCACAGATGTCCGTTCGACCGTGGCATTTAACGAAACAAGAAAAGAATAAATGTTGTGACTACACACACATTATCTCATAATATATCACAGAATTTTTTTTTTTTTTTTTTTTTTTTTTTTTTTTTTTTTTTTTGCAATGCACCCTTTTTAGGGCTAGGAGATGACGGGAAACGTGGACGCCTTCAAACACGATTCTCCAGTTGTCATGAAAAGCTTATTTTGGGGATGAGGGATTGGCCTGAATGATATATGGGAAATGTAGCTTGAGGCTGGGGAACAAGGACATCTGAGTTTGATTTGGCTTTATTGTTTGGGAACTTGTTTATTCATTTCTAATTCATCAGATGATTGCGGTTGAGGCAGCTGTTACCCTGACATATCACTCCGCCACACGTGATATGCGGCTCTTGTGGAGGGCGGAGAAAATGAAAATCCAAGGTGTGAGGGTAAGGTGGTGGCTACAATGACGGAAGGTTCCTCTTGTTGAGCACTCCACAACACCCGTGAAAACCCTCGCTGTGGTGGGCGACGATGATTTGAATTGATTTGACGGCCTACAACAGATTCGTGAAGCTTGCGAAGGAGCAGTGTAGTTGAGAAAGCAGCCGAGAGGGAAAAGGAGCTTCGCAGCCGAAATTTTACGGGAACGACAAGTTCGCTAGCCACAGTAATTAATCACTTTTGCCTGGAACCTCGCGCATCAAGAAGCTGAAAAAAAAAACAAGTCAGCGAGTTATCTAAGTAAGCTTTGAGGTAGCACAGGGGTTGAAATAGAGGAGGTACATAAGCGAAGAAGGACAAAGGGGAGAGGATAGAACGCAAGAGTAGAAGGGCAAAATGAGTGCGATCGGAAGGCCGCCGGGGAATATCACATTTTCACCTACACCGTGAGTATGGACAGATTTTTTTCCCATTCAGGTGAAGGGAAGAGGAGGGAAGAAGATGAGGAAATTGAAGCATTTTACAGTGGAATGTATGGATAATTGCTAATGACTGAACCCTGGTTGCGGAGTAGGCCAGAAAGAGGGAGTTTTCCGCTGGACCACGATGGTGAGTGCTTGAAATTGCTTGTGGCTGTTTTGCTTCTTTTCCAGAGGAAGACGTATTGGTATTAACGTACTGGCTATCCGACCGCTCAGGCGAATGCAAACCCGTGATGATGGAATACCTCGCCTGCCTCAAGCGAGTCAAGGGCGTCAATGAGCACGAATGTCGGATGCTGGCAAAGAAGTATTTGAGATGTCGAATGGAAAGGTGGGCTTGACCTGTTGTGAAGCGGTGGGAGCGCCCGGAGGCTAATACGGATCGCTATGGGGGAGCAAAGGAGCCTAATGGCGCCGGACGAGATGAAGAATTTGGGGTTCCACGACGACGAGGAAGTGCGCACCAAGAAGATGTCGAGGCTGGACGAGCTGAGGAGGGAGAACGAGGAGTTGAAGAAGCGGGACGCGGGCGCGGGGCAGTAGGGCGGGGCAGTAGGGCGGGGCACGAACGGTTTCGAATGTTCTATGTGTTCCATAGCTATAGCAGCAGCTGCTGCTGCATCGTGCACAATAGTATTCATGGCATACCTGCGTCCCCGTGATCGATGCCGGCCCGATGGGCAGCACGTGCCGCACTCCCCGATTGGCCAATGGCGGGCCGTGGCTGACGTGACGGGCGCTCTCGCAGGCCCCACACAGCGACAAACAAGCCTGACCACCCCACGGCACGTCAGCATCGCCAATAAGATGCGTGGCATAAGCCGCAACCTTAACCAGACCACCGCATTGCCTCCGCCTTGTGCCCCCCCCGCACCTGCACCCCCCATCAACACCAAATTGAAGCCGCCAACCCCAGCACCCGCGCAAATGGACTGGTCCACGGTCCCAAACCCCAGCCTTGTAGCTATTCTGCTCGTGACCCAGTCCTCGTCAGGTACCAACTTTGTCTTTCACTACCCGCCGAACCCAAAGATCGACAGCCCTGTTGGGCCCCTGGCATGGGGAGGCGACAATACGGACGACGGCCACTCGACAAACACCTCAAGCAGCACTAACTCAAGTGATGAGGAGATTGACGACCAAGGGACTAGTGACCCAGAGACCAGCGGCGCGCGCAAGTCGCACCTCGACAATTCTGAGTTTGAAGGTGCAAACTCGGAGAGTGATAGACGCTCACGGAGCTATGCTGGGGGGCGGGTATCTTCACGGCGGCACAGAGATGACAATGAAGAGGATGACGAGGAGGATGATGAGCCGGTAAAGGTGGAGTCAGCGGGACCACCTTGGGAGAATGTGTTTGGATTCAAGACAAGCTTCCTGGCGAGTCTATTGGCACCGAAGTCGAGCATGTGCCGGCGCAAGTTTGAGTTGACAATTGATGACCTGGTCTTTTTGGGGTATCCGGTACAGATTCGACCTGATGGGACGTGGAAAAAACAGAGAAAACGTAGGAAGGGCCGAGTTGTCAAATCTAATGCGAGCGAACTGACGGCAAGTTTTCATGGGACATTTACGGGTGGTTCGGAGCAGGGAGGGGAGGAGGGAGAGAAGGGAGGAGAAAGCGCGGCACAGGGCGAATGGCAAAATGAAGAGGATACGGCTGCAGGGCACGAGGCGGATGATGAACACGACCCTGGGGAGGATCACAAGAGCGAGGGAACGGAGGAGGACAAGGACGGCGGGGGCATGAGCATGTTCCATGTCGTCTTCGTCATGAACCCGCCGCAGATGGAGTACCACGCCCGAGTGCAGGAGATGTATACCTACGTCGTACGGAAGTTTGCAAAAGCGCTCAAGCAAGAGCAGGCACGAGCAAATTACGTTGGCAGAGAGACTGAGATGATCTTGCGGATGAAGGAGAAGGCAATCCAAGAGGGCGGGTTCAATTGCTCGCGATTGCCTTGTATGGGCGCGGTTTAGACCCTGATTCTAACGTCGATTGCCTGTGCAGATATCCCGTTCCACGACCTGTGGCAGCAAGTGCTGCACTCGAGCAGCCTCGCGTCCGCAATCACGTCGGTATACGCGGCCATCTCAGCGTCGAAGATCGCGCATGTGTACATCAACGAGGAGGGCCTCTCGCTACAGCTGCCCATCGTACTGGAGACGTCGATTCTGCCGTCACTGACGGAGCCACAGGTGCCTGGGCTGTAAGCAGCGACCCCGTGACGATCGCCCACAAAGGAATTGTTGTGCTCACGTAGCGCGCAGGTTCCTGACTACGGCCACGAGCTTCGACGAGGACGACGCGGACGTGGACACCATCGCACGCCACTTCACCCTGCTCTTCCTCGACGAGAGGGAGAACATCGAGCGCGAGATTGAGAAGGAGATTATGGCCGAGCCTACGACATTCAACTCAAACCTCCTCTACTTCGTCAAGCACTGCAAGCCAACCCTGTCGTATAGCCCTCCTCCCCTTCCCGCCTCTTCTAGTGTCCCCCACCCATGCTTGTACCTGACACTACGCAGATTCGTTCAGATTGCGAGCCAAGCAGGTCTGCCTCTTGCAGAGGTGCAGGTGCTCGCTCATCACTTGATCTACTGGAGGCGTGCACGCGCAATCCCCCCCATCAGCCTTAGGGACTACTATATCGTCAGTCCAAACGCTGACATGAGAAAGTAAGCCCACTCTCTCTGTTGCCCCTTGTCTCAAAGTGGTCCTTGAGTCACATTTTGGCTATTGGTTCCCCAATCTCACTCACACTCGTGCGTGACGAAGGCTCTCAACTCAGATCCCAATCTACTCCCGGAAATTCCCGACGCTACCTTCCCTACCAAAGATGCTCTCCAGCTTGTCCTCACGCCCACGACCGTTTTCGAGCCTGATTCCGTCTAAGGATCATCGACGGGCATATCTAGATATCCTAGCATGGCTGCTACGCCATGGGTGGGTCACGCAGTTACGTACTTTTGGACTACTCAAGATTCCAAAAGAAATCAAGCAGAAAGTAGCAAAGGAGCAAGCTATTTTAGAACAGCACAGACAGCAGCAACAGCAGCAACAGCAGCCGCAACCGGAGAAAGCTGCAGAAAGTGTAGAGCAAAATATTAATATTAGCACGGCGCCGGCCACTCAGTCACTGTCGTCGCCCCCATCTATTACTAACCCTCAGGTAACGCATAGTGATCTTTCTAATAATAACAGCACCGCCACTGGATGGAATTCGTCATCATCTAAACCGGTCGGCTCCCTAACGACCTCAATCCCCGCACCCTCCCCCGGCTCACAAGGACACTCGTTTTCGATAGCATCCGTCCTATCATCCACACAAAGTGTCTCATCGACCGGGTCCCAGCTACCCCCAGCAACGAATGTGAGCCAGAATACTTCCACAACCAACAACCCAGCAACTTCCACCAATCCCACTGCTGCAGCTCTACAATCTTCTTTCGTCATTGACTCATCGATGGCTGAGGAGGAGTTTGAGGATTCATTCATTCTCGAACCTCAGCAAGCCTCGAGCATAGAGTCCGCATGGATGGAAATGATCACAAGGGACCAGCCTCCGGATGTTACGGCCGTATTTGATAGGTATGTTTCGTTTTTGTTCTTATAATGTCCATGTGTTGCATTTCCTCGTCTGCAAGTGGACACTGAGGGGTGGTCAAAGTAGTTCGCTTTGCAGAAGCAAAATACCCCTGTTATTAATTCACTTGACCTTCCTTGCATTTGTTCTCTACTTGATTTTCTTATTTTTCTTATTTTTCATTTACTGGATCTGGCCTCGCACTGGACACTAGCCAGGGCTGAATGAAGATCAGACGATATTTTCAGAAAAATTACAGGAAAAAAAATAAAATAAAATAAAATAAAGTTAAGAAGCAAAAGGAAAAAAGAAAAAGAAAATAAACAAAAATAGAATTCAAAGAAAATCATGGAATTTGATAAATCCTTTCTTTCTCCACCCTTGAGAGGATGGAAGATCAATCAAGAAAAAGAAACAAAAGAAACAAAAGAAACAAAAGAAACAAAAGAAAAAGAGGGAAAAAAGAAAATAGCACAGAAAGGCCAGACAATAAGCGGGATAAGAGGGACGAAAACTGACTAGCTAAGTTGATTCTGATTTTAAATTTATTGCCATGAGTTGGGTAATGTTTAACTACTATCATTCTGGAAACCTATTCTGCCCAGGATTTCATAATGGTGGGTGGAAGAATTTGAGGGGTGTTTGACCTTCATCACTACCAGCGCAACTTACCAGGGCTTTTCTTTTTAGTTTTTGCTGTCGCTGATCTGACCCTCCACGGAAGCGAATTACAAAACCTAACCTTAATCAAGCAACAAGCTAACCCAATCTTTTGCATGCATTTTGTTATAGAATCGCGAGATATCTCAACGGACAAAATGCGCTGGAAAAGATACCAGTTAAGGAGGGAATTTCGCGAAAGGAATGCAAACGAGTACTCCATGCCATGGAGAAATATATTTGTATTGTAAGTATCCAATTTCTGTCTATCTTTCTAGGTTTGCATATATTTCTTTTTCCTTTTGATTCTTTTAGTTTTATTTGCGGTGGGATGCATAGAGAGCATGTAACTGGGGGGGGCTGATTACCCCTCTCAAAGTTGCTGGATACCCCGCCTCTGGGCCACCAGTCACTCTATGGTACCTTGCATGACCTGCCTACCGAGAAGTAGCTTTTGGGCAGCCTTGCCTTACTATGCTTTGTTTTCGCTTTTAATTTCTCTCATTTGCAGAGAGCAAGCGAATCAGCATGTCTACTTTAATCGTGGTACAGAACCCGCCTTTCACTCAACAAGGGAAATAGGCAGCGCTGGGTCATATTTTACAGAGCGATGCGTTGCCTGGTCGCTTGTTATTTGTGTGGCTTGGATGGTGGTCAGGGTGATTCAGTTCGTCTAGACTCAAAATTTCAATCTATACCTTTTTGAGTTATAACTCATTAATACCATCATTATTTTGTGTGCCAGATTCTGGTTTGCATTTTACGTGTTTAACCTTTCTCTTTTTCTACTGACTGACCGCCCTGCAATGGCTTGCGCATCTTTCTTTCCTACTATTTACATGCCCATGTCTTGTACTACCTCTTTCTATAGATGCAGTACATGCTTCTTCCTGAATGGGTGCTCTGGAGTATGCATCCATGGATGGATGCATGTAATTCATATATGCATGCATGTTCCGCTTTTCTTTTTCCTTTCCAGCTCTTGTTACAGCACTTTATTTGCTTTTTTTCCCACAATTCCCACGGAGGCGGATCCGGCAAAACACAGCATACGAAACAACACAAGAGGGGCCACAAAAGCGTACAATACAGTACAACAGAAGTAAGACGGGTGCGGGACAGGGAGAATGCATATACCTTTTGCCACCCTGAGAAGAGAAACTCTATACAGTACTTCTACCTGCCCGCAAAAAGTGCCAGATAGCGCACCGCTAAGAACAAGGCAGACGTACAGTACTCTCACGACTACAATAAATGCCTACCTAACTTTCCCTGACGGGCTTTTGTTTGTGCGTCAATGATGGTTGGTGGCAGCGCTGCCGACTGGTGGACGATCGATTTATTTATTGCAAAGCTGGTTCGTGACATCGATTGAACTGAATTAGACTCGATAACTCGACATCCAGTCCTCGAGGTTTGGGTTACGTGCATATTAGTTTGCCTACTTTGAGTCAGGTTTTATTTATTGAAGCGAGAACATGTTCCATCGTCATGATCCCTATTTAAGCTGGTTCCCGAGCCGAAACGCCTGATCGGCCTGCTACTGGCCAAGGAGAATTACAAAGACCACTCAAATCGCACTGGCCAAGGCTCACCCGCCTGGTGACCTGCAAGTGATTGGGTAAGCTTGGGGCAGATGCGCGAAATAGTGAACCCTAGACAAATGAGATACAAGTAGCAGAAGCGTTGGGTGGAAATTTCCTTCTATGTCATGGATCGAGGGTTGCATCCTATATCTGGCTACTCTCAACCTCATAGGACGCAAACCCGGGTCTAAAATGCGGACTGCGCACTGTGGACGGACAAGATCGCACACATGTACCCAAATAGGCAAACCGAAGTATGAGACGATGGTGTACTCATCTTGTCAACATTCCCTCTCTTGCCGTCGCAATCAATATTTTCAATTATTCAACAAGCCAAAATGGGGCTGTCCAGTGTGATCTGCCTCGTCCTTCTGCGTGGTGTTTGCTGTCTTTCTCTGACTGTTCTGTGACGGATGTCTGCTTGACACCTTCAGACTTGTCCTCGAGTTCTGGCTGTTTCATCCGTTCTCGCATATGGCACAGGCGGCACCCGGTATATGCATTCATGCATATATGGCGTTATTAGTTGTTTCATTTGCACATCTTTACACTTTCTTTTTCTTTTCTTTTCTTTATCTTCTTTTTGTTCTATATATCCCATTTCTGCTGATCATTTGTTTATGCTTATGCACGCACACACCAATGATACAGGATGGTTACTAACAACCCTCGTCTTCGATCACAGTTGAAACATTGGTAGCCTTGTTTCTAGTATCCCGAGCGGCACGGGCTAGCTTTCGACATGGATTTTACCAAATTGATTCTCTGGGTCATCATTCGCTCATTTTTGAACTATGATCATTCCGCCTTAATGAAAATTGGTGGCTCTAGAGCTATCATACAAGGACTCATGACCAGAGCATGTCTATTATGTAAGACGTCACAAGTATCATATCTCATGACCATTGTGGATAAGGTCTAACACAGGATGCTTAAACACTTGCAAATGGGATGTGGTTCTATGACTGGAAGATTGCGTATCTTAGTTTGTGAACTGGCGGCCATGGATCAGAGTTTGTGCCCGAGACGAGCATATGCGCCACTGTGGACTCTAGCCCAGGCTTGCCTGTGGCCGTGTAGATATTTCGGTGTTATTGTTGTGGCTGTGACGGTTGTGATATGCCATGTGCCGCCGGTATCCGTGCCGCGCGAGTCATCAGACGACCTTAACACGTAGGTATGTACATCTATGTAAGCATGCAATCTTGATGTATAATGCACTAGATGTAGGTCCTCGCTGTGCGTCTCGTCCTTGAGCTCGAGACTATGCTTGCTGGGTAATTGGACCGAAGAAAAAGTTCTGTAGATGTGTGCATTACTCGGCAATATCATACCCAATTTGCATCCAGAAATGCTTCTTTGACGTTGTGGCGTTGTGATGAGCGGCGTTAGGTAGTTGTATACTTGTACACTTGTGCTGACAGCTGCCGGTAAGCGCACAGCTTCCGTGTAGGTGTGGTGTGCATACCTTCAGACTAATATACCTTGAATCAACGTGCACTGTAGTAATAACTGTTCACCAGACTAGCTCATGGTTAAATACCTAGCCCCGGAGGCTAGCGCTGCTGACCGGCTTTGCGATATCGTGGTGAGGAATTCACTTGTCAAGTTCGAAATTCGTACGTGTCAAGAAGGGAGCTCGATCAACTGTACTAGCACTGCGTTTATGAGAATTGTGGCCGGCCCGGTAATACGGTGTATATGCGCGACTGTTCTCGTAGCCACGTCCCGGGCCACTGGTACTGTGACAGTGATTGTCACCACTTCGTCACCACTGGTCCGGGCTACTCAGTAGCACCACGGTTCACAAATATTTTCTCTCTGAACAAAGCACTATGCACTACATTACCTACATGCCCACTACACGGCAGCCAAACTGCTGTTAAAAATGCAGACAACTGCTAGAAAAGCAAATATCTTGTTAGAAATATGAATTAACATTTCCTTTGTGAGCGAAAAACCTGTCTTGAGTGAAAATTCCCGACACTGTAACCCCTCCTCCAAGCAAAACGCCCTCTACTATAGTAAAAAAAAAAAAAAAAAAGCCTTCTCAGCGAAATACTTTTACTTCAGTGAAAATCCCATTCCAGTGAAATACTCCTCTATAGCAAAATATGGAGTATCATACTAAAATACACATGTATGAATGAAGATTCACAAAAGCATGTAACTCCCAAAGAATAAGAGGGTTTATGAGTAAATAAATGCATAAACAAAATAGCCCGAAGAGTTGGATAAAATTTCAAGTATAGTAATGTGGGAACCGCAATAATTTAGTGACTAACCTGTTTTATGAGATGAGTTTTTGTAGTGAAAAGAAGGTCAATACAATGTTGTACACAGTTGTTGTGAACGATCCGAGCCAGTTATGAACCGTGGTGCTACTGAGTAGCCGGGACCCTTGTGACTGGAGCCTGCACATAAGTATATCATGTATATACGAAGTACATACTCAGTACCCAGACATAAAGCCCGACATTGCATATGCATTCGGAAATCAATTCTTTTTTTTTATATATCATTACTCGCGTGCCGCCCCTTGGGCTATGGCGAGGTTACGTACAAGGAAAATTTAGGAAAATAATAATGAAATAAGGAGATAAGATGAAAAGTTCGTGGAAATAAGCTAGCTCTCTACCCACTCCACCAAAGGATCCCCTTCTCTTTCCCTTGCCATCGGCGACTTGTGTATCGCCTCCAGTCCGCCTGACCACCTCCGGAAATCAAATTGACGTATGATAAGCTTGCTGGACCTGGATCCACAAGCTGGATATCAATGACCACTTGTTTCGATTGCTAAGTGGTCGTCGAGATGAGAGCGGTTATTGAAGCACATATATGTCGCAAAGGTTACAAAGAAGGCTGCATCGGCCATTCAAGTTTTATACTCATCAAAGGGAATAAGGTATGGCATAAGAATTTCAATGTAGAAGGAGAAGATATATACTCTACATAAGTGCTTCTATTGTCAGTGACGGGTGATGATAAGTATTGAGGAAGCCACCAGACGGCATGTATGCAACGTATTTCATAGCGGTAACCTTAGCTACATTTCCTGTGCGAGCTTAACGCCTTCATATAAACGCCTCTTTTATATGTATATATCTCACCACTCGCGTACCGCCCTAAGGGGCTATGGCGAGATTAGTTACAAAGGGGAATAATAGGGGAGGAAAAAAAAAAAAACCCCTAATAGCATAAAAATAAATAAATAAAATAAGTTAACAAAGCGCTATCCCTCGCCGTCACCAATGCCTGTTACATATAAACGCGCGTATACAAAGCTATAAGTATTAGCAATACATGTTACTCATGTCTAACGCAGGTTCAGATTGTATATTGCTATATTTAGGGCATATATATATGTTAAAGTGCATTCTTTGGGCCTGAGCTCTGCGCTGTATGATAGGCCCTCAGGGCTGGGCTGGTTGAAAATATACTTTATATATTTTGGAACCGTATAGAAGGTACGATATATAAAGGTAGGTACGTATGCATGTACGAAAGCCTCATATTATTGGCATTAAGCGATACCAAATTGATATAGTGTTCACATATCATGCACTAAGTGCGCATTCTGCATGCATTCCCACTTGTCAGTCGGAGACGTCTGCCTGCGTACTGTATCAAACAACAGAAAGTATTTCGGGGGTATCTCTAGTATACGAATGTATACGTACCTAGGTACTTACAGGGTGCTGACGTGCCTTCCTTCCTTCTGCATGACAGTATTCCAAAGGGTTTTTAGTTTCAAGTCAGATATCACGTGATGCTTAAAGTCAACTTTAAGCTCGACTATACAAAACGGCCCTACATATAACTAATTACATTCTGCATTAAGCAACTGAGGCTAGTACTACAAAGCCCGACGATAGTACTGTAGCGAATGCCTCGGAAGCCTGTCAGGCCCCAATATAAAGCGGCCATGATCTGCAACTGGTGCGCCGGCCAAATGTCAAATATCACTTGTCATATGCTGACATACATACATTTGTCCCAGCCATATGCGCCCGACTGCGGAAAATGTACGGATTCGGCTCGGCTTCCCGAGATTACGTTACACACATGGTTTATTGTTAAGAGTTGCGCATATATGTCCGTCTTTGGCCAGTCCATACTTACAACGAGGCTGGCTTGAAGTATACATACATATATAAACTTGTTACGCAAAGTGTATTCTTTTAGAAGCCAACTGTAGCGATACCTTTGTCCTTACGTACTTACAGCCTAAAATCTGTTTAACTGCTACTTGCAGAAGTAAATATTCCAATCGCAGACGCAACATCTGTGTCTTCCTCATCAGTGTGTTGCAATACTCTACAAGGCCAACTATTTCCCGCCTCGTTACACCTACCATACACTATATGCATCCACAAGAGTCTTCCTCAATCTCGCACCCCGGGCGGCCCCGCACGAGCGCTCATACGCCGCCCCTCAGTTCATCCCTTCTCCATGCGTTGTCGCGAGCACCTTCCAAATGGAGAAATGAGGCTGCCCAGCTAATGTAGTGTTATTGGAGTAGTTTCTCCTGGCTTCAACTGAGAGACTGGGGCCAGAGGTTGAGTGTGACACGAGTGCGGGGTAAAATCGTTACGGTATCATTATGTATGCGGATTATGTGCCATGAATGTGTATTGGCATATATATACTGTAGATGAAGGTAAGTGATATCCGATTGCTATAGACGAGAGTGTTGGATCACATTAGCTGCAAGTCCTTGCTGTCAATGTGTACTATGCGCCATGGATTATTGGCATACAAATACTGTAGATGGAAGTAAGTGATATTCAATATCTATAGACCAGAGTGCTGGATCACATTAGCTGCAGGCCCTTGCGCTGTCAATCAAAGTGATGAAGTAAAGTGCCAATGCTGCATGATGCTTACTTTGACTCTCTCAAAACCTAATGAAACACCGCGACGGGCATCAATGTGAAGGAAAATAAGGCAATGCTTGCATGCTTAGATTCTGCTATACCTAAGCAACAGAGAGTTATGTTATGCAACTTCCTTTGGGATATGCACAAACTCGCGTAAATATGCAGGTTGTTGTGAACAGTTGTTGTATATAAGAGTTACGTTGCATTTATGCATGTAGCAAATTAACAGTTTTGAGCTTGTTTCTGTGATTATCAAATATCAGCTAGTCTCGCCATTATATATCAACCACAAGCTAACCTCTCGCCAACATTGTAGACTTTCCTCCTTTGATCAAAAACATTCCATAAGCAGATCATCCCTCAGACAAAGCATGTGAGATATTAGTCTGGTTGTGGGAGGTAGCAGAAGCTGCTAGTTAAGCTGCTGAAAACTTAGCTTTATCTGATATTTCCTAACAATATACACATGATAACAGTTACCTGTATATATATAAAAATTCTCCCCATGCCGGTCAGTTGCGGTAAGATCACCAGGGCATTATCACATATCTAGACCTAAGCAATCTGCATCGGCCCAGCAGGTAGTCGGAGGCTTGAGGCGTTGGCGTTGTATGATGCTACGTTGCACCCTTGTCATGAGCTCAACGCGGGGTAATTAACTAACTGTGAATGTGCATGAAACTGCAAAGGTAAACACGCATATAAATTGTAACTATGATTCAACGCGCATGAGCGTCTTTGCGGAACCATTCGGAAGCAATATGCAGGGCCCGACAGGGCAGAATCCAGTATCCACGGCAGCCTTCGGATCTGTGAAAATAACCTATGCAGATTTCTCCCGCAAAAGTCAGAAAAGAACTGACAAATGTAATGAAAGAGAGTAATTAGTCTGAAAACCAATTAGACAAACAGGGCTTCACAGTATTCACTAGCTTGCACCTTAAACCTCAATTCAGTCCGCTTTTTGATGCTAAGCCTTTGAGAGACATTTATTCCTGCTTGTCTTGTAACACCGCGCAGCTGCTATTGAAACTTGAAAGTTAAGACAAAAGTGATCGATGCCTACCGAAAAATAGTACTCATGCAAAGTATATTCAAAATATCTTCTAAGGGTGTATTCTCTTCCCTTACATCTGGCTATAACAGCAAGCATTGTGGTTGCGACTCGACAAGGTTGGAACCTGGCTCTCGCGGCATTAGGACATTCCCTCTTAGTATTATTGCACCCTCACAAGACTGGGTAAAAATTCAGAAGTGCCCTTATTATGCCAATCAAAAGCTGTAGACCAGATCAGCAAAACCGAGGTGAAGAAAAAGGATGAAGTGAAACAGCGTTCAGGTGAAAAGGGTGGAATCAGAGAGTCATAATACGGTTGGAGCTGTAAAATAGTAAAGTTAATACAGATGCTCAATATGCGGAATGACATCACTATGCTTATCACATACTTTACTGCCCTACTTCGCCGCTCAAACCGCCGCCCAATTTTCATCTTTCATCTTACCTCTAAGCCAGAACATCCCCCATCTTCTGCTTTCCATAGCTTTTCATGTTTTTCCCTCCGCGTTCGTGAAATACGCTTATTTCGTAACATCAACTATCTCCACTTCCAGGCATTAACGGGGTTCCAGCCTCTTTGTCGACGGTGATGTTCCCGATATATCCTGTCTACTCTTTGGTAGGCTCTCCTAGTATAGTCCCATGCAACTCCTAGTAAACAAATAACATGGTTTTATCAAAAGTAACTAATCCCATATCTAAGCTCGGAATCGGAGGAATCCGATATAAGTGGCAACATTAAATCGAAGGTAATCCAAATTGACCCATAAAGTTGAAAGGTGGCCGGGACTATATACAGCTAGTGCAATGGTTAGTGCAGGTTTTGATGGGCCCAAGGGACTAGTCTGGTTGGTATGACCCCCGAAACGTTGAATGCCCTTAGTCTGTAAGAATTAATATGGGCAGGAATCTGATAGGGGCATATATCCGATCCCATTCCTAGCAAAGGTTCATCATATATGCCTGAACGGGAGTTGATCAATAACTAGTTGCCAGTGTTAACGACTATTCTTGCTGCATCACCCATCGCAGAGCATTTATATGCCAATCTCTAGCTTGAATGCTGATGTCGATATAGTAGGGTAGCGTCAGCCCACTATGGCTCCATGTGCAGCTCCGTTGGAGGAATAATCCGAGTCACTTGCTGGTCTACTAGTTCCCTGTAAATACTGCTCAGTAAGCTTAACATTATTAAGGATTTTATGTAGTTCAGCGCCTGGTATTATCTCTTATCGATAAGATAAGCAAGTCCATCCAAGTTGTGGAGAAATCCGAACGATGGAGCAAGGACCAGGGGATGCATGCACAGGGGTGCAGAAACGGAGTAGTTCAGACGGAAGTCACAGCCGATGTAAGCGTCGACATGCATGCATGTGAGTGAAGTCAACGGGGTGCAGGATGCATGATGTATGATGCATGTTTATGTGAATGTGGGGATATTGTTGGTGCAGAGTAGTTAAGTAGTTAGGACGATCTTCGACTCGCGTCCTTCGTCTGTGTGTATTGTTTTTCTCGAGTGCGTGCGAGGTGCACACTGCACGGATCAAGTCCTGTTGAGATACGATGTTGCTGGTACAGTACAAGGAGGTAGAAGTCTAAACTGGGATGTATGATAACATCCGAGTCGTTAAGTGCTCTGCGACAAGTTCACTAGTGTGCATCTTCCCCCTCCGCTAACTTGCGTGCATGGCCACCAATTTGAAGGGAAAAACAGGAAGGAAACGAGGAATCCTGCTCACATCAAGCGTGCCAATAGCACGTATTCCGGATCTTGAGGTCTGTCAACCTCCTGAGCGTTTCATCACTTTGGTAGCTAACGCTAACACTACCTATTGCGATTGGCATGTCCTCCTAAATCCCAGCCTCCCTGTCAAAGTTAATATCTAAATGCATGTGGCTCCGACGTGTCGGCCGGGGCTGTATGATACGAGTCAAGGATAGATTGCTAGAGCAGAAGAACAGGAATTTCGGCTTGCGAAATCCGTTCCGTACCTTAGCACCATGGATTATTGCCATATTGACATTCGTGAGACAGTTTGTGTAGATTGGAGGATGAGCGGGCAAAGTGATTGACAGAGAGTGAATCTTTTGGCCCGTGGTATTGCTTTGACGAGGGATGTGAAGGGCTCGGCTATCGTAACTACTGCGAGCAATCAGGAAAGAATATCCAGCTATCCTTACCAGCGTGCAGCATGCGTGTTAGCCCGATTTGCAACTCTAAGGCGTGGTGGCGGTGATGGTGGTGGTGGTGGTGAGGGTAAAGAGGGTTCCAATCATCTGAATGGAAAGGCCGTAAGCATTTCTTACAATGTCGCCTGGCCTGCAAAGCAGAAGTGCCAAGGCCAGAAGCCAACCAGAAGCCCACCGCCGACCGAGGATACCGCGACACAGTCTGGTGTTTACACACTGCAGTACTTCAAGTATGATACCTTACGGCCCATGGCCATGAGACAACAGCGCCGACGACCATAGCCTTCGTCCCCAGGACGACACAAGAGGCTTGCATGAGGCTGGCGAGGCGGCATTGGACAGCCTGATCGCTAGGTGAGGTGTGGGCGGCTTGGGTGTCCGAATCTGGGGAGGGGAGGCTGGCGACCCTGAGCTCCCGTTCCCTTTCAGAACCCTCTTTACCTGTGCCTCTAAAGATACAGTACCTACATTCGTACGAAGCACTGGTTTTCTGACGTCACTGTCATTAAATTCTACTTGTACTTTGTGCTGGGACAGCACTAGTCTCGCAACCAGACACTGGCTAAGCGGAGTTTCAGGAATTGGGTGCACTCCGCTACTTAGAACAGCACTGCTCGCGAGCAGGACCGACTTCTCCTCATGAGCCGATGCGTATGATATGCCCAAGAAAAGCTCTGGCTATTTTGCAGTCGATCCTCAGTATCTGCCAACTACACCGAGGTCGCCTAAGATGTACAGCAAAGCACGAACTATACCCCTTCTTTGACATATAGCAAGTGTTCACCGATCATGAGTGATCATCATGCATTCGCATACATGCCATGAGCGCCATGCAAATGTAAAGGGTATGGCATGGTTCCAGGTTCAGGGTATACAGTACGGTAATCAGATCCGCAACATCGTGCTGCTAGTTGTCTACATTCATGGAGATGGATTCACCAGCTGGCTGAAGGCTCAGGGTGCCCGTCATAGTCATCCACTTCAAATTTGGTGAATGGTTACCGCAAGTGAGGGAGGCACCAGTTGGTTGCTGATCGACAACAGTGTTATCCCAGACATGGATGCACGAGATCTATTTAGATCGCCATCTAAAATCGAACCTTGATTGCTGCTTGTGCATGCGGGCAGAAGTAAGCTAGCCTATCCAGCCCAGAGCTTTCATTTGATCAACTCAACATGTCCACGCGGACTGTGCATATGAACCGTGACTGTTTGGAGCACGAATACACTCTTAGCAGGACTGGTTGCAAAAGCGCGGATACAGTTTTATATCAGTACTGGAAAGATGTCTAGTAGGATCCTAAGAATATGATTATAGTAGTCGCGTTATTAATGAAGCAGCAATGTCTGCAGCCTAGTTGTAACATAGCCCCAGGCTCATCGTTTTGCCTCATGGCGTGTCTGCTTTTATTCACTTATGAGGAAAGTACCTCGAGAGACGCATTTATGCAGTTCTCAGATTACCCAAAGTACATTAGTATCACAAACACTAGTTTCTAAAATCCCTTGTACATGTACCTATTTACACAAACAGCTCCATCTTATTAACTAGGCGTCTACACTTCACATAGTTTGACATATCATTCAGATTTCCAAATCATTACTGTAAAGAGCATGTTCACAGAGCTAAAGCTATATGCACACACCACAAAAAACCTAAGTATACCCTCAAGGTAGAAACGGAGAATAGTCCGTCCTCTTTATAACTATCTATATTTTGGAGGAGTAGCATACACTAATATAAATATAGAATACATGCTTCATATTTATTACCCGAATAGTAAACTTTTATTCACCAATCTCTATATACTTATTAGATACAAGTCAAGTATATATTTAGGAACACTGCATACACGCACCTCGGATACCGCGGCACGATTCGGAAGAAGTGCCCAGAAGCCTAAGTAAGGTTGCCCCTGTTCATGCCAGACTAACAGCCTGGTGGAGGATGAAGCTGGTGCGCATGAAATACAGGACTCTTGCTTGCCTTTGACGTTGACTCTTTCTGGGTCATCAGCGCCACATCAGCCATCCAGATACCCCCGCTTACCTAATTAGGTATTGCAGAGCGTAGTCAGGTTGAACACCTAGTCTCGGTGCGCAACCGGGTAGGTTCCCAGCAAAACTTGGGCTTAAGGCCGAGTCCTCACATCAATCTTACTTCTGCTTACGGATTTCTCACACTCTTATCTTCCTGCTAACCTGTATGTGCGATTGTTTTTCAAATCCATAGCCACAAAAGCTAGCGGTCATTTTCTCGAGTATCTACCTACACAACGAAGTAGCTAGTTTAGCCCTATGGTACCTAGCTGCCAGGTATTCACTGAACCTATCCCACGTGAACCACCCTGCTTCCCTGCAATAATCAAAAAAAAAAAAGAAAAACGAAAAAGAAAAAGAAAAAAGAAAAAAAAGTAATATTACAAGAGTAGAGATATTAAAAAACGGTTGCAAGGAAGCTTAAGACCTAGCTAGCACTTCCCCGTAAGAACAAGATGTCTTCACGTACCAGACGGCGGGGTTCCAGGGTTTCGTGGGGTTACAGGGAGGTCAGCTTGTGAGTGGGTGTCCAGGAGGGGAAGGAGCGCTAAGATGACTGAGAAGCATGTGTCCCATCTAATGGACCACAGATGACCGCAATTTAAAGTAGATATGAATGGTCACAACCATGGATTTCTCTGTGAACGTGTCCCTCTGAGCTCAAAACTATATATGATGCTGACACTCCGTTCCAACCCACATGGAATGTACTAGTACTTTAATGTCTCAGCAATAAGAAGGCCGCATGGGCATGACGTAGGTACAGTACCCACGTTGGACATGGCCACCAGACGGGGCGGGTATGTATGGTATGTATGCACAGATCGTTCTGCGCAGGGAGAAGAAACCTGAAAACTGACATCCATAGGGTTATTGATACCAGTGATGATCTTGGCACTGGGTATTGATGCTGTGATAGTGAAACATGTGTAAGAGTATGAACAACTCCAGGCTCGAGCCGGACGACCACGATGTTGGCGCAGGAATTCTAGTATCTGACATTGTCTGACAATGCATATTGATATACTTGGTCAAACTACAATACAAGCCCAAATGCTCATCCAAAACAAAGCAATATTGATGTCTCTATCAATTAGCATCGAAAAATTCAAGTAGGCACTGGACACGCTGTGTCCTCAGACAGCGGTACTAAAATTTGTTCAAAACTAGCAATGCACGCTACATCTGACAAGCAACGTCGGAAAAAAGCATGTCACAGTCACAGCCGAATTCAAAACGTACGGGGATAAATCTCAGATTTCGATGAATAGAGCAAAGAAGTAAATAGAGGTCATGATCATTAGAGTCCCCTCGTGGGGCAAGCAAAAATAAGGGACGGGGAATATAGTACCGCACACACCTTCCAATCATGCAAGCACAAACATATACGAACGTACATTACTAGAAAATTAGGAAGCATGTTAAGGCAAAGGAGAAGGAAAAGATAAACGAGAGGGAAAAAAAAAAAAAACCTAGAAGTTTAACGCCCGCCAATACACTAAAAACCTATACCATGAAGAAGAGAAGGATGACATGAGCTGTAGGACAGAGTGAAATACAAGAAAATGGACTTCATAATATCAAGAAACAGAATGTAAAAAAAAAAAAAAATAAAAAAAATAAGAAAACGGAGGGAAAAAAAAAGAAAATAATGCAGTTCTCGTGTTGCTAGTGGGAATACATGCTATGAATGAATAACGGCAAGTGGTGGAATAAATAACCTGGCGCGAAAGACAAATTGTTTGGGAGAGGGAATCCCAACAAAATACAATACAGATTCTTTGCACACTCCGGGGAATACATGTATGCGCCTTATATCCGTGAAAGAAACAAGCGAACGATGCAGTCAAGGAAAAGAGATGTGAGGAGATGGAGTCTGTGGTTTAAACCTGTGCTTGTGTATGTACTGGTGCTTTGTGATATGTCAAGAACAGGGGATAATGGGTTGACGATTGTAAGCAGAAATATAACAAAGGGAAAGAACAAGGGTCGTGTGTATATATCAGAAAACAAAAGTAGAAATAATAAAAAGAACTAAAAGCCACTAGGTACGGAATAAACAAGAATAAAAAGGGCATACAAGGGACGAAACCTACACAGAAGAAAATAAAGATGAAGTCGCCGTAGTCCTAAACGGCAAAGATTGGATAGAAAAAAAAAAAAAAAAAAAAAAAAAAAAATTCCTCCAAACCATAAGGTCATTATAAATGTATCAAAATAATCAAAACATCATTAAAAGTCATCTAAGAGAGATCCATCGTTCCAAATTCCTCCTCCTTGAAAGCCACACCATCCCCGTTTGACCAAAACTGCTGCTGCGGTTGCTGCCCTTGCTGTTGTTGCTGTTGCTGCTGGGATTGGTGAGCTTGTTGAGATTGTACGCGGCTGAGGGAGGCTCCTGCTGCTCCGGAGGAGGCTCCACCATTGCCACCGCTCCCTCTCACAATACTCGTCGCATGCACTGGACTCACACTGGGACTGGTCAATCCTGAGCTTCCTACATTGATAGCGCCGCCCGCCAAATCAGTATAACCGGGGACACGAAGCCCCGAGCCCGGGCCACGGCTGTACATGAACTTCCTAGTAGCAGATGTATTCCTCTCGACCGATACCATAAGTTCTGACTTCATCCTTTTTTCGTCCTCTGTCGGCTCAATCGGGAACTGAAGGCCGTTCGCAGCAGCCCACTCACGGAGCTTCTCTTCCTGCTTGTACTTCTCGTGAAGACACCACATGAGGTCGCGGGTCCAGCTGACTGCGCCGTTGAGAATGTCACCCTTATTGGGGCCCTTGTCCTTCTCATCGCCTGGCAAGCCAGTGGCAGAAGAGATGCCTCCTGTGCTTGGGGTACCTGAGGCGCGGCGGCCGCCAGCAGCGAGCATGGATGTTGCGGTGCGTGGAGGGGAGATGCCTAGCGCGCCGATGGTGGGGGACAGAGGGGAGTTGTTCTGGAGGTGCTTGCGCACTTTCTCGTCCTCAAGGCGATGCTGGGGAACAAGGTGGGAGAGTTCTTGAATGCGGTCGTTGATGTGGTCGCGGCGACGGCGCTCAACCATGTTGTGAGACTCACGACGTCGGCGGCGTTTGGCTTCCTGAGACTGGTATGCAGGGGCGTTCGGGTTCTCCACTTTAGTAGGGAGGGAGGCATGTTTCGCTTTCATGAGTTCAGAGATTCCGGCGTGACTAGTGGAACCGATGCCAGGCGAGGATAGCGGAGAATCCATGTATGAGATTTGGGAGCTGGGTGTTCCATCCCATTGGCTACTGCCGGTAAGGGACTTGTGGTGTCGGTGGATACCCATGTGGTGGTTCTGGATGGGCATGCTGGAGGTGTCTGTGCCGTTAATGGAAAGGCCTGTGAGACCAGGTGTCTTTGGTGTATTTGGTGACTTGGAGTGTGGGCTCTTATGTCCATTGATATCGACAGCGTTCCTGTACAGAAGAATCATTAATTACGATAAGACTTTTTAACAATGTGACAGACAGTGACTTCACCTGCTGATAGGCGAAGCATATGATGAGGGAGAGTCAATGCTTGCACCATTAAAGGATTGGATATGGCGGAACTGGCCCTGGAACGGCCGCGTGAACGGTGATTCACCATGGGTTTCTGGAGTGTGAGCATAGCCTGAATCAAGGGTACCATTACCAAGACTGATGTCATGGGTTGCGGGGATCAGGTGCAAATCATAGTCTTCAATGTGATCGCCTCCGTGGGAATAGCCTTCCATGGACTCACTCTTGCTGAATTCAAGGGATAGAAGTTCAGCTGTTGTGAAGCCCATGCCAGGAGCGGCATTGAAATTTGGAGGATAGGACTGAGTAAAACCAGCATTTTGAGGTATTGGGATATTTCGAGGCATAGAGCCTTGGTGGTCATTTAACACTGGGGACATGGTCAACGCCGAGGGATCAATACTCTCGTAGTTCTGCCCGAAGTTGGAAGATTGGTGATGGTAAGCACCATTTCCGGACATGCTGTATGCGTCTGGGAAACCGTGTTGTGAATATCGTCTTTCTGGTGGCGTTCCTAATGGCTCATTCTTGATGTAAGGTACTGGCGATGTTGGAATATTGACTCCGCCGAGGGAATTTGTGTTGCAATTATAATTCTGCATGTTGTTTTGCGAAGTGTCTAATCTTAATTCGAGTCCAGAGCCTTTTTTGTACGAAGATATGGTGCTAAATGCACCTACAGGTGAGTCAGCGGCTTTCGTCCCACTGTCGGGTTGCAATGGCCAGTATCAAGAGAGACTCAAGCACTTACTAACAGGGGCCGGCATAGTTGTATCAACTTAGAACTGGTGGGGGAAAAACTCTCAGGAAATACAAATCTCCTTTTCGCCGAGTTTGTAGTGGTGGGAGGGGAGAGAGGAGCGGGTGGGGGAGAGGGGGTTGATTCTTCCACCAACGACTAATTAACCTAAATAGGTGCCGCTCCAGTTGGGACGCGATGACCTATTGGAATCTTCCAATTCGGAGAGATCTCCAACTGAACTTTTGCAAACCTTTCCCGGGCGGAGAGGCTCTAATGTATTTCTTTCTGCAGACGGCCAAATGCTGAAGTGATGAGGCGTGCGGACAAAATTCGTAGCTGAGATGAAGCTCTGGCGAATAGCAGCCTTTAGCCAAAGCAGTATCTCTTTTTTTCCCCCTTCTTTTCTCTCTTTTCTTTTGTTACTTTCGTAGTGGTTGCAGTGGAGGGTTATGTATGCAGAGGGTTGGCACTTGGTGTGGTCGCGGGCTGTGGTTGGGGGGGGGGGGGGGGGGGGGGGGGGTTGCAAAGTAAACGAGGCCTGTTGCAGCAACAGTTGGATTTCGTGGGTTGGGATCTGCTATAGCCCTGGATGTTCCGGTCTGGATCGAAATGGTCGCAAAAGTTTGCACGAATCTGAGCGATGCGGTAGGGAGCCGAAGAACACAACGAGGTGCAAGCCAAAGGCCGCAAAATTAAAGATAGGAGGACGAGGTGGGTTGCAGCGCAGGTATCCAGCAACAGAACGTGGGCCGTAGATGCAATCCGTGCCGCAGCCTTTTGGTTGCGCGGGGCGAGACGGCGTCCGACGCAGCAGCGCAAGGGACGGTGCAGTTCGTGGGGTTCGCGAGTTTTGGCGTGAGCTGAGCGCAGTGCGATTTCTGGGAGGATCGAGCAGATGGCAATGCGTAAGTCTTTTGCGGGTAGTCGAGCGTGTATGCGACGAATCAATGAGGAACGGTGGATAATGGATTGTACTGGGGGCTGGGGGGGGGGGGGGGGGGGGGGGGGTGGGGGGTGGGTACAGGACTCTTTCGGAAGTGGTTGGGGCAAGCGCAGGTACTTAAACTGATGATGGGGGAGGTCGCGGGCTAGGTGTGGGTGCGACGGTTTCTTTTCTGGGGTGTGATATGACGCAGCAAACTGAGGAATGCGACTTGGAAGCGATGGGGGGGTTCAGGGGTGATGATGGGACTCGGGGATGGAGGTTGACGAAGGGTGGGGGGGAGGGGGGGGCTGCGGGAGGGTGTCTGGGGGGAGGGAGGGGGAGGGGAGGGGGAGGGGGAGGGGGAGGGGAGAGGAGGGTGCAGATGAGATTCGAGGTGAGGGTGTGTGAGTGCGAGTGTGGATTGGAGGGGCCACTGGGGGAGGGGGGAGGGGAGGGGGGGGTGTGAAGGGGGTGAGGTGAGGGGTGAGGGGAGGGAGAGGGACAGGGAGAGGGATGGGGGTGCGGGTGCGGTTTGGCGCTCCACCGCACGCGCCGCAACGCAGAACAGAGCAGCCATAGGCAGCCCGGTCGAGCGCAGAGAGGCGGGGTGGGGGTGGAGCAGCGGAGCAGCGGGGTGGGTGCACGGGAGCGCACGAGAATGGCGAGGCAGAGCCGCTCCACTCGCGTCCGCTCATCCACTCGCATCGCCAGGCCGCCCCCCCCCCCCCACCAATACGCATCCCCTCCTGCAGCGCATAGCAGCACAGCAGCAGAGAACAAGCGGCTAGGAAACACTACTGGCCCATGCCCGAACCAGGCCGGACTGCCACGCCCGTTGCGTGCGTGCGCGCGGTGAACAGCGACAGAGCAGACGGAGGGCGAGGGAGCGCAATGCAATGTAGGGCTGGGGCCAGGGCCGGGGACGGGGACGGGGACGGGGACGGGGACGGGACGGGGACAGGGACGGGGACGGGGACGGGGGGCGGGGACGGGGGACGGGGACGGGGACGGGGACGGGGACGGGGACGGGGGACGGGGACGGGACGGGGCGGGGACGGGTCGGGGATGGACAGCCTCGCCAGGGCGGACGTGGTGATGGCAAAGGTACGAGTCGCCACATCTACATGCTCCCGGAGATGTATGATGAAATGAACGCATGTGTGGACGCAGCCGCATACATACAAGCAGGCAGCCCGGATGGGACGGGGCTCTACGAGCCGCCCGCCAATTCGCCATGCACCACCACCGCCGCCGCCGCCGCCCGCCGCCCACACGAACACCGCAGACGCTGCGCTCAATGTTCTATTGTCCCAGTCGTGCCTCCTCGCTCCGCACCCGCCGCTGGCCCGCTGGTAATGCAACTGGCGGCGATGGCGACAGGCGGCAGGTGCCCTGTGCGCTGTGCTTTTCTCACCCTCCGCTTCGGCGTGCGCCTATTTCACCGTATTACTTTTTCCTTCTCTGATGGATCGACCACTCCTTTTTCTTATTCCTCCCTCGTTCTATTCCTAGCGCTGTCCTATCTGCCCCCTCTCCCTTCCTTCTCGCTGCCCCCCGGGGCATGCTCCACCAGGTTACATACTGACTAGTGCTTCCATCATCGCCCATTGTGCGGAAATGCACTCCTCCTCGTTGACTTTCCTTGCGAATCTCCTCTCCCCCTCCCTCCCAACTCCCAACTCGACCCTCGATAGATTCACACCCCGCTTGCACGACTTCGTCTCCGCCGCCGCTCACTACATACGCTACCACCGCGCTACCGGAAAAGTAATGGGATTGGCGAACGAGAATAGCTACTACTACCGATACCATCGTTTTCTCACCTCTTGTTCTCTACTTTTAGCCAACGAGGCTTGCCCTGGCCCCCAGGAATGCCTACCATATTTGACTTTAGGATATACCATTCGCTCTGGGACTAAAATGCAGACACCTCACCGTCATTACACCGCAATTCCTCCTACCTCCCTCGCCGCATTTGTAGCTATATTGAGGTATACAGGCTGCGATTATTGTGGGAAAGGCTTGGCTTAGCGAGAGGGTTTGCGCAGGGAATGGCCTAGAGCGAGGTGGAATCCAAAGGTTACAGACTGTGGCTGGCCGTGCCACTACCAGCGCTGAGCTCGACAGGACGGTCTATCTGCTTGCTAGTTGCAGGTAGTATACACAGTCGAAGCCGGCGTCCTGTGGGGTGCGCGCGAAGGGTTACATGGTTTCATGAATCTCATCTCAACAGATGTGGGCTATGTGACCGCAGGAAGCGGAATACTACCCCGCCTTCTACCCACCCCAAGTACTCTCATAGATAGGGCTCCAGCAGGCTCCAGCAACCAGCCATTGAAGCGCGGCGCCCGCATACCCATCCGTTAGTAAGTTTGTGGCCTTTTATTCTTCAATAGGCTTTATGGCTTGCGAAATGTCTTTGGCTGAAAAATATATGGAGCTAACGAGCAAAGCTAGGGCGAGTATGTGAAGGTGCACCATGCACCCCTCATCTGTGCCCCACCTTTCCCCTCCCGGGACTGTTTATAGATCCCTTGCAGTTCACAATTGCTTAGCTGGGCAGCAGATATTGCCTGATTGCCAAACACTTTTGGCTCGTGTAGTAAGTACACTATGCACACACGCTAAGGCCTCGGAGATGTAGAGCAGAGAGTGGGGCCTATTGATACGAGGCGCGACTGGGCTCGACAAGGAGCGATCGATCGATCGCGAGGCCTGAATGGTAGCATAGTCGGCGTTGATGGTGAAGATTTTTTATGGTAGCTCTCTTGTAATAATTTGAAGCATTTGCTAATTCTGCCCAGCAACTCGCCCGGGAATTCTCGGCGCTAATTGAGTTCCTTTGCTACGATAGTAGTGATCTGCCAAGCGGTGTGCACACAATGACGCTCTTTCTCGATCCTGGCGGATATAGCGTGGCAAATAGCGGTTCCGAGAACTATAGCGGCGAATATATGGTAGTATACACTTTGGAGGTTACGAGACGATACGAGCAGCAGCAAGTGGCAGCCGCGGTGTCGCAGTATACAAGTACCACAGATATCATAAGGAATATGCGCTGTCACAATTTCACGTTTTGTCATAAGCCGGGATAAGTAATTGGGCAAGTGCAGAGGTTCTTGTGCACCATTGCAGGATGGATGTATAATACCACTTTTATCGACGAGCACGCCTGGGGTACAGGAAGCTGATGATCGCACATGCACTATATCATGTACCACTTAGTACCAGCTGTCAAATTCTTGCTCCTGTACCTTAGTACTAGCACTTCTCTTCAGGCTCTAGGATAGCATGCACCTCTATTATCTCCATCATATCGCGCCCTCCTGGCGGTCTCTCTGCTTTTTGTCTCCACGATGCTCTCTGTTGCGCATACATGTATGCATTGCCGCAGGTGCTCTTAGTATGCTGGTTACATTCCCCGTGTGATATATCATTTATAGGCACGTACAATGTGGGGACAGTCCTTCGTTCCTTCCTTTCTCTTTATTTTTATTTATTCGATGCCCATTTGCTTTATTCCGGTGGGATGCGTTTAGATCCTGCTTCATGTGCTATGTAACCACATCGAGCGGTACCTCTCCTGCGAACCTATGGGTCGGCGAGTGACGCGATCCCCGTCTTCTCTTCCGAGGCCACCGGTTTCCTTAGTGCGACCTAGTCTGACGTTTTGCTCTCTCTTTCTTCTCCCTGCTCCCTTTGCCCCTCTTCGAGGGTTATGCAACCACCACTGCAATCCACGCCTCCCACCATTCCTCTAGCCTGGCTCGCATCTACACTCTCACTCTCCGAGAGCTACCTGCTTCTGTCTTCTATTGGCCCGCAAATTCGGACTACTAAAGAAGGGAACACAGTAATATGTCAACTGCCGCTATAGATCTCACCTCAGTCTCGAACTAGACTACCACTTAGTTGCTGCTTGCACCTATGTTATCCACCGTATGATACCACTCATTATAGGTTCTGTCCACGAAGAACTACAGTACCTTTTCTCACTACAGACGTCCGTCCAGGCTTAATTGTGCCCTCCGCTCTCGCGCTGCCACTTTCACATTATTGATGACTGCTGTACACCCTTCCACTCATTTTACTCTTCTCAATGCTGCTTATGGCACAGCCAGGGGTCTCAGCAATGGCAGGGGTATACGAGGGAGGGGGATCTCGGGAGAGGGGAGCAAGGACCATGCACACATAGCACATGTACTGTGACTGTTCCATACATCCAAAATACATTATCTACTTCCTAGCTGGATGCAACCACTGTTTCCGTGCTGCTTCGTTGCTGTTACTATGCGCGCTGCCCCTCCACACTACATGCACCACATTTAATTTAGGTACATTACATGGTGTACATACTTTATGCTGTGCTTCCACAATCAGTACCCACCTACCGAAATCAACTATTCGATGGATTATCAGGTTTCCCTCTTTCTCTCTTTTTTTACGTACTTATTTGGTATTGCACCATATCAATTAGAATGCTTGATGCTAGATGATGTCTCTGTCGCTGCACTGCTATTGTTTTTTTTGTTTTTTTTTTTCTTTTTTTTTTTTTTCTCCTCAATTTGGGATATTGTGGGGTCCTTGGCAACTACTTGCGTACTTATTTTCTTAGCGGTATTACTGCTTGCTTGCTTTGTTAAAACACTTTTTTTTTTTTTTTTTTTTTGCAGACCACATGCAACAGCTAATCAGTAGTTCAACCCCATGTACCAAATCTAGCACAATCGATACACTCTGCAGTTTGAAAGGACTTGACTTTTTTCCTATTGGCATTCAGCCCGCGCATAACACCAGAGATGTGGAGATGCTACGAGGACCCGAAGGCGTGCCCTTCTGTTCCGGCTGCATTGCGCACCTAGGTGGAAAATGTGATAGTACCAATGACCGTGCAGCATGAAAATGCGGAGAGTGAGACTAGATTACCAAATATAACCATACCAAAGAACAAATAAATGACTGTGCCCGATCTGAAGCCCAAGTTGTAGAAGGGTTACATTCCACCTATACTCCCCACATCATCCTCCAATCGGTTTTAGATTCACACGATCTACTCAGACTCGGTCGATCTCGTATCGTTTGTAGTCCAGTAGAAACGGGATGAAGGGAAAGTGGGAAGGCAGCAGGAGCATAAAGGACTTTGGGGAAAGGAATTAAAGGGGAGGCAGGGGACCAAGAGAAAGGAAGGGATTTGATTGCTTTGGATCTCTATGACTCGACTACTGAGTACTTGAAGCACTCGAGTACTCACTACCATCCCTAGGTCGGGAACGTTTCGTCAACGAAGGAGCTGCTTGAGACTGGGGCATCCCGCAAGCAATCCTGCAATACGTGCTGCAAGCATGCAGGCGACTTGCCCCAGGTAGGCACTCTACCTTCCTGGGCTACCTTTTTCAATCATGCTGCTGCCATAGGGTTGGTTGCTGGGTACACAGCAGCAGCAGCAGCGGCTCGATGCCACGCACGAATTGCGGCCATGGACTGGGTACTTTGTGCTACGGCCATTCTGTTGCATACGGGTGCAGCTTCAGCCAGTCGATGCCAGGCGACGGGCGTGCATGTACTCTGCTGTACTCTACAGTACAGCAGCATACAGCGCGCACAGTGCACAGCATGAGAGACTCTCCAGTTGCAACCGAACTGCGGCTATTCCCGAGCTTGCAACAGCGCATACCAGCCAGCTTCGGAAGCAGCCTGCAGAAGCGCTGCGCCAATTGAGATGAGGCCTTTCAGGCGCGGTCGCGACATTTGTTATCTACTGTAGCTTGCAACCTAAGAATTTTGCTGTTTGCTGTTTCGCTGTGCACAACTTGGCGCGACTTCAACCATCCGTAGCAAATTGCATGCATGGTTCTGGGTGAGATCGACAATGACAGCCTGCTGAACGTGCAATCCTCTTTTTTTTTTTTTTTTTTTTTTTTTTTGTGTTATTGTTCTACGTATTGAGTTCTGACTTTTTTTTTTTAACATGTGCATACGTAAGTCTTTGCTGTTAACAACATTCCTCAAGATAACCCAAGCGGTGCAATGCTCTCACACTAGTGACTGTTTGGGTAGTCATTGCCCGATTCTGCTTTAGCCGCACAGTCCAGTACGTTTGGACACTTTACATTGGACGAGACCGTTTTTATTGGAATTTTAGGGCTGAACCGCTTGAGGCGCTACTGCCCGTTCGCATATTCTTTCATTTTTGTTCTTCTGTGTCGTCACGTTGATATTTCAAGCCTTTTCTTAGGTCTGAACAACTACGAACTTGCTCTCTGCATTTGTGGAGCAAGGACATATCTAGGAGTTGCGCGGGGCGTATACTCTATGTTTTGCGGTCCTGATGACCACCTCGTTTATTTTTGAAATCTACGCCTTAGTGTGGACCCTTGAACAGTTTCTTCACTAGAGCTCTTGAGGAGGATGATCTCATGTTCCATGAGGAAAATTGCGTCTCGATATGCCTTGCTGTATGGCAAGCTGTTTTATGGCTGGAGGAAAAGTCGCGTGGCCGCAGCGAATTGGCAAGCGTCAGATCACCAGACCTGCGCAAAAGAATATACTGCGGTTGATTGAGGTGGAAGCAGGCTTCCGGTCCTCTTGTTGACTTGCACATGCTACTGTTCAGTTGGGGGGGGGGGGGGGGGGGGGGGCCTGCCTGGTGAGCTAGATGTATATTCGTAAGTATGGCTGTGGCTGGTGAAGGGCGCTTTTTGCGGTTGTTCTGTTTATATCTAACACTTGCCTGTGCGCAATCTGGTCACACCTTACAGCTCTGACAAGGTGCTACTGCTTCGATGCCAGCTGATCGCGAAGACTGCGGAAGCGGATGGGTGAGGAGGGAGGGGGATGGGGATGCTGGCTTAATTGCAGCTTGCTTCTATGCTTGCAGCACAGCGCAGGCAGCTCGTTTCCTACCACTCGAGTAGGGGGTAGTGCGCCAGGCCGGCGTCTTGAGAGGTGCTCGGGTACAGTAACAGTACTACACGTTTAGGCGGAGTCGGGCTGATTCCTGCGGGGCTGCCCTTCGCACTGGGATGTCATACGGGGTACTGGGATGGCTACAATGCATGGCCAGCGAATGCCCGAGCAGAGGCAGTGCAGCGCAGCGCGACGGTACAGCTGTGCTCGCACTTGACGCATACAGCTCTACAGCAGATCTGCGGTGGCCGTGGGGCCCTCGGAGGGGCCCTTCGGATGCGCAGCGCACCCAGCGCCCCGCCGCCAAGCGGCCGCTGTGCCAAGCGCGCGGTCCCGCCGAGCCAGCGCCCTCCCTCGCCGTCGCTTGCTCTGCACCCCACCGCAACACCTTCCCCCTCCGCTCCCCCATTCCCCATTCCCCATTCCCCCTTCCCCCAGCTCAGCACAGTCGCCGCCGCCCGCCGCCGCCGCTGCTGCTCCCCCCGAGTGTTCACAGAATTCACATGCCCGATGAGCAGCTGGGAGTCAGCGTAGGCCTCCCTCCCCGCCCTCCGACGCAGAATCGCACATCCTAACCCACACAGTGCATGTTAAGGAAGGCACTAGTCCGGCAAGCATCGCTAGGCTCTTGGCTCTTGGCTCCTGTCCCCCGGCCCCCCCCGGCGCCTGCTGAAGCTACGTTGCTCTGCTAGAGCACTTCGCCGGCGCGCACTATACTGAGCCTGCTCAAGTTCTTCCGCCGCACATTATCGATCTGCGCCCCTCCCCACCCCCGTGAAGCTGGAATAGAGATAGAGACAGTAACCTCTACTCTACATCGCTGCCATACCTCAACCTCGCCTCACCTCTACACCTCTCTCAGCTCAACCAGCTTACCCTTTACTCTTACGAAGTCTAGAAAACACCCCCCCTCCCCCGTCCCGAGCCATCCCTGTTCTACTGCCCCCTCCCCCCCCCGCTCGCGATCACTCTCATTGTCCCATCCATCCGTCGGTCAACTTAGTACATCTCAAGCAAGGACGGAACCATCATAAAGTGCTTGAGCCAAAGTAGGCGTTCCAAGAAGTGCCAGTACTTGTCCCACGCCTAATCGTACTTCCAAGTACAATACAATATAACTGCACTGCATACCTGATACATACCACTTTCCTAACTTGTCTATGACCGGCCTATTTTCTGGGTCGAATCGAGCAAAGCAGAAGGGAAATCACGATTTGTGCCACCCACCCACCCAATAGCTTCAGCACAGTTTAACTTAACCCCAAACACAACGCAACGCAGCCCAGCCCAAACAATTTTTGCGTGCGCCTGCCGACCCATCGATCCCCCGGCCCCGGCCCCCAACCTCCAGCTGGATTTTGAAAGGACGCGGGCTTCCGAGACAATTCTGACCCTCCATATTCTTGAGGCCTCTCATCCTCTAGCTCCTCCGGCGGCATTCGCAAGCTGCACAATCTCAGTCACATATCCTTAAGAACCCCAAAAATAAACCATAATATACCACGATAAGAGATTAAACAGAGGAGAGGAATTCATACAAAGCCCCAGAAACCAGTTTTTTTCCTGCTTTCCCAGCATTTTTTGGCATCTATAATATCAACATTAAGCGTTACATCCTTCATATCCGAACGTCCACTCCAACCCCCTCCTTGCCATCATTCCGGAGACAGAACTTTCCTGCGGAGATTTTAAGTGATTTTCAATTTCTATTTCCATTTTTAGATAATTCTAAACTACCCTAGAGTCTTTAGACTGCCTCCTCCCCCACCTCCCTTCCAAATCCACCCCGTTCCTTCTTCCGATTCCGATCCCGAAAGGCAAAAAGTTACCTAATTTGATACACTAACTTGATAAAACTACCAGTTTTTTTTTTTGTTTGCTTTTTGTTTCTTTGCTTTTTTGATTATACATAGCTCTGCTCTAGGTTTGGGGCCGTTGACATCAGTATTCAAGATATCGGGTCTAGGTTTCCCTAGGAGCTTAATCCTTGCAGGATACCCTAAATCAAAATTATAGAACCCATCATCATATCACATCACATCGCGCTAGCTAGGGTATAGGATAGGATTGTCCACAGCAGGATACAGCAGGATACAGCAGGAAGTCGAGACAACATTCCCGTTGGTTAGGGTTGTCTTGTCTTGTCTTGTCTCATCGTAATTTGCAAAAGCACACAATACACTTATTTGTCTATCTCAGTTTCCCCACCCCACCACACTGACAAACGAACCAACTTACTAACGACAATGACCACACCTTCGTTCCGCTCCCAAATGAACTCCCTCGGGTGGTCCCGCCGAGCCGACGCCGCGCCGGCTCCGGCTCCGTCCTCAGCGTCGCCGTTCTTGGCCAAGATATCGTCGTGGAACCCATTCAGCTCCGGAGGATATATTAGGTTACCGGGAGGTAGTGGAAGCGCAAGTGAGGGATTGCCGCCGCCGGTGCAGGCGCAGCAGGGAGGCGACGAAGGGTTTTTTGGATGTAAGTTTTTGATTTACTGCTTACCCTGAAGATGCTCAGGAGGAGTAGTTTGGGGCAATGAACGGAAGGAAAGGAGCAATTGGGCTAAATAAGATAACATATCTTGTGGGAAAATAGTATCTCGCTTCGACCGCCTCCTCGCCTTTGCAGTCTGCAACCTCGGTGCTCTCGCCTGCTTTGTGCTCTGTTTTATGCTCTTCCCCATGCTCTCGCTCAAGCCGAGGAAGTTTGCAGTCTTGTACGTTCACCCTATAGAAAATCCCCCAAATTAAATTTAGACCACCTGAACTAAATAAAACATATACAACTGACACAAGAACAAACCACAAACAGATGGAGCTTCGGTTCCCTCCTCTTCCTCGCCTCGTGGGCAATCCTTCAGGGCCCAATGACATATGCAAGGCACTTGTTCTCGCAGCAAAGGTTGCCATTCACTGCAGCATATTTTGGGGCGATTGGGGGGACGCTGTGGTTCTCGATTGGGGTGAGTAGGCGGGCTTAGTGTTGTTACCTATGGGGGATGCGGCTGGGAGGCTAACATATTGGTGGGGTGGGCAGCTAAAATCGACATTCCTGACGCTCCTGGCGGTGGTCGTGCAGATTGTGGCATTGATGTGGTATTTGGTGTCGTATTTCCCGATGGGCTCGCAGGGTGAGTATCTGCCAATCACGGGGTTGATCGGAAGAGGTGCAAGAGGCATTTGGGCTGACGGGGTGGACTACCGCAAAACAGGACTAAGGTTTGCGTCGCAGATGGGGGTGAGGAGAGCCGCGTCGTGGGTACAAGGGTAGGAATGGGTTCGGCTAGAGTAGGAGGATATGACGGGTTGGGGCGGGGAAAAAGGTACAGGTGAGAATCGTTTAAGGTAATGAAGGGGAAGCTAGTTCATTGCGAAGCATAGCATCTGCATGCATGCAAGCAGGTAAGCGAGGACAACTGTGCACCTTGTGATGTTCACAGGATATCAACTTCTATTGGAGGGTGATTGAAGTAGTATAAAATATTGCACAACGCTTGTATGACATGGCGATATGGTCTCTTTACTGCATAAGGCTGTTGGTTTCCACAATGAGTATCGATACTTAGGTGGCGTGATGTGGTTGGTTGGTTTATTGGGTGGCTGTCGCCTTGTTACCCTGAGTGACTAAGGTACATCCATGTTCGCGCGCGCAAGGTAGTTCCAGCCGTATACAGGCAGAGCTGACTCATACATATCAGCATATCTCTACGCACGAGGAAATACTCTACATTGAGTGAAAATGTTTGAGGCTGCTTACCTGTGAACTCTATCATATGCGAATTTGATTGACAATCTCCTGATAACACTTCCAATTGCACGGCAATGCCTTGCTGTTCGGGTCTGCGCATGTGATGGAGATTGAGTGTGAACCCGAGACGGAGATGGAAGAAGGATGGGTTGGTGCATGGAAGCCATATGAGTGAGTGAGGAGACCTAGTTTCCCGGAAGGTCACAGAGAAGCAGAGGCCAGGTTCTACAAGATACCTTGGGTGGTAATTGGAATTTGGTTGTAGAGCAGGTGCTACAGGTACCTAGGTGTATCTGGAGTGTTAAGGAGAAGCATTCTGTAAGCCTAGGGTGACAATAGGGGTTAACAATAGAGACTAGACTAAATGCGACATTGCGTTTTTGTGGGGTACATGAAATATGTAAGCGTACATTGACCGTTTACAGTGAAGAGAAGCAAAATTAACAAGACAGAACGAAGGTAGATGGGTGGAAAAATGGGACTTGATGCAAAAAGCAATAAGTAAAGGGCGTAGGAAACAAGGATCAAGAGAATCTTGATATCTGACATGGGTACGCGAGTACAGACTATAGAATGATGTACTCGAGTACAGAACAGCATCGTTTGATTGCGTTGCCCTGCATCAAGAAATTTGTCTGTTGGTGTACCACCCTGGATTTGTGTTGTGTATGAACATGAGAGCATTTAGGAAGTAATGCACTGATCTTGCGCGTGGAATGCAGTTGTCAGGAGAGTACTTCAAGGGCGATACTATTAATTTTGCAGGCATAGAGCAACAAAACATGCAGTTGGAGGAACTGTTGCCTGCGGAAGAGCAGGAGGCTGTAAAAGTGACTTTGAAGACTGTGACACCGGCCTAAACGAGGGGGAACGGGGTTTGATTAGCGAACCAGTACGAGCCGTTGCGAGATCTTGCTACCTGGACTACGAATGATCACCGTTCGACCGCTTAGCTTTTTCAAAGACACGGCTTATGGCACTACATTTACAGCTGCGGGGTGCTGGCGCATGTTCACTCGCTCGGATATACGTACCCCATTGCTCAATGACAAGACGTGTGATGGGGCAGGGTGGGTCTCCCTGAACCTCACGTATCCGCGAAGCAGAATTCTGCTGCCCGAAAGAGCAAGTACAAACCGCTGCCGATCAGGCTGTATGATGCTGCCAAGCTTTCTGGCAGCGGGGCGAGGCGAGGCGAGAGCGTACAAGAGGCTCAGGCCACGCAACACGATTACGGGGGCAGTACGAATATTAACGAGCAGTTGGCCACCTCGCAACCGCGAGGGTGGAGTACTGCGGTAGTCCATATCTACTACTTCGCTCGAGGGGTCAATACACTTCTAGGGAGAACGGTGTGTCCATTTCACTCAGTACCATATACGAGCAGTGAACCATCTTCCTGACACTGTAGGGTTTAGCTAGTTTATTTCATTTTCTGCCCAATCGTAATAAATAACAAGGAAAACTGGTTCGCTTCGCTTAGGGTCGAATCATCGTTTAGTAGGCAAGGTGGGCTATCCGGGTGGTTGGGTTGTGGTTGCGGCTGGCGGCCTTCGGTGTGGCTGGTGTGACAGGGATGTATCGTTTTTCCCTTATGTGGCGGCTCAATAATAAGTAGTATTGTATGGGGATGACTATGAAGTCATGCTGGCATAAGGTAAATGACCCTGTACCAGGAACTCCACCCGAACCTCTTTCTTGAGGCCAATTGCAATTCCATTGGAGCACAATTGGAGTAAACTTACCGGGTAGCCCCTTCGCCATGCCCATACATGACAATCGGCCGCATGATACATATGTAGGCCTAGAAGCCGAGCTGCAATCACGTCTACATGTGGGTAACCGAGAGTTTGTGAGCACCCGGTCAGGGATACGGCCTCGAGCAGGCGTGTTTCGCAAGGCCACCTCTTGGTTGGTTACTTGCGCCTATGTTGAGTTTGGTCAGCTGTGCAGTGCGCGTGTATATGCTGCGAATGTGGAATTGGGAATGGATATGGTGCAGTCGCAATGCAGTGTCTGACGATATCAGGGTAAGCATATGATACCTATCATGTATGGCCGTACTACCTAGTAGGATAACTCTAGCATAGGGAGCGACCGGTATGAGAGGCGTTGAACGAAAACGTGTAAGCGGGGGTCTGGGTGGATCGTATTAGGACTTGCTGGGTCCGCAAATGACAGTTTTGTCACGTCACAATGTGCGGTCCATTGCTAGTGATGGGCAAGATTATCATTGAAACTGGAGCTACAGCAGCTACAATGTTGGTAATAACACCTCCCTGAATTATTGAACCTGATCTTGCTTTTGTGGTTGAAGTTTTGCTGGCAGAGGCTGTGATCGTTTTACGCCACGTCAACAATTCAGCTCCAAGGAAGGGTCCGAATACAGCCGAAAATCCGTAAATAAAGTCGGGCTAAAAAAAGGATATAGAAAAGGTAGCATTAAAAAGGAAATCAGAAATTGATAGTACTTCGGTTACATATGTGGATTAGTTACCTGGGCTCGAGTATTCGTGAGCGCACTGTATAAGGAGGTATCTTAGGTCCCTTGTGAAAGTACCCTCGTCATATTTCTCTACTTGAAAACGCACAATTCTATTTCTACAACTGTAATAAGTCTCATAATTAGCTACAGGGACTCCAGGAAGGTCAACACTTTTCGTTTTTAAGCTTACAAGCTAATTGAACTCAATTCAACTTGCGCCCGCACTGTATACCTGAATACCCTGGGGCTCTTCGTAATGCACTTGTAGCGCTGTCGGTGCAAAGGCAATCATTCCGGTGAATTTTCGGTGTGAAAAATATGTTGGGAGCCGGACTAGCTCATGTTGATACACACTGCGCTGGAGTAGGCACATCGTATCCTCTAATAAGGTATAATTTAGTACTGATGTGGTTGATGAAATCAATTTAGCAGACTTATATGACGTTTCTCTTCGGTTGATCCTGCGAAATAGGATCAGCTCGGTCAGAACTTGGCTTCAAGCTTCTATCAACGCCGAAACTTCTAGGCTTAGAAAGTTTCTAGGCGGTCATAGTTTGCGATGAAACTGAAAGTCCAGAAAGATGCCGTCGATGTTTCTTGGAATCTGCCTACCTAAGCTTCTCAAGGTATAGGGTTGAGTAGTATCTTTGGAGCTTGAATCTCTGAGGCTGGAACGGTAGATTTCTGGAGTTTATTAATCGAGATTGGTTGTATCCTGGTGGTAATAACTGTGGCCGACAGAACTATTTCAGTACTACCTAGGTAAGTTATTTACAAGTATATGTATTGAAGACTGTGCTGCTAATTGGGGTAGATGTGGTTCATGACAGTAGAAAGCCAGAACGAGACAATTGGGTTTTAGAGACTTCTTAATGTGTTATTTCTACTTTGGTGAATGTTGTTTTAGACCCTGTTTGGTTGACCATGTATAGCCGAGATTTCAAGTGGAAACTACGGAAACCAAACGATTTCTATGGTGCCGGAAGTTAAAAGCGGACATGATGTAACATTAATTGAAATGAATTTTATTGAGCTATTTTGGGGTGCAGCAAAGAAATATACTCATGAGAACTGTGACTATTCTTTGGCAGGTTTACGAGAAACTATACCCAAGGCTCTTCTTTCTATTTCAGATATTCCTATTTGGCGTTTATAATAAGTGCCTTCGTATTATGCAGGCATATAAAGATGGCCATCAATATGGTACAGAGGCCTTCAAAAATCATGTATATAAGAGCCACAGGCGGGTGCGAGAGGGGGGCTTTTGATGACTAATCCATTTGTATGAGGCTTGGCATGTAACATCTGGTAGATTTCCTAACAAAGTAAAAAGACTTTGAACCTTATCAGTTTTACAATGAATAAAGATTTCGCCATGAAAAAATCACAGAGTGATAGAGCATCTCAAATGCTCTAGATGTCATGTTGTGGTTGTTGATAGGTTGTGCGTTGGGTTGGTTGTATCGTAATTTCCATGTCCGCTTTTAACTTCCGTCACCATTCGTTTCACTAGGGTCGTTTCGCACGAAACTAAACTGTGAGTTTCCGCCTGCAAAAATTGGAACTGTCCAACAGAGGTGAGTATAGCCATGTATCATTTCACTTGCTATAGCATACTGCATCACACTATTGCATCGCATCATGACATTGACATTGCATTGCCCCACTAACATGACAGAACTCAGCCCTCACAATATCCTCACTCTGGACCTATTATTGGGGTAGAAATAACAGAGTAGATGCTATTAATCTACAACAAAACAACTATGCAGACATCAGCATTGCAAGGAAATGTGTACTTACAGGAGGTTTATTTTTCAGCAAACCCGTTGTGTCCTTTAGAAGGTCCACTTTGCTTGTAGTTCTGACATTTTGGGTAGGCTGATTCAGTGCTATAGCAGAAGGCATACACAGTGATAGTGATAGCTGTAGTAGCTTGGGACTCGGAATGCAATAGCTGCAATTGACAAGTTTGACATTGGTGGCCGAGAAATCCAATTTTTTTTTTTTTTTTTGCGCAATGAGAATTTAGCAAACGAACCTTCAAGTTGCCGACTGTAGCAAACAAACACTTCCCCAGTTCCAACTGCGTCGTATGATATCCCGCCTTGGCCATTCAAACTGATGCTAGGTCTTAACTATCTGATACGACCTACTACAACCAAGCAGGGCCTTAATTTAGTGTGTTAGGGAACTAGTAGGCACTCGCAGTGACGACCAGTGATGAATATTACTCAAGACTCTATGATGTACCACAGTAGATACTATACTTAGTACTTCTTGATGTATGTTTTTTCCAAAAGCTTAATAATAATGAACAGTATAACTACGAGAAAGTTAGTCAACGCACAACTGTAAGTGGTTTGAGACTGATGAATTCGTGGAGTTGATAGAGTTACTAGCCATATGGCCATTCGTCATAACCAACAATTACTTTAGGTCAAAATTTTATACAAGTAAGCTTTGAGATCATGTAACTATTCGGAATTACAGGAATCCAGCTGATGTTATACACTCTCGCGGTGCTCGCCAAGCCTTTTGCCAAGTGTTCTTATCGATTAGCACCGGCATCGCCTTATCGATTCTGCACGCGGCGTATGCATCCAGAAGCCCGTGCACCTTGCCTGCCAGCTGGAACAGCGTAATGGCCAAGCGAATGGGGTTTAGGTGGGCATGAGCGTGTGAGGGGGGAGGGACACCCCGGAATGAGTGGGTTGGGCTTAGCTTCATGATGACTACTAAGAGAACCCCTCATTTCCAATTCTGGATATAAGTTCAGTGCGAAATGCGCCAGGCAAGTGCAATTTAATTCAGTTGAGCTGAGTGCCTGTTGTGTAAATCCCCCGCAATAGCCGCTTGCAATTCTTGGTAGTGATTCCGTGCAATAGTTGAGGAGCAGCACCAACACCAGGATTTGGGTGGCATGTAGGTAAACAGGATCGGGACTAAAACAGGATGCTATTGTATGGATTGCTAGTTCGTCTAGCCGCCCATATGAATGAAGTCCATACGAGTTGTCATATAGTAGTAAGAAGTGGAGTAACAGCGTGCGTATACGGCTGTGTTAGGAGTGCGAGTCATAAATGATATGTGACTATGCATTTGGCCTCACATCACATCCATGATGTGCATGGTCGGTACATTCGGAACGTGTAGCTCTGGACTGATATTGCCAATATAAATGGCCACAGAGAGTCATATTTCTTAGCAAACAGGCACAGGCCATGGCCAAGGATCTTCATAATTTCCGTGTTGCATGATCGTCGATTGAGGCCAGGTTTGAAGCCCGAAACGTGAAAAGTATTTGAGCAGAAGGGGGCTCCTGGAGCGACATGTATTGTTCGCAGCACATTCGCCGTCCAGACAACAAGAAAAGTTTTGCGGAGTGACACTGGAATAAGTGGAGATGCCAATTGGAGCTGTTGTGTTGCAATACTAGTTGACCGCAAAAAATCATGGATGGAGTAAACACAAATTTATGTAGGGTATTCCAAAACCATGAACTGGCTATCAAAATTGGTGTGGGCTTGAATGAACAGCTTCATTCAGTTATACCTAAAGTCTAGAACGTATTGCAAAGTATTTACTCAGTACTCTATATTGAGCATGTTCTTGCACTAGTAGACCAAATAGTTTGCGCTTCACTTTCTAGGTTGGGCTAATAGGAATGTTATGGTGACGAAAATAATAGCTAGTTTGAGGGCTGATGTAGTGGTGATACTGGGGGGGGGGGGGGGGGGGCAAAATGACGACTGGCCTGTGCAGTGCTGCGAGAGCGAAGGGTGTCCTCACCACCGGCTGGCCTGGCTACACGAAGCAAAGTGAGTAGTACGTACTACCACTTTCCAAGCCATAGTCTCGTTCTAGTCTGGAGCGCGGTCCCAGAGCGCAGTTACGGGTAACATCATCCTGAAGCCCCTCAGAGACTACGGGAAGGGGAGCAGCAATGTAACTGCAAATGAGGCTGGGCATGGGGCCACTAAGCACATGGGGCGGCCTTATAATTGCGGGCCTAGCCGGGTTGCCATCGCCATCGTCATCGAAAGCGTCGGCCGCTCAGAGCGCGGCTCCGGAAGCCAAAGGTTGCGCAGCAAGAGGCAATCGATATTTCCACCGCAGCGGTGCTGTGCTGTGCTGTGCTGTGCTGTGCTGTGCTGCTGCGCTGCCGTGCTGCTACTCTGCTGCGCTCACCTCTGCCTGTCTCCCGCCCTGCCCTGCTGCCGCTGCCGCCGCCGCCGCCGCTGTTGCCTGCTGCCGCCTGCTGCCGCCTGCTGCCGCCTGCTGCTGCCCAAGCTCATCGCCTCTGGCCATCTGCCCCGCGTATGATACAGCGTCCAGTGCAGCCACTTGCGGGCATCCGGTTAGTGAAGGCAACGTTCGACGGCCCAGGGTTTCTCCTGCTGGTACCGGCGGGCAGCGAAAAATAGTTGACCCCTCCATAAGCTTGCCTAACCTTTTCCTCTTTCTTTTTCGCCTTTTCTTTTTCCTTACCTTTTCCTTTTTTCTTTTTCTTTTTTTGCCGCAAAGAGTGGTCCTGCAAACCGGCTGCCCCTCATTCGTTCCGTCATCCTGTGGCCTGGACCCGTTCGATCCCCCCTCCGCCCACAATCTTCGGATCCTTCCTCCCCAATCCCTCAATCCCCCCCCTCCCCCTCCCCCTCCCCTCCCCCTCCGCCTCCCCCTCCCCCCAAACATCACAGACATCCCACCGTTTGTCACGTCTCCCCCACGGTCGCTCACAGCACTCGCATTCGGGGGTTGTGCGGTCCTCCATAGGCCCATTGCAAGTGAGATCTGTTCTTCCTCCACGCTATACACTACATCTCGGGTAGAAGCTTTGCTCCGTCAGTCCGTAAAGACGGGGTTTTGGTGTGTAGCGGTGAACGCGCTATTCGTCTTATAGCAACCCACAACGCAGTCACGAAGATCCTACCGAGCCTCATCTTACAATCCTCAACTCCCGCATACCCGCACACCCCACATTGAACAACCCCCCTCCTTCTTCCCCGCTCCCCGGCCCGCCATACTTTCAACAATCATTCAGCTGCTAGCAAGGTCAATCCCCCCCAAAAAATTTTAGGAGTGCGTTTGAAAGAGCTCGGACACTGCAAATACAACGTTCTTCCGCATCTTCCTGTCGTTTCGGTCGATCCAACGCTCAGCAGTTCTTTCATCTTGGTGTCGTACACACCTAAGCAACCGAAGTTACCTGCTGACTGGGGCGTCGACCTACGCTGATCGTCGCTGTTTTGTGGCTCGGTTCCTCGAAGCCTCATCCATAGAGCTGGGTTCATCTGACAAAGCCTCGACACATCTTCAGTTCATCTCTGTCTCATCAATCGTCTGGAACGACGCATTGTCGGAACTGTGCCAAACGCTACACAACCCGATTTGAAAGCACGAACGCAATTCCAATACTATCCCCTACAGACAAATTCATTTACCTCACAACGTCTGGCAATTTTCTTGGTCACTACCCTAAACACAAGTTAAGCACTCTCAAGTGTTGTGCAGTCATTGACTTGGGGCTGTATCCTCAGACTTCTCCATCAGTTTAGGATAATTAGTGGAAGGCCTTTGGATAGATTCTATCATAGTCTGCTCATTGATTAGGTGTGAGCAGGATTCTAGAGCCGCTTTTTATAACATACCATCTTCTATTCCCTTCTATTTTTTGTGGGTCTCCGCTTTCCTTCCACAACCGTATACAAACTTTCCAGCGCAAGTTTCCTGTCTAGGTTATCCTGAAGCAGATTTTCAGAGCCTTATTGAACTTTCTTTCAGCTGGGATTTCCCCAATTAGCCTTAGAGTTTTACATGATGACTACATCCGCAGCAACACCCCCAAAACCAACTGACAGTACGTTTTCATACGCCGCAGCAGCTTCAGGGAAACATTCTCCGACAATTCCGATCACCGCATTATCTTCTTCATCATCAATGAACAACTCAGGCTCAAATACGCCAAATGGTATTCCTATTGATGGTACCAATGCGCAAGCATCAGCAGATGCTGCGTTACCAGCTGAGCCAAAGTCGAAGGGTCCCGGTGTTCAATCAAATCCGATTGTCCCTAATGGTCCGACTACCAGTGAATCAGGGCCACCACTACAGGGTTCTATCAAGAGAAGTGAGGAAAAAATTACTTCAGCTGAGAAAGATCATACAGAGGAAAGTCAGTCAAGTTTTGCCAAGGAGGAAGGTAAAGTAGCAGAGGTTCCAAAAGAGAAACTCGTACCAGCTCCTCCACCAACGGTTAATATCTGGACGTTGCGAGCTCAGGAGTTCGAAGCGAAGGCGAAATTGCAGCTTCCTACGGTGCCAGCAGTTGCAGGTGCGGCAGCTAGCAAACCTATATCAAAGACAGTAGAAAAGCCAGCCGAGGCACGGCAAGGCGAGCGAAAGCGTGGTGGCAACAAAATGGAAGGAGGAACTTGGGATGCTGATAAAGGAAGGGACAGCAATACATATGATCGAAAAGAAAGCACCAAGGATGGCCGTGATAGAAAGAAGAGTACAGACTCTGGGCGAGTGAATGGCTACGCTCAAAGAGATGATAGTGGTCAGTCATGATGCAAATGCTACGCCCAATGCTATCTGGGAAATGCTGACGTTTATTGCAATTATTTAGGTAGCATGCGCCATAATAAAGGTGCTAATAGGCACTTAAGCAAGTCAATCGCAGAAAAGGAAGCAACGGTGCCAGAGCCTCCACCACCACTCGGCGACGCTACATTGTGGCCAACACCCGAGATTGCGCAAGACGAGGAAAAAAAGGAGAAAGAGCGACTCCAACGGGAAGAGAAAGAAAAAGAAAAGCCAACGATTACACGCTCTTCAGGGCCTACAAAGTTTGTTCCCGCACCGTTTACTCCAACGATTGTGCACAGTGCCCCGCTGCCAACGAAGAGTGGAAGGGGTGGAAGGGGTGGTAGAAGTGGTGGTCTTGGGCGCGGTGGTAATACAGCAGCATCTTCAGGAGAAGGAAGACATGAGAAAGGAGATAAATCGGAAAAGCCAGTTGGAGGTAATTCTTCAACACAAACTACGGATACTGACCGAGGCCGGGTGAGTGGTCGGGGTGCGGGATATACTCGAGGTGGCCACCATGGAAATACTAGGGGTAATAGACGCACTGGTAGCGCAGGAAGCAATGTTCCGCAAAAAACTATATCACCAGTACATCAGCCTCGGGATAAGAAAGAAGTGGATCAGAGTGCAACTGTCCAGAGTGCGAACGGTGGTATCGATAACAGCGCTAATTCTGCACCGTCCCCTTCTGAGGCCGGAGTAACCCGACAGGAAACTCAAAAAACTACGCAAGGTACAGATACTGATGACGGTGCTTTTATTGGGCAAGGGGTAATACCTCCGCAGTATCCAGAGAGAAATGATCATGTGCACAATCACAGTTTCGATGCTGCAAATGGGCAAGGCTCTCAAAGGTCGGATGGACCAAACGTTCATCTAGACGCGGCGAGTATGTTTCCCCAGAGCCGATCAGAGAGGGTGTCGGCCAGTACTCGTGGGGGGGGTTATCGGGGACGGGGAGGTCACTACGTTGCTCAACAACAGCATCATCACCATCATCATCACCATCATCACGGGCCCCATGCCTCAACGCACGGAAACACCATACCAAATCAACCATATCAAGCTCACAATGCAGGACAGTTCCCGCCTCAAAACCAGCAGTACCGTGGCTATAGTCGTGGTCGAAGTCACTCTGGACCTGGCCGTGGGTATACCCAGAATTACCCCAATGCTGTTTATCACCAACAGCACCAGATGCAGCAATCTCAGCAACACCAACAACAGCCTCAACAAGCCCAGTATATTGCTCCAGGATATGCTTATTATGACTATAATAGTGTCGCCGTAATTGAGGATCCTCTTTCTCATCCTCAATATTCATATCATAAAGAGTATTTCTCCGACATGTTAAGTCAATTAACCAAACAAATGTATGTGGCCCCTGTCTAATAAGGCTTCGTTTGCGCTCACAAGCATCCTAGGGAGTATTACTTCTCTGTAGATAACCTGTGTAAGGACATCTTCCTTAGAAAGCATATGGATTCCGATGGATTCGTGAGCCTTAACCTAGTGGCCGGTTTTGGTATCATACGTAAAATAACACACAACATTGAAATGCTTAAGGATGCATGTCAAGCATCGCCACACATTGAGGTCATTTCGACTTTCGAAGGCTATCGGGTGCGAAAAGCTACTGGATATGAATCATTTGTGTTGCGGCCTGAGGATAGAGACCCTTCGGTGCGGCCTGGGGCATCTGGATCAGAGAGTGGCCAATCTACTGGGTCCAGTCGACCGCAAATGTCTGGTGCAGCTCCAGCATTTCAGCCCGCACTTCACCAGCAGTCGCTGAATAGTGTAAAAAGTTTGGTAGAAGCACTGCCGATGGTACCGGTCTACGCAACATCAAATGTTAATGGAGTATATGTGCAACCTCCAGCATTCACAGAGGCAAATGGAATACAGCGATCTCATTCACAGTTGTCTGCAGATGCTGCTGAATTTTCTCCATCAACAAATGGGTTTGTACCAGTCATTCCTGCGCCTCAGGCTGATTCGGTTGATTTCCCCGATGAGAAAATTGGTGAGGTAAATATCATATACAGGAAGTCCTTTTTGGAAAATACAACTTCTCCCGAGAACCCATCGGCAAAACCAGCAGTCAACGCTGAAGTCTTGAGGTAATACTACATCTCTCATTTCATGCATCTCTTTGTCTGACACATTTTTCTCCTCACAGTAATGGTAATAATGAAGCTGGAACTGAGTCTTGCGCGTCTAGTCCACGTTCAGGTGTTCTATGCCAGCATGGAGTGAGTTGGACGATTGGCCACTCTGAAGAGTCTGGGACATTCAAGCACGTTTCTGAGAAATATACTGCTCTACGAACAGCGGCTCTTCAGAAGCGATTGGAAGGCTCGCCGACATCGGCTAAAATGACAATTCTATATCGCTTTTGGAATCATTTCCTGATGAAGAACTTCAACCGCCAAATGTACGAAGAATTTAAGACGCTCACTCTTGAGGATGCGCAAACAACTTCCGGTAAAAGCCTAGAATTTTTGTTTGGCTACTATGAAGCGGTTCATAATCATGGATCTCCACATGAGGATGTCAGCCGGGACTTCGTTGAACTAGCTCAAAAACTGAAGGATGATGGATGGGCGACGGGAAAGACGCACTTGGACGCAACAATAGAGAGCGCTCAAGTTAATCCAACAACAAAAACTGTGCTTGAAAAGCTACGCAATCTGCGGTCCGACAGGAGTTCATGATTTGCTTTGATGGCAAGCGTCTTGCTTCAAACTGTTGGTTCAACTTATTTACCTACATGCTTCGGCATTTGTGCATGAATACAGCATCTATTAGCTCAATGACACAACCCAGATGTAATATGATATGAACACATTACATTTAGGATAGTGGGGGCGCAGCCCTGCATGTATGGTTCATTATATGGAAGCTCGAGAGGAAGATGCAAGCATTGGACCCCGTTCCTTTATTAAGCGCGCTGCGTCTGACTGGCTTATGCTTTTTACTCATTCTATTTCAGTTCATCTTCCCTTTCAGCCTTTTCTTCTCTCTTCATTTCCCTTTCATTTTCTCAGTAGTCATTTTCTCCCTTGTCTTAAAGGTTCGGGCTTTTATATCGCCGATCTATCGTGTATTGCTTCTCAACTATGATTTCACGGGATTCAGAACCCTCTATGTGAGCATTTAGATTTGACAAAAATATTCCCGCACTTTCATTATTTTCTTTCTCAAATGGCGCTTATGGTATTCTTGCTATATTTTCATTTTTGCGATTATGGCTCTTTCTGATTTTTCATGTCGTCCGAATTGCGGTATCTCCCTTACCGAAAGATAAAATATTTCTGTTTTATGTTTTCTTTTCTTTTACTTTATTTCAATTCCTATGATTTCTGTTACATTCTGGGCTTGTAATGTTACTGCTGGTTGGCAATGATCCCGTTTCTTTTACAATTGTGATATCCGTCTGTGCTTCGAGTTAATATCTCGCAGGCAGCGTTGGCTTACGCGGGGAATATCTGTTTCGGCTTGGGCAGGTCTCAATCGGGCCATGAAACAACGCTACTCAAGCCAGAACCTTTGTTTCTGAATCAATTAGGGAGATAATATGATTACGGCCTGGAAATTTGTAGGGTACATCTTGTTCGTGAATAATTGTTGGCCGATTTAGTTTAGCTGCTTTGTCTATTGCTCATTTTCATTGTGATTGCGCAGTGTTCGTAGGTATACATGGGTCTTTATTCTTTTTTTCCTTCTTTCCCTCTATATATTATTAGCTCTACGTTGTCATTCGATCTATATATTTCTTACTTGCTCTCGTTCTTTGCGCTAAGGAACAATTTAAGGGCAAAAGAACACAAAAGGTCTTGATGGATAAGTGTGCACGAGATAATCCAGAGTCGTTACATATATCATGGCAAGATGGCAGACGGAAGGTAATGGCAAAAGGGAAATGACTTTACTTTTGCTATATCTTTCGTCTGGAATGTTGCGCGTATATACATAATTATTCTTAATTTTTTTTGTTGCTTGAAATTACTTTTCATTGCTCACTGCTCTGCGCCTGGCGTCCGATTTTGTAGATAGTTGTTAGTGTTTACACTGATGTGCAAGAGAACATTAGGTCAGCGAGAGACAGGGGGAAGGAGTTGGGATGATGGAGGACTTGCACGGGACTTGGCCACCGCTGGATCTCGTGCAGTCTCTTTCACTGTCACGACCCGATGCCTGCATCGCCGCACTCAGGGTAACGGTTACCGGCTACCGCCCAGATAAACCGGCTACCGCTCGATCGCTGAACTTCCATGATAAGCCGGCTGCCGAACCACCAAGAGAGGCCGGTTACTGATCGTCCGCTAGATGTGAAAAGTCTGCTTTCGCCGCGCGTCCTTGTTGCGCGTCCTTGTTGTGAAAATTCTGTGTTTCGCCGCCATGTCTTTGCTTCTTGGCCACAGGGCCCACCATGTATATAAGGGCCCAATATGGCCGCCTTGTAGATAGTTCTTTCCTTCCTCATCTGTTGTCTTGTCAATCAACGATCCGCCTGGCCTGAGTCCATGACACCTCCGAACTCCTGAACTGTGACACCTCTGAACTCCTGAACCGTGACACCTCTGAACTCCTGAACCTTGACACCTCCGAAATCGCTAGAATCCGCTAGAACGTATCCCTTGGTCGTCTAGACAGCCCGCTTGTGATATTCACTCCCCATTCGGCTACTGCTGAATAACCAACACTCATTGCTCACTTCACATCAATTGACTTTAACTATCGTCACACTACCACAACACTTTATCCTATTTACTACTTTCTTTCAATCACTATAGGCTTCGCTTCTCTATCATTTCATGACAGGGCCTTTCATTCAAAATAATATTCTTATATTATTGACCTACTTCTACTGATTATTTCAATCATTAAATTCTATCTTTTATATACGTTTTGAGTTAATTAACCCCTTTATATGCTCCTGTTAGCACTTATTTCTCTAACATTTCCACTTCAATCTTTGTTATATTCTCCTTAATAAAACGTTACTCTAATGACTGCATTCTTTATCTCTTTTTAACTAAACTAGAATTGACCTAACATACTTACCTACATAAATAAACTTCACCTATATTTTCCCGGATTGTGTCTCTAACTCTATTCTCCGACTCTTTTCTTAAAGCTTCTATAAACTTCTGAATTTCTTACCCAACAAATTCTATTAGTCTTACTGAATTATATATTTAGTCCCTCGATAGATACATTCACACTATGATGTATAACGCAAACTTGCTTGTTATCAATTCGACCTGACACTTGCGTTGCCACCTGCGTCGCCACTTTCAGGGTAATCCGACAGCCGGTTACCAATCATTCGCTATGGCTCATATGGTGAAAATTCCGCATTCGTTGCCACCTTCGTCGCCGCCCTACCTTTGTATAGCGCCGATGGACCCACCATATATATAAGGGCCCTATCTGGCCGTCTTGTAGATAGTTTTTCTTCCCCGTCTGTTGTTCTGTCAATCAACTGACCCGTCTGGTTCCGAACGTGAACCTTTGAACCCCTGAACTTTTGTTTATGCTGGACCTTCAGTCATTACCCTGAAGCCATCCGAACCTGTAACCTCCGGAACGTATCCCTTGGTAGATTAGCCTGCCTGTTCATGACACCCTCATAACACCTTCCACTATCACTCTAATCAGTTGAATTCTTCCTATAACTTTCTAATTTATTTTCTAAAAAAAAATTCTAAACTTTTTTCTATTCTCAATTCGCTTGCTTCTATAATGAACCACTTTTGTTTAATATTATTTCATTCTTCATATCTTATACTCCAATATAAACTTATATAAACTAATTATTTTCTACTTTGATTCTTTGCTTTACTGAATCAAATAACTCTTCTCTCTATTTTTATTCATATTTCTATAATTCTTCTATTATTTAACTTTTACTATTTATCTAATATTAAAGTAATCTATTGCTCTTTCAATACCTAGTTATTTTTTTTAAATCTTAATACTCTTACTCTATTCTTATATAGTACTCTTAAAAATATTTACCTAATTTATTAATACTTTAATAAGCTTCTATTATAATATTATCTGTATACTATTATTACAACTATATCAAACAATTATTACCATTTATAATATATATCTTTTATATATATCTTGTCTTGTGAGAAAGCAAGTGCTACGTACTAGCAAAGAGAACCATTAGCTAATCTCGGATACAAACTATGAGAGGTCACATTTAGACTATGAGAAAGAGAGGCTGTGTTCTGGTACTAACAATGTTTGGTTGTATCTGGATGCTGAGAAAAAGATGCTATGTCTGGGTGTGAGAAAGCAAGAGTTACATACTAGTAAGGGACTATTAGCTGAGTCTAGGTATAGACTATGAGAGGCCACATCTAGACTATGAGAAAGAGAGGCTGTGTCCTGGCATTGAGAATGTCAGATTGTATCTGGACAGTGAGAAAAAGATACTGTGTCTGGATGTGAGAAAGCAAGAGTTATTTCCTGACTCAGAAAACTATTAGCTGAGTTCGGGTGCAGACTATAAGAGGATACATCTGAACGCTGAGAAGGAGGTGCTGTATCTAGATGTGGAGGAATGAGGGCCGTCTCGTGGCGGTAACAGAGTGAAATACAATCCGGGAAGTAAAAAAAGAAGAGATTGTACCTGAACATTCAAAGGCAGAAAGGTGCATTGTAATAAGTATGTTGCAGATATATATCGGGAAGATGGAGTTAAAAGAAGAGCCCCAGACATCAGCCACTAGGCCGAGGTTCATGATTTGAAAAAATGGATGTTTGGCACCCTGGGTGGCAAGTCTGTATCAGAACTACTAGTATCATCTGACGTACAGGATGCAAAAATTTTTCGTTCCTAATGAAGAGACCAGTTACCAAGCTGAATATTCAATATTTCTGCAACCAGTCTGTTAGTTTAGAACTAAAACCATCCGAAATTCAAAAGACTAGCCATCTGACAGTGGATTGCTACCTGACTTGCAGGTAGAGTTTTGTATATATTTTTGTAAAACTATACTCACTATTTCTCTCATATCACGCATCACAGGGTATTAAAAATCAGATATTATGCAAATAGAGTATATGAATAATACACTCCTCAAGACCCAACATACAATCCAAGAGGAAATAAGTATACAAGAAATGCGGCCGCTCAAAATATGGGTAAAAACAGTGCGGCCGACATCCAAGGAAGTAGCCGCAATCAACCCCCCCATTTCGGGTGACTTTGATTCCAGACTATCATACTGTCTTTGACCGCTCAATGGGACAGACCATTCAATGGGACAGCTAAACCTATGTCGGCTGGAGAGATCGTAACACGTTAGGGGTATGGATCTGTGCTATGCAGTCAGTGCGACTACAGAAAAATACCAGTAGGTAGCTCCGGTGACAGTAGAGTTTGGAATGCTGGATACCGGTACCAGCTGGCACCCAAGGCTTATCGGTCGGATGAACTAAAGGAGGAGTATGGTACAAAAGAAAAAGCTGCAGAGAGTCACAGTGTCAAAGGATAGTAGCCTGAGCTCGCAAGCGTCCAGCAGTAGATCCCTCTGAATCCTTGTCTGCATCTGAGCAATACCCCAGTCTCCTCCTGTATCTAGTCCAAATTTATCTTAGATTTAGTCTGTCCCATTGAACGGTCTGTCCCATTGAGCGGTCAAAGACAGTACGGCCGGAGGCCGAAAATATTAGTCTGGGCACGAGAACAGTGCGTCTTGTGATATTATTTTTTGTTACGACTCTTACTGATATTATCAACCTCACACCGCTCGCTAACTTATCATTCTATCAAAACTATTCTGTCTTGCTGCTGAGCCTAATATCCAAAGATCTGATCTCCGATATGATCTCCGATCTGATCCCCCTGATCTCCGATCTCATCTCTGACAAAATATATCTCGTATTCGCATCTGCGCTCTCCTTGATGTACTCTTTTAGGTCCTCCTTGACTTCCTTGACGTACTCTTTTAGTTCCTCGTTGATTTCCTTCCCATAATCTCTAAATTCCTTCCTCAACTTCTCCTCGCGAGTTACGCTATGGCTGAACATTGCATACAACCCCTAGCGATATCAGTGGCTGCTCCAAACAGAGACCCAAGTAAAAAGCATACCGCTCCAGTGCCTAAGACAACTGTACTAACACCAAACGTGAACATGAGCCTCACATATCTGTCTAGACGTTCCCCAAGTTTGTAAACATCAGTAGCAGTCCTTTCGTAAAGTTTGATCAGAGCAATTCCCTAAATAAACTTTGTTAGTTTTAAAACGTACATCAGCTGTATATTAGATCCGTACGGTTGCAGGTTTAAATGATGTAGCCAGTTCTTCCATCTTTTGTTCGCTCTCATTTCTGCTCTATACAAATTAGTTAACAATGAGACTACCTCTGAGACTTAGAAGAACTTCAGCCGCTCACCACATGACTGGCAAAGAAAGTACGATGGCTTTGCAAGATCCTGTTCATTCTGACGAGATTCCAGACAGGGCGAAACATCTTCTGTGTAGGTTCTGTGCAGGTTCTCGTGTTTCATTGGGTTGCCTTATGAAGAACAAACTCACTTCTTATACTAGCCGAGAAAATAAGTATCCGGACAGGGGATAAATGCATATTATGCGCTATGCAGTAGTTGGGTATAAACTATTTTCGTATGCTTGGCTGTGGATGTTTATTGTTCTCGTGCCCGGACTATTTATTTTCGGCCTACGCGGCGGGTCTTTGCACCTCTTGGCAGCACCCAGTGCCCGTCTGGCTACGAGAACAGATGTTTATGAGACCAGTCCAAATTTTGTCCAATTTTATTATGTCAGAAGTATCCGGACAATGAAATCCGGACAGCTGACATAATGAAATTGGGACTTGCAACACCAACAGTCCTATACCTACGTATCAGGACAAGGAAAATAGATATAAGTCTCTACTAGGAATATAAAAATAGCACTGCAGGCAACCATGATAAGTACAGGTTCATGCATTATAATGATCAAAACTTACTATTCTGATAGATCCTAAGATTTCGAGACTGCTCTTCAGGGCTTTTCCAAGGCTATTCCAAGAGCTGTTCTAGAGGCTGTTCTAGAGGCCATTGAAATACTGTTCGAGAGGCTGTTCGAGCTCCGAGACAGCCTCCGAAATAGCCTCCAAAACGGCACCGAAACGGCCTCCGAAGTAGCCTCCGGAACAACCTCCGGAACGACCTCCGGAACAGCCTCAGAACAGCCTCAGAACAGCCTCCGGAACACCCTCTTAAACAGCTGCTCGAACAGCTGCTCGTAGCATGTCAACAGCTACTCAAACAGCCTCCGGAACAGCCTCCGCAAAAGCTTCCGGAAAAGCCTCTGGAACAGGCTACAGAAGAGCACTGCAATAGCAGTGAAAACAAGCAGTAGTGACCTACCTCCAGTGGCAGTACTCTCATCTGCACTTTATCACAACTTCAGCTGATGCATATGTGAAGCTCTCAAAACTGCATTCTCAATGATGTCAGTGCATGTTGTTTTCAGTATCTTCATTATTGTAGATATTGTTTTTATTGATAAAAGCTTGCTTGGGCTATTTGGTATGCGAATACCTCAATGTAGGCCACAATGGCTGCTCTTTTCTGGTGGGTTATTTCAGCACCTATGAGAATATTATTATCTTAATTGAGTTTTACCTGGACCTTTTTTGCCTGCCGTCCTGTTCTCGTACCCAGCCTAAAGAGACCGGTTGCCAAGCCGAATATTTAATACTTCTTGCAACCTGTTAGTCTGGAACTAAAGCCACCCGAAATTCAAAAGACCAGCCGCCCGACGGCGGGTCGCCACCCGAGTGGCGGGTAGAGTTTGTATGTATTTTTGTAAAACTGTACTAACTATTTCTCTCACATCATGCATCACAGGGTATTAAAAATCAGAAATTATGCAAATAGAATATATGGATCATACACTCCTCAAGACCTGACATACAATCAGAGGGAATAAGTATACAAGAAATGCGGCCGCAACCAACCCCCCCATTTCGGATGACTTTAGTTCCGGACTACGGCCGGAGGCCGAAAATAATAGTCTGGGCATGCGTCTTGTAATAATATTTTTTGTTGTGTCTCTTACTGATATTATCAACCTCACACCCGCTTAGTCTCATACCAAGCCCCTAGGGCACTCTCCGACACCCGCTCACTTATCATTCTATCAAAACTATTCTGTCTTACTGCTGAGCCTAATCTCCAAAGATCTGATCTCCGATCTCATCTCTGACAAAATATATCTGGTATTCGCATCTGCGCTCTCCTTGACGTACTCTTTTATTTCCTCCTTGGTTTCCTTCCCATAATCTCTAAATTCCTTCCTCAACTTCTCCTCGCGATGTAACGGAGGTGGTAAACGCAGAGAGTTACCGTCCGCCTGGTGAAAAAGACACTTGACTAGCGATGCTCGCTAGTCCTCTGCGTAGCTCATATAGCACTCATTTATGCGATTGCGATGCCCCTACCAGCGTCGGCTCGCATATCGCATATGCGCATTTCGTATGCGCTTGCATTTTTCGCATTTTTCGCGCGCTCCACCGGCCGCCCACACTACTACGGTCGCGGTGAACCCGTAACACGCGAGTTACGCTATGGCTGAACAATTCATACAACCCCTAGGCGATATCAGTGACTGCTCCAAACAGAGACCCAAGTAAAAAGCATACCGCTCCAGTGCCTAAGACAACTGTATGATACTAACACTAAACGTGAACATGAGCCTCACATATCTGTCCAGACATTCCCGAGTTTGTAAACGTCAGTAGCAGTCCTTTCGTTAAGTTTGATCAGATTGATTTCCTAAATGAACTTTGTTAGTTTTAGAACATACATCAACTGTATATTAGATCTGTATGGTTGCAGGTTTGAATGATGTAGCCAGTTCTTCCATCTTTTGTTCGTTCTCATTTCTGCTCTATACAAATTAGTTAATAATGAGACTACCTCTGAGACTTAGAAGAACTTCAGCCTCTCACCACATGACCAGCAAACAAAGTACGATGGCTTTGCAACATCCTGTTCATTCTGACGGGTTTCCAGACAGGGCGAATCATCTTCTGTGTAGGTTCTGTGGGTTCGAAACTGGGTTCTGTGCATGTTCTCGTGTTCCATTGGGTTGCCTTGTGAAGAATAAACTCACTTCTGGCAATGCCAAGTATCTGTTCTCATGCCCAGACTTTTGTTTTCAGCCTCCGCCTTGGCTTGGCCGATGTCTTTGCTTATTATTTCTTGGCAGCACACTAGATCACCAAGCTGAATCCTCTAAATACCACCGGAGTATACTCACACTCTACTACACTTCCAATCTAGTGCCTACCTGTAGATACTAGTATCCCGTTGCCACAAGGGCTCAAGTGCTGAGGTCCACAACGAGGACAGAAACTACGGTGCACTCCGTTCTGTTGTATGGTACTCTATTGAGGTTTACCATGGGCAATGCTCAAATTTCCGCTGGATAGGGCTGGCTCCGTGGGACTGCACTTACAGAGCCTCCTAAGTGCAGTCTCACGGAACCACCAAAACTGGCAAAAAATTGAGAACGGGCCATAGTTCTCCTCGTTAGAATACTATAGAACACAGCGAAGAGTGCCGTAAATTGTGTCCTGGTTCTGCACTGCAGCACTAGATGTTCATTGGTTGAATCCCTTACATATGGCAACGGAATATACAGGGGTTATCCCTCTGTTAGTAATAATAGCGGTATTCAGATTAGACTGTTCTCATATAAAATGGAATCCGGCGGACAAACCAGTTTATCCGGTCTGTAGTCTGAGTACCCTCTTGTGAAAATCGGATTTTTTGTCAAATCGGAAACTGGTTTTGGGACCAAAAATCCACCGGAATTTATGCACACCAGGTCTGAATATTGCATCAAGGCCCGCAAAATGCATCATATATATGCAGTTGTCGCAAAAATCGGACCGGATTTTTTCCGCAAAAAACTGCGAAAATAAACCCGGTTTAACTGGTTTATAACATGAAAATACCAGATAAAATCTTGTATGGAGATTCTCCGGACTTCATAAATTTCTGAAATCCGGAAAATCTGGCCAGATTTTTCTAATCTGAATACCGCTAATATAGTCACGGGTTGCTTATTCGCTGGATACGCTGGCGTATCGCATTACTGTTGGCCAACTCACCCAGATCCCACTACTCACCCAGCTCATGTGGTGAAGGAAGGTCTAGCCAAAGAAAGGGAGTGGAAAAAAGGGTGGAAAAAAAAAAGACTTTTAATAAGCAACTACGGCATAGAATGGTTTCTTGATTGATTCGCCGCTTTTTAACATTTATATCACCAAGGGGGAATCGTTAGAGTTTCGTATTGTTTAGCATATGAATATGCATTCTTAGTATCTGAAGAGGTTTGACATATTCTCGCTCCCGTTTGTGGTGGTAATTCTATTATTATTATTAATATTTTCTTCCTTCTTTCCTTTGCCCACCCCGCTTGTTTAGTACATCTTCGTGTACTGTACTATGTTGCACTTTTAGGGCAGCGCAGGACAGGAACGGAAGAAAGCACATTAGAAGGGAATTTAGAGATGATAGAAGAAGGGCAGAAGAATACGTGTTTGTAATATTGCATATCTGGATCCTTCGTGATGCGTGCCTTCGAAAAGGCAGCTGAGGAGGGCTGCAAACACACGCACGAGACAGACGGACAGCACCCCCAGACAAGTTGACCGGCATACCAGCACTGGCATGCACAAGGCTGACGCACAGTGCCTGGGCTGGCAAATGCCAATGAGGCTCGGCACACATGCGGTGGGGTGGGACAGAGATGGGGCAAAGCGGGTCTTTCAAAAAGAGCCGCACATCGAATTGACGCGCCCTGGGAAAACGCCGCTGCGAAGGAAGCATGGTGAGTAAAAATGTGAGCAAAATCATTCAAGATGCTTGACCTCAGAAAGCAGCAACGGATGGTAGAGTTCAGCGGCACTTGCCATGAGCCCGAGGACTCGGACTCATAACGTAGTCAACAGGAACGAGATGCACTCATGATGCATGCGTCTGCCTCTGGACTCATAACGTAGTCAGCGGGAACAGGAACGAGATGCAAGTTCCTCCGACACCAGTGCTGATCCGGCTTAGCGAGCGTCAACTCCGCAGATGCGCCTTCGGGCCCTGTCGTAAAAATTCTTGCAGGCCTGTGAGTACAGTCCTCGAAGGCTTTTCTGCGGTCTCGGACGCTCTAAGGCTCAATTCAACGCAGCACAGACGACTCGGGTTCACTCAGACTCATCCTGGGAGCAGCACCAGCACCAGCATCAGCTCCAGCTCCAGCTCCAGCTCCACCGTCGTCACGTTATCTCGCCGAGATCACATTACCTCATTGCGATGGTCGCCCTCGCCCAGGCCAGCAAAAGTGCCGGTGCCCAGAGTGGGCTGCCTGGCATCGCATCAGCAGTGCGGCGCCGCTGGCATTGGGGCTGCATACCTCCTCTAAGCGCATTCAACATCAGCGTCCGCACCAGAATAAATGTCACTCCAAGGGTCCACTCGTCAAGGCGATACTTAACTACCACCCCTCCGCTCCATACAACAGGAGCCGCAACAGTGGTAGCAATACTTCCCCTTCGTCTGAGTTTAACTGTACTGTTTGATTTTCTCTTACTCACAAGACTTCTCTTGAGCAGCACTCTCGATCAACTCTATTTTGCCACCGGGCTGCAAATCCACATAGGTTGCTAATTACACCACAATATTCTAGCCCCACCAAAAAGTTCTTGTCAAGCCTTTCTTCATCGGCCTCACCCCTCTCAGACCAAAAAATGGAATCGGAACATCATGTGCTTTCGGGGACGTTAACAGAACCCCGGATGCAAAACCCGAAAGAGGTCAATGAGATGGTCCATTCCATGCGGGAGGGTGCAACAAGGAGAAAGAAGGCTGGTGGGTATTTCTGCAAAAAGACAACGTTCCCTCTTGAAAACATGAATCTTTCCATTGACAGCTGGAAATTCAACGATTGGGATTACAAGAAACACAACCTTCCCACTTATGCCCGAGGACTGTTTGTCTACAGAGACAAGAACACTGAGAATTATCGGATTGCTGTCCGAGGATATGACAAGTTTTTCAACATTAATGAGGTACCAAAAACTCGATGGTCCTTCATCAGAGAAAACACAAAGGGGCCATATGAGCTTACATTGAAGGAGAATGGTTGCATTATTTTCATGTCAGCATTGCCAGATGGGTCATTGCTTGTCTGCAGCAAGCACTCGACAGGTAGCAGAGGGGGTGTTGGGTCTTCGCACGCTGCGGTCGGTGAGAGATGGATTGAAAAGCACCTTGCATCAGTGGGAAAGACAAAAAAAGACCTTGCAAAAAGGCTGAGCGACCTAAATGCCACAGCAGTTGCGGAGTTATGCGATGATGAATTTGAAGAGCATATTCTTGCCTATGAACCTGAACGCGCAGGCCTCTACCTCCACGGCATAAATTTCAATACCCCAAAGTTTGCAACTTGTTCCCAGTCTGAAGTGCAGAAGTTTGCAGAAGAGTTTGGAATGATCAAGACAGATTACATTGAGATGCAGGATGTGGACTCGCTCAAGAAATTTCTGGAGGACGCCGCTGAGACCGGGAGTTGGGATGGCAAGGACGTAGAGGGGTTCGTGATTCGGTGTAAAGCTAGGGACAGCACCACTGATGTCAATTGGCATGACTGGTTCTTCAAGTATAAGTTTGAGGAGCCCTATCTGATGTACAGACAGTGGAGAGAGGTTACCAAGTCAATGCTATCAGGAAGGGATCCAAAGATCAAGAAGCATGTGCAGATTACGAAAGAATATCTTGCGTTCGCGAGGCAGTATTTCAAAGAGCGGCCGAATCAAGCTACAATGTATCAGAATAACCATGGAATTATCGCCTTGCGGGATGCTTTTCTGAAGCATCGTGGTTTGAAGGGTAGCGAGATCATCAAGATGGAAGCAGAAACGGGGGCGGGTAGTGATCCCAACACAAAACTTGTATTGGTCCCAATTGCAACTATTGGGTGCGGCAAGACTACGCTTTCCATTGCACTATCAAGGCTTTTTAAGTGGGGACATGTCCAGAACGACAACATAGAAGGCAGTTCGCGACCACAGCGCTTCGCAAAAGGAATCTTAGATGCTTTGCAGAATCATAGTGCGGTGATTGCTGATAGGAATAATCATCAGAAGCGAGAGCGTAAGCAGTTATTTGACGATCTCTCTCCTGATGCTCCAGAAGCCAAATTTGTCGCCCTTCATTATGTCCACTATCGACCCGATGTTGACGCAGATGAGTACCGAAACAGAATCTGCAAGGTCACGCGGGATAGGGTGTTCAGCCGGGGTGATAACCACCAAACTATCCAGGCGGTCAGTAAGCCCCAGGGATTTATCATTAATATTATGGAGGGATTCATGAAAAGATTTGAGCCTGTGGATGACGAAGCACAACCAGATTTCAACTTTGACAAGATTATCGACTTGGATATTGAGGCGGATACAAGGACAAATTTGGAAACGGTCGCTCTGAGTCTGCGTGAATCGTATCCGAATATCATTAAGGAGATGCCGACATCAGAGCAGATGGATGAGGCGATCCAGTTTGCGTTGAGCGAGTACAGACCTACAAAGCCGTCAGTTACAAAAACGTCAGAGCAGCAACAGCGGCAACAGCAGCAAAAGGCCAAAACGCCACCAATAGAGTACTTTGCTATCAACTTACCACACGATGCAGTCACCACAGCCCTAGAATCAGCATTTAAAAATCATCCAGATGCACAACAGAATTTTTACGAGCATTTGAAGAGCCTCAATCGTGTACAGAAGGCATTTCATGTTACCCTCATCCATTGCGCGTCGCTGAAGGGCCCTGGGTCACAGCCAAGAATCCAATCCATTTGGAGTCAATACCATAAGCTGCTTGCAAAGCAGAAGCAGGAGGCACCAGAAGGTGAAGAGCGGAAAATCATCAACGTGCCCGTGAAGCTGAACAAAGCTGTGTGGAACGGGCAGCTGATGGCTATCGCCGCGGAGATTTTACCGATCGAGGAGAATGGGGAAAAGACGCTACCGTGTATGAATGAGGTAGCGCACGTGACGGTTGGAACGGTGGCGCCGGAGATCAAGCCGAAAGAATCCAATACGGTATTGACAAACTGGAAGGCGGGTAAGGAAGAGGGAATTCAGCATGTGGATCTGGGTGGGGTGGTAGTTACGGGAACGTTTGCAGGAGTACCACAGAAGTAAATGGTTGCAGGGGACGCTTTAATTTTCCTTGTTGATAATTCGATTTGCGATGTTCGCCGTTCATTTGGGCATTGTGGAAAAATAAAAAAGAGGTTTCGTTTTCAGAGCTGGAGGAGTATGGACAGGCAGGAAGAGGTAACATTCTGTACAATGAGGAAAACATCAGTCGATTATCATATTTCTGTTGGGAGGGTAGTGGTTGTGCATAGAATACTTCGGAATCAACTCTACTTTGCACATATATACATACTATAAAGTTATCACTCTCAGATTGATTGACTATTACCCCGATGAATATATGCTGATTTGCAACACATTATAGCGAACAGGAAGAACCACATTCATAGTGGAATTGGAGGCACCAACTGCAGTAAAAGGATGCGCCGGCCAGGGAGTAGTGTTGGCCGTAGGCCCGCCGTTGACATGCTTACGCCGCTCTTCAGTGGCCTGTACCCTTCTCACTCTTCCTTCCTTCCATCGACATGACCCTCCGACGTGCTTCTCAGACAATGAACCCCGACATTCCATAGCTGCTTCCCAACACACACAAGTGTGTCCCCACCTCCACCCTTGGATAATTCTACTTTACAAAGCGGATCTAATCACCCTGACGCTTGGTACCTATATACATGTACTGGACGCCGCACAGTCACTGCTGATGTTATCTGTCAGCTGTTACCCTGATTACCAAGGTGTGCTTAGTCCTTGTAGTCTTGTGTTCACGTGATTATCCTAGCAGGGTAACAAGCACAGTAAGCGGACGAAACAAGGCCATACTGATCCTCTACAAGCTCCACGAGATACTAATAGTCCTTTAACTCCTTAAGTTAAGCAATTGCCATAAATCCTTGTATACTACAAGCAAAACAAGATTACCAAAGCGGGATGTTTGGCTCAATGCTCGTAAGCTTGGCTGGGTTTGCAGGAACGTTCATGTGGCTGTAGTATGTACACTAGCAGCAAGCTAGAATCAAGAAAATGTTCAGTCTCGAACCTAAAATATTTACATAACCAAGTTGCCTTTTGATTTTCATGGAAGATTAACGGGATTTCAGAGAAGGAAGTAGAGGAGGTGAATGAAAATTTAGAAGTGTATAGTGTATGTTGAGGGGATCATAATTTAACACACACATACTAAAAAGCCAGCTAATATCGGGTAGTTAGTAAGTTATTGGTAAATAGTGATCCTTTGCTTAGCCCATTAGAAGACGGCCATGCCCAACGGGCGGGCTCTATTTCACGTCTCTTATTTCCTCCTCTCCTCCCCTCTCCGCTTCTTCATCAACCAACCAACGACGCCCTACGGTACACTGCTATGGAGACTGCTTGTTGATTCTTATTCCTGTTTCTCCTCATCATCATTCACCTTCCTCTCCCTCTCCATCATCTTCATCATCATTTTCATCATTTCTCATTCCTATATATCTTCCCTTTCTATTACTTTATCTACAGTTGTAACAAGTAGATCTCACTTTTGTGTAGATTTTGCGTGTATATCTTACAGTCGCTATGGTAGTAATGGGCGAAAAAAATGAAAGAAAAAGAAAAATCTCAACGCTCCATTTTACTAACCATAGTACTCGCTGTAGATATACAGTCATATGGCAAAAGAAAATGTACACCTTTGTATAATTTTTGGGCTTTAGATGTCCACTTTCTTTTGCCATGTAACTGTATATAATGTTCTTTCTTTTTTTTGTAGTGCACGTGTTGCCCGCAAAACCTTTTATCTGTTTTCTTCGTCGAAGACGTACATACCCAAACTAGGAAATGGCTTCCTAATCAAGCTTAGCATTCCTCCAATCATCTTGACACGTTCCCAAATTACAAAAGTCACCAGCCACACTTCCCATCCAGCTCGAACCCCCCACACCGCATGCAACGTACGCACGCACGTACACACACCGATTGAGTGAGTTGCGGGGAATTTCTAATTTTACGTTGGTGTCGGGCCCCCACCCCCGCTCCCAATGCCAGATTCGTAACCCCTGAAGAAATCTGGGGTAAATAAAAATAAATACAGTAGCTGAAAAATAAAGAAAAGTCGTCCCAACGTGCATAACACTACCATGCCACACCTAAGTAAGGGTTATGCAGACTTACTAACAACAAATTTCTTTCTGGAGGAGCGCCATACTACATACATATTTTTTTTTTTCTTTTACGATCACCTAACTAAAGCTAGTCCTCCCCTACCCTCCACACACACACCACAAAGGAAGAGAGGAGGAGGAGGGTAAGGAAGGGGAGGCGGTGGAGAGTGGGAGGATGGGGTGCCCGGCAATGCTACCACATTATACCCAGGAACCCATGACCATGATCTGACCACAGCCCACGGATGTGTGTATGGACGACATCATACTAATAGGGTATCAATACGCCCCACATGCCACGCTACATCTGTGGGGCGGTGAGGGGACATCTTCATCCCATCTCATGGCGTGTCCACCAATACACCCCCATCATATGCCCCTTGATCCTACAGAAGTTTCTATGTTCGTTCCAACAAGCACACAGGTCACATGCCCCAAATGGTAATCCGTCCCCGCCGTTCCATGTTTCCCACGTCCAAATGGAAACTAACCCTCCCGGCCACTGGCCTCAAACATAGTGAGAAATTATGTACCTTACATATCCAATATTTACCCCCACACCCTTCCAAACGCCGTTCATTACGACCCACTATTTAGAACCCCTCAACGTTTCAAAACGCCGATACTCCGGGCCCATCTCGATCTCAGATCTCACATATACCTACATAAATTAGCAAGCCCTCCCAAGCTTTCGAATCGGCGTTTCTCCTGACCAGACAACAACATGCCAGCTAGCAATACCTCCTGCCTCACCCCGCACCGCACCGCCTCGCCGGCCCTACTCTGGCTCATAATGCCAGCGCAGGCACCAGAGTAATGGCTCAGAGTCCAGTCACCTGGGAACATGGCTTGACCTAAAGCTGAAAAGCACTAGGGATGATGCTACTAAGCTGTTGGGGCTAGCTAAATCGAGTCACCGAGTAAATCCAGTACATACGTCTTAACTACTCTCAACAATCAAGTACACTATTCATCCCCCCCGATATCGACATATTCTACACAGAACCCTATCATGCACTCAATCGGTCGCTCGCAGCAGTAAATCATACGGAATCACCCTGAATTTCCCAACACATGTATGTCCGCGAACATCTGCCAAGCGAAAGCAAGCCAGACCCTTCCTCTCCCGATTTAATCGGATAATGCATTGCATCTTTAAAATTTGTCTGTCATTGTTTCCCTTCACCGGGTGGTCCTTTTTTCTTCTTCCGCTTTCCGATCCCGATTCCGCAACCCGAAATAAAGGCCCCTTTTAGAGCAATCTATTACATGTCATCACACCCCCATGCTCTCCTGGCGTCTGCTTCCTCTTTTTGTATCCAATTTCTATCAACATTTTCATTATGCTTCTTGATGCTTAAGCAAAAATTTTCGATCAAATTTCCCGATTGACTACTGGCCCCCACACGCAGGGCAGGCCGGCACAAGGCATCTGTCGGTTCCCGCTCTGAGGCACTGCTCCCTGGCTATAGTACGGCCATAAGGAAGAAATTTCAAATAACCAAGTCCAGTTGAGAATTCAAAGATGATAATATACCCTAGATTAGCTTGTTCTATGGTTCAATTTTAATCATGCCCAATATAATAACCTGCTATCTGTCACTGCTCGTACCCAAAAACCGCAAGTCTACGCACGACTCCCACGCACGTTCAATGCAGGCACGCGGGCGCCTACCCGTGGTGACAATAATTTGTATAGGTATTTCAGCGGGTCGTCAATTGGACTGAAGTTAGCATATCAACATTTGACAATTTCAGAATTATCTGTGTAAATACTGCCCGTCAGTGCAATGATATCCGTGATGTCTTACTTTTCCTGTCTCGCCTTTCCCAATACATGTCGTGACCTTCAGTTTCACACGTAGTCAGCATGTAGATCAGTACTTTGTGGCAGACACAGACTGTCAAAATATAAATGTTGAATTTCTCCGCCCAACGACCAATCAAGAGGCACACACGCTCTTGCTGTAACCCTCCACTCCCTTACGTTGTTATTCAGGAGTTTGCCCTTTGCAGGTGTAGACCTGCCCGGAGGTAGTCGTTTCCTTTCTCTGATTCGATACTCATGCAGTGGCTTTCCTACCCATGCTGGCTACAAGTCCAGCTCAACTCATTGGAGGTGACACATCATGCTCGCCAAATGTGGCCAACAGCATTAGCGATCTCGTGAGCTGTATCGTGGTATCTTCTCCATTCCTGTTCAGCGAGTGAGTTACTCAATGTCAATATCCCCCCCACCCTCACCACCAGCATCCACCACATATCCGTAAAAACTCAACGAACGTCAACTTTTTGCCATTCCCCGTAGCCCCCACATATTAGCCCCTTCACCATACCAACAAAATCCTTCATCTCGATGGGAAGGCCCACAGTATCGTTTAATTCACCGCCATTTGGCGCCATGAAATGTCAATTTACACCTCACGTAAGGCATGTCAAGAAATCGCTGCAATCGATCGTCGATGAAACTATGTTTGGATATATGTTTTAAGTCCAAATGCGGCAGAATCCCATTATGATAGTTCATCAACTCCAGGAAACCAATTTCCATGACCCATCACGTGGACTATTTGGCGACGCAAGGGCCCAGTTGCTATGGGCCTCTGAGGGTAATGCCACAATCGCCCCTGTGTCCACGGATGATTATGTATTCTCCCCATGTAGCTTGCTTGCTGCAAACTAAAGGGAGATTGCAAACGGGGAGAGGCTAGTGAGTATAGTATGCTATCTGCTGTTTCCTCCAGCATGTCTATCGCTGTACCTCTTGATCTCCCTTTCGATCCTCGTCGTTGGTTAGCATTGTTAGAACCCCAACCAAACTTCTTAACCCAGTGTTAATTGCTATCCGGTCCTCTAAGATTGTCGCGGTCTATCCATTGGAGTTAGTTCGTGCTGCACATCAGGCCACTGGGCCGTTGGTTTGGAGTCTGTCGGGAAGAAAAAGTTCGATGCTCACAGAGAGCCCGATGCGCCAGAAAAAATGCGGGGGGTGCAGGTTTTATATCTTTATCGGGCACAGTGAGAGAGATCGTAAGATAAGAATTGAAAGGAAGAAACTGCGGGGTTGGGTTATGCACGAGACAAGGAGTCCATGAAAAGGAAAAAAAAAAAAAAAAATTGAAGGAACGAATAGGAATGAGGTAAAGGATGGATTTTACTTTTTCTGTCTTCTTTTCCTGCCCTGTGCCTGCCTATGAGAGCCATACACGACAGATGAGGGACAGGTATGCTACTGGCGAGTGCCCCATCCCAGGGTTACCACATGGTCTACACCATCTTCTATCTAGATGGGCCAATTTGTATTCAGACTATCAATATCTTTTCCTATTTTCATCTTGACTGCTTTTCATCATTCCGGGCCAGTTTGATGCATGTAAGATGCTCTGTTTCGTGCACCTAGAAAATTTTTTAAATTAACGGAATATAATATTTTTCATAGGTTCCCGTCGTCATGTTCTTCGCTATAATATTATTCATTCAATCTGCGCTAGGGCTGTACTGGATTTTCATCCTGAGCATCGCCAACGGGGAATTGAACTTGAACAAACAGGTAGCAAGGGGCTATGACGTATCTTGCATCTGGTAGGAGTGGGCATTATTTTCCTTGGGCGTCTTTACATTGTATTAGAAGATGTTAGGTATTTGGATTGAATTGGAATTCACATACGCTGGTTGCACGTGATGGCCAACTCACTTCCTCTTTTGACGAACAATGGGTTTGTTAGCAGATTCCACTTCTAACCCTCTATGGCATGCAAACGTGTGTCACACAAGCCAAGGATGCATCGTGAGCACGGGACCCCCGAGATAGAAATCCGAATGAACGCCCGCACCATTCGGGAGGAGCCCCCGGTTATCCCGACGGGTCCCATAGAAATGGCGGCAAGGCAAATTCCAGTTTTGTGGAGTTGAAGACAGATTCACGCGACTGGTAGCATGTCATACCTCCGTTGGAATAATTTATGGCTAGTTGTGTTGTGGAGTGCAGTTCTAGAGCTGTTCTTGCTGTTCCTGGTGCGCCAAAACACAGCCATTGATGCGATCGATCGATGAGATGCATACGCAGAAGAAGAAGCGATTGGCTTCACGATGCATTAGCGGCAGATGGCAGCCAGTAGTATAAGTAATGCATTGTGACTCTGGTACGTACACAATTGTGGGGGAAGATGTCCCGCCACATTAGAATGTGGGGAAAGCCACTTCAAGGGTGAACCGGGATATGGGTGCGTTGGTGTTTACACTAGGCTCTCCAGGATCTTCCTCCTCTTTCTCTCTGAAACCCTCGCCAAATAGGCAACCGGTGGAATGTACATGAAAGCATGTACCCTAAACGGTCGTGTTGGATATTGTGGGGTGCGCAATGTACGACCGGCTCGCTGTAGGAAGGTAAATTTAACTTTGTGCAGGGCAAAGCCTCGTCAGAGAATTAAATTGAACATGGTGAGCAAATAAGGGAAAAAAAGAATGGCAAACTCAGGGGATGTCGTTGCACTCCCGCATCCAACCTGTGGGTATATGTGAAAAAGGAAAAAAGGAAATACTAATAACCCAATTAATCTGAGCATCCGTATGTTGTGATGCTTATCATGAAATCCACGATCGTCCCCAAATCTACGATTGAGATCGTAGGCTTATCTTGACGTACATGATACAACAAAAAAAATATGCACAATAGGGAGAAAGAAGCAGGGCAAACTCAAAGTGCCCATTCCTTTATACATCAGATAATCCAAAGGTCCAGAAAGCTCTATAAACAATTATGGTATTGGTCAGGGTGAGCACGCGTCCATTCCATATTGCCTTGTCCACTTGTTACTGCGCCTACATCACGGCCACCTGGCAATGCCAGGTTAACAATATGTCAGTCTTGAAAGAAAAAGTAGGAGGAGGGGGAGAGGGTAAAGGATGGGCTTGTTCCCCAACATCAACCGCTGGTAGTACATGGAGGCGAGATTGCATGCTTTCTTTTTTGGGTTCAGGCAATAGAAGGAACGTATGTGTTGCTGGCTTGTAAATCTCGAGAGTGCTGCCAGGAAAGATGGGCTTTCTTGCAATGCTGGGAAGATAGGGAAGGGGATCGCGTATTCGGGAAGTAATCAGGAGAATGATACAGGTATAGTTTTAACAGCAGAATGTGCCCACAGCTCTGCGAGCCACGAGGACCGCACTAGGTGAGAAATAGCCTTTCCACCTGCAATACGAGGCGCATGCATAGCTATCTTGTATACGCAGGAATTGGTGAAGAGGATTGAAAGAAGGCACTTTGAAAGTCTCACTCATGCAAGGACTGTGCTCTAGTACGTCAGCAGTCATATAATTGCTGGAAGCAAGGGCTTTGCCCACTCCGTACCCTATGATTGTTCTCGAAGGAACAGAACCCTAACTTTCGGTGTCCAAAGAGGGAGCTCATACTAAAATCTGATGACGACGTAGTAGCATCTGAATAGCCTGCACTTCTGCATCTAGGGCTTGCCAAGAGAAAAGAAGGATGGTATGTAAGGAAAGGTAGTTGTCTCTGAAAAGGATAGTGTCTAAATAAGCGAGGACAAAAAGGCCACGGGAAGGGGCAGGAGGAAAGCTTGGTGCCCACAGGAGGGCGACAAAAGTCCAGATAAAGTGGAGAAAGCTACAGAGTCTCTTCTTCAGCCAGTGGAAGGCTGGTGGTTGTGGCTTGGCTGGAGTGTGAAGGAATCGGTTGCAACCATGCTGGTCGGAGAAATAGTGACTCCAGATTGCCGCAGTACAGATATCGACAGAGGCAAACTGAACAATCCTTACGGTGAGAAGAAAGATAGTAAGCAGCCAAGGACGGTTCGGCTTCGGAGCTGTACGCTCTGTATTGCTCATTCTCATGCTGTCGCCTTTTTCAGCGCCAACTTGCATTAGCAAGGAGGCCCCACTTGTGATGTCGACGCTGATGCCTCGCAACATGCACTCTACAGATAGCAGGAGGTACAAGTATGAAGTGTATCATGCATACAAAAGGGCTAGTTTCAGTACAACCAGACTAGTGGTGGTGAGCTGTACTCTACTTTGTACACGCTATCAACATGAGCCACTTACAAGTACTTTATCACCAGCGTGTGACCGAGGGCAACCTGCAGCGAGCCGCGGGGGTCTTCACGCCCAGTGTAGCCTTGAGCCTTAAGCATCATCATGAATGCAAGCTGTCTGCATGGACACTTCCCATCTGCCCATGAGATCGTAATACGATATATGTATACGTATGCGCCGAGTGGCATATGCATTTGCATGCGTAAGTAGTATGTATTTCCGCATTAACAAATTTAATACAACTTGCCAACAAACGTATCGAAGATGTTTCATTTCACAAAAGGAAAGAAAAAAAAAGGAAATAAAAGGAAAAAGTAGAGGGCTATCCGAGAGACCTTGGCTGTCACTGTAGCTCGTTTTGGAATTCTTACTTGCTATTGTCTGGAATGAACCCAGTAAACAATCCTAATCCGGTTGCATTTCTACAAATGCACGAGGCATGAATCTGCCACAAACACTTCTGTACTTCTAAAGTCTTGGTCAACCTGATCATATATCAATTTTCTACGTGAGTTGTCCCAATTGAGACCAGCTAATTCCTGTAAACCTCGCTACCATCATAAAATACGAAGTCAGCACATTCTAGTAATTGCTTACTTTGGCTTCATCCCTCAATTGCAGACGGACGGGCATCATGTATCTAAATTAACCAATTAACCTTCTCACCGAGGAACCAGAAAAAGAAAGCAACACAAAACATGTTTCCTTCTTATTGCCCCCAAAAATTATTCATCCATTGCTTCCATCAGATCGTGAAATTCAACAGTGATCAGCAAGTTTCAAGCGGCAGAAAAATAAATGTGAAAAAAACATATTCAAGATCTCCATTAAGGATTGTAGTCAACCATTATTCCTCTCCCTGGCAGTTGCATCGTTTGAGGCGACGATCCCACAGAATTTCCCCTAATGATGTCTTAGAATCCATGGGCTATTCCCGTCCTACATAGAGAGGCACAATGCATGCGCATCAATCCATATCAACCGCTTGCATATTATATCTCGCCGCTTTTGCTCCACTAATTATTGGTGGCTGGTATAATGGCGATATTTGGCTCTCACCATCTGTAGGCTCATGCGAACATCGACAGCGTAAATACATTCACTTATAATGTGTATATTCAAAGTGAGACTGTGGATATCAATTCTTCTCTCTATCCAAGACCGGTCATGAAATTTAGCTCTGTTTGTAGTTTTAATGTCAATGGTCGAAGAAAAAGCCAATGATGTCCGATGGTCTGATGCAGTATGGTGATAGAGAGATACACTAGCTACATTCTTGACATCCATATCTTCTATTGCGCGGAATATCCAGAGCACTAGTAGCAGACCTCTATCTAGATCTGCTTTAGTATGCCTTCTTGAATCTACCATCTATCTGCAATCAACCATCTCTAGGACTGGAGTATGCCAGTTCACAAAGTGTCTATACCTTGTGAACTTGTGAAGACATTGGTTGGCTGCCGTGCCCCTGGAAACAAGAACACTCCTGCTGTGATCAATGCATTACCCCACAATATGACACGTCATATCGATATCGACATTGATCCAGGTCTAAGGCAGGCCTAGTGAGATGCACGTAATTTAATTTTCATAATTAAGGGTATGCATCATCTAGAATATTGATGGAATCAAGCCAAGAAATGTTTACCAGTCAAGTATATGTCCCGTGATGAGTTTCGAATTTCAAGAGTCCGAAGCCTTCTTTGTGTGTTGGTACTTGAGCATGCGCCAGCTTTAAGTATCCACGCAAAGAAAGAACCATATTAGTGACCATCACAGAACACTCAAAGACTTTTAAGCACTCACAAGCTGACTTGAGAAGCACCGTTTTCATTTTTTACCCTCGAAAGTAGCACAGGTAGTAGCTGTATATAGATGGTGTACGAAGTATGTACACAAGCTTGGTATTCCTTCCTCTGCTCTTCGTGGTGAGTGGTATTGAGCAACACCACGTGACGCTTGGATCGATTCGAGACTATGCGCCGGCAATACTACACATACGTAGGAAGTAGGTACGTTAACACGTAAAGAAATTGTCTATCAGGCAGCACAAACAACAAGGCTCTACTATGATTAGCAGCCGCATACATATTGACTGAGCGTTCTGATCTAACAGTTGGTTAATATTGGGGAATGACCTGCAACACGGCTCGGACTCAATTGATCTGCCCATTACCACAACATTGCACCATAGCCATCGACGGTCATCAACTAGATCCTACGGCTGCCACATTAAAATGAATTGAGTTTTGCTTTTTCTAGTATTGTATTTTCCGTTTTCGCCTGTTTAAATGCTGCAAACAACGCTGTATGTTAACACGCAATATAGTTACCTCAGTTCATATGTACTTGACTTGTAGGCGGGACGGCGAATTCGATACTCAATCTCTCCTCCATGGGCTGCAGTGTAAGAATTTGAAGAACGACCATAGCTTTGCGGCTCGGAACTAGACGTCCCTCTTTAGATCTCGGGATTCTTTGGCTCATCTCACTTTTTGCATTTCAAGGGGGGAAAAAATATTGGGAAAAAAAAAAAGTTAAACGAGGGGATCTTGTGTGGTATACATAATGGACATTCTTGCATCATTGCGTGCCACCTGTAATCGGAGACGCTGAAGCGGGCCGATTAAAAATTGGACATACAGCCAATTGAATAGTTTTTCACCCCTTTGAATGCTGTCTCAATAAAAGATTATGTAAAGATCGTAACAGTGCGTACTAGTAGTCTTCCAAGAACTGAGACCAGAGAACTCCGTGGACCGAGGAATTCTGATTTAAAACGGGAAATTTCCTCCATATCAAGGCTAAAACTCCCTCTCTCACCTGAAAGTCAATCCTGTACATACAGCAGTAGCATAAACAGAAAAAAGTGTGAAAGTTAAAAATAGGAAGAGTAATAGTACACTTACACTGTGATATTAGAGTCTAGGTACCGCCGTCAAAGCGTTTACATATTGGTTACGTTCAATGGAATAACCTGTGTAAGGTTTTAATCCTGCCTTGATTCTAAATCGCTGAATGCAACGAGCAGTATCGTGTGTGTGTGTGTGTGTGTGTGTGTGTGTGTGTGTGCCAAACCAACCTCATGAGCCTTAATATGGCTGTGCTTGGTAATATTGACAGCTACTGCCTGCCCGGGGCAGAGAATCATGGACACGCCTTCTTCTATATTTGAAATTTTTAAATGTTGTCTTCGCCGTCACCTTGCGTACTCGAGTGTAGTATAGTTGGGGCATTTCTCCCCGATAGCGTGATCAGCCTTCCGCCATCGGAAGGAAGTCTCCCGGTAGAGAGACTCACCTGTAAAATGCTTTCCAATCGCAGCCCGAACGAAGATCAACGTTAATCAGTGCCGTTGACCAATTCAGATAATCCCGGGCCTCATGCAGCAGCGGTGCAGCGTTGTATTCTCAACCAGGCCGCCTGCCTCCCATAATCAGCAGTCCCAAACTTAGCTGATACTTCCAATGCTGAACTCACCTCGATTTATTGCGGCTTGGAGTGCAGCCGCCACATTCATCAATTTTTCATATGTGGTGGAACAGGACTCTGGAGCACGAATATGTGGGTCGATTTTAATGCAGAAAGTCATGAGTTGCATATTCCATTCACGTAACGACTAAGTTTGGAGATCCGAGTGTGAGTATACATGGAGTTGGCATGTCCAAATTTGGCAGTCCCCTTTTTTGGTTTGGCTGCCCAAAGAAGTTAGCGACCGTTGAAGAAAAGGCCACCAAAGGCTTAAGTAACGTCAACATCTAATGTAAGCGAGTGGCACAAGTCCTAATCTCATATATCACAATCTAGTAGTCTCCTGCTACAAGCCGGAGGCCTGAGAATACAGTCTAATTTGATTTTGCGCTATATATCTATATCATATCGAAGCTTCATGCTACCGGATGGGCCTCCTAGACAGCGAGGCCTCATGTACCAAGCTAAGTACTCATGGTCAAGGAAAAGCAAGCGAGATAACCGCATACAATGGGATATTTCGAAAATCGAGCTGGGAATTTAAAGGTAACGGTGTAACAGTTTCATTTCCATAAACATTGTTTCTGTTATTCTTATGTGCTTGTGATAATACAAGTAATGGTCTGGTAAATTGGATATGTACATATTCTGGTACCCAGTTAAGAGACCGTGTGCTGCCAAGAAATAATACAGTGAACCGTAAAAAGTCTTATCATGCAAGTCTAATTTCCAAGACTTTTTACGTGCAAAGGCACCATCTGCTAGAGCCATGGCTGAGGTCGAAAATAATAGTCTAGGCACGAGAACAATATGTACATCAAAAACCAAATAGTCGACATTTCACTATATGTAGTCTCAATAAAGTTGCTTTCGATATATACTTCTATGCGATATACAGGGGCTTCACCAACAACAAAAATGAAATAAAATATGAAAAAAATAAATTAAAAATAAAAAATTATTACAAAGCAACATTGTTGCAGCTAACAAAATATTACATACCCAATTTTTTGGATCACTTGATCTGAAAACACCCGTGCGGTGCCAAGTGATACAAGGCTCAAGGAGAACTCCCTGTATATTATGTAGGAAGGGCAGATTCCTGCCAAATTCGACCAAGACTTATCAGGAGATTATTATGTAGCCCTGGCTGCCTCTTTGCGCCTGAACGGTGGTAAGAAAATGGCGTTGTTGGGATGGTGTGTGGTGTGCAGGTGGGCAATCAATTGGAAGTGTTTAGCCAATCGGATTGTTGTCCATCAATCTGTCAGGCATGTAAAGGTTAGGTAGAAACATAAGAGTAGTGTAAAGAATCGCAAATTACCTGCATGCAAGCATGCTTGTGGACATGCATATATATGGGATCCAGTTTCTTCGTTTTTGTCTAGCATGTGGAAAATGTGGGTATTAATATATTTGTAGAAAAAATGGATAAGCAGAACCAGCATCGCACACCAATTGTAATGCCGCACTTTCGTTGCATCGTCCAACATCCACGTATCGCTTTCTATCTGGTAAGTTTTCCGGCGAGGGCGCGGTTGCGAAATTACAATTTGGACATGGAGGGTAAAGATATGTAGATCAGGACCCTGCTGAATTGTGTCCCTTGCTCCATGTGATAGCGTAGATGTGAGAGAGGTGATATTAAGATATGAGATACCGGAGCTTGCATTTCTTAGACATGCAGTCCCTTGGAGATCCAGAGAGAAACTATCTACATGTAAAGTGATTCGAGTTTCAGCACCATCACTCTGGAGACCAGATCAATATGCATTGCTTATTCTGCCTATTCGACACATCTGAAATGTTGTCAGTCTTTATTTGGCTGTCTGCTGTTAAAGTGGTTGAAAGTATTTGTGAATTGGCCGTCTAGGTGATAATAATTTTAACAGCAGTAAGCCCTCAATGAGGCGCAAAGCAAAAATCAATACCTTGGTTGATCAGACCAGAATTGTACTATATCAAGGGACAGGTTTACAAATGGATAAAAGACTGTTACTTGAAGTGCTAAACAAGTAGTCAAATGCATAGACATGTATACACCTGGGTCCGCTTGCTCATAGTTGCTAGATATCATGTATATTGGTTTGAGTTGTTTGCTGAGGGTTTTGTGTCTTCGTGCCGAAGATGGCTAAGGATCAGATGCTGTAGCTAGCCAATCCCAGCGACTCGCTACGGAGCATGTAGAGTACATCCTTTCACAAAGTACTCCACTCTAGCTGTAGCCACACAAGGGTTCAAGAAGCAATAAATGCTCTACGTTGGTAGGCATGTAGCTGCAGGAGACACTAGATTATTTTTTCTCATCCTGCATGTGTGGAGCCTCCAATTGCGATTGTTGCATGTGCAGCTGGGGGTCGAAGATTGAGGAATTGGAGGTTACATATATGAATCATGTAAAATACTAGGTGACAGAATGGCAAGAGCACCATCACGAATAAGTTACTTGGTAATCGAACGACCAAAAGGCTGTATCTCGGTCATAGTCATAAGGTACTACTATGGAGTGTATCAGTCGGATTGTTCCCTGCAAATCGAGTCAGCTATGAAAGGACATCTAGGCGCGTACAAAGCTTGCAAAACATACCGCATAAATCAGAAGCCGTCAATAAAATGGGACAGCAGCAAGAGGGGACGGAAAAGTTCTCACTCTGAGCCCACATCTACAAGGGGCGGAAAATGCGCCCGCCCCTGGCACGCCCGTTGGCGATCTGTATATCGATAAGCCGGGCACGCAAATTCGATATTGTGGGAAGGGAAAAAAAAAAAAAAAAAAACTTCTCCATCCTTAATCATATTCTTAGGGAGTGCCCCAAAAGGCATGAGGTAAGTACTAGTGAAATTAAAACGTGCATGGCCTAAAAGGAATCTCAGGTGTGTTCCTTGAACAGCCTTTTGCCATGTCGGTGGAATGCTGAAAAGGTTGGTTGGTGAAAATTTGAGGCGTTGTATCGTTGTGCCTTGTATACGCTGTAAGACAGAGCGATACCGCACTGTCTCTTCACTTTCGTTATTTTCTCGAGTACATTTAAAAGGCTCGCTAATTCTGTGACAACATGGTACCCATTCGATATTTCGGAGGACCTCAGAGTCTGGGCACGAGAACAGGAGGACGTACTAGTGTCGGCATTTCCCTTTCAATAGCGTGATAAGTGTCGGGTGGGCGCGGGAGTACTATATCTTGAGCTAAGCCTCTAGTTTGTGACCCTGCCTAGAAAGGATGTACTCTACTTGTAGCACTTAGTGACATGGAGTGAAGTACCTCAATATTCTTAAACAGAAAGTTAGATCTGGTACTTGCAGGAAATGGTGCTCAATTTGACTATGACATGTGATATACTTTTGAGATCTAATTGCTACATCAGCATCCAAAACGTTCACAAAAAAAGTAAAAAATTAACGGATCTATGGATTGCACCTGACATTATGTCTATATTGGTATTGATCTGAAGAATATCTACTGTACTATTGTGCTTTTGCCTCTGCTAAACTGCTGTACTCTATCTTATTTGTCTAATAGTCTATTTGGAAAATCCTATAATTTAGAAAACCTGCATATCTACTGGTGGCTTTGGATAGTGACTGCAGGGTACATGCAGACGCATTGGGTAATCTCCCCAGAGGTCAGGAAATCTACAAGTAACAATTGAGTTCCTGCCCCTTCTGTGTGCGAGGTATCGCTCCTTCGGCGCCGCTTCGTATTTGTTGTGTTCTCTTGCCCAGGCTCTCTATTAGAACTCAGCGTGAACTGGTAGGATTAATAGGGAGTGCGTTTGTGAGAAGAATGAAGTCAAATATGAAATGTAAACAGGCATTATTTGGAGTAACTTACCGGTATGTATCCCTTCCGTAACTTCTGTGAGTAATTCGTCTCCTGCATAACAACTGCCAACCGCCACGTGGTTTCACGTGCAGGATATTTGCGAGTGGATTGCCAAGTCCGTACTCGGTAGTACAAGCTCTCCGTACGCGTAATCCAATTGCTGATCAGGTTCCAGTCTACTTATCGCTAAAGGGATAAGCTAGGATAAGGCCGGACTGGATAAGAACTGGACGATCATGATCAGCAAACCACGGTTGGTACCGACTTCCGTATGAAACGCCAAGATGTCGTTTCCGAGGATGGTGGCAACCGCTGTGATCCAATCACTCCACATACTTGGTCGTTGAACCAAGGATAGCCTCATACCCAGGTGATTTTGCTTTGCCAACTAAGACTAAATTAATAATGCATAACTCGCCAACCTAACAGATACACTATGCACATATGCCTGTTATATGCTGAAATAGAGTACATTACCGGTTGAGAATTTGAAATATCAAGCAGGTCCTTTGGTATTCAAGACCTGCTTTGCTTATGATCAACGATCGACGGGGCCAACCAATCAAGTGTTCTCTCTGCTATTTGAGGCGTTAAGGGCGGAAATCCGAGCACATTTTTTAAGTAGTGAACTAGCAGCCGATATTCATACATTGCCTCCATATCTAGTTACCTCAACTAATTTTTAGCTTTCAAATGCCGCTTAGGGTGACCCCAAAGCTGTCAAAGGGTCCGGAATCGCCAACAAGCAAGCTTATTGACTGTTCATTGTTAGTTGCTTGGGAGGCATCACCAAGGCGAAGCTGGAATTGGCCAGCTGACATGAATCAGGTTTCCAGGCTGGGCAGCACTGAACTTTTGCAGTACCTGACGAGCTTGCTGGGAGTTAGTAGTTAGATCAGGGTTCATAGTCGTGTCGTAATGATAGTTACAGGAAACTCTGGTTGATCCTCTCCCGTCATTTAAGTATCCATGTTAAACCCATCAACACCAAGCAATCATCAAGCCCATCAGTCACGAGCCTAACCATGATATGGTGCTGATAGCACAATCTCCCAGACATGATTGATTGGCCATGCGGTCACAGCATGAGACTATCTGAGCCCCAAAGCTAGGCTATAGGTGATATGCTGTGACAATATGATACTAAAGTAGCGAGTGGCAAGACAAGGATGGTTTTAGCCATTACATAGTCCTCACCCCAACCCATGGGAATTTTGGATTGTTCTAGCTATTAGTGTGAGAACGTACACTTACGTACCTAAAGCATATTGTAGGGTAGGGCAAGCTCCTCCACAATGCAAATACGTAACGCGTGCTTGGAATTCCGCAGCACGACAAGGCAGGTACGCGTACGTACGAGTCTGTGATCTCATGCTTCTGATTCGACCACACTAGCTCATATTTGGAAGCTTTGGGAACTAACTTTCACGTTACAACTTGGTACATGCTCCATACCCTACAGCTAGTCTCATAACCAGCTCCACAGCTACCCACTGTCCTTTGTAAAACTGAGCTGTTCATGCAGCCAGTGATAATTCTTTAAGCGCAGCGGGTTCTAGTGGCGGCTATTCCAAGAGAGGTGGGCGTGAGAACATATTCGGAGGTGTCAAGAGCACATAAATACTTCATCCTTTGAGGGAAGCTAGCGTTAAAATCAGCGTTTTAGGTAGTTTGGTATTCTCGTAACCAGTAGTCTGGTTGCATAACCCCCGTCGCAATCTAGGATGGTCTCGCACCGTTTTAGCGTCAGACTGCTTCCACTAGAAAGGGTGAATTCATCCTGGGTGTTGAGAGTTGAAGGCTTGATACAGTAACAGAATTACGTTTTCTTGATCATTCAGATGAAGATCCACCCAAGTTCTTTGAGACCTAAGAGGTAAAGAGGCGCACCTTCTGTATTTGCCCTTGAGCCGGTATCTGAGCGAGTTAAGGTGATCATGAAGCGAATGGTATCGGAGATTCTTGAAGTGCGCTCTAGAAGTGGTAATGCATCAACATCAATGGCATCAACGTCAATGGGCAGAATTGTGAATTACAGATTATCAATGCTGGCTGACCATACAATGAAATGGCTGAATCCAGCATGTTAGTTTGCCTGTATCATAACTGCTACCAGCGGATGTTCGGTTGTAACTGGGTTTAAACCAGACCAACAACTAGAGAGGATCATCTTAGCAATGGATTTAGCAGTCTGGGTCGACTATACTACATACATTTACCGTTCATACGTGCACTTTAGTTCCCATTTGCTGATAATACAATTGATATCATAACTCTACGGCTGGGGGCTAGTGGGGCTGTTGTGTTGCAGTTCATATCATATTAGACGTGCACTTAGTTCGGCAACAGGCATAGGCTTGACATAATATGCTATCAGGTGCCAAGACTGGATACGCCCCTCGTGTTGAATGCCTCATACAGTTTCCCAGCAGGTTTTTTGGACTCGCCTCCACACATGAACGCAATCCCCATCTCAAACCCACTTCTACGGGCTTCGACTTCAACACAGTGCCCAGGCAGTCTCACTCCAGTGTCCGAGCTACTGCGACTCATAGAGACTGCACTTAATTTTAACAATTCTCAAACATATGAATACCCTTCTTCTTTTGCACCCAATCGTACTGCAGCTCTTCGGCTACATAGGTAAGCAACGATCCTCACAAGAAAGACCTGAGGTTTGAAACAAGCTGTCAATTTTGAAGGCATTCACGGATCCGGCTACCTGCAGTCTGCATCGAGGCACGCCAAGTGCTTGAGGGGTCTGCAAACGTGAGTGGATGATCAGCACTATTGCCAGGGACCAATGTCTTAGAGTCTGGCCAGGTGGTGCCCAATACCACTCTCAGCTCAGCTGGTGCCAGGATGCCCTGTTGATCATTGATTTTGCTAATACTTGGTAATCTGAGAATCCGTATCCTTGGAGTCGAGAGGCATGCATCCGAGAGGACTACCCTTGCGGTAACACACCGACTCAACCAAAAATTCTCCTTTATAATTTCTGAATAAGAATATTAAATTCTCTCATGCCCATTCATGCGGTCTATTATTTTTTATGTAATTTTTTTGCTAATTTAATGTTTTTATGGCGATTTTTTCGAAGGATACTCAAAAGTAGTGCAGGGAGGGGTCCGCTAGGATGCGTCTTCCGAGTCTGAGGGATAGTATCTTTCAAGAACTTCCGAGCAAATTCTGTTCTAGGTAGCTAGATTTCGGCAACTAGCTTTGTGCCCTAACATGACGATTTCGTTAGCCCTCTGAGTACGCACTTTGAATTGTTTGAGCAAATTGTCTTGACTGTTCTGCCGGTGTCTCCTAGAAGACCAAATTCGGGATGAACCATATTTAGCTTGGTGCATGTTTCTTATTCTCAGCCGCAAGCGGTGTTTGATTGGTCTGAGATTCCCTATGGTTGGAGTCAGAAATAGAAACGTCATAAATTATCACTCGTATCTAGATTGGAATAGAAAGCTTTATTACCAATAACCCGTCTTCCCCGTTTTTGGGTTTCTCCGCGGTCCTTTGTGTTCGATCCAGGTCAATTATCCAATATGCTGAAGCGTGCAAGCCGGTAACACCGCCAAGTATGGTAGACCAATCAGCGTAAATAATGTATAGGCTACACCTAAGTGCTAAGTCTTCCCTTCCCTATTCTGTGTCCGTTTGCCTCCTTAGTTAATGAACCGGACGATGTATGCACCTTCATACGGAGTTATGACTGCTTTCTAATATATGGAGCACAGTTGTTTTCATTTACATGTGAACTGTATCTGAATTACCTATATCTGAAAGAATAACTCTTGGGTTGTTACTAATTCTGTCGCACGAGACTACTTGACTAGCTGATTAGAATTTTTCTCATTTGTTTATTAGAATCAGGTTGGCGGCAGACTTGAGTCGCCCATAAGACATTGGTCGAGAATGAAATTCATCTGCATACGTGCCTGCAATTTTGTTTATATTCGTTTATACTTGCATTATTCCATCGAAACTTGGCAGCTGTCAATTGTTTGATTGGCGTGCAGATCTTTATCTCGTGACAGCACAAAGTATAAGTACCCTCACGAAGTAACTTACGCAGACAGGATGACAAATCTAGGGAATAATGTCTTAAACTAGTACGAGACTAGTTTTTGACCCTTCTTAACCGACCCGCAGTCAGACTGGCTCTTTTGTCAATCTAAATATAGGAATCACATCAAGATATTCAACTATGGATTGAGCGATTGATAGCCTCCAGCTTTTGAGCTTGGTGGACCTAGATCTTCTGCTAAACAATCTAGCATCTTGGTATCATATGTGGTAAACTTCCTGATAAACCTGCCGGTGATCATTACGCAATCTAGAAACCCAAAGGTAGCCCAAACCATCTAAATCTTGCTCCGAGTTACTCTAATATTCTTAGTTCAAGCGACTTAGCAGTATGTGCCCGTGTGACTTTAGGTGTTGTGATGTTCTCTTTTCCGGGCCTTGTAGTCAAGTATGTGAATCTCTGGATTTATAGAGTACCCATTAACCTTACGTGTGGACCTATCCGCAGCTGGAAGACGCAAGCCAGTGGCAACCGATTGCGACCATGAACAAGGAGCCTTTTGTCACACATCTCACAAATTGGATTAGCACCATATACGTTCTCTAACTATATGTCTTTGACAATTGCTATGCTTATACAGGGAACGATATCTGAAACTACGGGCAACGTGGAAACAACTTCATGGCTGCCACGATGAGTCTCCCTCTGGCTTTTAAATCCAACCAGCAGGGTACAAAGTATGAATGGAAAATTCGGGGTTAAGGCCAAACATACCGCTAACATCGCTGTGTCCGAGGTGATCAAAGGCGTGGAGAAAGCTGATCAGTCGGGAGTTGTACCTTTTCCTTCTTGATTTGCCATCTTCAAATCTCGTAGACGTCAAGATAAGATTGAGACTGGTCTCCCCAGAATCTTCTCCTCTGACACCGCCACATTGGCCTTCCATCTCGTATGTTGTATCTAATGCATAAATGCATTAATAGCTAATCGACCTAATCGAGCCCAAATCTCGATACCTTACATGTTGCGAGCACCGCGAGGTTCCGTCCACAGACCCCTGCCAGGCTTAACCTGTGATCTAGCAAACGTTCCTGTACCCCTGCTTCCACGCTAGCATCCATGCACCCCAGGCTCCGCACAATGGCGATTTTCCGATTTCGATTCGCGATTCCCGATTCCCGATTTATACTACGATCGTCGCTGGCCTGGTTTCCCCGCGTTTGGGCGAATGTTTTAGCTACTGGCATGCCATTTCGTGCTGATGCATGATACTACACAGCAATCATGCCAGTTGATATTGTCCATAGATTGGCTTGTTAGTGGCAGAGCCCCTTCGGAGCATAGGTTAGATTTTCCTCTGGAAATACGACAGCTGTGTGCGGGAATGTGGCTGAAGATGAAGGTAAGACGTATACATATCCTAAGGTTGCAACGCTGACGTTCCTACATTTCCTTTTCTATTTTACAGTGAGAACAATGGCTAGCCACCAACCATTAGAAGGGAGCTGCGTATGGTTATCTGCGGTACAAGGAGGTGGTATATTGTCGGGTGCATGTGCATTACGTTACGTACGTGCGGAGAAGGAGCTAGTACTGTTGTCTGATTGAGACGTTGGAAAACTCTTTAAGCTAAGCTTCAGTCGACCAGATTAAGCTTCGATTGGAATGGTGTGAGGTGTGAAACAATTATAGGTTCATGGTCTGTACGTTCTCATGCTACTTCATGCAGTAAAGTTTTGCTGACAAGGCCGTATGCCCAGTATCAACTTGTGAAGCTAAGGTAAGGGTATAGTTGACGAAAGTAGGAATTCGACGTCACCATATGTGAACAAGATGAGCCCGGCAAGCTTCTCCATTCCGGGGATCCGCATTCGGCATTCCGAGTTCGGATTGCCGTATGGGAAATGGTGGCGGCGAATTTCGGCGCGTGGGGGTTTAACCCTTTGTATTTGTATCCGAGTCAAAAACATGTCAGACCAGGTATCGCCGACCTCAACGGACTCAGGAAGATATGTAACTTATACGTGACAACGACTTGCAGGGAGGAATGAGTGCCCCTTGTCAGCTGAGCTCCTTTATGATTATCAAGGGAGAAGAAAACACAGCTTTGCGTTCATGTGCTAACCGAAGCGCGGAGGGCAGCGTTCATAGTTTGGAAGCACGTAAAACAAGAAATATAAGTTATATAGTAGTGATTATCCGCCAGCAGCTGGCAAGGTAAACCTGATGCCTCCGCTGATGCTTTTATGCATAGTACTTTACAGCGAAGAGGGAGTTTCGAACATGTTGCAATTGCATATTCGGGCGACATGCAGTAAATTTTCCAATAAACTCGTAACCAGACCTCCTCCACAATAGTAAGTCAAAATTGAAATATATGACCAGATGTTAGGAATATACGTAATTTTCAGGGGGAGCTAATATATCCATATTAACCCTCAATGGGTGAACTAAGAAGTGCATTGGGTAAATGTAATGGAGTCCCAGTATGAGTAACTATGCAACTAGAATTGAAATATAAACACGAGTATACCTATTCAAGCAGACGTTAGCGCCTGTATCGCCACCATTACCGTTGTAGCCACTCTGTTTGGAGCCTGAAGCTGCGCCGTAGGGTACCACAGCCTGTCGCATAAGTGTCAAGCTCGAGGGTCGGATGCCGAGACTATCGCATAAGTCTGGGGTAGTATCAGATTGCCACTAAGGTAACCAAAAATTTGCTCTATTTACGCATCTACTTATAAATATCTCTGGAGGTTAGAGGCCAGCCGTGACGATACCGATAAAAAAAAAGAACCCAACAACCAAGACGACTTTACTTATCGATATACTTCAATTCCTCTACAATGAAAAATGATTGCCCCCTTCCCCACCACCGCCACCACCACCATCACCACCAAAGCAGAAATATAAACAATGTCAAAGATATCCCTATCCCTTCCAATGGGGGACCGTTGAGGGGGATTTGTCCATATAAAAAAGATTCCAAAGCCTTCTTTAACACTAAGGGGGTCTAGAAGTTCTAACCTCATCGTCAGCCTCAGCCTCGCCGCGAATGCATCTTTCGTTTTTGTCTGATCTAAAAAGGACCGCCTAGCTAAGCAGTACTTCTAACTTAAGGCCCTTTCCTCGCACCCAGGTTTCCTGTAACAGAACCATTCAACTAAGCCTATAGAAAACTGCGCAAAAATCTATACAACAGCTTTCTAGAGTTTAGAAAAGCATGGTTATATTATCAAAAGTTGTTATCAACGTACGTTTTACTAGGTATTCTCTGTCACGGATCCACAACACCCTTACCCCACCAACCCACCCCATCCCATCATCTGTCTATCCCATCCATCAAAGTGTTCAGCTCATCCAAACGGATCCATCTATCCTTTCCGCCCCAGGCAAACAACAGTCCCATCCCATCAACTCCCAACTTCCATGGCCAGCGAAGGTATGGCCAACGAAGGGCACTCCCGCCGATCAACTCTTTCGACGGATGCATCTTCCATCCATATGCCTATCCATTGATTTGTTGTCTTATTTTCTTGCTTTGATTTAGAAAATAACATGCTTATGCTTCGTGTGTTACAGTAAGAACATCCCTCCCTCTAACTCTCTTCCCTGCCTTACTGATCATTCCCACAACCTGACTGCTCTCCAAAAACTCTGTCTTGAGAAAGCCTGCGAGTTTTGGTTCTGGAGGATAGGAAAGCAATGGAGCCCGTGGTTAATGGAAGATACACCTTTTCCACACCAATCCCTCAAATATTCTACTACCAAGATAGGAAGTCGCCTCTTCTCATCCTTCATGTGTGTATATGTATATATATTGTCGTATATATATATTTATGCGCGTAAGTTTATAAGGCTATGTTGGGCGGGAAGAAATTCACAAGCTAGCTTTTGTTCAAACCTGGCTTTTCGCAAAATTGAAATGCGAATGACGAGTGATTGCTTATAAAGTATGTTTTCACTTGTTTTTCTTTTTTTTCTTTTTGATTGATGCAATCCAATTTCTTGTATTTTTTTTTTCCTGTGTTATTCCATTTTTGCCCTTTTCATATCTGTCCTACCAGAAATCCAGCCAATGCATCCAATCCATCCCGCTTCACTCCCGCATCCGTAGCTTGAACAACTTTGTATACAGAAACAAAAGGCCATCCCAGATGAAAATAATTCTCAAAAAGAATAAATGAAAAAGAAAAGTAAAAAGTAATTTGCAAATACACCTCCCTCCGACACCCCTGAGAAAGAAACCACCTCAAATTATAGGAATAGCACAAAGAAAAAAACATCCGAGTAAATTGAGAGAAGATGACGAACTAAACACGGCCATGTTCTTTTTTTTTTATATGGTTTGCACAATTCAGATTCTGCATGAATAACGGAATCTGTAGTGTTGATGTGATGTAGTGGGTTAGAAATTTTTCCTATAAAAAAGCAAAAAAAAAAAAAAAAAAGAAAGAAAAGAAAAGAAAGGAAAAAGCGACGCCTAGAACTCCAAGTACCCATTTCCACACTGCAGAGTTACCTGAGAATACCCTCCACAACAAGATAATAGTGGAAGAAAACAATTATTGGAAAATCGAGCAAAAAAAAAAAAAAAATTCCTTCCCCAAGAGACTGAAAAACCATCCCAGAGATTTCCCAGTAGTGATAAACTCAAAAGGAGGATCTCGTGAAAATAGTAGAATTGAGATTGCACCGATGCGATTCAGCGCCGGGAAAAAATAAAATTAAAAAAAACCATACCAAGACATAAAATAAAAAAAAGATTAAAGCATGACACATGGAAGAGAAAGCGCAGAAAAGCCAATATGTATAGCCGAAGAGATTTTTTGCTCCGTTGCCGTTTTATTTGTGTATTCCCATAAACCTGATGCCCTGTTCTCTCCAGGAAATGAAACTGAAACCGAATTCGATTACTGGTATGAGGCAATAGCTGCGGTTGCTAAGGCAGCCAATCCGCCTTCGGATTTGAATGGCTCCAATTGTGTGTAAGAGAATGGCTGAGTAGCATGGTAAGAAAGCGAGCGTTGATGGTGGTGGACAGGTACTGAGCTGTCCATATCTCTGTCGGTATCTCGTCCGCTCATGGCGGAGTCGGCAGACAAACGTCTTCGCCGGGCGGCCCGTTTACTGGCGGACCCGCTCTGATGTGTCCTGTAGTGTTGCATGCAATTGTCCTGTCGACTGAACCTTGCACCGCAGTTTGGTTCTGGACAGACGTAGTTCTTCTCTCCAGTGTGAATGCGAGTATGCCGAGCCAAATGCCCGGAAGTAGTGAATGATTTACCGCATTGGCACGTGTAGCGGCGTGATGACCGTTTTATCACCGGGCTTGCAGCAGATGATGATTTTGGTGATGGAGGGTTAGAGATCGTAGCGATCGACGGTGCCTGAGAGACGGTGGGTATGACGTTCTCTTCCATTGTGGAAGACAAAGGAGACACAATTGGAGAAGTCGAGAAGGAATTTGATCTGGAGGGAAGAGGAGGGAAGAAGTGATGCTCGCTCACAGGAATCAATTTCTCGAGCGGCGGCAGAAAAAGATTTGGCGGGGTTGGTGGAGAATAAACTCTGCGGGGTGAGCTCGGCTCTACTGAGCTTACAGATGATGCAGACGACTCCATCGAGCAAGCCCTGTGTGGCCTTCTTTTGAGGTGGTCTGGGGACAATGGAGGGGTTGGTGCTACGTTTGACGACCATGATGAGTAGTCAGTTTCGTCAGCACAGAGCAAGGAGACTCGTCGCCCGGACGAGGTGACGATTTCCCAATGATCCATTGTATTGAGATGTGTTATTGGAATGAAGCTACTAATGACGGCTGAGTTCTTTTTCTGCGACGGGGAGACGAGGTGGTTGACGCTTTGCTGGCTAACTGAAAAGGTCGAGCTTTGGGGGTTAAGATATGTAGAGGCGAGAGGCGAGATAGGAAGATATGTAGAGTGAAGGGGGGAGGGGTTGAATTAATATATGGTGATGGGTCTTGACGTTTGCCTGTGAGGCGGTAGCAGGAGATGGGGAAGGGGTGGGGGGGGGGGGGGGGGGGTTAGTTGTAGTTTGGTGGGTGGTGGGTGTGGGTGTAGTAGCTCTAGTGCAAGAGCGGGTTTGGTGTGTGGTGTGGGAGGGAGTGACTTGATGGTGGGATGAGAAGGATGGCGGATTGATTTTACGTATAGAGTAGAGTACAGGCAAGGCCTATGCTCTTTTTCTGTTTTTCGTTCTCTCTCTTTTTTTTTTTTTTATTATTTTCTTTTTTCTTGCGGGGGGGGAGGGGGAGGAGCGTGTGGAGGGGTGGTACCCTCCTTCTTAAGTTTCCGCACGGCGTGGAGGGGGGCTTGTGGTGGTGCTGCTTGTGGTGGTGGTGGCCGTGAGCGATGGGCGCCGGGGGGGTAGTAGAGCTAGAAGCGACGGAAGGGATTTGGGGGGGGGAGGTGATGTGGAGAGGCTTGCTTGCTTGCTTGCACGCCTGCTGCTGCACCAGGGGAGGGCGGGCGCGGCGAGCAGGAATGGGCGAGCCCAGGGCTGCACTGCTCCTGCTTGTACTGCTGCTGTGCGGCCCCGTCAGGACCACCCCCAGCGACGGCGATGCACCGCAGAACGTTGCCCCAGCAGAGGCAGGCAGGAGGCTACGCTGCTGCTGCTGCTGCTGCTGCACAGCAGCAGCAGCGGTGGGAGCGCTGGTCGGACACGCTCTGCGCTGCTTTGGCGGGCAGCAGCGGTGCATGCGCTCTGGGCCCTAGTGCGTGCATGCCTGCCTGGCTGCCCGCCCGCGCTGGGGAAGGGGCAGCGAGGGGCGTGGCAGGGCAGGGCAGGGCAGGGCAGGGCAGGGCAGGCAGGCAGGCAGGCAGCAGGCAGGCAGGCAGGCAGGGTGCGGCCGTAACGGACTGCACGAGACGGCCGAGCGGCCTCTATCATGCCCAGCCCTGCCCAGCCCAGCCCCAGCCCAGCCTAGCCCCAGCCCAGCGCCCTCACTGCGCTGGGTACCTGCCTGGCCGACCGCTAGCGCAAGAACCGCTGAGCAGGCACCGTCTCTCCGACTCTAGCACTTTCTGAGCTCTCCCCCCCCGCCGGCAGCGCAGCGCACACCACGAGCTTGTCTGCCCCAGGAGATGGGCCCAAAGGAACGTCGATGCCATGCATAATGGGGCCTACCCAGCGTGAGTGCCCCCCGTTGATGTCCCGTCGCCTCTCCCCCATAATAGTGGGCTATCCGCACCCCCGAGACCCAGAATGCCCCCATTCTGCTCTCCTCCAAGTACCCAAGCAGCACCGTCTCTATCGCCTCCTTCTCCTCCCCATCACAGCGCTATTCCACCCCCCCCCCCCCCCCCCCCCCCCCCCCCCCCCCCCCCCCCCCCCCCCCAACCGGCTCCTCCAGCCGTCCTAGAGTATCGACTGTCTCCTGCAACCTTCTACGGTCCCACGCCTGTCAGTGACACCCACTAGAGTAACGCCTCCTGCCTCCTCAGCACAGCGTGTCTCAGCTCTTAACGGATGCAGCGGTTACCACATCGTATCGCCAATGACGGCCATTGTACTGAAGCAGCAAAGGAGGACCCCACCATGAGTAGGCAAATTAACCCCTAGCGGTGGCTATCGGTGATGTCCTGCTCTCTCCCTTGCGTTCGCTTTGTCACCAGTGTGTGTCTCTGTTTTCCAATACCAGCTACTGCGAACCGGACGCAACACGAACGAACCTTAAGAGGCCCCATCGTGCGACTAACAAACGGAAAATCAAGGTAATTTGCAATCTAAGCATTCTCCTAAGACTTAGTAACCCCACATCCATCGGACCCCGTCGAATATAATCGTCACTTGGAAACGGGTCTGCTAAATCATTTCCCAAAAAGTTGCTCCTGGCGCAGCGGCGCCCAGCATTGTTCCTTAGTAGCCCTAGCGCAACCGGCCTAGTTCACACCCCCAGGCTATAGAAAATAGAGTAGTCAGAAAAAAATTGCTCTCCATAGTCATCTCTCCCTTGCCTCCAGCGTTGAAGATCACATCACATAAGCTAGTCAACCGAGAAGAGTACATCTTCTGCCGGTATTGGGGCATCTTGGAGAACCCTTCACATCATGCACACGACTGGCCCTGACGTACCCAGGGCATACCTTGCTTCGGGTTGCCTAAACACTGCCTTGCGTTCAATGACATCCATTGATACGTAACCCTGAATTGAGGTACGATCCAGGATCCCATATCATACTCTGTTCTATTTTTTAGTAGGTCCCCTAGTGAAACGGAAGGCAAGCCCATTTCGTCTGCCCTACAGTGCAGTACCGCATATACTCTTCTGCTCAGCCAGAGAGGATGTTAGACGGCCAATGGTCTCATCATCAGCTAAACAAAAGTCCTTCTCTCGAGGAGGACAAGGCTACTCTTGAGGCCCCAAAGTGAATAGATGTGACCAGATGGTACCTTTGCTCTAGCGGGAAACAGATCAGCAACAGGATTTTTTCTGTAATCAGAGTTTGGTACCATGAAGGAAAAGATACAGTAGAGGAAGAAAGAAAAAGAAACCTGAATAATTAACAAAAAAGTTAGGCCTCACTTGCCATTGCTTACAGCACCTTGCAAATCAAGCATATGGGCAAGGTCCAGCCATAGGATCCCCATTATCAGTGTATCCCTGCTTTACTTAATCAACAAGTAGAGTACCTTCCCAGATTGTGGCGAACAGACCCTCTAATTTTTTTTCGAGTTCAGATTGCCGGGGTGAATTGCATCCACACACACGTATCATACGCAAGGACTTGCAATGCGCCATGTGAGCCACTAAGCTCCAATGTGCGAGAAATGGAAACGGTCTGTTAAATAAATATCAGGAAAAGCAGGACGCACCAGGGGCAAGGGGAATTGGTGTTGCTTGGACGGGTTTGCTTGTCAGTAACGTACCTATTGCAATTGTAGTTTTCGTGGGTTACGTTTATGCTCAAGTTTCGTCGAACCTCAGTTCCCTGTTGTGTGGGCTTTACCGCTGGCCACTGCCGCAGACGATAGATACATAGCATCTGGTAAGGCGAGCTATAGGGCGGTAGGATGTGGAGAAGGGCAGGCGCAAGCCGCAGCCCCCGAGAGCAATAAGTCACGCAGCTTTCTCGCTAGTCAAACTTCCAAACTCTAAGCAGCCTACGTGACTCTGGCATGTGTCCGCCGTATATACCCTACAGCAAGAGAGAAACTTTCACATTAACTTAGGGCATGCGTTAAAAGTGGCATGTTTCGACCATCGAAGCCGAACACTTCCCCAGTGTTGATCCACACTTCCCATGGATGCTGCTGCTGCCGCCGCTGCCGATGTTTGCGCTGTCGGGCTAGTCCTAGTTGCTGTGCAGATGCTGCCACTGGAAGGAGATTTCCGTGTTCCCAGAGATTGCCGTATGGTTACTGCCCATCAACAACAAACGACTGCCATATAAATCTAATATAATATATATAACTAGTACTTAGATTTGCAAAATGCATCGACATTGAGGTTGCGGGGCGGGATGTCCATCGCAAGCGCAGACTCGCTTCGAGGTGTTCTGCTGTCCAGAGCATCCATCTACCTATCGCTTCCGGACTTCGAGATACTTGCTAAGATATTCTTCCGCTTTACGGTGCTAGTTAAAAGCCATAATTTACTGCTACATACAGCATTCTCAACACGGCAAGTTCCCTCAGCATGAATACTGGAGGGTGACAATCATTAATTGGCCTGACAGGACTAGTGCTTCAATTTGACAGCTGAGTAGATGGTGGACCCCATAGCAGCCAATATATAGAGCATTCTGCATAGTCTCAGATTGCTGCCCCCATGCTAGCTCGGGCTTGTGGAGGGAGCAATTGCGGATTGGGTCCACCCAGGCTCAAAACATTCTTTGAATTGAGCAGCTCGGGTGGAAAGGCAGGAGGCTTGTGGCCACCAATTGACCGTCTTTAGTGATGTGCCCGGCTATAGATAGCACAGGGTGCGACGGTATCGCTGGGCCGCAAGTCGTGGTCGTGGATTATGGCATTGCATACCAGATTTGATATCGGGGGGTGAGGGGGGACCTCTGCTGCTGATATAATGCGTTTGCCAGCAGCCAGCTCGCCTTAATTGCAATTCTCATGTTACAAGCATCAAATCTTCTGGGCTTTACATGTACAGGCACAATAGGTGGTTATCATCTCTACAGGACAAAGGTGTTCCAAGGGGACACATCAGGTCAGACACCAGAGGCTCGCCATTGAGCGAGTGCCGCAGCGAGTGCCGCAGCGAGTGCCGCAGCGAGTGCCGCAGCGGGTAAGGCAATTGTGTTTGCTATATTCTGGTTTCGCTCCCTCAGTACGCCAGCGGGCGGACAGAAGGAGGTGGGAGAAACACTTGATGCAAAACGCATTTCTCTCCACGTCACACCACAATTATGCCAGCTACCTCATGCTCAAGGGAGGGGGGGTTGCTGCGGGCTCAGGCTGGAGAGACTGCTCGCACTTGGCGGCCGCACTGCTTGCAGCGTCGCATTGGTGCGCATGCATCCATGGGTGGGGACCGTGCAAGAAAATAAGCAGACGTCGAGTTGGAGGCAAAAAAAGCAAGCACGCGAGTGGAAAAGCAGCGAGAAGCTGGGAGGAAGAGGAAAAAGCAAAGGTATCCGTAGCTGCTGCCTCTCTGTCGCATCCGCATGCAATGGCCGCAGCCCACTGGATGCTTGGCGTGCACGCCGACCCATCACCCCAGGATTTTGTTAGCGGCACGTTACTCCAAGCTGGCCCAGCAACCGCGAAACAGATCGGAAAATTGGCGGCTCATCGTACTTGCTCTTTTACGACAAGACAGAACCCTGATCAGCCCCAGCGTAAAACGGCAAAAGCACGCCCACCTCGCGGGGCCGGTCGTCTTCTGCTCTGACTACGCAACGCACGCATACCCTACTCCCCAGGCCGTACCCAGTGCGACCACACAAACCTCCCCCCCGCCCTGCTCCTCCACGCCCCAGACGGCCCCAAACCTTCTTGAGAGGCTACTTGGAGTACGGTCGAGGGTGAGGATCGTACGTCACTAGCATTGATGTTGGGCACATCCCCCAGATCATCCAGCTTTGGCGTGGCAACAGTATTCTCCTGCTCTCCACCGGCAGAACTATCCACTGGCAGCAGATATTGCTGATGGGCCAAGAGAGCACAATCCAAACACACACAAGAGAAAAAAAAAAAAAAAAGAAAAAAAAGGGAAAAAAAGAAATTAAAGCGTAGTAAAACGCACAGTGCATACAGTCATCCAGGAGGCCGGGGGCCCGTTGGGGACGGGGATCGTTAACTGCTGTGACTGAAGGAAGAGAGGTCACAGGTGAGTGAGAACGAGAGGAACGCAGTGGCAACCCTGGGTGACACATTGAAACATCGATGTTTGCAAGAGGCAAACCGATGATGCCGGTGACGATGATGTTGATGCTGCTGGTGAAAAGTATCCCTCTGTGGACCCTGCTGACAACTTTGGTTTACTCACACAGATGCGCCCCATGCCCCACATCCCGAGCCTAAGCACCAACGAAAGTAAAGGGCATTTCTTTTTCCCATTAGAAAAGCTTCAGGTCTTGGCAGGGACCCCGCATCCATTGATCTGACCTTTTAGTCGCCATCAGAAGTCCAAACGCCTCCGGATCGTCTAGAAATCTCGATGACCCCACAAACGCCTCGATTCACACAGCCATCTCTCGGAGCACGCCGCCAAGGGCCTCCCCCACTAAGCACCAGCATTCTGGGTCTAAATGCCAACGCCTATCACACTCCTGCGTGCACCCCATACTTACCTTTCTAAGGCTACCTCAGGTGATGTGCAATGGGGCTGCCGCTAAGGAACAGTTCATCAAATGGCTTACAGCTACCTAGTGAAAGGGCGAATAGGATTAAGTAACATCCAGGAATGGTTTGACCCCGGATATCGTCCGGTCCATACTAATGTTCAATATAGTAATGCAATTGCGTGTCGTCAAATGATACACTAACTCTAAGGTAAGTTATCTTTTCCGATGAAATAGAATAAATGTGGAGGGAAAAAATAAGCTACAAGGATGCAGATGAACTTTCAAACTGTTTCATTTTTCATTACTCACAACCTTTAACGGTATTACATTCTGGTGAATGGGGGTTGTTATTCCCTGGTTTTCACACACTTTCCTATATTAGATACAGCTATTTGGCGTGCAACTATGAATTCTAACCTGCTAACACATATCTCTCCAGATCTCCGGACCTGTTGAACATCGTACAGAAGCTTATTTTAGTCTTTCCTACTTAGCTCCTCTTCCTCGCATGAAATCTCAACTACAAGTTCGGTGACCATACGGAAACAAAAAACTTGCCAATCCTTACATGCTGCACATGACACTTCATCCATCGCGATTCTCGCCTGTTAGACGTCGCTCAATTGCCAGCCACACAAAAGGTTGTCAATCTTGATTGCCCAGCTGTTCAAAGACAGGGACTCACAGTATAACATCTACATATGTACCAGATCGAAATCATGCATCCATTGCATGGGAGCTCTGATATTTGCTCTGTTGAATTCACTTCACCTCAATGCTCTGTGTGTTTTCAGAAGTCTACGTAAAGTACTATCGAAGCCACCTGATGTTATGGTGCGATTACTGATGTGTATACATTCTTGACCAGTCGTCCCACACCAATTCCTAAACAGAACGAGTTTTGATTTCCGATAATCCCTTTGGCTCATTTTCCAAATGATTTCCAGTCTATGCTCAAAGACATTGAGGATTATGTCATTTTTCGATCATCAAACTACCTTATCCGGGTTTAGATATGTCCAATACGTCAACATTCGGTTTCGTCCCAATTTTGCACTAGCCAAACGCCCCAAGCTAGTTATCCAAAGCTCCGTTCAATGTTGACCTTTCCTTCGCTCAAGCATGGCGACACCATATTTGAGGAACGGGCGTCTCTGATATAAAACTGCAACCTTGAAAAACTAGGCTAGTGAAGCATTGGCCAATCCTGACGTCCAACAATTTTTTCCTCCCAGGGACATATCCTAGCTATTTTTAAATAAATTCCTCTGAATAACATTGTCTCGAAAAATATCTTGTGCTTTAGCAGCTTATGCTTGGCAAATTGCAACACTTGTTTCTTACGTCACTTAGCTCGCCAATCACATCACTCCTTCACGGTACGTACTTGAGCCTATCAGACACCAGAACTGAAAAACAAAAGCAACATTTGACCACGAATTCGACCGAAACTACACAAGCTTTCGCTCAGCTGATCTGCGTGACTTTGACATATTGGCATACATTGAATTGACCAAACCCTTAGGCAGCGTCAAACATCTTGACAGGGCATTTGTAACGTATCGGGAGGACCCCTAGAAATGTTTATCTGCAAGTTGTATGGGGAAGGCCTCCATGTGGCAGGCCGATTTGCAATCCAGGCAGCAAGATTAGCTGCCGGGGTCAGCGTGGTGGGTGGTGTAATTTATCCAAACTTCCCGAACAAGTTCCATTGATAGCGATCTCCGCATTTCTAATTCGTTGGAAATCGCATCCGCGTCTCGATGTTTCCTTGATCTAGAATACGCTAACCTGATACGCCTTGGATTTGTGACCCGAACTGTGGGAGAACGACCTCAAAGACAACTAAAAAACGTCGCCTGTCGCATATCCGGCACATGTGATCGACATGGCAGCTGTGTTACAGATATCCTAGCAAGCTTGCCCTAGCATAGCTTAATCTGAGTTCCAATTTAATTATTTTACAAGTCCCCAACGGTTTTTATTTTTTTTTACCATGGTGCATTTTGGGATCGGATGAAGTTGCATGCTAGACGAAGCTCATGGCAGGCCAAACTGGCCAATTGCATTGCTAAAACTTATGCTACTGGCTTGCCCGAGAGGTTGTGCAGATTTTGGCTGGTAGAGTTTGCAATTGCTATACTCAGGGAATGCTACACGATCCTCAGCAAGTTGCTCTTCACTAAAGCTTGCAATGCGGGAAGAAGTGCACCCTAGACTTACATTGGGCCCACATTATGCAAAAGGATGGAAATGCACATTCACAAAGCTGCACGCGCCACTATGACGTAGAGCACAATCCGAGCGGAAGCTAACATAAGAATGACCACGGAGGCTTGATCCCGAACGAATCAGAGTGCAGGTGGACTCCAGAGGTTAATGCCAATTAGAGATGGTAACTAGAAACTTTCGTTCTTTTCCAAGGGCGAGTGGATGTGTTTCCCGGTGTTTTATGAAAGAAGTGAGTAAAGTGATCCCGCAAAAGTCAAGTCAAGGTGCAAACCCTTAGTTCACTTCCCGTTGACAGCCCCTTGCTGCGCTTGGCAGCTTGAAGCGAACAAAACATAACCAAAAGGATGTGGGAATATGCAAGCCTAAAGTACCGAGAACGTCACCCTGCTTCCGGCGCCGTCACCCCTGCGCACTTCGTTACCAACGTCTCTCATGAAGTGGGTCCAGCAGGTTCCGATCCGCAATGAAGCTGATTAGTGGAGTGTTAGTACTCAGGCAAGAATTGTGGCCACATCCCAATAAGGAATACAACGTTTAAACCAGACTGGAAGCCTGGGAAATGCCGGCTTCAAGGGGCTTGAAGAATGAATCTGGTGGACCCCTTCCCATCACATCCTAGCCCACGGAGGGAACGCCGGGGATTAAAAACATGCTTCTCTCTGTGGTCGTTACTATTTTTTACGTTTTACCTGTGGCCTACTTCTCTGCAGCCACTAACTCGTAAAGAATATTGTCCTTTGTTGTTCAACTGCGATCATGAATTATCATGTGGCTGTTGAACTGCATTATCTACTAGCAGCAACAAAACAGTATTTGTTATTCATTCCTTTAACACGAGGGTTCTTCCAATACCATTTGACAAGGCATTATTGTCAGCATCATAAGCACCCAACTAAATGCAGCCGAGGTGCTTTTGATTTTGTTTCCTCTCTTTCGATGATACCTACATTTTCAGTAAGTTTTTGATAACGTGGGTACGTCTTCTATCTACACTCCGGTAATGTTATGACCACCAACTTTGCTGTCTGCCATCTCTTACCCTTTAATCACTACATACCAACATTTCACCATCACAGAGGTGTTGGGTTTTGTTTACAGGTTCTTCGCATCTCCGACCTCGACACAAACCAAATATATCTACTCGATGTTTTACTACAGCCTTTTGGCGTATGATATGTAACATATTCTCCAGCGTCAATGCAATGCATAAAGAAATCTCGATTGTATAGTAGAGTGCGTTGGCAGAAAAGTGTAAGAATTTGGGTAGTTTTTACAAAAGCCTGAATAAAATCCTCCTGCTATTGTGTTGACTATTACAACCTTTTTTTTTTTTTTTTTTTTTTTTTTTTTTTTTTGCCCCTCTTTTACTTTCTGTGGCTGTAATAATATGCACTGACAAGGTTTCAGAACTATCAGGTGATAAAGTTGATTTTTTTCCTATTAGGTACTCTTGAAAATCTTTGATACGCATGTATGCATTTTTTATGGTAGCTTTCTAACTGTCTCTACTAGGCATCATTCGGGAGATAGAGGAATACACCGTGCATGTCTTAAAAGCTTCGTGCTATCAATTTGTCGAACATACTCGATGCTGAGGATCAGCTTGAAACTTCCCCCTCGCCACCTTAATTGGAGCTAAAAGGGTAGGTTACTTTACAGTGTTTTATTTGTCTCAGTTTTCCAGGATACCGATAGGGCCAATTGAATTAGGAGTTTAGGGTTACAGGGGAAGGGGCCGGAGGATGGGGTTCTATTAGTCTAAAGAATTATGCCTCTATGTGCGCCCTGGGTCCAATGGTGATGGTTATGAGCAACCCTGTTGTGAGAAATTATGTTGATGATAGTTATCTTGGTGATGATGCAAGATACAAATTGTAAAAGGAGCATCTTATATTGAACGTCGACATCGGCATATCGAATTACTAGAGTAAGTAAGGCATAATTTCGCTTCTAATTCTTGATTTTTAATGATGTTTCAGAGGTGGGTGTGAAGACATGGCTCTGCAGATTCTCAATTGCTCTATGTCTGGGATGTCAGTGGTTTATGGTTCCTACATCTCTAGACCTCTGAACATATAATGATATGGTAAGTCATTTGACCTGGTTATGGCGGGGAGAATCACTTCTATATTCTAATCCAACATGCATTGCATTGTATTGGATTGCACTGATTGTCCTTCGAACTCGATTATTTGCGATAGATCCTTCATATGCAATCATATTACACAAGGAAAACTTGAGTACATGCAAAGCATCTAAACTCGGTCGAGTATTGATTTTCATGGATGGAGCAAAAGAGCACGCTTAGCTCATAGTGTTTTCCATGGGGAGCAGAAGTCCGCTGGGTGTATGTATCTGTTCTGGGGGACTAGGCTTCATCAAGCTGACATGGATTTTGTGGGTGGGTTGGGTACATGGGAGGCATTCTGCTCATGTGGAGCCGTCATTGAGCGGGCCGGTCTTCGTAGTGTAATTCTGCTTAACGTATGGCTGATTATACATTGGGAATTAATGCTTGATTAACTAAGATATCGTAGTTGCTTGATCAAGGATTTCTTTGTGTCAGTTTTGATAGTGTGACAATTAATTTGGAATGTGCAGAATATTGACAGTTCATCCCACCTATTTCTTAGGGCCACCTCAAGGTGAGTTTGCAAGGCTTAGATTATCCAGGTAACAACAGCGAGCGTAATGCATAAAGTGGCATACATAAGTATATATGGCTCGAGACGCTTATCGAGAGTACAAGTAATTAATAGCAGGGCGGGAATGGGGCTTTGAGCAAAAAAGGTAAAACTAAGATTGATTTTCATCCACAAAAAAAAAAAAAAAAAAAAAAAAAAAAAAAAAAGGAAGAAAGGAAGGAAGGGAAAAAGGGAAGGATTGCCTCTGTCGTTGGTTTACAAATGTCCTTGTCCTTGGGATCTGAAAGGCAAATAAAAGCCTTTGTTTTCATTTGTCAACCTATTGCATTTATGTTAATTAGATTGCCTAAAATTGGAAATATACTTGAAACATTTTTTCATGTCAATCTTTGATCTGCTTGACACCGTGTGATCTTGATTTGTTCCCACTTGAATCGATTTACATTTGTTTTACAATTGATTAGGTCAGTTGAGAATGCTAAAAGAAAATACGCGCAAAAGTAAGGTTTAAGTAAGTTACAGGTTTGAGCGTCGGACCCCACACTGAGTACAAAGTATCTTAAGAAACAAAGCTCAAGCTCGGAAAATCATTTATATTACACAGGTGAAGTAATAGTTTTATGGAAACGTTAGAAAGGAAAAGCTTCTTTGTGTGTTGTTGTTTACAGTTTGAACGGGTTTTAAATCCGTAAGAAGTATTTCAAATGTTGGTTTGGTTGTGGACTGAATACCTAAGCTGCAGCATACCCACCCCACCACATAGCCACTGCACATTTGGCCCTTGATGAGTTTATGATTTTGCTCCGTTCAGAGTAAATAGTTTCTTGATCAAGTTTTTATATTTGTGTGCTTTTTTTGGGGGTGTTTTATTTTGAGCAACGTTTGGGTTATATACATGCATGTGGGTGTATGAGGTTACATGTTGGTACGTTTATTGGAGTTGTAATAGGAATTATGTGGGGAAAGACAGTTCATCCAAGCTTTTCAGCCGCATTAATTAAATTTGTGATTGTAAGGTAAGTAGTAGTATGTAGTGCTTAAGCGGGCTGGGTTGGTTTGGGTAACATTAGCGAACGGCACACATGATGCAGTCCTGTTTCTTATAATGGGGCGCGGCCCAGATGCACTTTTTTTTTTTTTTTTTTAATTAAAAAAAAAAAAATACCAAATTGAGACAGTTTTTTCGGAGAAATGAGAGAAGGGGAAAAAAAAAGGAAAGCCTATGTATGTGCTCGAAGGTTTCAAGTGTGTTTTTTTCCCTTTTTTTAGTGCAAGTGGGTAAATATTAGTCTCAAACCTGGGTAAATATAGTTGCAGTCAAAGCTTGCTTTGCATTACCCTCATTCATATTGACTCGTGTTTAGATAAACTACACCCAACTACTTGGTTTCGTCAAGTAAATTTTTTCGTTATTCATGTATTTCTAGCTCATCGCAGATTCGCAGTCCGAAAAAAGGTCACATCTTAAACGCCTCAGCTACCAATAAGCACCTTGTCTCACTCTGCTCCCCTCCCCTCCCCTGACAAAACATCATATAATTCAAATTACTCGCAACGTGTGTGGCAGTTGCACTGTTTTTTTTTTCCCTTGTCTCTTCATTAAAACAGAAAATTCGTAAAAAACAAACGCAAATGACATGACCCACCAGCCAAGAGTACCAAAAAGTAAGCCAATAAAAATAAACAATAAAAAGTCCGATCCAAATATCAAACACAGATGAGTGAAAACTAAATGCCATGCAAACTATTTCACCTCTTTTGTAGAGAATTAGAAATATTTATGATGGTGTCGTACTCTCGCGTAGCCTTCGCTCTCTCACCAAATCCCTCCACACCGCTGCAACCAATGCCCCTCCTTCCACACCTCTATTACACCACTACGGCAACTCCCTTCCCGCGTTAATCGCCATCGCAAGCTGTGACGTATTCGGACGATTTTCTGCATTCGACAGGACACCATTTTAGCATTGGCAATTTTTGCACAACTCGTTTTTGCTAATATACGTTATCAACGAATATATGTCACAATGACTTAGCGTGCAAACGGGTTGAGTGAAGCGGAAATTAGTGATAGGGTAGGTTTTGTGGGTAAACTGGGGTTTTAGCGAAGGATTAGAAGAACTGAATATGAGGAACAAAAGAGAGCGGACTGAATTTGAGAAAAAAAAAAAAAAAAAAATCAATAAAAGATAAAACAATAAAAAACTGGCTTGATGTGGAGGTGAGGATGAGGAAAACTGGATTGATTAGCTAACTAGCCATGGCCCTGCACCAATTGTGCTCTTGGCCAATCTCTCAACTTTGAAATTTTATTCGGTGGTGAGTGGCGACGGCAGGGACAGGATCTAGGGACTTTCTGACTGATTATGATGGCCATGTGGGGATGGGGGATGCAAGGCTGCAAGGCGTTCTCGGGGGTATCATGTATAGGCGGGGATGATCTGTATGGAAATCCAGGGAAGGAATGGAAGAGAATAAAGCGGCATTAAAAGGCTAAACAAGATCGGGCTGTCGATAGTAACGCGCACAAACTCCAGCAGATAAGTGTTGAGTGGATGGAGTAGAAGTCCGAGCTTGGAATTAGGTTGGAGTGATGGGTCCTGGGCAAGTGGATAGGAATTATGGACGGCGGGAGCGAGTGATAGGGAGACCATAGGAAGCACAGCGTCTAGGCGTTCGAGTATCGGACACTTTCGCGTGCGCTAGCTCTGGGTTGATGCTCCCCGTCAAATCCCCTCAGCCCGCTGTGTCCTTGGTTTCCCTGGCCCCAGTTACCAGATACCCAGAATCCCAGATCGGAATGGAGCGTGAGGACAGGCAAATAGGGTACGTAGGTGTAGGCGGGGGAACTGTTGTCCATCTAAACTCCTTTCATTCTTCCGCTTTTTTGATCCTCAATACCCATGACCTTCGGCACCCAATCACTCCCATGCTCATCCTCCTCCAAACCTTCTGTTCCTCCTCCTTCCTCTGACGATGATTCAAGAACAACGATATCGACGATACTTTCGACGATCGAGCGAAAGAAAAGGCAAGGTAGGACGTAAACGAAGGGGGGACAAGGTTAAGAAATTGAACAAGCGATGAATGCACAGAAATAAAAGATTACGAGAGAATTGTCAGAATCCTCTCCACCCCATCACGCAGGAGCACATGTCTATCTCATCCATTGTCCTGCTGTATCATGTTATTGTCTGATCCTGTATCACTTAGTCCCACTCAACTCTGCTCTCTTTCATCCTCGTGACCAATTGCGTAGGTACGAGTCGGTCCATGTTCAGTTTGCTGCTGATGTTGCATGGTATGGAATGCTGATATAGCAAGTATACATATGCCATGTCATGTCATGTCATGCCAACTCGCGACTCGCATTGAGTTTCAAAATGGAGCGAAGCGAATCGAATCGGCAACGACGATCGTGTAGTTGACCGACATCGGAGTTTGCGAAGGGGAGTGAAAAGGGTGAGGACGGCAGCAAAAATCTGAGTAGGTTCAAGGCGGAGGCAAAGAAAAGAAATTCAAACTGAATGTGTATGGCGGGCGCATCCAACCAGCCAATTCCGTAAACCGGACCGGCTCTTCAATCCGGAGCCTGTCGCACCCCTACGCATATGTAGACCCTGGCCCCCAAAAGAAAAGAAAAGAAAGAAAAGGAATAAATCAATGAAAAAAAATCGCGGCTCTGGAACAAAATAAGCCCAAAGTAACCCAGAGGGTCAAAACTGCGACAAATAACCTGCCGACAATCCAACCATAGCCTGTCATCCTACACCTCCACGATAATGAAAAAAAAAAACATCAATCAAAAATTGGACAAAAAATCGAGAAAAAGGCTCAAATCAAAAAAAGGCTTAGCATGAAATCACAACTCACCAGCATATCTCTCATAACTTTCAAGATACAGCACATCGTCACTTGTCGTGTTCTTGACTGGGGGGCTCTCCTCTAGTGCAGCTATCCAAACGCCCAATCGGCTGTTTTCGTCCGCTGGCGGCCACCCTCGGTATGGCTGCAGTACACGCCTCAGCCGTAAGAACCAGGGCGCGATCGACACATCAACGAGAGATATGAAAGGACCCTGCGGGGAAAAAGATTAGCAAGATTATTCTGTAAGGGATTGGGAGTCAGAGGTGCCAGCACGATGACGACAATAAAGCTGAGTAAGGTGGACGCAGGGAACTGAAAATCAGCAGAAATAACTTACCAGGAAGAAAGGTCCTACTGCGTCTGCATTATTGACCAATTTGGCGATCTATAACAAATTTAGTGTGAGCAAAAAAGTCAGCACATCTGCTGCCAATCAATCGATAACACTCTGCCCCGCACTGCACTGCACTGCACTCGCTATGCAACTCTTCACACTACTTCGCAGACGTGCCAACACATTGCAAATGCAACTCGACGGAAGTAAGAAAAATTAAAAAAAAATCTAGAAGCTTTCTTAATTTCTACGCTTTATGGTGAGAGAATAACATAGCCTCATGGGTTTGTTTCTTTTTTGTGAAAAAATAAATTAAAAATATGAACAAAAATATAAAAATAAAAAATGAACGCTTACCTCAACCCTCAGCTCTTCCTCATGCTCCGGAACCTTTGCCGGATCCTGCTCTTGCAGGTACCTGTAAAACCGCGGGACAATATGACGATCAATCTGTATACGGGAAAATTATATTCCCGAACTGTCGCGCCGCTACCGAAAGTGGTAGCGGTACGAGTGAGAAATGGAATGAACAATGTTAGTCGTTGGAATAAGCTTTTCAGCTACAGCTTTGCATGCGCTGGTAGCGGATAGGGTAGGTAAGGATGGTTACAAGGAAGGGGAGGGTATGAAAGATGCAAGAGGAATCAGATATATGCAATGAGCATCGAAAAGAGTTAAGAGAATAACAAAAATAAATAAAGAAAGAAGCTCTAAGGAGCCGGCGTCGGTAGTTTGGTGTGGTTTGTGTGGTTGCGTTGGTTCAGAATGAAATTGTGAGGAATGAGAAGGGGAAAAAAAGGCAAGAGGTAGGGAGGGAACTCACGTGATCGCACCATAATCGCGAATTGGCCCGGATTTGGGGATGTGGTAGGAGTAAGGGTTGGCCGACGTGGAGATCCTCAAGCTGGATATGGAAGATGAGTTTTGTATCTGTACATAGATCTCTAGGTGGGCAAGGTGAGAGGAGGGAAGGTTGAGTGGCTCCTTACATATTCCAGAAGTACGGTGCTTTCATAGCACCCCCAACTAAAAGAAACTATTAGTTTAGGAGGACAAGCAATGCAGGGCTTTAGATGTAAGGGTTCCATGCAGATCCAAATCACCAACTGAGCCGAAAGTGGTAGTGTGATACGTACTCTCCGTGTTTAAGTGCTGGTACCAGCCCCCGCGGGTTGATTTCAAGGAGGTTGGCGGGCTTCTTGTAAGGGTCTACTTCGATGTATTGGTAGTTTATGCCTTTGACTTCCAAAGCGATCCAGACACGCTTTTGGATGTTAGAATATGTTCCTGCGAGAAGAAAGGGGGAAAGACTACTAGTACCTGTGCAAATGGACTGTATTACATGCAACAGATCCCCAGTTCATTAGCTTGGACTCCTACCGTAGAGCACATCACATCAATTGATCAACGATGAGAGGGGTCCCAAGGGGAGTTAACGGTTCACTTTCTTCCAATTCCACCATCTACCCTCACACAGCGACCGTCCAGCCTCCAAATCTATCCCAACAAACAACAAAAACTCACCAAAAACAGCTACTAAACAACTTCAAGTCGTTCGGCTTCGAGTGTCTTTTCACCGTCTGCAACGCGAGCCCGGACGCTTTCTTGTGGTACGTCTTCTGTTGGGCCGTGGTCTCCGGCATAGCGAGGCGGGGGAAAGAGAGGGCGGCGAGTTAGCAGGTCTTGCTTGTTATTTTCACAAAGGAAAGTTGTAGGCAGAGTAGTAGATTTGGGATGTAAATTGGGAGAAAGGGGGAGAGGACGTCGAGGAATTGATGGGATATGCTGCCAGGGGGATAGGCGTGCGTTATCGTAGGTTTAAGGTAGGTCAGGTAGTATGGTAGAGTTTAGGGTGGTGGTGGCGGAGGGGGAGGGGATGTTAGGATAGGGAAAGTTGGACACGGAAGTGGAGGACGGGCCGCGGGTCACGTGACTTGGAATATCGGGGTAGATGGAGGGGGTGAATAGGGCAGAGTGATGACATGATGGCTTATACGCCGATGGATGCCGATTTTTGGCGAAAGTGAAAGCTGCCCCACCTCAAGGTGAGGCGGCGACTGTGGGTAGATAGAAGCGGTGAGATGAGATGTGGGAATCGTAAACGAACGGCAGATAGCCACCACCATCATCACTCTATAGCCCTACAGACAAAACATGAAAACTAAAGAACCCCCCCCCCCCCCCCGCCGAAAAATAAAAACTCACCTGCACCTTCTTCAACTCCTTTTCCATCTTCAATTGCTGCCTCATCACGCTATTCCTCTTAATTCTATCACTCTCCTCTAACGTGTGTCTGTGAAACTCGCCCGCATTCGCTCCGCCCGCCCCGCCGCCGCCGCTTCCGCTCCCGTCGTCCGTCCCTACCGCGACCCCGCCTACAATCTCACGCTTCACGCGCTCGACCGTGAACGTGCGGACCGGCGCTGTCGTCTCGATGACCTTAATCTTCATCTCGCAGAGGTCGCGCTCGCGTGCGGTGCGCTTGCGCTTCTTCTTGTTGGGATCCTGGTTCACGGGGGTGCCCGGGGGCGGCCTTTGAGGCGGCAGTCGTAGTAGTGCGTGACGAAGGGACCCTTTTTTGATTTCTGCGTCGAGCGGTGGGACCTGCAGTGGCGAAGAAGACATGTTGGCACGTTGCTTTTCGGATAGGGTCATGGTGCATGGTAGGGCAGTGGGTTTGGGGATGTTTGGAGATGGTGGTAAGGGGGTAGAGCGGCGAGGGACAAGGGGAGAAAGGGTTGTTTACCAAACGTTGTCGATATACGGCCAATACGTATTCCACCTACATTGAGCGGGTAAAATCGCCACACAGATGACGGCATTAGCCAATCTCGTTCAAGCAGGGCATTGAAACAAGCTTCCCCCCCCCACACTTGATCCGCCTTCACGCTACCCCAGTCCCGAGAAAAACTTTATTTTATTGCGGGTGAAGTAGAGGTGGGGCCCCATGGGCGGGGGGGTAGCGGTAGGTGGGTGAGTGGGTGGTGGGGTCAGGGCGTATGAAGCAGCGAGGCGAAAGAAGGTGCGGAAGGTAAAATATACTCACTCGTCCTCCGACATCAGAATCGTCCCCTCAACAACAAACAACTTCCTTCGCCACTCATCCAGGTCCGGTGGCGGCTGCGGAGGGATAGTGCCCATTTGCTCTAGCGAGACGATGGGCATAGAGATATCTTCATCCATTCTCTGGTTGGTTGGTTGCTTCGCTGTTATTGTCGATTCTGGACTCGCACCCGGTAGTCTACACAGGGAGCTGGCAGGTATCTTGTTGCGTTAAGAATCAATCAGAAGTGGGGAAGTTGCAGTCTCGAGCCGGGGTGTTGTTATTCTGTTATGTAGTTGTGTTTTTCGCGTTGCAATCGTGTGACGTTGATGTTGCGCTGTCGTTATGATTTCACAAAAGGCTCCCAGGTTCCAGTCTTCAAGGTTCCTGCTCCTCGGCGCGGGAACATAAAAAGAAAGAAAAAAGAAAAGGGAAAGGAAGAAAATTCCCAAGCTTCGATTCTGGCCAAATTCGACTCCCAGATTGGTAAGGACCACTGCTTCCTGTGCTGGCTTCCACGCAATAAACAATCCGAATAGAGTTGGTCCTTCAATTCCTCCCTTCTATCGCCGCTGATATATCGCTTTTTTACCTGTCTCTCGTTACCAACCCAACTCCAAAAAACCGGACCGGAAAATAGAGGACTCAAAGCAAAAGCTTTGGATTCAAGGATCAATCACCGCGGAGCAAGATCATTCCCAGCAATAGATCGGTAGCTAAATCTCCCACCCCTCCCGTCGTAATGAGTAACGCTGCAGTCTAAACAGGCGTTAAAAAAGCAATTCCTCAGTACCCCCCTCAGTAGTGCCCCCTCCAGCCACCCCCGGCAGCCTCAACGGCAACGGAAAAATAGCAGGACAACACATAACGACAGAACAGCTCGACAAGATAATAATTTTATCAAAAACAACTAAAAGAACTGCTTATCCAAGGAGTGTCTAGATATGTATAAGGAAATATGTCGAATAGATGAACGTGCAAATAACATAAACAGCAAGTCGAGATGAACAAGAATGAGACGTTGAAAGCAATTGGCCAATTTTGCCCCACCCGTTCTCATCGGAAAGTGGGGTACTGATTTTCGAACACGATGGACAATCCATCACACCACGACTTGCATGTGAAAATCAGAAAACTGAGCCCATCACCGCGTAAGTCGCGATAAAAGTTCATGGAATGCGCACCAAGGGTATCGCCAGTAAAGAGATGTTGGAAATAAATAAAGAAATAGAAATATGAAAATAAAATTGTTCAATGATTCTCCACTTTTTCAACACTCGGGCAAATTGCCAAAGCCACGCATAGATAGTAGTAATCAAATTACCGCGAACGACAAGTAACGATAAACGGCTCGCGCTTGCCCTGATAGTTCTGCCCCTGTGCATTACTAGCTTCGAACGTTCAACTCTCCCCCAAAACTAAAATTAAACAAACAAACAAACAAGCAAACACCAAGGAGCATCACTAGCTCATCACCAATGCAGCACTAGCCCTCATTTCCATCTTGAGAAAAACAGCAAGTAGAAAGCAGAAAGCAGCATCAATATATGTGACTCCATGAACGGAATTTTTCTCGATAAAACAAGCGTGCACAGAACATAAAAAAAGTGTTGAAAGGAACTGAGGTTACTGTACCTGTTATTCACGGACCCTTTCACCTCTGCAAAGCTCCTCTCGAATCCTTCTCAAGTGGCCCTCAACTCTCAAACTTGAACTCGCAACAGAATTCGCCTTTCACCGTCTACTTACGTAGTGCGCTTCGTTATTTCGTTCGTTTACTGCTTGCTCCAGCCAGGTCCTGGCTTCAGCTTTCTCGCTTAGTGTACCAATCTACCAACCCACACCACTGGCTCTCGCTCGTTTACCCCCTTCACCAGTTGGGACTCGATGCTGGCGATGATACGCTAGTCTTTCCACCTAGAGACTCTGCACTTCCCCCGGCGTTGCTGCTCTTTTGAATCTCAGCGTATCAGTCCAGTTTGATGCAAATGTTCGCTTCGTTTCGCTTTGCTTTCGCGATAGTGTATCCTTTTTCTAATAAACTTATCGCTAGCTCCCTATCCTGCAGTGGTACTCTGGTTGTCCCAATCGGCGCACCAGGCACCCCGGCGAGGGAGGCTTTCTTTCCTCGAGCAGAAACCCAAAAGAGCAGCGAAGCAGACAAAACCCGTATGTAACAATGTTATGGCTGGGTGAAAGGGCGGCAAGAAGGGAAAAAAAAAAAGAAAAAAAAGCGAGCGAGGGAGAAACGTTTTGTTAGGTTGGGGGGCGGCGACCATTAAACTTACTGATGGATCATTGCGAACGTGACAGGAATTGTGGGGGAGGAAAGGGGGATGATCAGGCCTGGCTATGGCTTAGCGTGGGTTTTGATTGGGAAAAACTGGGCTGATACAAAGATCATAGTAAAGCTACTTCTGTGCGTATACTTGTAGAGTACATACATTTACTAGCGGTGCCCCCGCCTCCCGACCGTGAGGCGTGGTGTAGCGAGCGGTGAGGTGGCTGCCCCCCCCAACAGGCCGTATCATAGACAGAGATACTTGGGAGAGGACCCCACTCGCTTCGCTCGGGGGTCGATTCATTGTGAGGGGGGTGTCTGCCGCCAAGGTGTGCCATACACATGTAATGAGGAGCCAATGATATTTTTTTTTGGTGGCGAAGGCTCAGTACATAATAGAGATTACCTCTCTACATGAGCGAAAGTTGGAGTGGGGTAATTGGGTAGTTGGGCGAGGTGGGAACCACCTCATGATGGACATTTAAACAATTGTAAAAACCCTTTATAAAAGCGCTAGGAGTGTTGTGTTTACTAGGATGCGTTAGGAATGGGTATTCAATGTGTTGGTGGGGCCATTGCCTTCTTTGTGATATGATATGTGACACAGTGCGCGCGCGAGAATCTCTGATATATGAGCCAGCTTCTTAATGTTGCATTGGATCATAGCATGCTGTACTTGCTCCTGTGCTTTGATATCAAAACTAATGCAGGCCCCTCTCCCCCACAATACGCCACGCCACGCCAACGCCAACGCCAACGCCAACGCCAATGTCAACGCCACGCGAATCCGGGGAAAAGCGAACAGGCTGATAAGTTATCCCTTCCATTGTTAAACCACTCCAAATTTACTGCTTGTGTAACGAGGCCAAATCCTAAACGGAGTGTATAAAATTACTAAGCAAAAGTCTTGGTGATCGCCGATTTCTTGGCATCACGAAGTGCTTGTTGCGCAGCTTCAATTATCCATATCTCTACAATGCATAGCTCAATTTCAGAACTTTGATCTGCAATTTGTAGATTTATGCCTCTAGAGTGATGAGGCCAGTCATGAGAGTAGTTGTTGTAACGGAGGTGGTAAACGCAGAGAGTTACCGTCCGCCAGGCCAAAAATACACTTGACTAGCGATAGTCGCTAGTCCTCTGCGTAGCTCATATGATATAGCACTCATTTATGCGACTGCGACGCCTTTTTGCTGTCGCATATCGCCTGCGTCGTATATGCGCGCGTACTAGTACATTTACCGACCGTCTGCCTACGGTTGCGGTGACCCCGTAGTCAATTATATAATGTAGTCAACTGACAAGAGGAGTTATAGTCTCTTTACAAAACAGTGCAGCTGTGTGCTAGGAAAAAATGTTTAGTGACTGATCAATTTCACTATAACTATAAAAAAAAAGGATATTGAGCCAATCCTACTTCATATTTTTAATATTTTTTCTGTGGTGTTGTGAGCTCTGTAGAAAATCATGTTAATCACCGAATGCAATTTTAACCCTCGAATTGGCAATTTTGTATGGGAATTTTGAGATCTTGGAATTCATTAGTGTTTGCGATTTTTCTATAGTCCCAACTTCCGTTCTGCAACTGGAACTATAAAGTTTAAGGTATTATTTCCTATATAAAAAAACCTCATTGCTGCTCTCATTTATTTGATAAAGCTATAGGCTTCATAAAAGTAGCAGATTTTTGTAAAGAGTGCCTAATGACCAAGATAATATGTTACTGCAATCCTGCTGCATAAGTAGAATCCTATACTATACTATTGTTCTATATAGCCTATATACTGTACCATGATCAGTTCAAGTTGTACTAGACAGAAAAATAAGTATTTGGACAGGGGACAAATGCATATTTATGCGCCATGCAGTATTCGGCAGAAACTAGCCATATTTTCGTATGCTTGGCAGTAAAGAATAGGTGTAAAAGTCCAAATTCATTATGTCAGCTGTCCAAATTTCATCACGTCAGCTGTCCAAATACTTTCTTACATAATGAATTTGGACACCCTATCACGAAATTTGGACTGTCTTATGGCTATCACCAGCCAAGCATACGAAAATATGGCTAGTTTCTGCCGAATACTGCATGGCGCATAAATATGCATTTGTCCCCTGTCCAAATACTTATTTTTCTGTCTAGTAAGCAATTTTCTTCCTCCTTGGACTCCATCGCTGACAGCGCTCAAATCACAATCACCAAGACTTTTGCTTAGTAATTCTATATCAGACTATGATATTACCCAGAATTCGGTTTATGCAAAAGTAGGGAAGGGAAATTCAAAAGTTGACCTTAGCGAACCCAGCTCCGCGCTCACTCAGCACAAATGAAATTGATACCATTAGATAGCTCCAGAACTCCTCTATTGAAATATGCCACCTACAAACCTTTAGCTGCTCCGGGCGTTGAGATATCGCTGTTGGACGAAATCGTTCAAGTCAGATTTGAATGCCCCCTATTATTTAAATGCTTTGAAGCCCAGACATTGAAAGCAAGCAAAAAGCGTTGATTGTAACAGCGAGCAATAAATTATCAAATTCCAGCGTTGACATCAAATTTCTAATTTTCGTGTGAAGCCGTAAAACTAAACTTGTACTCTACTTACCTATAGGCGCTTTCAGATCATCATTATCATTAAAATCATCCAAACATAGACATATACCCATCCTCCTCCCGCACCCCCCTATCCACACCGTATACATTCGTTCCCACCACTGCCTGAACTGTCTACCCTTATCCTCCTCTAGTTTTAAACCTTTATCCAACTTTCAACAATTATATATTCCCATGATTCCTCTAATTCTAATACCCGTTACTAGTAATCAAGTACTTGTACTACATATTTATCTAAGACTCAAGTCGGCCAAAACTTCATACAAACCTACACAGCACATATCCACACTTACTACACTTCTAATCCTTTTATATCACCATGTGTGATCGCGGGCCGGCCAGCCTGAGAAATTACGCTGCCCTCCAGCCTCTCTTTCTGGAGTCTCAGATACCCTTCCCGCCTGTTAAACACATACAGGTTATACATACTTACTCCCTTTACAAATTTTCCTTTTTTTTGCTTTGTGTGGTGGGGGGGGGGGGGTTGAAAAGTTCAAAGTTCAAAGTTCAATTTTGAATTAGGTATATGATGATAGACTTTCATGCTCACGCTCAGCCACATACTAAACATAGCAGGGTAACCCCACATGCACCTCCCGACAAGTTTGCACTTGGCGGTCAAATTCTGCAACTTAGCAATGCCTTGAAGCGCGAATTATCTCACCGCGCAGCAAAAAAGTATTACTTGCTTTAAATCCACTTGTTATAGACCTGCAAAGTCCCAGTACTTGTTGTCTAACATGATATATATGTAGATAGCTCAAAGCATCGGGTCACCGTGAACGTTGAAAATCAGTGGCTCGAAATTCGAACGCACAGCTAGCTCGCATACATATCAGACAAAGCTGCACTTAGCTTTACCTATTACTTTTGTAACTAACCTTAAAATAACACTACTATAATTCCCCGAGCAGCAGCCCAGCGCAGCCCAGCATAGCAACGTAACTTCAAGGCAGCCTGCCTCACATTTCACCGAGCCGGACCAAAAGAGACTTGAGAAACGGACATAGAGGAAACACACCACCATTCGATAAGGTTTAAGGGAAAATTTTCACGACAAAGAAAAAAGTTAATGAAGTAAATACAAGAAGTTGGGGGGAAAAAGAAACGAAAATAAAGGTACAACCCAACGAAAAAAAAGGACAATGAAATGAAAATGTAGATGCGATTATCGAAATGCATTTAAGGTATCAGAAAAGCAACAGGCTTAAAGATATCGGTGCTAAGATACACCAGTCGGATTATTTTGCTCCGCAGAAATGATGAGAGGATATGTAAGATTTTGTGCGCACATGTGCAAGGAAGGAAAAGTGAAACGGTATATAGTAAGACACACAGAGTCAAAAAGCCATGCATAGGAAACCGAAATCCAGCAGTATTGAAAGTCGAAAAAAGGTAAAAAGCTTGAGTTAGATATCCATTAAAACCGACCAGCTGGACGAACAACAATGACAATTAGCTTGTTGCACACAATCAATCCAACCAATAATATCCCAAACCGCAAAAAAAAAAAAAAAAAAAAAAAAAAAAAAAAAAAGGGCGAAAGTCAAACACAATCCGATATATCCCACCCTGAGATACTAAACAACCGAGAGAAAGAAACCACCTGCTCCGTATTCCCATTGGCCTAGACATGTCACAAGAAAAAAATACAAAGAAAAGCAAAGGAGGAAATATCAGATCATAGCGTACAGCTCTGTCTGCTCGGTCGTCAATGTCTGAGATTGAGCCAGCTCACATCGTCTACCGGTTGATAAGCTTTGTTACTTTGATTCCGTGCAGGAACCCCTCCGTTGCGGCTGCTTCCTGGTTCGTCCGGATACACAGTTACAGCACTCTCAGGGTAAACGCTACTGGCCCGGTTCTTTGTTAAGACCCCCCAGCCTCTAGGACTATTCTGCACCTGATATCGAGTATTGTCCGCACCAACAAATCCAGCACTGTTGCCCGTAGGATCCCACGTCGACTTTTCAACTATGCTTTCTGGTATACCGCTCGAGTAACTGCTTGCTCCTATACTCGAAAATGATGCATCCGACTTTCTACGCCCGCGGGTCTCTGTAGAGAAATGCTTTGCGCTGACATTCAAATTCGAACCAGGAAGGTCAAGCACTAGCCCTTGTGAGCGTATCGAGCTGTGACCCTGGCTAACTGGTTGAGCTTGTCCATCAGTTGTGTATGGGTATTGGCTTATTGAGTTGGTAGTGTCGTAAACTGATGATCCAGCAGCAGAATAGGCCCTTGATGGCAAATTTACTAGATTGGTTGCACTGTTGCCTGAGAAATATTTACTCCACCCTGAACCGCGTTGTTGTGATCCCGGCGGCGGCATTTCATCCACTACATTGCTCTCCTTCATGAAGCCAAGCCCACGATCCTGAAAGCTCATTTTAGACCGCTCAGTATTGCTCCTTCCTAGATTTGCTTTCCACTGGATCTTCTTTCGACGAACAAAGAACATAATGATTCCAAGAATTGCCAGAAGCCCAACTATTGAACCAAGGACGATGAAGAGTAGCCGAATGTTGTTGGGCTTCCCTGAACCACCTGAAGAGCCTGCTGTTGCTGTTGCTGATGCTGATGGCGTATCCGTAGGCATCTCCTGTGTTCCATCAGGATTCAAATCACCATCATCTACCACAATTTGACCGCCCTCCTGGAAAACAGCTGTTGGATTCTCCCATAGGTTCTGCCGACTATTGAAGATGCACAATGGGGATTCCTCGTTACCGCCAGTAAAAACCAGTGTAACCCCGTTAGATGTAATGGAAAAGTCTTTCTCGGTGCCCTCTGGTGCATAAGTCCCATTATAAGTTGGCCAGTTTGATTCTGTGAGTCCGAGGGTGCCGCCAAACGAGCCATTATTCTCAGGAGAGACAAAATCACCATTGGCGTCCTTCACCTTGGTCCGCACAAATTTGACTGGTGAAGTCGACAAGTCAAAGGTCAAAAGCATCCTACTACCATCATCGCCATCCACTAATGTAGCACCTGCCTGTCGTGATGGAAGCCCTTCCTTCAATGGAATACCCAAGTCTCTCCATCCTGCCTTCGGGCTGAATATGCGAAGATTGTTATTCTGTGAACTTCCTCCAACGATTAGTGCTCCATCGACTCCCCAGGGTAGTAGAATAGGCGCCAGCAAGGGCTGTGTCTTGTCGGCCGCTATGGAGGTAATCGTGTATGGCGCTTGTGTCTTGACCAGAAATGTCATTGCACTGGGCGTTTCCTCATCAGGCCATCTTGTTCCAGAAAACAAAAAAAATCTCCTGACTCTCCTTCAGGTAAATCGCGCCGACATTTGTCAAGTTGTAGGCAATAGGATCAGGTGTTTGTATCATCTCCCACTTTTGCGTCTTGAAGGTATACTTTTGTATTCCCATATATCCATTTTCCGGTACCATCGTTGTGTTGGCCGACTTTCCACCCACAATGAATAGTGCCTCATCTGGTGTATTTTGGTCAACATGAACACATATAGCTCCTTTCGTCCCAAATTGTAACGGCAACTCCTCCCATTTACTTCCTTGATTCAGATCAAGAGATTGAAAAGCCGTTTCTGAAAATGTATATAGCGTTCCATTAGCCAGAACGGAGCAATGCTGCCCCAGAGGCTTTTTGGGAAGTGGTACAATATATCCTCCAGTCATGTTGATTTGAGGTTTGAGGTTGTTTTGGCTGATGTTTATTGTTTTTGATTCTGCTCCCTGTGTTTTGTTCTACCTCGTTGTCCGTCAACTCAACACTCCAATTCAGACAATTCCTCGATATTAGATAGCCCCAATTCCTAAAATATAAGGAGATCACCGGTTGCCTAGTGCATAGGATTTCTATTTCTCTTCTGCATGAATGTATTTAGTCTCGTGCGCACTTCACTTTGCTGTTTCTGCGACAATAGACAAGGCTACCACCTACCTCAAAGTCCAACCCACATGGCACATTCCCTTTCACGGGATTGCCCAGGATTATGCAAGCTGCTTACTGAAAAGCAGGATGCTACTTTCTTTGTATTTAGGGCTAAGATTTTGAAGAATAAACCAAATGATGAAGAATGTTCTGCCTTGCCGCTTACTATAACAGTAAAGTAAACAATGTAGGCCCCGAGGATGTATGGTCTGTCAAACTGAGTCGGATGGTAATAATTTGGGACAACGGAATCAAGTGATTCAAGATGATGATGGTGAGGAGTGCAAAGAACGACAGAACGAAGCTAGCGGCACGATATGGCCTGCTTCCCAAAGAAGAGGGATTGGTCAGGGAGGGAGGGAGGGGAGGGGGTGTGCGGCGTTGTGGTGCCGCCCCGTTAATTAGAAACACACTCCTTCTCCAGGCCAGGCCTAAAGTGTCCGCAAGACAGAAACTTGCGGGTGAATTGGCAAAATAGAGTTGCGTGAGTTGAGAAAATGAAAAGCCACGGGCTTAGCGAGTGAGTTGGGACAATGGAAGAGTAATGGAACCTTCGAACGAGAGAAGGAGGGTTTCTGGCTGGGGGGGGGGGGGGGGATGAGGGGGGTATCTGACAGACAAAGGGAGGATGGAACAAGCACGTAGATGCAGCGGGCGCCACGCAGCTGCAGGATAAGGTTCACACTGGGTTTGGGTGGGAGGAGGGGGCTGACTTCAGCAGGTGAGACAATGAGAGGGAGCGGGGGAGGGGGGGGGCAAAGGGTCTCGCGTGAGCAACAATTGGAGCGGGGCGAAAGAAGGGGGAACGCAAAACAGCGGGATGGTATGATGGGGCTGGCTGGCTGGCTGGCCGGCCGGAGGGGAGGGAGGGGAGGGAGGGGAGGGGAGGGGAGGGAGGGGAGGGGAGGGAGGGGAGGGGAGGGGAGGGGAGAGAGGGCGGGGAGGGGAGGGAGGGAGGGGAGTGGCCTCGGGGACGGAGGCTGCCCTCTGCCCTCTGCCCTCTGCCTTGCCCTGCCCCCTGTGGTTGCGGGCGTCCGGAGGGCAGCGGGCGTATGATAAGCAGTCGGCAAGCAGATGTAGCAGGCCGTCCGCCAGCCGCAGCGCCGCCGCCGCGAATGCCTCTTCACCTCTGCCCGCGGTGTCGGCGGCTGCGTGCGGATGGGGGCGGGGAGGCCAGCCGGCACTTGCGCTCGCTGCTGGCCCAGCCCGCATCCGGGAGCATGTATGGGCCAGCTGCCGATGCCTCTCTGCCCCTCTGCCCCTCTGGCCCAGCTCCCCTCCGAGTCTCGTAACCAGACGCTGACTACTCCCTCCCCTCCCCCTCCCTCTCCCCCTCTCCCCCTCTCCGCCCACTCGTGTGCACCTTCTCAGTCTGGCGCTCTCATGCTGCGACACGCTTAATGGAAACCGGCACGCCCGCTGCGCAAGAGGCAGGCCACATCAGCTCAGGGTCGGTAGGGTCGGTTGCGGGCGCGAGGTGACCGCCCCCCGTAGCTGCGCCAGCACGGGACGCGAGCAAGCAGCGACCAAGCAGCGACCCTGCGCCCGCAAATGCTCGGCAGGGACAGGCCGCTAGCATAACCCAGCCAGTCCCGCTGCGGCTGCAGCACAAGGGCCCGTCAGAACCCCTCCCTCCCCCTCCCTGCGCCCATGCTCCCACACCCTACATATCCATAGCCTGTCTCAGAGCCTGCGCACCATTCGCCGCAAAGGGTAAAGCGCCAGAAGCTTGGCGTATGGGTGAGAGAGGTGCACGGAGAGGGCCTTCCGATGTTTCTGCGCCTTGCCTCAGAAATTCACAACCCCCCCCCCGCCAGGCGGCGACAACATGTGGAGCACTTGCAGGTTCCGTGTAATCATACTGTATCTATGACCATACACGCTAGAAGGTCCATATATTAGTACTCGTGTCCACTGTTCGGTGCCGTTGGCGACAGAGAGCAATACATCCAGAAAAATGTCAACTTCTGCACCGAAAAAGGAAATTGAGTAAGGCGGCAATCTCAATCACGGCCAATATTCGACTCGCGTTCAAGGTACTGGATACTTCCTGTCGCAACTCTAATAAATTAGTTGGCCAAAAGGCAACCATCACTTGCGTCCGCCACCAGCGTGGTGAGATCAGCAGTGCAAGCTAACACACATTGAGCTGCTCTAAATATCCCAGTCGACCCTGCAATTAACTGGCCAGCGCCTGGTTACGAGACTAGCCAAGGTCCATGAAAAATGTCAGGAACTATGGAACGACAAACAAAATAGGAAGCTACCATAGCCGAATGCAGACGTCTACTTACTCACACATTTACAATTAATGAACCAGGCGCTGAGCTACCTAGTCAATATATATTTCCAAACATTTGCCAGAGTTATTGCGCAGTTGTTGTTGTTGTTGTGCTTGACAGCTCATTGAGTCTTGGTCCCTCTAAATACCCGCAGACTTAAACAAATGTCTCTCATGGGCCAGGCAAAAAGCCTGCCCCGTCACCTTCGTTAAACATAATGCGATGTGATGTGTTGTAGATCAATGATCTTCATCGTGTTGCTCCCTAGAAGTTTCCCATTCCAGATCTTTTGCTGCGCCGGATCGCCTTACCTGACCACCTGCAAGCATCTGCATGTGCAGGTTCCTTTGTGGATGTTTCAATGTCAGTAAATTCATTGGACGAGGGCGTAATTGGCCCCCCAATTTTTTTTTTTTTTTTTTTTTTTTTTTTGTTTTCCCTGAAAACGAGGGCAGTGAGTACTGTAATCTCGATATCTCATCGCATGTCCAATAAAGAACTGTTACTATCTTGAATTTCCTTACCGCAGAAACCAAGATGACTATCAGATGTTTGGCGAAACGAAACTTGCTCGCTAAATTTTGGCGTCGAGCCTTCCGCTAGCTATGCGCGCGAGCTTGTGACCGTACAAATATGAAAGTACAGTACTTCTGTGCATTTGGAATGCATTCGCTAGCCTCAGATCGGTGATAAATTGCATGATGGCTTCTGTGACCTTACCAAGGTTTTGCCGCATCCCGATAGAGAGAGTTAGAATTGTGCGACTGCAAAGGGAGGATTTAACCCACGAACGAATCCAAGTGTATACTGTTTAGTGTTGACCACCTGATTTCTATCACAGGGCCTCAAGTTACCCCGACCTGGGAATTGTTACATGGTAAAGTTGAATTCCAAACTTATGCGGAAACAACTTCTGCGCACATGACATGTCATGTCAAACAAGTAAGTATCGAAAAGGTCAGAAATATCTATATGTAGGTCTCCTATTGTACCCTTTGAATTACCTTTTGCAAGCAACCTATTCCAATGCGCTTATTGGCCAACTGGACCGTCGATCATTCTGTGACAAGACTGGTCTATACAAGCTGCAGCTGTGGAAAGAAGGTTTCCTAGGACGGAAGCCGAGTGTCACGTGCTCATCTTGGCTGCAATACGTTACCCTCAACTTACCCCACCCAAACTTCACTGGTCCCCACAGCACAAATATTGACTAGCCTACCTGCAATGCCCTTTAACGAGATCACTGCCACTCCTTCAATCCCTTTCACAACTCACTGCTATGCTCCTCCCTCCGACTCTCCACCTCATCCCTTCCAGTTCCTCGACATCTTCCACCCGACCCCATCCCCCTCCCCAGATGCTCTTTGGTTAATGTAAGCTCCCTTTCCCAAGTTTCACCTGGTGTAGCTTCTAGCTTACTGTAACACCTAATCTAGCTTCATCCACGGCGGCGCCTGGCGCGATCCCACCCAACTCAAACCCATCGGACACCCCCTCTTAACCCATCTTCTCACTTCCCCGACTCTGTCCTCCACCCCCGGCGCCCTGGCCGCCGCATCCTTCGATTACCGCCTCTCCCCACACCCTGATCACCCCCTCCAAACCACCCTAATCCATATGTCATCCACCCGTCGCACCTCCACGACGTCCTCTCCGCGCTCAAGTACCTCAAGTACCCAAAGTGCGTGCTAATAGGACATTCCGCGGGGGCAACCTTGGCACTCCAGGTCCTCCTCTCCTCTGACTCCGGCTTCCTCCCCACACAAGGGCTAAAGAATATCAAAGCGATAATTGGAATCGAAGGAATATATTCCCTCCCCGGCCTACTCGACGAGTACCCTTTTTATCATTCATTTCTCGAGGGGGCGTTTGGGCCACCTCCAACGGATAATGTGATGGCGGAAGAGAAGAGCCATGTGTGGAACACCGCCTCCCCTGCTTCTGCCTCCCACCGCAAAGTTTATGCAGAGTATCTTTCCTCTGGGGGAAAGATTGTCCTTATACAGAGCTCGCAGGACGAGTTGTTGTCGGGTAGGCAAACGCGGATGATGGAGAAGGTGTTGGAGGGACTAGAGAGATGGGAGACGGCAAGAGGGGAGTTTGGAGGACATGATGAGGTAGTACAAGGGGGAAAAGGGGTGGTATGGAGTTTGCTTGATAGGGTGGTGGGAGAGGTGTTGAGGGAGGAAAGAGCAAAGTGAAAGAAGTGAAATTTTAAATGTAGAGAGCGAAGAGGGATTTGGTCACTAATAACTTAAAGTATGACCTTTGCGAAATTTAGTATGGAGTTTTATTTGCCACAGGATAGAAGAGCTATTCAAAATCTATTACTTTTTTTCCCTTTTACCAGCGTATCAACGTCCAAGGTACAAAGAAAGCAAAATAATAATAATAATAATAATAATAATAAAAACAATAAAAGAAATGAAAATAAATAAAAAGAAAGCCCACTTGTATAAATTTCATTTTTGTTTATCTCCGCCATGCCTTTCTCTTATCACAGAATGCCCTTTTTGGTATGTGTTTGTTTTTGTTGACGCTTATTTACCATACTGAACCATATCTTAACCCAACCTACTTGTAGCTTTAACCTTTTTGGCTTCTTACCGTGATCGCGCCACACTGCACTCTTCAACTACACATAATGGAAAAAACTAGAGACATAAAACATCATCACATGCATACAGTACCAAATACAACTCCCTCGGCTTACCTTGCTACCCTCTGCACAACTATGCCAGCACATTCGCCGTCTCCCACCTTCTCCTCGCCACCTTCTTGAATTCCTCCACCGCCTGTTCGCCCACCTTGACCTCCTTCAACAGCTCTAAACCCTCGTTCACATCCTTCAACTCGTACGTGTCGTTCAAGCCCTTCGTGATACTCTTTATCACCTCCTTCGCCAGCTCATCTGGTGACACTGTGCCGAGAGCGAACTTTGCACGGAGAGCTGCATTGTCGAGAGGAAAGGTGTCAGCAATTAATCTAAATATTTGGTTAAGAAAGGTGGGGCCACGGGATAGGGTGGGGGGAGGGATACCACCGCGCAAATGCTGAGGCGTGTCCTTGTGTTTAGTCAAGTATTCGTTGTTGATGGATACTAGATCGGTGTCTTTGGACGGAAGCAGGACGCCGTAGAATTCCGAGTCAATGATGGTCTTGACTTCAGAGGGTAGCAGGTCGGGGGTGGAATCCACTTGTTGTAGGATTAGTGTGCTTGTATTCTTAAGTGGAGGAGGATGGTACTTTGGGGGTTGCAGAACACTTACCAGCCTTCTTATACCGAATAATCTGTCCATGCAGTGTCGGGTCTTCCGGGTCAAGCTTTGCCGCAGCGCGCAGACAAGAAAGCGCCCTCAAGTACTTCTTCTTCCTCAAGAAAACCTCAAATCCTACTAACTGAACCTCCAGCCTCTTTGGCGAAAATTCCAACAGGGGTCCCAAAAATCTCATCACGTCCAGCAATGGATCCGCCGTTTGAGCCAGCTTGTTTCCTTGAGGGTCGTCATCCTCCTTCTTTGCGCCGTCCTCGCCCGACGGCGGAATCTTCTTCTCGTCTTTCCTTGCTGCGCGCTCGGCCACCTCCTTCTCCTGCTGCTTTTGTGCTTCCCGTCTAGCCTTCTTGAGTGCTTTCTTGCGGTCTGCGATGGAGAGGGAGTCAAAGTCAATGGCGCCTACACCGCCATTGGCAAGGGACCCGTGAGCGAGATAGGGCTTATCGGCGAGCTGCAGGTACACCTTGACCGCACCGACGGCGGCCCGAGCGAAGAAAGGATGGGAGCGGAGGGTGGTTTCCCACCGGATCATGTCAATGTAGGCGCGGATTTGGCCCTTGCGGAGGGAGAAGGAGTGGAAGTCAAATTGATCCTCTGTCCAATCCTCAAAAATCTTGGCATTATGTCAGTGCAAGGATTGAAAGAACGATGACTGGATATTTTACCTTCCAAATGGCATGATATCTCTTAAGTGCTAGTCCATACTTCTTTTGTCGAGCATAGGACTCACCGTCCTCCGTCAGAAACCAGACACATTGCATCTCTAATAAATCACCCAACGGCCCACCACTGGCTTCATTCTATATCATACCCTAGCATTAGCATACTCTATCACCAAAGGCTTTAAGCAGCTCAAGAGGGCACATTACAACGCACCCTTGTGAACAGACTCATAGTCCTCAACGCTTCCTCGCTACAATTATTCCTCAACTGATACTTCGCGCACTTGGTATTGATGAATCTGTCCTTGAGATCTAACTCCCTTGCCTTATTCATAATCTCCATAGCACCCTGGAGATCGCCCATATGCTTATGTATCCGCGCCATAGTCATGTGCAATTCCACTTTGTTCGGCGATGCCTCAATTGCACGATTGATGTATTCAAGCGCTTTTTTCGAGTCACGTGTTCGGAAGTGGTCGTAATGTTGAGCAAGGAAATAAAGCGTCCATATCAGTGCCTTTGCAGAGTCACCGTTTGTTTCCGACTTTGCGCTCTCTTGTGACTCCAGGAATTTGTGAACAAGTTCGGGGATGAGTGTACGCTTTGCCGGATCGGCATATAGGGCTCTAATGTTTGCAAATGTTGATGGCACCCCCCTTTCAAGTAAACTCTTAATGTATTCATCTGCAGCTGCCCTGAACTCCTTGCCTGTAGAATTTACATTAGCGATGCAAAACTACCCCGCGAACTGCAGTCAAATTTACCCTCTAGAAAGTCCAACGGAACACGCTTGGGAGAATCAGCCTTGGGGTATTTCTGCGCCAACTCGGCATACCTCTCCTTGAACTTGGCCCGCTCTGCGTCCTTGAGTTCCTCCCCCTTTGCCCAGCACTTTTCCAGCCCCGCATAGTACGCCCTACAATCGGGGTTCCTCTCAAGCAAGGCATTGTAGGCAGCCTCCGCCTCCTCCCATCGTTCTAGTTGCGAAAGGTACTTTGCCCTCGACTCCATGATACTCAGCTTGTCCAATGTAGCCTTCGCAATGCTCTCCAAGTGGTCCAATGCCCTTTGAATATCCCCCGATTCGGCGATAATAGAGTTCTTATACAAACCCGCCTCAGAATGCTCAACGTAGTCATGTGTTCCTTTTGGCGGCGGCTGCTTCAGGGTCCCCTCAAACTTGCTCAGAATATTCTCCGCCTCTGCAAGATTTCCCCCAAGATGATGCGCAATCGCCAGTCCCGTCCAATTCGCGCGCACCTGTGGCCTTCCCGCAAGAATCATCCTCCGGCTCTCCGCGTACCCTGTAAAATCCCGCATTTGAATCTGGAGATAGGCCAGGTCTCGGAGGATTTGCTGCGAGTCGGGCTCGATCTTGAGGGCGAATTTGTACGCTTTAATGGCCTCGTCGTAATTCTTGACGCTACGCCAGAGAAGGCCGTAGACGTGCCAGCAAACGTGGCTTCGCATGTCGTGCTGCAGGGCCTCTTTAGCGATGGCGAACGCTTCGTCGTGCCGGCCAAGGCAGTTGACGATGAGACCTTTCATCGCCAGGGTCTCTCCATGCTTGGGGTTTTTGCGGAGGATTTGCTGAATTCATAGGCACAGCGTCAGTTTAGTGAACTGCCGTAGAAGGGGTAATCTGGGAGTATGCGGGACTGGGGTGGAGGGATAGAGAGTGAGTACTTGCCTCTGCAGCCTTGAGACCCTTCTTGTATTGCTTTGTTTCATAATGCTTGAGCACCTGGCGGAAGAGGGAGGCATCCTTTGACGCCAATGGCGGCTGCTTCGAGCCCATGGTAGGGGTGGGGATGGTGTGAAGTGAAGAGTGTGTGTGGGGAGGGTGGTGAAGGGGGGTTGGCGGGGTGATTCTATGGGTTGCACAGAAGGGCTCGCAGAATGAATGACACCGCAGGAGGGCCTGACAGCTAGACAGTAGCAGTTGCGAAAAGATGGACGCGGGGGGGGGGGAGGGGGGGCGGTGCCTGTCCGCCGGGGCGTGGGCTGCTGTTGCGGAGGAATTGGAAGGGCTTCTGAGGCCGCGGTGTGCGTCGCTTTGCTAGAAGGGCTGGGCTGCACGAGCGAAGTTGTGGGCCGCCGCTTCTGTGCGCCAAGAGCCCCACGATTGCATATTGAGGGTTTGGTTCAGGCGTCCACCGCACTCCGCGGCTCGACACTCAGTGACGCATGCTTTGCTGCAGCCCATGGAGCAGCTGCATTCTGCGCGGAAAAGCGCACGAAAGGGCAGAATCACGTAAATGCTAGTAAAATATATATAAACATCCAGCGCAGCTTCGCGGTTCTAGTCTACAGCCCCGACATGCGTACCATACCGACCCCCCCCCCAACCCCCCCCAACCCCCCCCAAACCGTAGCTTCTCCATTCACTTTCGAGTACGAGCGGCGCGAGGCCGCCCCGGCCTCGGAGGTGGAGACACTCGCGTGCTGCTCTCCTTGTCTGTCCCAGCTTTGCCCTTCTTCTGCTGCGGCGCTGCTGCATCTTTTCCGCTCGCGGCTGCCGTCTTCCGCTTCCTGGAAGCTGCCGGTGCAGCAGTTTCCTTGCTCTCGGCTACTTCCTCCTTCGCCTTCTTTCCGCGCACTGCTTTGTTTGGCTTCTCTTCCTCCTCTCCCTCCTCCCCCTCCTCCTCCTCCTCCTTCGCAGCCTTCTTCCCTTTACCTCCCTTCTTCGTCTCCTCCCCAGCGTTAGCCATCCGCTTATTCTGCCCCATCTTCTGCACTGCTCGCACAAACGCACTGGTCCTCCCGCCCACGTTCACAAACTCAATCTTCTCCCCACTCGGCAGCATCCCTCCCCCGTTCTTTCCCTTATTCCACCTATGCAACATTAGCCAGCACTTCGGGAACCTCTCCTGTTCCGCTAACGTGTCTACCGCAATCCTCGTCACATTCTTAACACTGTTCAATAGCATCTCGATTTGCTCATCTGACAAGGTATTCGTGTATGCCTCAGGATGGATCTTTGCTTCATATAATATCTCGTCCCCAACCCAATTCCCAATTCCTGACAGCATCGCCTGGTCCAGTAAGAACCCCTTTACCGGCACTGCCTTTCTCCGGAGCTTAGAAGAAAACCACTCAAGCGATATATCCTCCTGTGCCGGATCTGGTCCGTTCGCAGCTATAGGTTCAGAATGCCGAATATCAAACCCCTCTTTCGGAGTGATAAGCCTAACACGTCCTAGCCTTCGCGCATCAACAAACGCAAACTCGTTGTCGTCCTCCTTGACAGAAAGGCTAAACTTAAGGAACTTGGGGGGCCACTCGGTCGAGACGGTGTCGGAGCGGTAGTGTGCTGCAGGGTCGTTCTTGATGTGGATCCAGCCTGTCATGCCACAGTGCATGACGGGGTGAGGGGGTTGATCCATCTCTAGCCTGTTGTATTGTCGTCAGAATTATCCTGTGCCCCCAATACTGTAAATGAGTACGCTGCAAACTCACCAAAAATACTTTCCCCATTGCTTTGCTGCCGACCCCATCCATCGTAAGCTTACTCCATCCGCCCGATCCAATATTTTGAATAGACTAGCTTAAGACATACCATCAACGACCCTCTTCCCCTTCATAACCTTCGTGAACTCCGCCGCCGTCGTGTCCTTGAACACCAGGGCATCATCGACGGCGTTCACACTCGAGATGGTCTTGCCGACGAGGTGGCTGTGCAGGCGGGAGACAATACGGGCGACTTCGCCGAGTTCGGGCATGTTGACTGATGTGACGGTAGAGGGGGGAGGGGGGTGAAGAAGGTGTGAATAGAAATTTTGGAGGAAGAATTGGGAAACAGGTAATGTGAATGGAAAATTAAGATTCAAGAATATATATAGATGGATGGATTTGCTCGCTGGGAGTGAAGCCGCTATGATATGTTTATAGGAACTCGTCCCAACCATACCAAAGGTGACTAGTTGAGCGCGGACGGACGCATAGAGTGGTTCACGCTCGAGAATGACAACATTACCGTAACACAGACTTACTGAGGAAGCAAGGGGCAGGGGTGCTGATAAAGTCTGTGTCATAGGAATAATAGGCCTGAGACAGTTTATCGGAAAGCTATTACTTGGGAGGCATGATGGGGCAATGATGACTTGTGTCTTAGGTTCTGTGGAGTAAATTCTATGATAAGCCTACCGGATGTTTGGATCCCAAAATTCTGAGTGTTAGGGGCGATTTGAGGGGTTATGGTAGCGGGTTGTGGATTGCTCACTACCTAATCTTAGCATAGAACAACTCAGAACAACAAATGGGTAAACACGACTGGATGAATGGCATATCGCACTCCCCCGCTTCATTCCTCTCTTTTAGTAGTTACCTATTTATTGATCAGTAGGTACTTACAATATACTTGGGTAACCTCAATTTACATGTCGTTGAGTATAAAACAAACAAATACAAAACACCTGGAGCACGAGATCAATAACAACCGTAAGATTAAGCTCATCATGTCTGATAGCAAATCTTCATCAAAACCGATATTCATTCGATGAGATAAAAAAGAAAGGTCACTTTCGCAATTCCTTCATATGTTGGGGAAAAATAACAAGAACTAATCCCTGGGTCTTATTCCCCATAAACTCCCAACCCTGTAATCATAATTCCATCAATTCAATGTAGAAAGTCCTAATCCTCCCTCTTCACCTTCGCTCTCTTCTTATCCGCCTCCACGTTCTTGAACGGGAACCCGCTTGTTCGCTTATCCGCTCCCGTTTCTGTTTTGATTTTTAGTCAGTCGCTGTTCATCCCCAAGTGTCAAGGAAATGCAACGGAATACTCACTCCTACTTATCCTTCCCGAGCTACTCGCAAACAACACACACCACCCCCCTATCGCAGCCAGCACCCCGCTGATGATCGCCGCAAGCAAGTACACCATCCCTCCACCCCCGTCCACCGCCTTCGCGTGCTGTGTCCAGCAATAAAACCCCACCGTCGCATGATACGCCAGCGTCAGGCTCAGCGTCGGCACCGCGTACGGTGCCGTCGGGTCGTCGGGATCCATGCCCACGCCCGTGGCAGTGGCCGCTGCACTGATGGAGGTGGTGAGCGGGATAGAGCCCGTCAAGAGTAGGGTAAGGCCTGCGACCGTGAGCAGAGTGAAGCCTAGAGAGCGGGACAGGTACGCTTCCAGAGGGGTGGTATCGCGCACGTCGGGGGAGAGCAAGGTGATAATGAGGGTAGGCGAGGCGAGCAGCGGGAGGGCCTGCAGGGCCATCCATCCTGCGGAGAGGTAGTTATAGGTGTAGTAGACGTCCATGGTGATGCTGGGATAGCCCACGGGGATAGTCGCAACTTGTATGCGGGTTATGAAAGGTGAGTTTGGAGGATGTTGGTCTGATTCCTTGGGTATAAGATTTTGTGAGAGATACTTTATCAATCCCTTGCAAGACCACTAGTCAGTCTCTGGATCACCACTACCTCGCGTTCTGTACTGCTGCTCCAGCCCAGTCACACGCCCATGTACGCACTCACCTCAGTTCACTGCCAATATATCCACCTTCAACGCTCAGAAATTATTTAGTGAATGTAATATATTAAATATCAGTTGCTGTCAGTTGCTGTTCGCTCCCGCCCCCTCCTAGCCTTAAGTACCCAGGGACAGCCAAACTCAATCTGAAGGAACCTGAACTTCCTCCGACTGGAACCTGATACCATGCCCCATGCAGGAGCAAACGTAACGTAACGTCAAGCTCCCGCACCTGCTTCTGTGCAGATGACGTCAGCCTCATTAAGAGTCTTAGCACTCAGCTTCAACATTCGCTGCCCAGAGTCTTGTATGCACGGAGAGCATGCGATGATGCAACTTGCTGCTGTTCAAAGTATCCAGCATACGCGAATTGATCTACAGTTCTGAGTACACATCTCCAGGAAGCTTAGTCACATGCCAGCAGCTAGTTGCCTATTCAATTCGCACACATTGCTTAGGTAAACAACTGGGCCTTCGCCACTACCTAAGTAGTTCCCAATTTGACTTCTGTTATTATTACAGTCCGTCCAAACACCCTCTTCTTTCTCATGAAACTACTCATAATGTGTATGTAAGAAACTATTCCCCCTCCATAACATATTACAAAAGAGATGTCCGAAAGTCATTACACAAGAAACAGAAAACCATGAGGCATCCCATGAGGCACTGTAGTAGACATGAAGCGTGCAGTCGTCAAAAAGCAGAACACGTAATAAGCAAACCAAGCATACGGTAAGGTGAACTAATGCTCACCACCGCTTGGCCCAGCACCGCCCATAAAGTTCTTTGCCCTAAAGCACACAACTCGTATTAGCCTTGTGAATGAAACTCTCACAGATGGACAGGGGGTGTATAACTCACATCTCTGCGATCGTTGGATCCGACATCAGCTTCGACATATCTGGTAGCCCACCGCCCCCACCGACACCATCCATCATCTCCTTCAGCTTAGGGTTGTTCATCATCTTGCCAATTAGATCCGGGTTTTTCATCAGGTTGTCCGCCATCTGAGCCACCATTGGGTTCTTCAAAAGTCCGGCAAGATCTGGCATGCCTCCACCACCTCCACGACCTCCACCACCGAACATATTGGCAAGATTCGACAAGTCTGGCAACCCGCCACCACTTCCACGATCTTGCGACGACCCAACTTGATCATCGAGCTCGGCATCTTCCTCCTCTGCAAGTCTCCGCTTCGCTGTCTCATAGCCACGCTTCATTGGCTCACTAGCAGTCTTTCCGCCAGCGGCCTCAACCTCCATACCACGTTCATACGCCTGCATAGCACCGCGAGTGTCGCCGAGAGCAAATTTGGCAAGACCAAGACGGCTCCACGCTTTCGAGTAGGTTGAATCTGCATTCACTGCTGCCTGAGCATCAGCAGCAGCTTTCTCGTGCTGATGCGACGCACTGTACGCCGCAGCACGGTTGGAAAGGAAGATGGGGTTTCCTGGTATGAGTGCGAGGGCACGAGTATACAAGTCGATAGCAGCAGGATAATCCTTCTTCGCCATCGCTGCGTTACCTTGTCCCTTGAGAGACTCTGCTTCCGCTTTCTGTTCCGCAGTTGGTGCGGCGGGTGGGGCAGAGGTAGGTGCAGATGTTGGAGGGGTAGCAGCGGACTGTGGAGTAGCGGGGGGCGATTTTGCGGCTGCAGCGCGGCCCTTCATCTTCTCAAATACGCCGTAGATCGAAAGAAGTGATTGTCCACCGAGAGCGTCCGTCATAGCTGCCTTATCCTCTGGGTCGACCTTGAATAGGTCCGCGATTACCTGCTTTGCAACATCGACAGAGTCGGCTTCGTCGCTAGAGAATGTCCCATCGTTGGCCGAGGAATTTAGGAAGTCGATAATTGCCAAAGCAAGACGTTTTTTCGACTCGCTCGCCTGCTGCTCGGGAGTAGTGTTAGCATACATAAGACGAACATAGACCATGGTATCCCCCCATTCAACCAATTGTTAGCATGTAACCTTACCATAATTATTAATTCGTCAATATATTCCTGTTGTCACTAACTTGCAAATCTTCCTTCCCTGTGATCTCGTGAATGCAGTGGAGCACCAAAGCGTGTAAAGCGGTGGTGAGGTGTTCTTAGGTGGGGTAGTGGGGAAGGGGCGTTGTTGCAGAGCTTACAAGTACACTCGTCTCACTCTGGTGGTTGGTAGTGCTGACTCAGCGGCTCTCACAATAGGGCACCGAACGGAAATTTCTAGATGACCACAAGACGAAAATGGAAGTGCAACCAGACTAAATGGAAGCAGCCCTATGGCAGAGCTTTGATTGGATTGACGCAAAACAAACAAAATGTAGGCCTGAGGATCAAGAGCCAGAGGCATACTATTTGCTTAATATGCATTCCCTCAGACCAGAAAGATACCGTATTCACTCACTTAAGAGGTAAAACACAAACGCGCGCTTTGGCGGTCTTGGCAAGCCTCTTAGCGCCAGTGCGCGTGTATTACGCAAGGGCACGTGATGATCCCCCGAATTGCCGCGATGGTAACCTCAACACCACGGAGACTGATATTATGAAGGATCTTGAGTGCTGAAGTAGGAGACTGGATCAGGGTAATTAATAGACTGGTTTTTGGGTGCTGAAGAGTAGGAGATATTATATATCGAGTATGTTATAGGGAAGAGCTTTTCCTTACTGACCGATGGCGCGGGGAGAAAGAAGAATCAGCCAAACACATATGGGGAGAGTGCAGAGTATGGAGCCAGAAATGGCCCGGGGGAAGGTCCGCCATTTCTAAAATATTTGTTAGTATATATACTTGAATATAAAGTGTGATACATACTTTTTTTTTTTTTTTTTTAATATCATTACTCGCGTGCCACCCTGCCCGTGTGGGCTATGGCGAGGATTTAGGTACGTGATACATACTTGACTAAAGTCGTAGACCGCTGCTGTTTAAAATTCTAGATATATAGAAGATTCTACTCATTTAAATACTCAAACAATCTAGTAAACACTGGCCTTAATTCACCTGGATAGCTGTGGAGGGATTCGTTTAATTGGCTTAATCCTGCCTGAATGGCCTGGCCTGGCCTGAATGGTCTGGACCGGCCTGGTTGGCCTGATTGTTTCAGGCCAGGCTAGGCCCAGAATTTCACGGTCCAGGTCTTCTGTTGGCCTAGGCTGGCCTGGCCTGTTGGATTCATTGCAATGTCATCACTTGGTTATTTCTTTTCCTTCTTCACCTTTGTTATTCCTTTTACTTCCTCATGTGCTTAATCTCACCATAGCCCACAGGGTGGCATGTGAGTAATAATATTAAAAAAAAAAAAAAAAAAAAAAAAAAATTCCATACTGTGGCAGAAGTGCAGCCAGAGGGTCTTGGCATGAGACTACTGGAGATTATTGCATTCCTGTACTTAGTAATACCAATATTGCACCAAAGAGCGCGCTAGCGCGATTAATAGCGCCTGAAGTTCTGCCAAGACCACACTAGCGCGCGTTTGTGTCTTACCTCTTAAGTGAGTGAATACGGTAGCATCAATCATTCATTCCTTCAATCATGCAAGGTTTGTTCATGACATGTAAACATGGCCCTTGTCCTAGAACCATTGAGCATATACTGGATTATGGTTGGTATCTCTTATGTCTAAAATACAAAATCATATCCAGAACTCAAATGAACCGACTCAGCACCTTTTATAATAACACAAAACAATGAAATCGAAAGTAAAATAAAACATTCAACTCCCCAATATCCCTCTCCCACAACAACCTCCATATAGCTACCTACCATTACCACTTCTCCACGCTCCACCCTTCTGCCCCCTCCTCCACCACAAACCTCAACCTCTCCACCTCCAACCCAACATAGAACCCCCTTGCCTTCGCCATCGCCTCTTTATGGCCTGGCCCACTGCCACCTCTTACCGCATGCTCCCGATCAACCCACAAGCACGTGGCCAAGTTCCGTCCCGTGTCACTATCTGGAACACCATACCAGTATTTTAACAGCCCTCCTGATTTGTTCGCCTCTGCATGCGCCGGTAAATCAAGCTCACCAAGTCGTTCACCGTCAGCTACCACAAGCGGCACGGCTCTCCGTGAGCGGAATACGATGGCGTATGCTGTAGTTCGGGGGAGTGGGGCGCCTGGCGCAATTCCGGGGAGGACTTCCGATCCGGCATAGTGCTCGTGTAAGGCTCGGAAGGTAGATACGACCTCACCCCAGTTGAACGACACGGTGTACGGTGACGTTGCATATGTTGGGACAATGTTGCGCATCTCACTTAGTGCGAGTGCGAAGAGTCTATATTCTGGTGATAGGGCCGAGAGGTCCAGGATATTCTCTTCGGTTGTGTACGGTGAGGATATGAGCTTGTGGGAGGTTGGATATACTGGTAGTGGGGACACTGGCGGGGGTAGGGTGTCTGAGACAGTTATTCGTGCCGTTATAGGGCCGGTTGTGCAATTTGGCTGCGAGGAGAAGGGGCAAGTGGATATATTTGCATTCGGTGGTATAGGATGAGGTATCGCTGTGAAAGTTGTAGTAGTTGTGGACCCGGTACCAGTGCTTCCTGAGCCAGTTGACCGGTCACCTTCTCGTAAATTTTGTAGTAGCAAGGGGCAAGACATTCCGTAGAAGCGTGGGTATCAAACGAGATATGTGGGAAAGTAATCAAGCAATGGAAAAAGGGCAAGGACGACACGAGAAACTGTGGTATTTCTATCAAACAACACGATACGAGAAACCGTGGTATTTCTACCAAACAACAGAGACGAACAGCAGGTCTAGATGATGATGATGATGATTGGTAGAAAAAGCTGCCACGACTCAAAAGCAACTTCCTACAGGGTATCAAACTTAAGATATATATATTCCTCCTGCCCACGGAATCCAACATACCAATAGCGCTGTCCATTCTTGTACCCGACACCTGAAAATGAAAGATTCACCTAAATATATCAAAAGAGTCCAACAACGCTGGCGCACCCCTCCCTTCCCTTCTTTGCTCTGGAAGGGCAAAAAGGGGAGGGTCATCTTATCTCTAACCTCCATAACGCCATTTCTTCCGCCCTGTATGGTTGGGGACATCTGTACGCGGAGTAGGGGCGACATTTGGTTCGATAACGAAGCACACCATTTACATGGGTCCATGCACGTTCTGCCCCATAGTATGCAGCGAGTTTGAAGGTATTCTTCTCACCTCCACCGCTCCATCGTTCCTGCTGCTACTGCTCGCACTGCTGCTGCAGGTCGCACTGCTGTTACTGCTCCTACCGCCCGATCACACTGTCACACTCTACACGTTCATATTCTGTTCCATTATTAGTTAGCTGCTTTCCATTTTTGACTAGACTAATATGTACTATACTATATTTGGTAATTACTAAAGGGCGACGTTTATGACCACTCTCCATATAAAACTCCTGCTCTTTAACTCTATGAAACACTATAGCAAAAAATCAAATAAATAGATATTGCTCCGTAACTTTATTCTCCATTGTCTGATCTATCATATTACGATGTGAAACTAATTTTATCTACTTATTTTAGTTGCACTTTAGAGCGTTGAAGTTGGGGCGCAATTTACTCCGCGTACAGATGTCCCCAAGAGTACATCCTGCTTCGCGGGCTGCAGAAAAGCAAAACGAGATCAAAGAAATTTTTTTTAGTAGGCGTCCCTCCGAGATATGACGCGATTGTGGTTGCGTCTTCCATCATTGGCATGGTGTAGAAGGCGCAATAGATAAGTAGTAATTTCGGTGCAGGTGGTGCGAAATATAAGCTCTAATGCGTGAGAGTGTTTGGGTGAGGCTAAAAGTCGTTGGTATGGGTGGTTGGCGGCGATCAAGTTGTGGTAGAGACATGGATTTAAATGGCAGACGGAAGACTACAAGCATTGGGATGTGCAGCCCTAGAAAATCGATTAATTGAATAATAGTTTTGCAAGGAAGTTTGCTTTTGCCTGATAATAGTGATGTCTAATTAATGCCTCTGCTTTTGTTAATATGTACTGTACAGAATGGTAATACCCATAGGAAAGGAGGAGGTCAAAGCAAGAGTAAAGAAAAGACAGGTCGTATAAATACATAAATAGTCCTAGAACTCAAGTCAGCCTCTCTCCACATCTACTTTTTTCCCTCTCTCTCCTTCTCCCTACTCTCTCTCCATTTCTCCAATGCTGTCCTCCAATCATCCCCGCCCAACGGCTCCAACCCGCCACATCTTTCCCCTATCACTCTCCAAGTCCTCTCTCTCACAATCTCTTCCACCATCCTTTCGTTCCTCACAATCCCCGCCAACACCTCGGTTCTAGTCTCCCGTGGAAACCACCTGTTACTGTAAGGATCTAACCTCTCGTCCACCACCCTCTCCCTCGCGGCTTCGGACTCGGCCAGCCTTATCAAGGTATCTGGGTCATCTGGGTCATCTGAAGTAGCTACGGAAGCGCAGTAGTTGAGCACATCAGAGCGACCCTGCCACGAAGGAAACAGAACGAAGTTGGTGAACTGTTCGCAGGAAGAGAGTGGTAGTATGTGCCGTGGGAGAGAAACGCTCCGGTGGACTGTTGAGTTTGGGGAGAAGCCGGCCGCCGATGGGGTGTTAAGGGCGTTGAGGTTCTGGGAGATGCTGTCGTCGATGGTGCTGCGTGATAGACGGAGGAATTCTAGACAATAGGTCAGTAAATAAAGCCCTTCCGCTAGCTACTTAGACAATGCAGAGACGGAAGAAAAAACCTTTCAGTGCAGACGTGGAAAAGCAGAATTGTGGCGTCAGCGGCGGAGGGTCGTATACCGTCGCCCGACTCATGTCGGGGCGATTCCGTGTCGGAGCAAGCGGAGGAGACGGTGGTGGAGGGGGAGCGTGAGGAGGAGGGGAGGGGGATGTCGGTTTTGCATGTGCAGCTTGCTCCTGCGCTGTAGGCGGCTGCGGCTTGTCTGTCCACAGAAGGCCAGCCAGTTTGGGCGATTTTATTGGCAGTACAGGTGCAGTTGAGTGGTGAAGGATCGAAATGTCGATGGCAACGCAACCGATGAGGTCAGAGGTGCTCCAGTGTGTAGGTTCGGTATAACTTTTTCGGGTCACCTGATTTGGTGATTGAACTTGTAGAACCAAATTCAGAGCCAAGTAAAGCCACACCAGGATATGCCCCCACCAACAAACCTTCCCACAACGACATACATGTTAATTGATGCCACAACTGGAAACACAAGGCCAGTTACTGTCAGATTTATTGCGTGCGACGCCAAGAATCTCCAGGTAATGAATTCCTGTAGGCCAAGATCCGCTGAGCTATAAATGTTTGGAGAGCTGAACAGCACGAGTGGATTTAAAGTAGTGACTGAACTCGCGAATAGTCCCTTTTTTTTGTTTTTTGAATATGTATCATAGCATTAGTGTTGTATAATAATTACCGCGAATGCTGGTTCAGCGGCGACAATCGCTTCAAATATGAGGGTAATGCCTTGAACAATAAGCCCCCCTGAAACTTACCTTCAGGCCAACCCTCCAAAAGCGTTATCGAATACTGTAAATAAACTCTGGCAGAGCTACGGGGAGCGGTTGAAATAGTCGCATTGGGGGTCGAGATCCGCATGGTAGATAGGCAGAAAGCAAGAAAGTGCGATTAGCTCTTGTTTGTCATGGAGAAAAAAAATTCTGATTGTGTATGGAACGGAAACTATTAGGCTTCTTTATCGCTCCTCAAGGTCTCTAAAGTGAAAATCTGGAGGTTCTAAACGCGCTTTTGATAGGCTGTGGGATCTAAGCGGAGGCATTTGGAGCCATGTTGAGAACGCAGTACATCTTGCATGTAGTTGGGTTTGCATTTCCATTACTGTTACCCTGAGTACCCATGCCAGTCTTGCACAGCCACAGGCCTCCTTTGTTCCGAGAGGCTCAAATTTCACAGCTAACTCGGTATGATACCCAGCAACAAAGTCGGACAAACAAGTCCCCGACCCACAATACAACCGATCGCGACTTACTGCGATAGTTATGCACTTTCCCCTCGCTACTCCTTGCTTCTGTGTAAGTTGGCAGCCTTATCGCATTCAAGCAGAATGGTATTAAAGATAAGAACCTTTCTCGAACTTCCAATTTTCCATTCAAGCTTGCCTCGAAGTAAACTTTCGAGCCATAGATTATGTGGTTGTAACATAGGAGAAAGGAGTTAAAGAGTGTTTTTTAGTGTTTAGGGGAAAAAAGGTCCGAACAAGGGAGACAAGTGAAGGTCAAGAGTACAGCAGTATCGTGACGGTATGAAATTAGTATGGTGATACTACTTAGTTGCATCGTCAAACATATTGTCAAGCAAAAAGTATGCTCGTCTGCCAACTCGATAAACATATCATTTCCAATCGCCATACCCCAGAACCAAAAAACGAGCAAAGAAAAATAGAAAGAAACAAACTAACAAGGTTCATACAAAACTCGAATCAAAAACAAAGCCACATAAGAAGTAAGACCGCAACTAAGCCCAAATATTCCGACCTCGATTCGAATACTCCTCACACTGCTCCAGAAACCTCTGTATTCCCTCCATCCCCAGCAGCTCCTCTAGTGGGTATTGGCCTGGTGCTGCTGCTGGTGGTGGTGGCGGTGGTGGTGAAGCCATAGCGACTCCCCGACTAGCGGCGGAGCTCGACGTCCCTCTAGGCGACCACCCAGACCCCTCTACACTACTCCCAAACAAGTACCCGCGCACGCTGACAGGCGCCGTTGCTCCAGAGCCTTCGTGTGTCGATTCGTCGCCATCAATGGAGCTGCATGTCGACTGAGATGGAGAACTAATCATGTCCTGCCAGTAAAGCGCCACTCCGTTGAGCCTCCTTGATGGAGGAGACTGTGGGTGGCTACCACTCGTGCAACTCTTGTCAGAGAAGTTCAAGTAGGAAGGGGCATCCAGTGTTGGCATAAGAAATTCGCAACCAAATCGCTCATCCTCTCCAATAACCCCTCTTTTGACTCCAACTTCGTCACATAGGTGTTCAACGAGCTCCCTGTCACATCCTGCAAAGTGAACGCGGATGGTATCCTCCTTGTCTTGGGCAAGAGAAATTGGCAAGTCGCCGAGGGTAGCAAGTCTCTGAAGATCAGTCATGACAGCGGTGACGTCCTCGACAATCTTGGAAAAGTCAGTAGAGAGGACATCCATGAAGCCTGGGGCGGCCATGGACTTCTTTGAGAGCCCGCTGAGGCATGTGAAGGTTGGAGCCATGTGGAAGTCGACGTAGGCACCTGGGGCGGAGCTGTTGTCGGACAGGGCAGCAGCTAGGTGAGTACGAACGCCAGCGCGACCCTGATTTTGATATCGGCGGTACTCGTCAGCGGCGTTCTTGCCCGACAGAGCCATTGCACGCATGGCTTGTGTGACTTGTGAGATAACTTGGGCTGGTGAAGCCGGGCCGTGAGAGAAGAAACGGACGCCAGCAGGGCCACCATTGCCAAGTGAGTATCCCGACGCTGTACGAGGGAAGGCGCCGGCGCCGAGCTTAGGCCGGAGGGTGGTAGCGAAGGGGCTAGTGGCGATCAAGTTGCGGACAGCAGAGCTGACGCGGCCGACTGCCTCGGCGGGCGGGTTCGGGTTGATTGCGGCATGGCGAAGGAGATTGCGGTATTGAGTTGTGTACCAGCGTTTTGCGACTTTGATGCGGTCGGCGGGGCGAGCGGAGTGCGATGATTTGGCGGAGGCGTAAAAGGGCTGGAGATTAGTCGACTGTCGGGAGAGAGTCGTCTCCATGCCAGCGCGGAGCTGGGCCACCCCTTTCTGTATCGCCTCCCTGAGAGGTAGCGTTAGCTTTGTACGGAGGCTTGCGTTTGGGAGGGGTGCAGTGGACATACTTCAGGAACCGAAGGGGTGCTGAGACCCCTGGTGGCGCCATGAAGGGCGTCGAATCGTCCGAGTACTAGCTACTGTGTGTTGCTGTCCACGATGAGAAGTGTAATCAGAGCACTCTGATATAAATTGTCTGGCGGTCGGAGAGGATGTGGAGTGGTGGAGTGGTGGCGTGGTGGGCTGTTGCTGGCCTGGGAGGAGATGGCGGGCGATGAGCGGGTGGGAGCTTCACGAATTTAAGCAGCTCTGGTTGCTGCCCACCCTTATCTGCTGTGGCGGTGCGCTGCTGCCTCATGTGCCGCACCAGCCCCGGCCGCAGCCCCGGCCGCAGCCCCACATCTGCTGCTGCGTGGCCCGCTGAGATCTTTCTGCGGGCAGCGACAGCGGCCAACCGGCACAACACGCAGACGGAACAGGATGACGAGCAGCACTGGTGAGTCCCAAGCTCTCTCCGCCGCTCATTCCGCTTGTCTTGCCGCAGCAGAGCGAAGGCTGCGGCGGCTTCCTTGCACTGGCGCGGTCATGCTCCCTAGCTGTCCGTACAGCCCCTCATAGCTTCCCACTGATACTAACCCCTCCCCCCCGCCCCCAGAGGACACCGACGCCCAAATGCAGACCGTTGCGGCTCCTGACACCCCCCCCGCAACCGGCACCCAACCGTCCTTCTTTTCCAGTACCTCTGGCGCCACCAGCCAGCCCGCACCGCAGCCCTCCCAACCCTCTCACTACTCCGCCCACCTTGACCATCATCGCGGCATGGAAACACCCCCGCCGTCAGCTATGCACTTCTCCGCCGGCGCCCAATTGTTGACTCCCGGGCCGACAAGCACACCCCCTGCCGCAAGAGAAGTGCTAGGACCTACTCAGCCGGATAGGAAAATGCTGGCAGAGATCTGGTCGCAGGCGGGATGGGGCGGAAAGAAGGGTCTGGAGGAATGTGAGTTGCCTTGCCTAATACAATGCCGACTGGATGAGACGCTGATTGCCTTGTGGTGGGATACAGATGAGCTGCAGAAGGACAAGCTGCTAGATAAGGACTTTTCACTCGGTATGTTCACCTATGTATGTTCCCTCACCGTCTAAGAACAATGCTAAGTTTTGTTTATGCACCAGCACACCTGGGAGATGACTATGATGAGAGTGCAATGTGGTAATAAAGATATACAGATGCTCTTTTTCGTCATGAGCCTCATTGTATCAAGAAGAGACTACTTTTAGAAAATTTCTCTTAGGACTGAGGGCCAAGTGATGGTCGATGGAAACTAATGGCGGCGTTGTTTATGGGTCTTTCTTATATTACGTTCGGTAACTTTGTTTTCATTGCATTCCTTGATATTTGCGGGCGATTGGGAATGAACAGCTGTCCCATTACACTGATACATGTTGAAAAGTACATTCTACCCCATCGCTAGTACCAGATGCTCACTTTGCTTATAAGCTGCTTTGGGGCTATCATGTCACGTGAACGCTATAGTTTGGAAAACCAGGTTATACTTTATCGTTTTTGCGAGTGATACTTACTTGTATATGAAAGTAAAATTCGACATCTTAAAAGGCCTCTATTGGCATCTACTTACCCTCATCCTGAATCTTCAGTTTCGAGATATCCATCTCGTCACCATCAACCTCAACGTCATCGTCCTTACCAACCGTTCCAGTGAGATACAGCTGTTTGCCCGTCATTCGCTTCTTTGCAGCTTCCGCCGCCGCTATAGCAGCGGTGGCGGCGCTCCCCCGCTTACTTTTTTCCTCTTCTTCCTTCTCCTTCTCCCTCTGCTTCTTCAGCACTTCCATTTCCTCTTTAAATTTTGCACGCCATGCCATAAAAGTTTCGCGAGTCACGGGCGTGCCACGGAACTTGGCCATCTCCTTCTCCTCCTCAAGTCGTGCCTCTTCCTCACGGGCTTCCTCCACCGCCTTGTGTCGCTCTTGGATGAGTTGCTCAGCAGACTCCTTGATGCTTGTGACGAGCGTGAAGATCATTGCCATGCCAAGATTTTCAGAGATGGTCGACTCCAGGGAGGATAGAATTGCGTCCCGGTCCGCTGGAAAATCGAAAATGCGTGGACCGGAGGGATCAATGGCAAGTGAGAGCTCAGGAGAGACATTTGGGTAGTCTGGGGGATAACGAACGGTGAGGAGCAGTGTGGCTGCAGCATAGTATTAGCAGATTGTAAGGTAAGCTGAATCAAAGACGTATCACCGACGCTTTTGGGGCTCTTCGTCATCATCATCAGGGGCTGGGGCGGGAAGATATCCAGGTGGTGTTTCTAATTCTATTCGTATCCTGAACGAATCCTCCGATAATACTAGCCAATGGCGCCAATGATGTCTCGTTCGTCAGTCTATCTGTGGCTCTGGCTAACTATATAAAGATAAAAATCGACCGCAAAACTCACCTGTGAGTTCGTCTGGATAAATAGATTGCAGGACTTCGATCTCTTGTTCTTGCTCTTCGTTCACCATTGTGATAGCTGTTGTTAGAAATGAATAACCGTAGAGCTGTCTATGTCTAATCTGGTACTGTGGTGGAATGCGGCTCCTAGAGGAAAAATGACTGATTTCGGGTTAAGGTGATCATGAACGTATGGTTCGTCCCGGGAAAAGCTGGTAGCAGACACAATTTTAGCTGCGGTGGGGTGCATAATTGGAAAGCATCAACACTAATCCTGCGGGGTCCATTTAGATTTATCTGATTGATCTTATCTAGAGCCAAGAGGACAAATGTGGTAACCGTGAATCTACTACTACCGAGTACAGTAATGACACTGCTGGGGCATCCTCCAAGACAACCTTCGTTCTCCATGTTCATTTATGCGAGGAACAAAAAGCGGTGTGATAGTGGTGCAAAATCAATCCCGAAACAAGTTCATACCTTTAGTTTATTGTTGTAGCTATCTTGATGCTATGGTCAAAATGCATTAATTTTGTTCGAGTACTTAGAACAGGCACATGCCTTTAAGCGACAAAGTCCAATCAATGGTGAGACAGCCCTCACATGCATTGACAGATACCCGTTCTGTTTTAGAAGTTCATTAGATTGTTACTATTGGGATATGTTGGGTATGATATGCTAAATCACCCCTAGTCGCTTACTGCCAGGTGCAGCAATAGCGAGATTTCGTAAGCACTGTGATTGGTATGTCGATAACAAGCTTTTTCGCCTGACAAATGTCCATGCATGACACAAATTGCCGATGATACAGTTCTCCTTGTTTATCCGCATCAAAGTCATTCTCACAGGAAACATGGAGGTGGCGGGTGTCTTACATAAGTGATAGGTTAGGAAAGATCCCCGGCGCAAAATATGCGTATAGAGAAGGTGATAATGACAGCAAGTCACACGCGTGACAAGAGACCGAACAGCTAATAAAGTTTTACTGCTAAGAAGTCGAGAGTAGTGATTATTGGTGGTGCCATGGGGGGTCAGAAGTCTCCAAATTCGGAGCAACAAGAAGGCGAGTTTTGTCAAGCCAGACCAAAATTGAATGCAGGCGATACAGCAAATTTGTACACAGGTTGTACATTATAGGTGCTTTCAGAAAAAAGGATTTAGAGTAAATTTAATATTTTGGTGTTCATCTAGGCTAAATCTCTTGTTCTCTGCTTATATTTCAACATCACTTGGAAAGCCCCTGTGCCTGTTCTCGTACCCTTTAACAACTTCAGTTTATATAGTAGTGCAGGCCGTGATCTAGTTCCCAGACTGGGTTGAATAATCAGGCACTGCTATCGCGGGTTCCTCCGCAGCCGACTGGCACATGTACCTATTCCAGACATCTATTTGAGAGCTTGTAACTTTACTCAACAGTAAGCAACAACACAAGTCTGATACATGCAAAACAAGAAACACCGATATTTTTGGCGATTCACTGATTCAGTTTGACTAATTCATTCATTGGATACGGCATAGGGTTAGGATAGAGAACGACGACCGCCAGCCTATGAACGGGCTCAATTTCTAGCATAGTTGGTTTAATTTTTAACTATTTGTGTTAAGGGGGGGGGGGGGTTCGCTGTTTTCGCATTTTTGTGCTACAGACGTTTCATTTCAGTTTATACCCTGATGGCTTTTATTTTGTCATTCATTTAGGAGACCACCAAGCAAAACCCAACCCTTATGCCATGGACAGGGGGGGGGGAATGTTGAACTAACCATTCAGAGGGGGGGCTATGCTCTGTCCAGCATTGTCTATAGCCGTTGTAGCTGTTTCTATTGAACGCTTGGGAAACATGCCTGCTGCAATATCTTACTTATATTAAGCATGCTTCGAAACTTGGTGAATTGGGAACGTTGCACACGCCACTCGTGCCACGGCCGTTTCAAGTTGTTCATCATCAGTAAGCATGTGCGAACATGATTTATTATTTATTGGCATGCAAGGATGCAAGCTTCTGACCTTAGGTGCAATAATGTCAGATCTTGACATGGGTCGGGGTGGGGGGGGGCTTCATTTCGAGTCAAAGGGAGCAACCCTATTTTCGTTAGACTCGATTAGACTCGATGCTGGCGCCTGATGGCTGTCGGCGCCGACCCGAGCGGCTCGGTCCTTTGCATAGGCAGCCAGGACTGGGCTAAGTGGGGGGGGGAGCTACATGCCATCTCCATCCGCTGTTTACGTCGTGTTTCTAAAATAGAAAAGTGCCGTGGTACGGGGCTGTGGGCTCCGCATCATAGGATCGGCCTGATGAACAGCGAAGCGTTGGCTGCGGCGGGGCGTGTGGGGGAGGGGGGAGGGGGGGACACTGCGTAGCGAGCGCCGGGGAAATTCAGCTGCAGCTGGATCTCAGCATCCCGCGCGGGCGTGTCTGCCTCCTGAGAGGGCGCTGGCCCGGCTCCCAAGGGCTCCCAAGATCACTCGTGCGGCCCCCAGCGCCCATTCACAGCCCCGAATCCGAGCCGTCCACTCACGCTCCCGGCTCGCCCAGGGCGGCATCTGGAGTTTTGTGTTGGCGTTGTCCGCTTCTCGCGGCCCCCCCTGATTCTGTTGATGCCTTTTCCCCTCGCCCTCCCTCGAGGCCCCCTCGCCCTCCCTCGAGGCCCCCTCGCCCTCCCCCCCCCTCCCCCCACACCACCACGTGCACCCACCACGCTCACGCCCTCGCACTAACGCCCTGGGGCGCCCACTTCGTGAAGAAGGCTCCTCGCGCATAACAAGCTCGACTCAGCACGCCTTTTGCGGCTAGCACCAGGCCCTGCCTTCTAATCCACCTTCACCCACCCACCCCAAAATTCTTCGAACCCCAGCAAGCAGGGCCCTCCCTCGATCTTTGCATTACGATCTCCACTTCGCGACTCCTGCATCCTTTCAAGCACCCTCTCCAGCATCCTCTACAGCGCCCAGATCATATATATCTCTCGCTTGCCGATTCACTCGTTCCGTTCCTGTTCGCTCGTTTCGACTACTCGGGTTCAAGGCTGTTGGGGGAACACGGAATTAACCTTGCTGCGGCACAGCATACAGCCCCATTGCTCACTTCATTCGTGCACACACGAAACTGTCTCTATCCCTTTTATCTTGCTTGCTTCATTCCAACTTGAACACTTGAATTTGCAATTGTAGCCTGCACATCGCAGTTGGTTTTTCGTTGCCCCCCCCCCATGGCACCGTCTTATGTTTCCTCAATGTCTCCAACACCGCCATATACCTATGGCAACAATCTCGGCGTGCAGCCAACGCTGAACATTCCACAATCTACACCCCGAATGCCCCCACGACGGTCTTTATCAACAATGAAGCCCTCAATGCTACCAGACATCGCCGAAACTTCGCCAATCACCCCAGTGCCTGAACGCCCAATGAGAACTGTGAGGCCTCAGTCACTACAGAGTCTCCTGTCGGTCGGAACAATTGAAGTGGATGGGTTCGGGTTTCTAGCCAAGGATGAGATGGGGGATGACGACGACAACTGGGATACAGAGAGTTTAACACCGAGCATGTATGAGTCTAGCGTGTACGATGGGTATGGAGGTGAGAATGACGATGGACGGGTGACGCCTGCGACGCTGAGTCGCCGTGCAGAAAAGGTGCTGGAAAATGCAAAGAAGAAACTGGATTTATGCGGACAAAATCTAACTCGCGCTCGACATTCGCTGATTATGTCACCTCCGGGCTCATCACTCTCGAGGTACTCAGACCCGGACTCGAGTAGGGCATCGACACCGACGAGTTTGCCCGCGTCTACCGTGGCGGCGGCACCGCTACCTTCTCAGGTTAGCCAATTGCGGATGGGCAATAACGTTGCTCATGGCAGAACAGTTAGCGAGGGCGCGGTGCCGACGGCGTATAATCTTGCCCGGGCGAATTCTGCTCTTGGACGGTATGGAAAAGAGAGCCCGCAACTAGGGCGGCATGGGAAGGAGAGCCCGCAATTGAGTCGATATGGGAAGGAAAGCCCACAGTTGAGCCGCTATGGGAACGACAGCCCGGCCCTGAGCAGGTATGGAAAAGAGAGCCCGGTGCCGGACAAGGTGCAAGTGCGGTCAAAGTCAGCACAGCAGATGAGGGTTCTCAGGGATCAGATGAAGGACTTGAGAGGGAAGATTAGCCATTTGCAGCAACAGACGAGGACAGACTCGTTGAGGAGGAAGAGTTCCAACAGTTTGAGATCATCACCGGTTCTGAGGTCGTCGCCGGTGCCGTATCAAAGCCAGGCACCGTCGCCAGAGGAATACAGGACCACTCCGACATGGGAGGATGAGGAAAATTATATGAGTAGGGCTGGGGGATACGCAGAGAGTGTTTCCAGCAGTAGGACAGCGACGCCAAAGCCTGCATATAGGGAGTCTAGACACGAGGACCGGGAAGACGCGTTCAGTTATGATTCCCTTTTTATAGGGAATGGAATTTATGCACCGAGAACACTATTACAGCAAGCTGAGGGGCCGGCTAGGAGGAGGTCGCAGTCAGTGGACAGCTTTCATAGTGAGGCGCCCTCTGAGGCAACTGAGGTTGGGCAACAGGTGAACTCGCAGCCGCAACCGACACCCACAAGCATTAGAAAAATAGATAGCTTTACATCACTGTCATCGTACACGACGGCAGACGAGGGGGTAAGTGGATTCAGATCTCCCATGTCAATCAACTCGGTGAATCGGTCCCCTACCGGCTCGCTCAACTCGACCTCATCAAAATCCTCACGCCGCCGTAACGGAGCTGGCACACCGAATACCGGCAATCGTGATTCATCCACAGTCCGCCTATCTCCGAGCACTGAAGACCGTGTCCGTGACGATGGATACCACAGTGCCCCACACACACCCGGCGGAAGTGACAGCACAATTCCCACACATCGCCCCTCCGTTGTTTCCCCTACGACTACCGCCACCGCTCTCGCATCCCACAGTGGGGAAGTGGTGGCAGCAGGGTTACCAGGTTCGTTCCTCCTGCCTGCGGCCCCGTCAGGCGAACTTGGCAGTCGGCGCGGGTCGCGGATAATGTCGGGGTCTGCGGGGATCGAGATTTCCGGGGACATAGTGATGGCTGGTGGGGGGGAACTTGGTGGGGATATCTCGTTAAGATTAGGGCTTGAGGATAGGCTGTTGATTGAGAGATTGATTGAGGAGATGGGGAAGACATGTTGTGCAATGGAGGTGGCAGGGGATCAAAGCGAGGTGAAGAGATGTAGGAGGAAGCTGGAGATGGCTCTGAGAGTGTTGGAGGGGTAGTGGCACTGTGAGAGTTTAGAGCATCATGGGAATGATAATGAGGAAAGGGAGAATAAAGGGTGGAGGATGATTGGATGATGAGCAATGATGGATGGGCAATGGTTGAGTGATGTTTTTTTTTTTTTTTTTTTTTTTTTTTTTTTTTTTTTTTTTTTTTTTTCATTAATTTTTATTATCGCTTTTATCACTGATGACGAATTTACGATTATTGTTTTCTATTTTTCCCTTCCCTTTGTTAGACAGAACAAAGTGGGTAATGCGTACATTGTTATTTTTTTATTCTTTCCTATTTTTGCTGTTCACTTTTCAAGGCGCCCAGGGCGTCGGATGCTAATGTTGCAGATTTACGGATACCCTCTCTCCTTTATTTTTATATATTTATGTGATATGCTTTTTTTTGTGCGGGAGGGAATCGTCGTCATCATCATCATCATCATCACGGTCATTCCATCCATGTATTTTGCCTTTTTCTTTTTTAAATTGGAGTGGCTGCTATGTTATTTTTTATTTTATTATTTTATTATTTTATTATTTTATTTTATTTATTTATTTATTCCCATTGTTTTTGTTTCTTTCTTATTTTCTCTTTAACAAAATGCTAATTTTCTATCTACATCAACTTTGTATCTTGACAACATAAAATTTTTTTTTTTTTTTTTTTCTTTTCTTTTACGTTTTATGCGAATAAACAACATAAAAATAAAAATAAAATTAGAAATAATATAAGACCTCCCCTTCCAAAAAAAAAAAAAAAAAAAGAAAAAGAAAAAGAAAAGAAAAGAAAAGAAAAGAAAAGAAAACGAAATTCCTATCAAGTAACTTTACTTTGCTTTTCGTTTTCTTTTTTTTCTTTTCTTTTTTCTTTTCTTTTTTTTTTTTTCTTTTTTTTGCAATCATATGTAGTGGAAAAAGTTTACGTGCTAAAAAACTGTCAATTTTACCTTCTGACTTTTACTAGCTACTTTTTTTTTCCCCGTCTTCCTGATGTACCCCCACAGCTAACAGGGCTGTAACTTATCATTGATGTAAAATTCTGCGTTACTTTTTTTCTTCAAATTAATGGGAGGGGGACAGGGAGTAGAAAGGTTGCAATGAAGGTTCAAAGAGTCAATGCCCAGGTTGAGGGTAAGGAATGCCATACTTCGTATTTAATATGCAAAGCCTTCTTTCTTCCCATTCCCATCCCCAACTCTGAAAAATAAAACTATATAAAAATCTCGGCGCAAAGTGGTAGTGTACGGGGGGAGGTCCGTGTAACATATTTTTTCAAAAGCTACCATAAGCATTTCTCAATTTTTCATCGTTAACCAAAAAAAAAAAAAAAAAAAAAGAATATATGTATATTTCGGGGCCGATCCAAGAACATTTCACAGACACAAGCTCAAGGGAATAAGAACAAAAAAAAAAAAAAAAAAAGAAAGAAAGAAATGACAACGCATGGAAAAACATTTAAGTTATGCACATACGCAAACACACAATAGAAAAATATAAAAACAATAAAATATACAAATTATCAAACCAAAACCAAAATAAAAGAACAAAAAAAACACTCTGAAACCAAAAGGTGACGTATGGACTGTCAAACAGTACAAATGTAGCTAATATAGTAATAAAACAAGCGTGGACCCTGTATAAATGATGGAAAGAAACTCAACAATAACGACAATAAAGGATGATGAGATATTAAAGCTGTTACTCCACACTCCCGCGCCCTCCAGCGACCTAACCCAACAGACCGCCACATATACAATCTCGGCAGGCCTCGTGCGTGCACCTGTATTCTCCACGTCATTTTCTCTCCTACTTACCACGACACAGGTACCATGGTCAAATCGTTTAACATGCCAAGATGAAAGAAAAAAACTTGCACAAAGCAAAAATCTATAACCCATTCCCGCTCACATTCTGGTGAATATATATCGGTTTTTGGTACCCTCAAGTAGCTCAACTTTCACCTTGAGGTTGTTCGGTATCATGTCGTGATTGAGCTCCCAGCCTACTAATCTGCAGAGCTCGGCGACAACATCGTCACATGATCCGAGAAGTTCCACATCGAATTCCACGTGGTTGACGGGCTGGTTTTTATATTAGTTATCCGTATCAGAATGATGGTAGACAATCACCGACTTACCGTCTTGGATATATAAATTTGTGGTATATCAGGGGTAAGAAGCCAATGATCTCAGAGACAGGGGCGACCTTAAGGCTCGTGCCAATACAAATTAAAAGGTCACATCTTTCTCGGTCGTGGTCAACCAATCTGTCATGAAAAGCCGCCGGTAACTGCTCTCCGAAAAACGTGATATCAGGCTAGCCAGGGAAACGAGTTAGCCCGGCAACCTTCTAAATATTCCACTAAATAATTACCTTCATAACACCAGCCTCCTGAATCTCGTATTCCTCTTCCTCCGCGGACGAGTCCTCGCTATACCGCTGCTTCCGCCCGCTCCCGATAGGCTCTCTTCCACCGCTGCCCTTATTACCAGCCCTTTTCCGCTTCTTTGTATTCTTAGCTTCATTTATCCGCTTCAGACACATTTCACATTTTGCTACTCTGCCCGCGCGCAGGTCCGGGAAAATCGCTTCACCAGGAACCTTGTACTTGCACTTAACGCAGGTTGCGGTAGCGAATGAGCCGTGGCATTGAATCAGCTTATCCGGCCTAATCCCGGCTCGAGTCTCAAGGTTGTCAATGTTTTGTGTATACTGTGTCAGAAGCTTATTCTTGGACTGGAGAAGTTCGATGAACGCATGCGTGGGTGAGAACTTGTCTGATGTCGGCAGAATGTCCTTGGCAATGGAATAGAATATCCTGGGGTCAGAATTAGCTCATGCACTGGGAACGGGATTCTATATTAAGCCAGGCCACGAACGCTGGATCCTCCTGGAAAACCTCGATGTCAAAAACTTCTTGGGGGTCACTAAGGCCAAGTCCTGCAAGCCGAGAATATAGCCCATTATCCTTAGACCTGAAGTCCGGGATCCCAAGGCTTGTGGAGATCTGAATTATAGCAAGAGTCAAAATAATGACTAGCTCATGGACAGAGGCTATGAACTTACTCCGGCACCAGTGAGTACCAAGATGTTTTTTGACTTCTTCAGTAGCCTAACAACATCCTCTATTGTATTTATATCTTCCAATTTCCTACGTCTCGTCATCTCCCTTGCGATAAGAGCATGCAAAAGAGGCAACAATGCTTCATCTGGTGCTGCATCGAAGAAGGAAGGCTGTCATATATAAATGCCAAAGAAACAATCATGAGCTTTCCATTCTTGCAAAAAAGAATGCAGGTCGCGTGATCTTATGCAAGAAACGCAATTGAGATTTTGGAACATGCTATCATTACCGGTTTTATTCCAAACGCTGTAATAAGCTTTCTGATAGAAATCGATCGGTTGTGGACTGTCTCTTGAAGAAACTGAGCAGCCCCGACTTCTCTTAAGCGTTTCCGAAAATGTTGTGCTTGCTCCAGAGTGCACACATTTTCGTCTATGGATAGCGTCCCCGCTTTCATTAGGCTTGTGTCCTGAAACAATGTATAAAATTCGAGCTTCAGACTTACGAGCTCCAAATTGGATGTTCTCCCCAACGAGGTTCTCAATTGCGTCTGCGTAAAGCGACTCTGACTCCCACGCGTCCTCGCCTGAATCATCACCGCCATCATCCTCATCCTCGTCTTCAACTCCTTCATCGTTGCCTACGTCGGTACCTTTGTTGTCGGCTGCAGCAGATGCGTCTGGGACGCTGACCCGGATGAAACCGCTTATAGAGCTCCCGTCGTCGTCGGTATCCGAGACATTGTCAACATCTGGCGAGATTGTTTCATTGGAGGTGAACTTGCAGGAGATGTCCGCCATCTGTAGCTGCTGATCCGAGTCGGGCGAACGCAGGCAGAGTTGGTTGCAGGAATGAGGTGGATGCTTGATGGTGGGGGACGGGGGTGGTGGGAGGGCTCTGATAGCTCCACCGTGCAGCGTGTGGCTCGTCACATGGGCTACGTGTGGCGGACTATTCACCGGGTAAGGGGTCTATGACGCGTCATATATCTACGACCGCACTGGCAGCTTCTCTACGGTGTGAACGACCATTATTCATGTACTTGTGGGATATGGGCACCTGTATATTCGAAGCTGTCTACATACACCATAATGTAGCTTTCGCATACAAGCGGGCAGCGAGACTGCGACTTGCCCTACTCGACGTACTCACCACTCCGCTTGTGCCAGGATTCAATGGACTCATCGCCATTGTAACCCGTGCAGACCTTCTTATCGCCTTCCGGCCAGCGAACCCATACGGGCTTGCTATCTGCCTTAATGCAAACCTTCAAGCCAACGGCCGTTAGCTGCTAGTTATATGCAGGGCGGGAGAGATACACACCATTGTCCCAGGATCTTTCAGTTCTGGAGAATCGATCGCAGATGCAAATGGGTGACACAATTCAGGCCTTGTGCGTTGTTAGCAGAGACCCTCCAATGAGCATGGCATTAGAGCAGCGTAAGGCGGGGGCATGGCACACGGGCGCCGGGCTCTAGTCTAATTCAAGCGGAGGGGGCATGAGATACCAGTGCTTGTCCCAGAGCTTTTCCGGCGCAGAGATTGGTCAAGCCAGGTCAGCCAAATGTCATTTAGATCGACCTGGGCGCAGGCCAAGCTATGCATAGAAAGCGACATAGGAGGGGCCATGCGATTACCCAAAGCATCGCTTTCCGTTCACACATGGTAACGTTGTCAGCTTGTCCGAGCCTGGCTTCGCGGCTGCATGTCTGGTGGGATCGCGCTCTACTCACCGCTGCACTTCAAACAAAAGCTCCGTAGGGAGGAGGCCTTCTTCTCATTTGGGGTGTCGCGATCGAGAACCGCTTGATATTCGCTATCTTATGTGTTAGAACCCATGTGGTTTGTGAAATGTAAAAAGCTCAAGTCAATCTTCGGTGTCAACCCACGTCCTCACCCACCTGATTACATCTTTCCCTTGGTGAATCTGGAGAGTTTTATAATGTGCCCCAAGATTCACACTGCCACTATAGCCTCCAACCTTGCGGCAGATCGAACAAGCACATAGCTGATATGGAACCGGGGTACTGGAGTTGACAGAAAAGCGGACTGCACCGCAGTGGCAGGAGCCATGGAGTTTTCTTGTTGGTCTTAGCTACTATATCGTATCTAAGATGTAATTATTAGGAGCAATTGCACATACACAGGCATGTTGTGATGGTTTTCTTTGCCATATATCAGTGTAAGTAAGAACTTGACATCCTCTGGCAGCAACGGATGAAAGCGCCTTGGGCGACTTATATATGCGGGGAACTCCTGCTGCCACATTATGAAAGCTATACGTCACAGGAAGAAAACCGTTTCCGCGCTTTCAAATACCGTAAAGCCACGTGAATGAGACCCTACTCGTTCGTAAGACCATACCGTGAATAAGACCATACTTTGTGTACAAGACTCTAGTACTGACAGGCTGATTTACTACTGGTTGCAGCCAGCTGATGTTGTTCATATTCTCGTACACAGATGAGATTTGATTTTGAGCTACGCTGGCAATCTCAGCTATTGCATCAGTCTCGACGCTGCTATTGCATCTATTGCAGCAGATTGGCAGATATATGCAATCAATACTTGTTTGCACCTTGGAAAGTGATGCGGAATCATGTCCTGGCTGGGATATGGAGGCTCTTGATGGACATGTAGGTAGTCGATTTGCTACTCCATGTAGAGTACATATACTGAGTTGTAAAGCTTTTTTTTTGTTTTCTTTTCTTAATATCCTCTTACAGCTGTTCGCCATGACAGGGCAGTTGTAAAGCTATATGCCTCTCATAAGACCATATCTCGTGAACAAGACCATACTTCGTGATTAAGATCCCAGTAACGGGGGCTCACTTCCCTGCCGGCACGTGACTAAGACCATATCTTATTCGCAGGGTTTTACGGTAAAGGCTGGAGAGGGTTTCAAAAGAGGATTGCAACAGATTACAGTTACTCAGCAGAAAATCACACAGTACTGTACACGCGTGCATACGTTCACAGAAAGATGCTGAAATTCAAATGCCTATTCACAATTATACACCAGAGGCCACAAATGCTACTCATTCCCCTCTGCTATCCACTATCAGGTCTATTTCCTAGGTAACTTTTCTTCAGTTTGTGAGTCCTATTAGTTGAAAATCCCATTTGAAATCCCTACCTACCACTTTTGTTGGTAGTCCATAGCTGATGTTCAGTTGTTTTGCTTTGAGAAAGCCTGGGCACGAGAACAGCTCTGAAGATAACGCGAGACTAGTTTGATTGAAGAATTTTTAAGATGCGAGTTACGTGACAAGTTTAAAAGCTCCTTTGCCACAAAACAGCTACATCATATGACTGCAGGTATGCAGGTGGTATAAGGGTAATTCAATGCAAATGCTATTTAGGGTAAAATGGAATAGGGTTTGAAAGCTTTCAAGTTGAGGTTCCTTGTGGGTAATCAGACTGATTATATTCCTCCTCTTTCTCTTTCTTGGGTTCAAGCTACTTGTGTATTCCCTCTTGGAGGTTGTCCACAGGTCATGGCATAGATAAATCTTCAACGGTAATACAAAAAGGAGAAACGATACTATAGCTATAGACATGATAACTACATAAGCGCGGATCGAATCAATAAGAATCAGCAACAGAGTCTGAAATGAAACAGAAGGGGCGAACAGGATATCATAACAGACTTCGATATCCGGAAAGATGTTGACTTCTTGAGTGATTTGAAGGTTTCTAGTTGATCATTCGTCTATTTTGGAGCCACACTGGACTGGATTTCAGCTTTGCAGACTTTGTGAACAATTGCCTTTGCGTTTCTGTTTTAACTCTCTCCTATTTCATGATAGGACAAGTGAGACATAGAGATATGATTGGAAATTTGTGATGCATTCTTACTTACCTTCACTGAGAGGCCCTACTCGAGGAGGGTTGTGGTATGATGTTTATATGGCAGACTAAGAGTGGAAAGAACCACTCACTGGTTCAAAAAGCTTGAATGTGTCGTATGCAATATTCGCTTTTGGAATGGTGCAAACAAGTGTGCACAAACCTGCGCAACCAGTGTATGTACTCGCTGGTTCGGAAAGTATTGGAACGCTGCATAAAAAAATGCACTATTTCAATCGGCGAATTATGCATACGCTTTATGCAGCGTTCCAATACTTTCCGAAATCAGCGAGTATGGTTGGCATCTTTGACCGTCCCTACACAACGTTGCATACGCATATCAATCTTTACGTGCAACATGCTTTCTAAGTCAATGAGCTGTAATACAACAGGCGCTTAGGAGCGACATAAAAGCTATCCTGAATCTTATCATTTTTAATTCAGATTCAGACTCCAATTCAGATTTGAAGAAAATTGATGTGTGATGAAGACATAATATGAATAGGGTATGTGTACGTTATTTGTGTTTGTATATACGCGCTGAATGTTTGACGTGAAGCGGGATGTGAATGCGCAGGTGCTGCATATGTTGCGAAATAATGCGAGTGTATGCAGCAAAGTAGGCTACTAGTACTAACTGAGCGCTACTTAGTGGAATTTGGCTGGTAACAAGCGTTACGTCGGTACTGGAGACTATGATACCAGCCAACAGACCAATGAACGAACGGGCCAAGGCACTAAAAGCGCCTCAGTTAGTAGTGGTACTTTCTGGTAGCCATTCCCAGTTGTTCGTCGACAACCCCTACTAAAAGCGCCTCAGTACGGATAACTTTGTGGTAGCCATTCCCAGTAAGTCAGTGACAAGCCCCTACTAATAATAATAATAGCCCCTACCCAACCAGACTAAGCCCCTATGATACCATAAGTATACATATGACCTCAGTACCGTAGGTTAGCCCTTCACCGGGCATTAACTGTACGTAGACAATGAATCAACTTTGCTATGGTAGCTCTGCCACCCTTTAATAGTCCGATCCTATACAGTAGCCAGCTCAGAAAGTTGTAGATATATTGCTTAGTACTATATCTTTTTCCACTGCAGTTCCTATGTTATAATTTCTTGCAAAATATTTCTCCTGTCATAGCACCATGCAACAGCAAGAGCCATCTGTTCTTGTGTTTCACCAGACTTTCGAGATTGGCATTTTAAAGAAAAGAAGCACTGCCCTATGTTGCATTAGATTCTGTCCCTCAAGCTATATCTTTTTTAGACCACAGCTTCTTTTCAGGATCCGTAATAGCTTGCATAACACAATGGTACAGCCTCAGTCACGGTCTCAGGCATGATAGACTGTCCCTCAGATTTGCCGAAGTAGTATTTAATACTACGAGATCCATTAATGGCTTCTGCCGATTGCTGCATATCGTTTTCTTCTTTGTTGTTTTTCACTATATTCAGGGCATTGCTGGTATCGGCGTGTCTTGACTAGTCTCCTCGAGATGACATCAGGAGTTGAAATGCGTCTTGATACAACTCATCATTCTCACCCTCAGTGAATCCATAATCTTCTGAATCTAGACTACCGTCAACCCTTCTCAACGAACTGCTGCTGGCTGCTCTGACTCTCCTGATGAACGTTCCTCTCTCTCGGCATCCAAATGTTTAAGTTATTGCTTCTTCCCACCGCACTCGTTTTGCCTATGCGAGTCTCTCCGGACGTCGTGCCCGCTTACTTTTACTTCCCGAAGGCATTTTATTTATCTCAGTTAGCTACGGATTAATTAATTAAATTAAATATTGGATCATACTTACCTATCATAGCGATTTAAGCGACAGGGCGCTGGGTGCGACCGATGCAAGCCTCAGACCGAACTGCATGCATATTAGGTGTGCTTAGTCACCAAACCAAATGTCCGGCCATTCAGCTTGAAGATTTTCCATCAATTCGACACGGCAGACTTATGGTACATGCCAGGCCACGTGTTCTCAGCAAAACGGGCGATTCAGACCTGGGCCGCGGACCTGGGCCGCCAAGCTGCCAGTGTCAGACCAACCAGAGTAACAGCTCGATGCCCCTTGAGCGGGGCAGCGCTCATGTGGGAGGGTGCCGATAACGCTGATATCAACTGTGTAAGTAATCTTTGTTTAGCCGAAGGCCGGTATGCCGAGGCTGGTGGGTACCGCTGCTCTGGGAGCCTGCCCTGGAGTAAGGGCAGCCGTGCCTGTCTTGAACCCAGCTGAGCAGCTCAGCACCCCGCACCCGCTGCATGCAAGCCCACCCTGTGTGGGATGTGGTGGGGTCTGCACACATTTTTGCTGGCGACAAAGTTTTTTTCTATCCCCCACATAGCTTCTTTCAAGCATCGTATATTGTCACACACCGTTATAGTTATCTTTAAAGCCTCGCTCTCACCTGCCCGCTGCCCCGCAATTCCAGTCTACATGAGCGCTCTTCGAAGACATCTCAAAACAGACTAGCAAATACACTTTCACCATGTCTGGCGATAAAGCAAAGCCAATCCCCTTCACGTGGACGTTTGCGGCTGGTGCCATTGCGGGTATCAGTGAGGTAGGATAGTTCCTCGTCACTGTACATCTGTATATATATATATGCAATAGCTAATGCTACCTCTGCGTAGATCTTGACAATGTTAGCATCTACTTCTATTCTGATCCATTATTTACGGGCTGGCAAAGGCTCGAAAGGTTGCTGATGCAATGAGCTGATTCCAGGTACCCACTAGATGTTGTCAAGACTAGAGTGTGAGTTTTCAGAAATTCTCATATGGCTGTAGCATATAAGGTACTGACAGTAGATACAGGCAGTTACAGGTTGGGACGGCCAAAGCCGGGACTGATCATTATAATGGCATGGTTGACTGCTTCAGAAAAATAATTAAGAATGAAGGGTGATTGTCATGGATTGCTGTAGCTTTTAGCAATATACTGAACTTGTGATAGGTTTAGCAGGCTATATCGAGGTATAACGGCTCCTATCCTTATGGAAGCTCCAAAGAGGTACGGAGCCTATTTCTCACCACCGTCACCTGCAGGATATAACTGACTGGAATCTTGTATATCAGGGCAACCAAATTTGCTGCCAATGATAAATGGGGAAAGTTTTATCGTGAAGTTTTCGCAGTCCCAACCATGAACCAGTCACTATCAGTTCTCACTGGTGCTACTGCTGGTGCGACGGAGTCATTCGTTGTTGTCCCGTTCGAATTGGTTAAGATTCGTTTGCAAGATAAGGCTTCGGCCGGGAAATATAGCGGTATGATAGATGTAGTCACCAAGATTGTGAAAGAAGAAGGCCTGTTGGCTATGTATAATGGATTAGAGAGTACGATGTGGCGTCACGTTTTGTGGAATGCTGGTTACTTTGGAGTGATTCACCAAGTTCGTTCACTTTTGCCCGCTCGGGAAACCAAGCAGGGTCAGATGATGAATGACTTGATTGCTGGGTCAATAGGTGGCACCGTGGGAACCATTGTCAACACCCCGTAAGTATTCCTTCGCCACTCTTGGTCGATTGTGCTAACTCGATAACTCAATTATCCAGTGCGGATGTGGTCAAATCTCGGATTCAAAATACTACTCGAGTGCCAGGGATAGTACCAAAATATAACTGGACATTGCCGTCCATTGCTTTGGTAGCTAAGGAGGAAGGATTTGGTGCGTTGTATAAGGGTTTTGTTCCCAAGGTGCTCAGGCTTGGCCCTGGAGGAGGAATTCTCCTTGTTGTGGTAAGTGCAAATATACTTACTGCGGCTCATGACGGCCTGCTAATTGTGCATTTAAAAGTTCACAACGGTCATCGAGTTCTTCCAAAAGCTTCAGAAGTAGAGATGTACAATACTGAGTTTATCTACATAGAGTAAGGGCTTGTTTTTGTACAAATTTTGTACACTTAGATTGGATAAATCACTTCCTCTTTTCTGCACCTCCATGAAAAGTAGGCTGAGTTTTGATCACCAGAAATGTTACCAATGATGCAAACGTGGGATGCCGTGAAGAAAATTATGACAGAAAACTTGTTGAGGACACCATGATCAGTCTTGCCTTGCTCTAATGCTTCTAGCGGGGTCAGGGTTGATAACATGCTGTTGCACTGCTTCTGTAACCAACTGCCTCAATTCATTCTGGGACCCCTTCCGAGGCGAAGTCTTCTCGACTTGCCAGTTGTTCAATACGCCGTCTGAAGTTTTCATCTACTGGATGTAGATCATCAATTCCCTCCTCTGCTGCAGTTGTCAATTTAACTGATACATTTTGTGGCAAGGGTATGGGGTTGGCTGTGGCTGTGGAAGGTCCGGATGCCTGCTGCTGCTCTCGGTTTCCGACGCTCCGTAAGTACACTGCAACTAATGGGAAATCGCCATCTTCCTCTATGGCATCGGCTGCCTATAGTAAGGGTTGTCGACGAACAACTGGGAATGGCTACCAGAAGGTACCAGAGAAAATACGCCAGCCAAACTAGGCAGGTGTCGTGAGGCACCCCTTTTACCCTTGTGAAATTTATTAGTAAGTACTATGAATTACCACAACTATGCCTCTACACAACAAGACTTCCGTGTATCAACTTTACACCTTTGCAACATGCCCCGTCTAAGTCAAAGAGCTGTAATACAACAAGAGCTCAGAAGCGAAGCAATGTAAAAGCTATCATGATGCTGATGATTCTTAATTGACACGTGATGAACCCATAAAGAGGATATGTATGCATTATTTGTGTTTGTAGATGCATCTCAATGTTGATGTGATCGGGATGTGAATACGCCGGTGATGCATATGGTACGAAATAAATGCGGGTGTATGCAGCAAAGTAGGCTACTAACTGAGCACTACTTACCAGAAGAGCCCGCTACCAGTCAAATTTGACTGGTAACAGGCGTTACGTTGATACTGGAGACTACCAGCCAACAGACCAACGAACGAAGGGGCCAAGGCACTAAAAGCGCCTCAGTTAGTAGTGGTACTTTCTGGTAGCCATTCCCAGTTGTTCGTCGACAACCCCTAGTATTTGTCACAGTCAATTGCAAGCCGGTTTCAAACGGCAAATAGTACTGAAGGTAACTTGCCGTTAACCCGGAGGAATTTCGGTGATTGGGATCTGCATTTAGTTCCTCTACCAGCAGTTTGGCGATCTGGACGGTTTCAGCGACAAATAGAGGGGTATCAGCGTCGAAATCTTACAAGTTGACGTTGCCGCCGTGCTCCAATACCAGATTCTTCAACAGCGAGACATGGTTGCAAGATGCTGCTGCATGAAGTGGGGTGTAGTCTAGGGCATTAACAGCCGAAGGGTCTCGAGCGAGATTTTCTAGCACCGACACCTCATTTCCTTCGGCAGCTGCAATCCAGATGTTATTCCGTACCATTGCGCTGTGGTCTGATATTGTTCTACAAACGCTTGGGGACGAGGCTAGATATTGTTATCATAGTGTTTGCAGAAGAGGGATGAGGGGCCTGAAGCGTTTCGTAACGCTTAAAGTTTGATGCGGCTTAGCACCTTCGCTTTTACACAAAAAAAAAAAAATAATGACGGAATGAGTGCTGCAGTTCTGGGGTAGCACAGAGTCTGGGCACGAGAATGGTAGCACCAAGTCTCGTGTAGCACTGGCTTGAGACTAGGGTGTGGAGTAGTCGAGTACAAGGGTCTCGTCAAGTTGCGTCCAGACATGTATAAGCATACATCTTAGCCCAAGTCGAATAGAATAGAATAGACGAGAGAATGAGGTGCCAACCAGACTAGGGAATGAGGACCAATATTGCATTAAGATTAGGCAGGTATACACGGGCTCTGGGTACGGGTACACAGCAAGGGTCAGGCGTCAACAAACATCTTCGCGTAGTTCCAGTGCGGTTGGATGCTCCTGCATCCCCGGACCGCTCTCCAGCATCGATCTACATACCAGTATTCATGAAACGTGCATACGTTAGATATCCAATGCTGGGCCAGCACTGCAAGTTGCTTCCATGGCATGATTGACTAGACTAGCACGATTGACTCAATCCGCACGCAAATTTGGATTGGTACTGGTAAACTCTAGCAATGCGTTGGACTATCATGAATCGTTAAATTGTCGCTCCCACCTATTGTATGCACCCGTTCCCGTTGACTGTGAGTACTTACATAGCCTCAGACCGTACTTACAAACCACCCGTACTTACATAATATATGTACCTTGCTTCTCCATTCTGAGAACCGCCATTGCATTAGCACTTGTGCATGTGGTATGGGGGGCTACTGCTTGTATTAATTGACAGTGAGTTGTTCTTGTTCCAGCTAAGGTACTAACGCAGTTCAAGTACATACATCATAAGATCGCCGAAGAGGGTCCTCGCCCTACCGCAAGAGGGCTGCAGCTAGTCTTGTAACCAGATAGATTACAGCCCGCTTTGGGCTCGACATTAAGAAACTATCCAATATGCGGTGTCCTTGTCATTACAGCAATCTGGTAAGGAAGAATATGTATCTGAGGCAGACAATTTAATGTTTTTCTTTTTTGCCTTGTCAGTCCGCCAAGAGAATTGTTCCGAGACCTTCAGAGTAAAGCGGGGGGGCAGTTCAAGCAGCGGCGTCCATATCGCTTTTCGCAAACCCCTCTGCATAGTGCCCATCTCATGGACAGTTTGGGTTATTGGTTTGTTGAGGTTTGTATTTGGTGAGACTGGAAGTATAGCAATTTGGGAGCGGCCTTACTTGGAGGGGGGGGGGGGAGGCACAAGATGCATGTGGCGCTAAGATGTATGTACTCGAGTACAAGTACTGAGTACCTCTTGTTAGTTCTCAGTCTACTTTGAATACGAGAAGGACTTCCTAGCTCTTGCATCTGCATGCATTTCTCTCTCGCAATGAAAATTCAGCCTTGGCGCCGAAGTTCGACCTACATATGCAGCGCTGCAGCGCGAGGGCTGCAATTCTGTGTCCGTGCTAGCAAGGGCAGCGGCTTGGCGCAGAGGCACTGATGAAGCCCTAAGTTAAGTATTACTCGCATCGTCCTCACGTGAGGCGGGCCCGCAGGATCGGGGTGTTGGAGCATCATATCTAGATCGCCCGTGAAGGCAAGGGCAAGGTTCTGAAAAGAACAGGCCCTGAAGGGCAAATAGAATTAAAAAAGGCAAGAAAGAAGGATGAATGAATGAATGAAAAACGAAGTCGATGGCAGTTGCAGAGGGCCTAGTAGTGGACTCCGGGGGGAAGGCCGTCGCACGAGGTGGCCATGGCCCATGGTTGCACAGTTAAGTGAGTGAGCGAGTGAGTGCGTGCAGCACTCAATCACTGCATAGACGGCATCGTCCTGGGATCATACCGTGCCGTACTTACGAACAGCCTCTCGAGACCGACAGCCCTCCTCCAGGCGCCGCCCCCCGCCCTGGCCCCCTGCCCTTCCCGCCTGGCCCTTCAACATCATCGAGCTGTACCCAGAAATTCGGTCGGAAAGCCCGCACCAACGCATCGACACTTGTCAAATACCTAGCTCAGCCGGTGCTGCCCTCCAAAGCAAGCATCACCGCGCCGTGCTTTCACACCCCAGGTACCACACATCAGCGAAAAAGTAAAGAAATCAAAGGAAAAAAAAAAAAAAAAAAAAAAAAAAAAAAAAAAAGTGTGTGTGTAAAAAAGAAAAGAATAAAAGGAGGAAGGGTAAAAGAAAAAAGGAAAGACCCAACATCTGGTGAGAAAGTCCGCCAATTCGGGTTGGGTACTGTACTACGACATAGGAAACGTCTTGAGGTAATGCATTCATGTCTGGTCTCTACGAAACGTTTCCTAAATTTCCTACTCCCGCCACCACCCCTCCCCCTCCTCCTCCTCCTCCTCCTCCTCCTCCTCCTCCCCCTCCCCCCCTCCTTCTTCCCATCAACCACGACGACCACTGCCCACTGCACATCCTACCTTTTGCCCTCCCTTCTCCGAGCCATAATCCAGTTCAGTTAAATACGGTTACTAATATCCGGTCCAAATAGAACTCGTTCTGAGTTGGATTGAACTGAACAGAATAACAAGGACGGGATTGTAGTTTGGTATTCACCTCAACGTTCAATTCCATTGTCAGAAAGGCTTGCAAAGCTTGTTATTCGGACCGCGGTGCTTATTCTTTAGATTTAAACTCATGTCTCTGTTGATACAGTACTAAGTTACATATGGTACACTTCGTCTTTCTCTACTGTTAGGCAGTGTGTATCGCTAAGCTGCGACTACAGTTTTGGGCATTGATATCGCCTCTTAGACACACGGCGGAACCGCCTCGGCTTGCACCCAATTCCCTGCTACGGACGACGTTCTACAAAGTTGGATGCCAGGTAGCAAGACAGCCTGTACGGTATATCGTTCTCTCAGTAACATGCGCGGTCATACTCTCCTACCCGTTTTTCCTTCTTTACACATCAACGTCGCCTGGACTCCCTTCGGTACCACATCATGTTTGGACCTCTGCCCGACAATTCTCCTCTGTCGACATTGTGCCGGATATTGCTATCAAGCAGGCATGGGTTCAAGGTTCATATATGGGGGCGTTGATACCGGAAGTTGTAAAGGAGGCACTGAAGGTTCAGGAAGCACTGCTAGGTCCGGGCATCGCATGCAATACAATGGCAGGCCCTGAAAACTTTCAGACAGGATATACTACGGAAGAAAATCGGCAACTTTCTCGCTTTTTGATGAATGGCTCTTTCGCATTACATCAAGGCACTTTCTTTCACTCACCGTTACTTTATTGGAACTGCTCGCTGTCTGCCATCCAGGATGACAAAGATCTTTTGGATACTGTAAACACTGGTTTTATGCGAGTATCACCTCTAAATATGACCTTGCATTGGAGTTCAGTTTTTGCGGGCAAGTTATTTTCGCATCACCGACTGGTCGCTGCAGATGCCTTGGTTATCAGTCTTTTCTATAGCGCAGATTCTCAGATTGGGGAACTATGGGATCAACGAGCAGCCGATCTAGCATCGGATGCCTATTCCCTTGGAAAATACGAGATATATCCTTCTCATGGAGAAGTGAAAAGAAATACCTTCTATGAAGTATGCCCTGATTTCTGTTTATTTGATTAAGTTATTATCCTACTAACGGCTTACTTTACAGTTTTTTTTTCAACCAATGAGCACTGCAGATTACTTGGTTCTCATGTCATGTTATACTATTACAATTGCATACCTCTACGTACAATTAAACAGGGCTGGCACAGTAAAGTCTCGGACAGGCTTGGTTTTGGCTATCATCACTCAGGTCTGGAACATCATATCCTGTAAAAGGCATTATTTTTCTCTGACCTTGAGAGTATCTTTAGCTGGCTGCGTCAGTAATGTCTAGTTTTACTATTCTGGCTTTCCTTAAATTCCCCGTCTCCCATATTCCTCGTGAAGTTTTTCCATTTGTTGTAATGGTTATTGGAGTGGAAAACATGTATGTTTCATGGCTTGCATCTGCCACCAGAAGATAAATGCTGATTAACTGTATAGGGTCCGGCTGATGAATGCAGTGAAAGAAACCCCAGCCGAGCAATCAACTACTATTCGTATTGCTACTGCGGTGGGAGAGGTTGGCTTCCTCTCTACAGTAGCGGTAATCACTGATATCGTCATCTTAGCTATAATTGGACGAATATCTGTTCCAGCAGTCACCGAATTTTGCTGGTTCGCAGGGATTGCTTTACTGGTTGACTTCTTCTTACACTTTTCATACTTCCTCGCAGTTCTCAGTGTCGACGTTCGCCGTTTAGAACTTCAAGATTTTCTGGACAAAACAAATCTCTCAAACCCGGATTCGAAATGGGATAATCGAGCTTCTTCCCCTCGCCAAACCGGTTTAAATCGACTTGTGCAAGGAACGCCTGTGAGTACACGAATCGCGGGTTCAGCTATTGTAACTGCCCTCCTCGAATACTCCCAAGATTTGATGACTGACGGGCTTAGATGATCTGTGTGCTCATAGCACTCAATATGCATTTTTTCGATAATGAATCACCATGGCGTACCTTCCAGACGCTTCTTGAAAATTTTCCGCCTCGTGGATCACCGGAAGCCTATGCCCTGCCAACAAATATGCCTTTGAACCAGGCACGCACTCCGACCTCGTGGCTATCCCTCCAGGACCAGCTCACTGGCAGGGAGCTGATTCAGAATCTGAAACCGGGAGGACATCGATTGATCGCAAAAGTCTATGAACCCTTGTTTGTTGTCTTGAAAGGATCTAATAGAGTTAGGGCCAGAAAGATATTTTCGGATTTCATAAACTTTAAGGACTTAGATGCTCTAAAAGATCACTCTTTGCCATTTATCCTGACAGTTGTTGCGTCCGCAGCGGGTGTGACCCTATTAATGAATCACCTGTTACTAAAGGAACTCCCGGATGAACTATATGGCTTTGAAGGCGAGGAGGGCCCCCTTCTAACCACGCAAACACTATATGAAGGTCATTCTCTGGATGTGGTAATGATTGTTGCTTCTCCAAAGGGTATTGTTGCATCCGTTGGATTAGACCGCCGAATAGTCGTCTGGAACTTGAGAGGCAAGTGGGGCCCTACTAAGGATATTATAAGTCCTGCTTGCTCTGAACACTTGCTATGGCCAATCATGGGACTTGCAATGGACAATCTTGGGCAATGGTTGGCAATAGCGCCAAGGTCTGGGAGGATATCCTTCTGGCAAGTCAAAGAGAGCAGTTTTTACAAATCCGTTGCATTGGGTCTCCGCGGACAAACCCCAAGTGCTCTCTTTTTTGCACCACGACACGAAGACAACGCGTGCGGAGGTCCCAGGCTTATAGTTGTGCGACAGGATGGTTGGCTCTACGAGGTGTACATCTTAACAGGACAGATTTATCATCATAAAATATGCGATGGTATCATAGTGTCATCGTCGCATGGGGTCTCAACATATAAGATGTCTTTACGGATAGTCACAGCTTGTCAACAAGGAAAGCTCTTTGTCACATACAGGCCTCACGGTGAATGGTTTACTGAGGAACTCTATAATCCCTCAATCATTGGCGGAGAACTACTTTCAGAACCGTGCACCATAATTCCGCTTCCCGTTCTCGGCATGGTTGTCAGCTCAAGAGCCTGCAACGTCGATTTGGTCGATCTTCTATCAGGTAAGGTTTTTGAGCAATTCTGTGCACTGTTTTCACTAATTATTGTTTAGGTAACATAGTCAAATCTTTCCAAATTGGCCAATTTAAGGCAAATACGCTTAGAGCATTCCACGCCAAACGACGAACGTGCCTTCACTGTGGTTGTCCTTCTGTAGAATCATTCTCCATTGCATATACAGAAAGAGAGTCTGGAATGTTCATCATGCATACTTTTGTTGCTGCAAATGTGCGATCAAAATATATCTGTTTACGCGCAGAGAGAGATAAGCGAGAGAATAAATGCTATGGGTTTGAATATATCCAGGAGACAATGCATTGGATGGAAAACGTTGAGGGGTGGGAACCAACAGCTTTGAATTCAGTCGCTGGAATTCGACGAATCGACCTTGCGCAAGATTCGGAAAGCTCTGATGATTACAATGGCAGCGCACTAAGAGAAGTAACAAGTCTCAGGCAAAGACGGAAGAAAGAGAAACGAGCAGCCTTGAGCGATGATGAAGATGAGTGGGAAGCATGGACAATGTCGTTCGATGGAGTCGTTACTCAGTATCGGCTCTCGGAATTACCTGGTGAGACGCTTGATAAGGGGCTCCTTGTGAGCCGTACTGGACCTGTCACTCGAATAGGCCAACGTTCGATTGCCGTTGGATTTGGGAATGCTATCAAGGTATTACTGATTGGGAACGAGAGGTATGATGATGACGATGATGATGATGACATCAAAGCTCCGACGCATAGAAAAAAATATCACCGGAGGTAACATGTTACAGGCGCACTTTCAGGTGTTTTTCTTTGTTTATGAATATTTCTGTTGCTTCAGCCTGTCCATTCATCTTCTTAAACTTAATGTTGTTCATGGGCATATCTTTCTATCTTGCGGTCCTATCATCTCTTCCCGTGAATATATTTTCTCTTTCTGCTCTCTCCCCTTTTTTTTTAAGAAAAAAACTTGCATGGGTATATATCACAGTGTACATGTTACTGTAACTTTTTAACCGGATTCCATTGGAGTTTGTTGGGTCGATATTCATGATTATTCCATAATTGTATTCCTTCTGTATACACTATTCGATCTCTGGGGTACATGAATAAAAAGGAAATGGAAAAAGAAAATATGTAAAAAAGAAAAACTAGTGAAAGAAATGCTGAAAAAGCGGAATAAGATTGGCCACAGTCTCGTTGACCGTCGTTGAGATCGAATAAGATTTGAAAGATGAAAAGCCTTATCCGTTCTCAGCACAATGATCCTCGAGCGTTATTATGGCTGCAGAGTGCAATAAATGTCAGCTCTAGAGCCAATAAAGGTGATTTCAACTGATGAGCCTCAACAGTAAAGTAAAACCTCTGTGCTGTTATGCCAAGAATCTCTTCACAGCTGCTCTTTTCATTCAACGGTATGTGGTAGGCTGCTAGCCTGCTGTAGTTTTGCAAGGGCTTTTCGCCGAGCCTTGTTATGCCGTGCCCGCCTGTGCCTTTCCCTTCGCCGTGCCTGAATGATTGCTCTGCTTTTCTCTTTAGCTTTCATCTCGAGATCCCAAAACTTGTCCGCCAATTGCTTGTTTTTTATATCCCTTCTCCTCATGGCATCACTAACATATTTTATACTCTCTACCATATCTTCTGTCCACGTGATCTCATTAGGATCCCCACTAGATTCTGGCAAGTACCTTGCTGTTAGATCATCCCAATCATCCTCTCCATTCGCGATTTCAAGGTAGTCATTCAGCAGGTCTAAATAATCTTGTCTTTTCTGTCGAACCTTGATAAGGTTCTTGATCGTCAGGGCGACATGCTGTGGTGTTGGTTCTCCACGACGTCGCAATAGAGGGAAGCCATTCGCAGAGGCAGCGATGGGGACCAGGTAGCGTTGAGGCTGCCATATCCGAGGCCCTTTTCTGACTTTAGGAGGAGGAGGAGGTCCGCATAGGGCGATTCGTTTGGCTTTTCTCTTTTCTTTTTTGAGTCGTTTCTTCTCTAGTCGGCTGAGGACAGGTGCTGGAGGTGGTTTGGGCTTTGGAGGGGGCTTGGGTTTGGGAGGCGCAGATAATGCCTCCACGTTAGCTTCCACTATTTTTAGGGAGACGGGGTCTCCTGAAGCTGCCCTCCGTAGAAGCCCTTCTTGCTTTGTCCATACAGAGGTACATTTTAGTATTTCTGGTGCAATTGCATTGAACAATTCGAGGATGGAATGAGTATCTACCCGATATGCGTTCAGCAAAACCGTTTGCACATTCCTCACGGTTTGGAGTTTTTTATGTTGCTGGAATTGTTTCTTGATATGTTTGAATGCATCCTGCTGGAGTGTCTGGGAGGGTAACAGCCGGCAATGGGAGAGGAAAGCCTTATAGAGAGCACGACCTGCGGCAGGCAATTAGCATCTTGATCCTAGAAATGACATGTAGCGGAACAAAGCCATACAGGCTAGCCTGTGCTGCGGGTTGTTGAGGATGGAGCCCATTCATTCGCAAGGCCACTGCTGTGATCATGAAGTTGGAATATGAGCTGGTTTATTCAACTGGCGGGGTGAGGATTGCTGGAAAAATGCCTATTCCGTGCCCCGCGACATTGATCCGCAGGACATGCATAGTGGCACGAGAGGACCTGCATAACTCTAAGTGCTCAACACTAGTCTGCTACAGTCTGATAGGGGAATGATTGGTGGTGAATGAGAGCAGGCGGTGGCATAAAACTGGTCTTGGCAGTATACCATATCGGATATATCACCAACAGTCCGCATGCGCCGCACGATCACAAAACAACATTGATACAGACACAATGACGCTGGCATAAGATTAATCGCATGTTTTACTGCATATATCCAATATCAGGCTCCTCAGATATTAATGTAAGCATCGAAAGGCCAATTTACCCCTCTCCCGCTTAACCTTCTGCATATTGCCTATCAACGGTCCCAATATATATGATACTACCTATAGCTAATGTTAGTCGTCAATGGCCGTAGTAAATGATAGATATGCAACAGCGAGAGCACTTACAGGTCTATTCGCAAGATCCTCTGCGGCAGCTACTCATGTGTAGGAGGGGGTACAGAGATTGAGCGTCGTATCATACCCTTTGCAGCAGTATACAATATTGATACAAGACCATTCGTATCTCTAGATTGTCTCTTGCCACTCTCCCAGCCCGCCATTTGAGAGTAATGCACCCGCACCCAACCATGTCGAGCCTCTCGAGCAGCCTATATCGACCACCTTGACAGCCTCTTAGATAGCGTACGAGAGGCAAGGTTAACCCTACTTCATAGAACCCCTCTCTAGTATGCCTTCTAGCCCACTACTTGATGGTAATTACTTTCGAGATAGTGCTCTAACTCTTCCAGTGGCCCCTGCTCACGGATTGAGGGTAATCTAGCCACTTGAGCAGCCCTACAGCAACCATTTAACCAGCCTCTGGAACAGTTATGTGCCCAGCTGTTTAAACAGCCTTTCGGACATGAGCCTTCAACCCGTACGCTTGGGAGCGACAGCGAGGTAAAGCTACCTCAACTCGGGAGTTGAACGGCAGGGGCGACAAGGAGGGCAAGAGTATGTAATTACCCCCGCCTCATGGCTGGACAGCAGGAGAAGGGGCAATGAGGCAGGATTATCGCAAGCTATCTGAGAGGCTGTTGAAGCGGGTGGATATATTGCTGCTTGGGAGGCTAGGGATGTGTTTGAGGGCGAGGAGGCAATCTAGAGATTTCAGCGTTGTAGGGAGCTGCAGAGAGTAAGGTGATCATGTTCTGCTACGCCACACCCATTACCAGACGCTTGAGGAGATACTAGAAGGCTGCAATTACTTCTTTCCAGCTTTGTAGGTAAACGCATAGACACATGACCATGGGCAGCTGACAGCAACTATAGTAACACGTATACCAACTGTGGAGAAAACTCCACAGTCGCAAAAGTTGTGGATGATATTATGAATTGATGCTGGCTGATATTGGGGATTCTGGATTCCAACTACTTCGAAATCGTCTCCCAGCAAACAGCCTTTGAAAACCCGTGGGCAGTGTTCATCTGGTATCTCAATGGTCTCTTAGTACGGCGCAGTTTCGAGGTAAATACAACGGTATTTAGAGAGCTGGAAGCGTTTTGGATAATGTTGGAGGATCAGATAGTTTAGATGCCGAAAGCAGGAAAGAGGCATGGAAAATGTGGTCCGCGCAAGGAGTAAACTTGGTGGATGACTTGCTCGAAGGAACTCGCTCTGGCATCCAAGATACACTGGCTGCGCCTCGTGGACGCCTTGAAGTCGTTTCATAAACTGCTTAAGCCAACTATTCAATGTGCAATTATTCAGAGGACGTTGCATTTTATACACGGCGTACCTCCAGGATACCGAAATTCTAACTCAATTGCAATCTAAAATCCCGAACGCAATACAGCTAATTCGTGCCGATACCCCACAGGTGCCGACACTTGTGCTTATCGTACTCAGCACGATTTGTTACTCGCTGTTGACACGCTTCCTCCCCCAAAGAGTTCCAAGCAGACAAGGCCCACCTACAGCAGTTTCCCTCAACCAATCTCAAATCCGAAAATTTATGTCGATGGAGCTTTAGACGAGACCGCTCGTGGTTAACTAGTTCCAATTTGCTAGCAGCTCATGTCTATAAATAGGTGGATGTTAGGAGCACATATCGCACATCTAATACACAAGTCATAAGAGTGAACAATACTATACGAAGTCTACTACATAATTCAAGATATTTTCTTCAAGTTCCAATAACCCTTAAGGATGACTTTACCCCAGCGAAGGTGGGCAAGCCGTCTCATCCTCTGGCGTAAATACGCATATAGCACCAGTAAGCTAGAGCTACAAAGGAGGAAGATCAGTTATGTGTGTACTGATGAGTTGGTGGACTTATTTTCGGTTAGTGAGGGAAGTAAGGGAAAAGGCCGACAAGTTGCTGTGCTTTGGCTACATATGTTGATTATGAGGCTGTTCTTCTGAAGTCAAACGGTGCGAACTTGGCATCGTGAATACTTGATTCTAGCCGTTACCCTCAACTTGGATATATTCACCTCTGTAAGTGCCGCCATTCCTCACATCTATACCAAATTAAATTTCACCCTTACAGGAACAAAGGCTCCACGGCCGCATGCTGTAGCCAATCTACCAATTTAAAGAGATCGTCAATGTCCTGAAGGGTCTGGTGGTGCTAAACTCGAGTTCGAGTGTTGTCTTAGCAAACTGCATGTCCAGCCTCGTCTCCCTTGCTAAATCGTTTTCGAGTAAAACCTAGCACCTATCGCATTCCAACAAAAACCAACAAGCTGTATCTCTTCCGCTTACTTCCGCTGCTCTCACAAGGTATTATTCGGCGGAGAGCTGTTAGAGTAGCTGTCGAGGACGAGTGGGCAGGGCACTAGAAGTTTGTGATGGAGACTGTTTTGCAATTTGTGAAATGGCTATGGGGATGATATAGGGGTGCGTGTGTGTGTGTGTGCGTGTGTGTGCGTCTATGTGTTTGGGGTTGGGGGGGCATATATATTTTTCTTTTGTGGTTTGTGAGTATGTTGTGAGATACAGTAATATGATTAACGTATTTTACTTTGAAATCTCCTTGAATGATGTGCTTTCTGCCGCTCTGTAGGGTCTTATGCTACTGTTATCTCCAAAGTAGGCAAGTTCGTAGTTTACGTCTACAAAGTGGAGAAGTTAGAAAGGTCGAGTCCGCCGGCACCAGTTGGCATTGTGAGAAACTTCACATGACACCCAAGCGGCTCTTAACTTGAGATTAGAGTATAATAACTGGTTTGACTGGCAATCACCAGCTTACAGTTGATTATCTTCACGAAGGAGGTCATGGCTATAGTAAGGGTAACAGACATCCTGTTAGTCCTTTAAGTATACCAACAAAATCCTGATACCAAGTATGTTTCTTTTCTCCCTTCTTCCTCTCCTTTCCAAGAAAGCTTGAGTCATTCGGCGATCCCGAACTGTGCGGGAGATTCGCTAGCGTGGATTGCGCATTTTATATGGCCCAAGAACAGGCCAAATAGGTGAGAGTGTGGAACGAACCAAGGGAAGAGGCGCAATTAGATTGTATGTGTGTGACGACGGAAAGTGTCTGTACGTGCATTCCTTCGGGACACGCTCCCCTGGGACACAATTCACACCATTCTACCGGGGCAGCGGTGCGCAGCCGGGCTGTACTCTACTCTAGCTGACGTTGTCCGTTACGCATTCATCCCACCAATTTCAATGATGTAAATGGCATACCTGGCCTGCTGTTCCATTATCATCATCAATAGCCTGTACTACCCCTCGTGCCCATACACTCCTCGGTTTGGCTTCATTGGCTCGTAGGCGAAGTGCCACTCGGAGTTTAGCCCATCCACACACACAATGCTCCACCACACTTACGCCTTCTGGCAGGCAGTGTGGGTTCGGTGGGGGCTACCTGCGCGAGGCGGGGGCTGGTCGAGTCTTGGCCGGAGCCTTTTCGTTCCGGTGAAACTCCGGACGTGTGCCCGCAGCTGGGATCATGCGCATCGGATATGGAGGGGGAGGCAGGGGGGCGGTGGGGAGGGCGAGGCAGGGGGAACGGTGGGGACGGGACGGGGAGGAGGAAGGGCATTTGAAATTGGATTGCTAAGCCGCCAAATGCAGACGCAGACGCCGTGACATCACCGGCGGGCGGGATGCATGGCTGCTGCGACCCCGTGAGCAAGCGAGTGCCTGCGCACGATAGCGCAGCCAAGCCACGCCAAGCCACGCCAAGCCCGCACTGCTTGGCCCTGGCGCCGTTCCAGATGCTTCCACGCTCCGACAAACCCACAGGTTATTTTGCGCTTTTGCGCACGTCTTTTGCACGCTTCCACAGCGCACATGGCTAACTGAAAGCGAACGCCAATGCAAGACAAACGGGCGCGTGGTGGTGGGCGCCTTGAGCTTACTCGACAATTGGGACACATCAACTGTGAAAGAGAGAGAGAGAGAGAGAGAGAGAGAGAGAGAGAGAAGGTGATAAAAAAATAAGAAAAGAAAAGAAAAGGGCTAAAGGCTGAGAAAGGGCGGAGGGGGAAAGAAAAAGAGAAAGTTAAAAAAAAAAAAAAAAAAAAAAAAAAAAAAACTTAGGCTTTTAGCCTTCGAGCCGAATGGCACGCAGCTTGCATGGGTTTATTTGCAAACAAATTTACAATTACTTTTCGCATTCTAAATCTAACCCCCCCCCCGGCTAACTGGGTTGGACTGCACCTTTTCGCTTGCAGCGCTACAAACTTGTGGATTACTTTACTCCGAATACCCTGTCAGCTCCGGATATTGCAGATTTCTGAATTCGAAAGGTGAAGTGGACAGGTAAGGCAAGCAGGCAGCCTTGCTTGTCAGCAACTTGACAATAAGCGTACGATACTTGTGAGTTTAATTACCGTCAGCTAATTATGCATACAGCTTGCCGTACAGAGGCAGACAAATGCTTTATTGGGCACAACATTCTTCGAAAACGTCTTCTCAATTGAGCTGTGATGGGGGTTGGTTCTACCAGAGACTGAGTGTCATAGCTGCCCGAAGATGATATCCATCGAAGATGCCATACTGCCACTCTGTACATTAGTGCGAGGAAGGGCACACCGACATTGTGACTGGGGATGGCTCGCATTCTCCCCCAGCTGTGCACAAACTGTGAACCGGTGCCATTTCGATGATGGCTAATACCAATGGTTCATTGGTAGTGGCTGCTATCTTGATAATTGTTCTTTACAGTGCATGAGCTTGGCAGGAGACTGAGACCGTTCCTTGTCTTGAGACAGGATGAGCAACAAGCAATTTCCATTGCTAAGCAATTACATGCTGGAAATCCGGAGTTCCGGAGTGCCTTAGCTCCGGTTCCGGAGCATGAAAATGGGCGCCAGTATGCTGAGATGGCGCTCGTCTGCTGGCCCATCATGATCCTGGGGCGGGCTGCTCTTCTTCCGTACTGGATTGGCCATGCGCTGCGCAATTTATGCAGCGTGCTCCCTACTCCTGTATCCCTTGCCCTGAGCTCGATTGCGTATGCGCACGAAAATTCGGCAGAAGAGTCGACTCATCCTCTCTCCGGGCGCCTTTCTTCTCCAACCAACCGCCATCGCATCCCCTGCAACACACCGCGGGCGCCCTCCCCCCACATACGCATTAGGCCTCGCCTCTCCCCCCCTTCTCCCAGCAGGTCGGAGGGCCCCCGGCCTCGCCGAGACAACGCCTCGTCAAAAATAAGTAACAGCCCCCTGTCCAAGACAGCAACGGCGGGCGATTGGTTCCTCAGCAAAAATCAAGCATTACAAAAGTCAACACCCTCTCCTGTTCCATAGTGTCATCCCTCATATTAATAATAATAGAAAAAGCCCTCCGCCCATACCTGTGAAATTCTCCACCGGAGTTTTCTAACGTTCCGACGACAAACCTTTGCATGCTGCAACCTGCCATGGCTTCCGACCAATCTGCATCTCCGCCACTGTCGGATGCTGCTACTAACCGCTCCGCTCCGCCTACTACAAGCAATTCTAGTGAGATCCCGCGACCGAAACGGATTGCCTGTGTGGTCTGCCGTAAGAGAAAACTGCGATGCGATGGAAACAAACCTAGCTGTGGTACTTGCTCGCGACTCGGGCACGATTGGTACGGTCAACGCTGTTTCTGCTCAACTAGCTGTATGCTGATCGGGATAACAGCGCATACGATGAGGTCCGGCGAAAGAGTGGACCCAAGAGAGGTTATGTCAAAGCTCTCGAAGCACGACTAGGTAAGCTCCCAATAACTTTAAGCTTCTGAGGAGAATGCAAGCTCACTCTATCACAGCACAGGTGGAAACTCTCTTGAAGAGCCAAGATGCTACTCCTCATAACAGCCATATCAGTGATGCGGATCCAACTGTATACATTGCGAACAAAGAATCCGGCCCAGCAGCTATGCGAGATGCCCACAGAAGGATAGAAGCCTCGTTAGGTAGTCACCCACTCAACCAGCGGCCGCCACCGCAAATTCCATCCGGAGCTTACGGCCACTCGCTCATGGGGGGCTTAGCAGATCCTTCGATTGAGAACATTGCTGTAGGATGGGACATGATGTCTCTAGGTGTAGAGGAAGCATTGCCGACACAAGAGGTTCAGGATGCACTGTGCGTTTATTGATCGATCATCTCCTCTTTTGCGATCGGTGATTCTAATGCAGTGATAGACATCATATTTTCTTCGATAAGGTCTATCCTACTGTTCCAATGATACATAAGGGCCGCTATCTTGCGAGCTTGAATTTAGCACCTAGTATGAGGCCGCCAATAGCTTTACGGTATGCGATTTGGACGCTGGCAGCTTCCGTGAGTGATGAATATTTTGATCATCAGACACATTATTATCGGATGGCCCGAAAATACGCAGAAGAACAGGAGTTGAAGGGTCACGGAGAGTACGTGATTACTGTGAGCATATCACAGACGTGGGTGTTAATAGCAACATATGAGTTTAAGTTGATGTACTTCCCTCGGGCGTGGTTATCGACAGGTAGAGCTGTGAGATTAGCACAAATGATGGGATTACATCGAATAGATGGTGCTGGACTAGATGTTAAGCAGTGCTTACAACCACCTAAGGACTGGACAGAGCGAGAGGAACGAAGGAGGACCTTTTGGATGTCATTCTGCGTCGACAGATATGCATCAATAGGAACTGGTTGGCCAATGACCATAGAGGAGAAAGATGTGAGTTTTGACGTCAAAAAAAAAGGCTCTGAAACTTCACTGACACGACGAAGATAATGACAAATTTGCCCTCTTCGGAGGAGTCATTTGAGCGTGGAAGACCAGCTCAGTCTCTAACGTTGAAGGAAGCAATGACAGCCGATGGAGCGAGATACCTCTCCCCGTTTGGAGGAGTTGTTCTGATGGCATGTCTCTTTGGACGAAATCTAATTCACCTCCACCGACCGGACGCAGACGATCGAGATGACGATCTCAATGGCGAATTTTGGCGACGGCATCGGCATATGGATAATGTTCTGTCGAACATAGCTCTTTCACTGCCGAGCCAATTTAGGCTGCCAATGGGAATAAGTGATAACAATATCGTCTTTACGAATATGAACATTCATACATCGACAATTTGTTTACACCAGGCAGCAATATTCAAAGCGGAGAAGAATGGGATGCCGGCCCATGTGTCGGCAGATTCGAAGATGAGGTGTATTACGGCTGCAGCGGAGATAGCGTCGATAATGCGGATGATTGCGCATATGGATTTATCGGGGGTATGTAACGTATCGACAGTTTGGATGCAAATTTAAAACTAACAAGATGCTACAGATGAATCCATTCCTCTCATTCTGCTTATATGTTGCTGCTCGTGTTTTTGTGCAATATCTCAAAAGCCGACCCAAGGACGAACAAGTCCGGGCCTCGCTCCAGTTCCTACTTACGGCAATGGGCCATATTAAAAGGAAGAATCCATTGACAGAGTCATTTTTGGTTCAGCTGGATGTAGATTTGGCGGGGATGCTGAATGACTCAACCCCTGCTCAGTATACTTGTGCGAAGGAGACTGTAGCGGCCGCGGCCGCAGCCGCGCTAAGCAACAGTGCCGGGGCCCCATGTGGGGGGCATAAGGTTCGCTCTACATTTGGCCACTAACTGTTAAATGCGTACTGACAAAAATGCAGCAAACTGCACAGGCATTCTTTGCACAAGCCGACGACAGCGACCGCTCACGCTCTAGCGAAAGCCCAAATCTCACTAAAACCTCCCTCTTCCAATGCCCCAACAGCCGCCTTTACGAGCGTCTAGGCCGCAATATCCAGCCCGAAATATCCCTGACTGCAAATTCCTCCAGTGAGCACTCGCCTTCGACTAGCTCCATAGATGTGATGGATTCCAACGGCATGACGCCCTCTTCGTCGCATACATCCAATACCTCGCCTCACAACACCCCGCAGACCCACACGATCAATCAGGACTCGTTTTCGCCACCGCTGGACTCGCCGATGCCGGGGATGTTTAACGGGTTTCATACGGGGTATACGCCGCTGCCGCAAGATAATCCGCTGAGCCCACCAAAGGACCCGTGGATGCAAGGGATCACGGATGAATGGGATTTATTCGGAGTTATTTAGTACGGTGAACTTTACGTGGAAGTAGTGCGGTGTGGTGTGGTGCGGTGTCGTATCTATCTAAGATTCGAGGTCTAATTAGGGCTGATTTGTGTCATATAGCGGGTGTTACTGATCTTTGTCTTGGCTAGCGCTTTGGGACTCAAGCAAGCATCTGGGGTAATTTGTTTTTGTTTTCAAGTTTTTGCTTTTGTTTTTGTTTGAACCAAGATTATATTTGATGGGAACGGTACGGGTTATTGCAAATTACCTTTTCCTTTTCCTTTTTTTTTTTTTTTTTTTTTTTTTTTTGGCTAATTTGGACCACTTGGCGTAGGATTTCGCTCCTTGTTGAAGTGGTACTGCATTGGAGTTTATGGGGGTGCTGGAACTTGCGGCTATCTTTTTCTTGCTTACTAATCTTTGCGCTTAAGCAACTATCAGGGAAGAAAAGGGAAACTCACTACTCTATCCTATAGCTACACTATATGTTTTGTACTGATGTACGATTGGATAATCTTTTTTTTTCCTCTTTTTTTTTTCTCTTTTTCTGGCTCTCGATACTGGTGAAAGGTGGATGTGGCCAACATCTCTGCTCTTCGAATTTTCAGTGATGCATTCAATTTGAGTTCGAGGAGGTGGCGGCTTTTGCACGTGAAGACTTAACTTAAATCAACCTCGGAGCCCGGAGGCCGGGATGCGGCGCGCCGATTAGGGATGCGGGGAATTTCGTGTGCTTGTAGGTTACTCTAGTGCTTATTTACATGGCTCATCACGTCAACTAGTTATTGGGGATCCCGGTAGGTTCCGAACGTAGCACACACACACCAACTGTATTATCAATCCACCAAAACTTGTAGTCGCTTGCTTTTTTTGTAAACATCAATTATGTAATTGGTTTGTGTATGTGTATATGGGGATCAGGAATGCCTTAGGCACTTAGTGTCTTCCTTACTGAACTTAGCCTTACAGTTTAACTACTGGTGGGAAAGGAGGAAAATGGCAGGCTAGAGGGTAAGAGAGTGGTAAAAGGGGATAAACTAGGGCTGCAAAAGATACAGATAATAAGATAGTAGTAAAGCTATTATAACAGCATTATCTGGAGCTACTGACTCTCGGCTACCACTACCCTCTCCTTCTATACTTGAGAAAATAATTCAGCAAATGCAGCAGCTGCAGCAGCTAGTTTCAGGCCTTGCGAATAGAGCTGTAAGTTATTCTACCCTATATTGCATATGCTATTATATACTATAGCCATTAATGACCAACTCTTACTATAGGAAAGATAGATATAGACCTATTGATAGATAATATGTAGAAGATTAAGGGGGGGGAGGGGGGAGGGGGTAATTTAACATTATTAATGCATATATTGATATAGCAAGTGAACCATTGTTTGACAGAATTGATACAATATGCTAGAATTGTAGTTTCAGCTATGCTGTACATATAACTATTTACTGTAAGATGCTAGCATGTCTGTTGCACGGGAAATAGCCAAATGTAGTATCTCCAGCAGGCGTGCCAAGAAACGTCGTAGCCTGGTCCTAGAGGGGGCAACCCCGTTTCCTATGATATGTAAAGTCTTGTACTGCGTATAGTCCCGGAAAATGTGCGATAGCCAGGCACCGTCGGGGACATTAAATAATAACAAGCTAGATCGTATCCCGATATAAAACAGTACTGGTTACTTAGCCTGCAAGGAAGGGAGAAGATAAAATATTGGGTAAGGAAGTAGCGTAGGGGGATACTAGTATGGGGGAATGTAAATCACAAAGCACTACTGTAAATGCTAATCTTTCGTATGAAGGGTTATACTTACTTGGTAAGAAGTTTTGAATATGTACATACACATGTACGTCTACACATCTACGAAAAGGTTATAGATAGAGTAACATTAAATCGATAATAAATGATACTGATAACTAAGTCATTTGTTCATTTCAGAATAGTCATCTCATCTCACCTTAGCTTCCGCTCGGCAACGATCATGCACGCTGTAACGTTGTATACAAGTTGTCAAAACTTTCGAGAACTAATGATGTGCAACAGCGCCTACTGCCGAGGGACTCGGTGTCGCTACAGTAAAACAGCTTTCCAACATGAGAGCTACATCCACATACAGTTCCATACACCAAATATATCGCCCCTGCGAATCCACCGATTCATTACACTCCCCTCACCGTAACCCTCTGCAATGTCCACCTCTGTAGCCCCCGACCGTCCCTGCCCCTTCTGCGTCATTTCCATCACCCATCCCCCCACCCCTCTCTTGCCCACCCCCTCTCCACCACCTACCCGTCCTCTCTCACCTCCCACGTACCTTCTCCTCTCCACCCCCTCGGTCCTCGCCTTCCTCGACATCATGCCCCTCGCTCCCGCCCATACCCTCGTGATCCCCCGCCGCCACGCCCCAAAACTCACCGATCTTTCCCCGTCCGAAAGCGCCATTCTCGGAGCATGGCTTCCCGTCATTTCAAGGGCCGTATGCAGGGTTGTAGGATGGGGAGAGTTCAACATAGTACAGAATAATGGTAATCTCCCGCCTCCCAACTCCTCCCCATTCCTCTTCCCCCGGAACGACACAGGGTGACTCCACGCTGACGCCTGGAGGAGGATCACAGGCCCCAGCGCAGCACAGGTCGTTCCTCATCTCCACTATCACCTCATCCCTCGGCCGCCCCTGGGCCCCGCTCCAGGCTATACCAGCCTCCAGATATCGACAGTCGTGTTTGGACGCGGCCAGCGGGAAGATCTAGAAGACAAAGAGGGAGCTGAGATCGCGGCAAGGATCCGGAAGGAGATATTTGCAGAGCTAGAGGAGTTGAGGAGAAACAGAGGAAGTGGTAGTAATGGTACTGGCCCTGAGGGTACTGGGGAAGGCGAGAGATCCAAGAGATTAGAAGAGGAGGAGAGAGTCTTGTTGGCACAGCTTTGAGGTTTCATTAGTACAGGGTAAGATGTGGAAGAAGGCAACACTACCGCATCCAGCAGTAACGACTATGTCCGGGACCAACTACATACACTTTAGTTCCAGAAACCAGAAGCGATGGCCACGAGACTACCACTGCACAAGCCGAATCAAAAAGCAATTTTTTTTTTAATTTTCACAATCGAAGTCAGCCAAAACAACCAAAGATCCATTTAGAGATACATAATATCGATGAAGTAGATTCGGTCAACAGGAAGACGCGGGACAAAGTATAGCCAAAACATAAAAAAGCAAGCAAACAAATCGACAAGCAAAAAGTGAAATATCCGGAACCCTACAGATACACTAACGTGAGCATCTGAGATATAAGACTCCACAGAACAGAAGAGTCGAAAAAAAAAGCAAGTACAATTCGAAGAGAGATATTCGCAAAATGGAAATAGCCGAAGACAAAAAACAAGCATAGAATAATGAAATCAATAGCATAATACTTAGAAACACAGCAATATAAAAGCGCAAAAGGAAAAAATAAAAAAACCCAGCACCGCGTAGGAACACCGACACAAATGCCATTTCCCCACTGCAATATCCTGTCCCTGTCGTACCATGCCTTAATCCTTCCCAAACCCAGCCAATTTGTCCTTTTAACCCCAGACCAAGCCAATCTAACGTGTTCCAATTTTCTCCTTAAATCCTTCCTTTCCCAAATCTCCTTCGCCTTTTCCCTTCCTGGACTCGACCCCCTTTTCATGAATGAAAAACAGTACTCTCAGAGTTTGAGTGCTTCTAATCTATCGACGCCCAAGAATAATTTTCCAACCTCACAGCCGGCCAGTCTCTGCGGGGAAAACTCCACACTATTGATAGCTTAGGAGTTTTTGTTTTCTTGTCTTCGCCCCAAACAAGAATTTAGCACCTGGGATGCCACATTTAGTGTAACAGATCCAGATATAACCGCCACGTGAAAATTCTCAAGAGGTGATGGAAGACACTGTAGGGGTTAAGAAGGGTATCTGAATCGTAAAGACGAAGTTCAGCGTAGGAAAGCAAAGACCAAAAGGGTGATCGGCTCGTTCCTTCGGGTGAGAGATGAGGCAAGAATTCGAGTGAGAAAGAAAACAAAATGTATTACAAGAGGAAAAAATTTGAAGAAAAAACAACCTAAAAGCTCACCTGACCCTTTTGAGAATCATGCTTAACCGAAGAAATGACAATTAAAACAAACCGCCAAATAGTAAACGCAGCAATCCCAGAAAGTAAGAGAAAATTGTACAAAGTGAGTGTACAGGGGGGAAAATGATATAAATCAAAACACCGTTAAAACACAAAAACAAATAGGAAAGTACACAAACCATGCAGACACCCAACCAGGTCCTGTTGAGACTGGCTGTGAAAAAACTCAAGCCCATTGGGTACGTGATATTGACGATGTACTCATTGATAACCATCCCAGACCGTATCGGGCCCAAACATTGACATCCTGACCGTTTTCTTCTTACTTTGTTCATGAAACACTATACAGATCACTCTTCTCAAGTGACAAGGAAAAGATTTTTTTTTTTTCAAAAAAAGAAGGCACGCCGTGCACTCAATCTCATCACATCATAACCACACTGTTCGTTAATATATTGAAACTGTCCCTCTATGTAAACGACCATAGCATAGGGGATTAACTCCGTGTGGGACTCATGACATCAGAATTTATCGTTCAGCAAGGATGTATTGTGCCTTAGCTTTTGCCCATTCACGCGCCAATAGAGATACTAACTCTTGTTAATAGGCATGCAATAAGAGGTCATGGGTTCCAGTACCTTTAGAGAATTTCTTGCTAGCGTATTTGTTGAAGAATGCTTTGTGTTTTGGTCGGTAAATATATTCAACCAATAGCAAGAATACAGGCCTGATTTCCTCCTCAGTATAACCAGAATAATGAACCAAAGAAGCGTCCTAGGGTGTCAAGTTAGATAGCCATGAAACAACGGGATAGTATATCGTGCTCACCCAAGGGCCACGCTTAAGAATCATTCGAGACAGGTACATGGCAGCAGCAGCCACGTGACTTGGCAGATATTCCATGAGTCTATGGTCGACCAAACTGATTTCCATCAAATACTTCGCAACGGTGCGAGTATCCTGATCATAATCAGTTGCCTTCGAGATTCTCCTAAGGAAATTCATTGGATTGGGATAGCTGAGGTTGTAATCCAAGGTCTGTAGTATAAATCTCTCCGCTCGGAGAATCTCTTCAACAGTGAAAGTGTCATCTGCAAGGTATCTGAAATGACCTATATGAGGAGAGAAAACTTCTTCGTACTTCGCAGCAATAAACATAGCAGTAATTCCAACAAGTTGCAACCTATCAATCATAACAACTTTGATGCTCAAGAAACGGTCAATGATATTGATGGCGAGGTAAAGAGTTTCTGGTAGGAGATGGAATTTTGTGTGTACTTCAATTAGCCAGTCAACCAAGATACCCCTCTGTTCCCAATGTAAGCCCTCCTGAGCATCCATATAATCGGGGTTTGGCATTGTGCTATCTTCAAGAGAACGAAGGTACTCGAAAATCTCTGTAGCGTATTCCGCCACCATCAATGGATCATCATCGTCATCATCAAGCTCCCATTGCGGAAGCTTCTGCTCAACAGCCTTCTTTGATACAGGCACAGTTTTAGCAGTTTCCTTTGCTTCGTGAACAGTTGTTATTTCAACTGCAGCAATTGTTGACCTCACCACTGGTGCAGCAGGCTTATCAGCTTTCTGTTCCTTCGTTTCTTTATTTTCTTTCTCCTTCGGTTCCCTCTGTTTTGGTCGTTTGGCCTCCGCTTTGGTAGCAGCTTCCTGAGCTTTAGACGCTTCAGCCGATACAACTCTGCGTTTCCGTTGGCCCATGACGCCAGAACCCCCATTGCTTCTCTTTGCGTCCTTCTCCTTTGTGTCCTCATGAATTATAGCTTTGAGAGGCGCTTTCGAAGCGCGAGTTGTGAGTTTGCTAACCCCATTCGTAGCAGAAGCCTTGTTTGAAAGTATCCCCCCTTTCGCTTGTAGAGCCTTCTTTAAAAGTTTCTCGTCGACATTTTCCTTATTCATGTCGGCTTTCCTTGTGCCATTGTTGCTGACATCTCCCAAAGCAGCACGCTTCTTGCCTCCAGCATTGGCTACTGTTATAGTAGTATTTGCTTGCTTAGCAGCTAATGGCGCGGTGGCATTCTCGTTAGTCAAGGCATTGGCTTTTGCTCGTGTTAGCCGTGCTGTAGTGCCAACAGTGTTCTCATCCTGAGCGGCTGCAACAGCCCGCTGGCGAGTGACCCTTCTCTATCCAGTTGAAATCCAGTCAGTACGCGTAATTCTGAGATACCCTTTTCCATTGATTACTTGAACGATTATATGAACAAAATATGGCTAAGGCTCACCGATTGCATGGTTTAGTCCTGTGATTTCAGGCTCCGGTAGTGTTGTGAAGATACAGTATTCCACCCTAATTCGTTCGTGTTTCTACGCTTCACCGTTTCCCTGGGCGCCCTAAATCTCATCCATCAGTAATTCAGGCACATTGACAGAATTGGACAGCATTCACGTAAAGCTCGAACCAGGCACCCCGTGACACGCACCTAAACCTGTTGGATCCGGTTGCTACTGTTACCCAAACAGCAGCACTGCTGTCGTGTGGGCTATGGAACTGCTAAGACAGATATTGCAGGCAGAACTCGGAACTCAGCGAAACGTTAACGCTTTCTCGTCCCCTTCTAAGTACCAGTAGTTCGTGTTTGTCTGTCGTATTGGACGTGGTAGACGTGTAGAATTTCTACTCGATAAGCCAGGGAGCGTTGGAACGGGAGTGAGAGCAAGAGGAGGAGAGGGAGTGGTGAGGAAGGGAAGGAGCAAGCGAGAGAGAATGAGGAAGGAATGGGGGGGACGGGGGGGATGTTTGTTTATGTTGGCAGCGTAGTGTGTCGGTGTGTGTGGGGTGAGAGAGTTAGTGTGAAGAAGGAAAGGATTGGATTTTTTTCCTTCTTGGAGGGTGGGAAGGGGAGTAACTTGGCCGTAAGTAGCGGCTGCTTTGCTTAGGTACCAAGGCAACGCGGCACTGCGAGGCCTCGGGTACTCTAGAGGCGCTGGTGAAACCGCCCTGGCCCGATTCGGGCCATGTACTTTTTTAATCTGTTTTGGCTCGTGTGTTTATCTTTTGCCTTTTTGCCCGTTTGCATCTCTTCATAATAATAATAACCTATTGGGATTACTGTATAGCGCATATGCGGGGGTGCATGTGTGTGCACACAAATAACTTCGTACGAACGCTGCGATTGCACAGGCGCAATCAATTGCATGAGTACATATACTAGTCCCCTGCATACCATTGCTGCGCAGCATCACCACTAGTCCGGCAAACCAACCATCCTGCTCTTATAGAGGTTGATACAGAACTCGATGAGAAAATATCGAATACAGTGCTATAGAACTCTTCTATTTATTGCCTACAGGCACGAAATCTTATGTAAAGAGGGGTTTGGCTGAAGTTCTCTAGCCAGCGCTTCCGCTTACACTGCACAATCGATGCATTTACAATAGAGAGATTGCGAATTGCGTCTGGAGTCAATTCAGAGGGCTATGCAGTGCATAGCGTAAAAAGGCGGCAGGGGCAGTGACAGTGCATGAGAAAGAACGTTGGGCCAACCTGGCCTGAATACCCCCCCCTTCTCGGGCCAGCCTGGCCCGAATTTCTTTCGGCTGGCCTCATTAACAGGGGAGCAACCAGACTAGACGGGGGGTCCCCAGTTAATTACTGGGGCTCCTGGCACCCCCCGGTTTTGACTCCAGCTTCAATTCGCACTCTCTCTAATTCTATAGCACGAAATACACTACTACTAGTACCAGTAACACCAGCATACCTGCCTACTACTACTTGCCAGGAATGGGTTCTGTTGATGGCGTACCTTCTGGACGGTGACTTGTTCCGGAACGATGTTCAGCATGCAGCAACGACAAAAGAGGGAGGGGGAAAAAGGAAGACATCAAGTACTCTACATGAGCAGCAAACTTGAAGATCGCTAGCTAGTTTTTTTAATTTTACCCCGTAGTGTTATGTAGGTAGAGTTATCATAGTAGTCTCATGGAAGATGTACCCCATTCCTTCTTTTGACATTCTCAAATGCTATTCAGACATTGAGTGTGAGGTGTCGACATGCATGTACTGGGTTCTTGCTGTCCCTAACTCGGGGTTCTAAGCAGTCTAGAGACTGCAGCTACTCAACTGACTAGCTTAGCAGGAGCACGATCCCGAGAAATGCACTTCACACTTCAGCTGCAGTAACCTATTCTTCAAAGACTTGCTTCTCTTGTCACCCAGGACTATGTCAACCGGGGGGTCAGGCAAAGCGTGCATTTTCCAAGTCGCGGCGCCGGCGCTGGCATCAATTTCCATGCATACCCAGAGCGTGAAATCTAGACTAGCCTGAAATAGCCATCCATTGTAAAGTAGGATGAAAATAGGCAGCCAGACTATGAAAAAATAGAATAACAATGGTAATGTCTTTTTATAAATTATACTGCTAGCAGGTTGTTAGCGGGTTGCTAGTTATAACCTTACTGATGCTCCGTGTATTTATACAGATATGCTACCAGGCCTCGCCCTACCCCCTCCGCTGTCCCTCCCCCTCCGGCCAGTGGGATGCGCAAATTGCCCAGTAGCAGTCCACCGATCAGTACTCTAATACAATATTCGGAGCTGAAGAGGGCATTTGCTGTCCACGGATACAACCAACGGCAAAACATTTTACACGGCTAGCATTAGTTCAAAGTATTAGTACAAGGCGCACTACGGTGCTGGTTTCGCAGTACTTAACACTGTTACAGTAGGCCCTGTTTGGTTGCAGTAGGTCGTATCAGATAGTTTAGACCTAGCATCAGTTTGAATGGCCAAGGCGGGATGCGACTTAAGAGGTGCAAGTTGGAACTGGAGAAGTGTTTGTTTGCTACAATTTGACTACGTACCTACAGATATGCAGTGCAAAAAGAATCGGCAACTTGAAGGTTCATTTGCTACATTCTCATTGTGAAAAAAAAAAAAAAAATTGGATTTCATGGCCACCAATGTCAAATTTGTCAATTGCAGCTATTGCATTCCAAGTCTCAAGCTACTACAGCTATCACTATCATTGTCTATGCCTTCTGCTATAGCACTCAATCAGCCTACCCTAAATGTCAGAACTACAAGCAAAGTGGACATTCCAAAGGATACTGTGAGTTTGCTGAAAAATAAACCTCCCGTAAGTACACATTTCCTTGCAATACTGATGTCTGCATAAGAGTTTTGTTGTAATATAACAGCATCTACTCTGTTATTTCTATTCCAATAATAGGTCTAGAGTGAGGATATTGTAAGGGTTGAGTTCTGCCATAATAGTGGTGCAATGCAATGTCAATGTCATGATGCGATGCAGTAGTGTGATGCAGTTTGCTATAGAAAGTGAAATGATACTAGACAGAAAATAAGTATTTGGACAGGGGATATATGCATATTTATGCGCTATGCAGTTTTCGGCATAAACTATGCATTTTTTTGATATGCTTGGCTGTTGATAGCCATAAGACTAGTCCAAATGTCGTGATAGGTGTCCAAAGTATATTATGTAAGAAAGTATTTGGACAGCTGACATAATGATTTTCGACCCTACAGCTCTAACTCTCAAGTAGTAACCCTTACAGATTCCCCTGATTATATATACAACAATGGCAGGCACAAAAGGTAAATGGAGACTCAATGATTTTACTAGCAAGAAAGTCACTAATATTCTGTCTGATAGGTCCAGAGATAACGTCTAGAACAAGAGCAGCCATCATGGCACTAAGGTATTCACATATACCGAACAGCTTAAGCAAGCCCATGTCAATAAGAGCGATAGCCAAAACAATGAATATATCATAATCAACATGTGCATACATTGAAAGTATTGCATAAAGAGCTTCACATATGTATGCCAATTCAGCTACCAATTCTGAGGCTATCAATCCTGAAGCTACCACTCCTGAGGTTACCACTTCTGAGGCTACCAATTCTAAAGCTGGGATAATAGTGGGTGAGAGTACTGAAAATAGGTCCCTACTGTTCTATTTCGATATTCTAAGAACTATTCCAGGGGCTATTCCAGAGGCTGTTCCTGAGGCTATTCCGGAGGCTGTTTTGAGGGCCATGTCGAGGGCTATTCCGTGGGCTGTTAGGGTGGCTGTTCTGGGAGCCGTTTTGAGGACTATTTTCGAGGGTTATTTTCTGAAGGCTGTTCCGTGGCCCATTTCGTTGGCTGTTTCGAAAGCTTTTTCGAGGGCTATTCCATGGGCCGTTCCGGAGGGTGGAAATAGCTAAATTAATACTAGTACCCGAATATAATAATAACTAAGTCAGAACAGCGCTCAAAACAGCCCTCCGGCGCAGCCTATAGAACAGCCTCCGGCACAGCCTATATTAGTAGAATAGCCGCCTCAAAACAGCCTACTCAAGACGGCCTCTGCAACAGCTTCAAAAATATCGCCCTCAAGGATAGTCGTCAGAACGGCCTCCGAGATAACCTCCGGAATGGCCCTTTAAAGTACTACAATCTTATGCTTCTGAGATCCAAATCATTATGTCAGCCATCCAAATTTCATTATGTCAGCTGTCTAAATACTTTCTTACATAATAAACTTTGGACACCTATCACGACATTTGGTCTAGTCTTATGGCTACCAACGGCCAAGCATATCAAAATATGCTAGTTTATGCCGAAAACTGCATAGCGCATAAATATGCATATATCCCCTGTCCAAATACTTATTTTCTGTCTAGTATCATTTCACTTGCTATAGCAAACTGCATCACACTATTGCATCACATCATTGCATTGCACCACTATTATGGCAGACTCAACCCTCACAATATCCTCACTCCAGACCTATTATTGGCAATTGGAATAGAAATAACAGAGTACATGCTGTTATCTTATAATAAAACTCCTATGCAGACATCAGCATTGCAAGGAAATGCATACTTACAGTAGGTCTATTTTTCAGCAAACCTGCAGCATCCTTTGGAAGGTCCACTTTGCTCGTAGTTCTGACATTTTGAGTAGGCTGATTGAGTGCTATAGCAGAAGGCATAGACAGTGATAGTGATAGCAGTAGTAGCTTAAGATTCGGAATGCAATAGCTGCAATTGACAAGTTTGACATTGGTGGTTGCGGGATCCAATCTTTTTTTTTTTTTTTTTTTTTTTTTTTGCACAATGAGAATGTAGCAAACGAACCTTCAAGTTGCCGATTTTTTTGCACTGCATATCTGTAGGTGCGTTGTAGCAAGCAAACACTTCCCAGTTCCAGTTGCACCTCTTACGTCGTATCCCGCCCTGGCCATTCATACTGATGCTAGGTCTAAACTATCTGATACCACCTACCGCAACAAAACAGGGCGCAAGATTCAGAATGCCAACTAAAGCCACACCAAAACAGCCAGATTACAAATCCACTGTTGCATGAGATGCTGAGGTTATTGGCTTTTTCAGTGGGATGGCCGCAGAGGATCCAGAGGCACCTGCCACCAACCATAGAGACTCAATAACAGACGAATCTCGCCAAAGATTTCCAGAGCATGTTCGGCTTGACTTAAGCTTGACTTAAGCTCGTGGCCAAAAGACTATGGGGTTCTGATGGAGTATCCACTTGCGCTGCTACTCTCAATATCTATTCTGTTCGTAGCGCTCTTCAGGAGCTGCTCATATTGGCCTCCACAGACAAGTGTTTCTACTAGTACTATAAACCTGCAGCACTTGCTGGAGAAGCTGGTGTTGAATCAATACGATACATACGGAGTTGAAGAGCTTTGAGATGGGCTCTTTGATGCATCTCCAGCCTTTGCAGACAGTGAGACAGGAGACAGCTCTCTCATTGGCTGCTTCAATGGGTCCTTCTCATCCGTTTTTACCCGAGTTGGCGCACAATGCGGTTATAGCAACTGCTCATTTCCTCTGGACAATCTTCTCGAGTCTTAAGGGAGATTAAATCCTTGCTTTCGTATTTAGGTTGTTATATCCTTTGTTTGATTCCTGTTACGTGGGAATGGCTTGGAGATACAGTTATCTCGCTTGGATCGGTATTCAATAATCACGCTGGGTGGACATATGCCAGTTTGACGGATTTGTGTTGGGTGCGGCAGTGTGTATGGGATGGGGATGTTTTGTACTTGAGCTTTCCAACCGAGTTGGCTGACTCGAACAAAGGTGAGAAGGCATCGTGGAGCCTTTCCTGATCATATTTGTAGCTGAGTTTCCTCGATTGGAGTCTACCATGGCATGACACTGGTGAGCATATGAGTAGCGGTCTGTTTCACATGTACTGGGGAACTTGATCAGTATGACAGATTTACCCTGAGCCTGTGAATGCGGTGTTATATCAAGGTGCTACGGACTAGAATTTAGGCGGGTCAAAGTCTAGCGTCAGCAGGACCTCACCGACTATGGAGGAAGTAGTTTGTAAGCCTAGCAATCTTCACCAATTAACCTGTTGGCTTACGGTAGTTCCTAATAACAATATAGCAGATCACGCACTAAGTTGGCGATCGTGAATATATAACTAGTTCTTTATTAGTCTATTTGACATGAATGTGAATTTCTCAGCATCTAAAGATTGTCACATGGCGATCCCAATTGGCAATCTTCAGGGACTAGGAGGACCAGGTACTTAACGAGCATGAGGATATATATGAGATGAGATTTGTTCCAGTAGTAACCATATCCTCAAACTAGCGAAGGAGCAAGCACCTGATACTCGACCTAAACAAACATAACTTTTCGCACCCGTAGCATCTATTCATCTGAATATTTCACTAGTGATACTCGTGCGGCGGCCATCCTCAACAGTATCCCCGTAATACCTAAGGTTTTCAGTGATGGGAACGAAGGTAGTAATTTCACAAGCTATATGGAAGAACGCGTGAGCCGAGGAGAAATGATAATGCATATTTCAAATTGACATGTACCTTTCTCCCACGCTTATAGAATCTCCTCAACCTCAAGGGAGGTAATATCTTTAGAACCTGTATTATAAAGAGTCACATCCTCTCCTTCCTTAAAAACTTCACCTGGTGGCATTTCCAGTAATGCAGATTGATTACGACTTCAGCTTTCAGGGTAATGCATTAGTTCAACCAATTTAAAGCTCGTAACTCGGGAGACATCGATAGAATTTCGAAACAATTGCATTGACTCGAAGCAATTTCGTGAAAATTTAAGCCTCTCAGACCCTAGCAAATATTAGTACTGGATCTTACATCTCAATATCCAATTGAATACTTTGGGCAAGTCTTAGTAATCAACTACTCTGAGTCTGCTTTTAAAATCTGCGGCCTGTCAAGCATCACAATGTTAAGCTCTTTCACTTTTCGTAATCTGCCGCAACTTCTCGAGAGCCTGTGGCTTGAGGGACTTTACTTTCCAGCCTCTCGGCGGATTCTTTACAGTATCTTCTCCTCCAGTATCGATATCCTTCTTCCCAAGAGCCTGAACGAAGGACAAAGTTGGATCCTGTGCATGGCTGATGAAGCTCCCAGCGTTTGGAATGATACTTACACTCGCAGAATAATGTCAGGAACTCATTATGCAAACCTACGCTAATAGAATTAATTTATAGTTACGGGAACTGTACATTGCATGGTGGTCACGTGCACACGCCAAGCTTTGAACCCTTCCACAAGTTTTTGTCAATATGGGAAAACTTCGAGGACCCCGCCAATTGAAACTGCTTTCGCCATCAAGCGCCACTAACCTATTGGAAGCTCAGCATTTAGAAAGGGCACCCAGCAACTCGAGCCTCCCGACGGGGCTTTTACGTCCTCAAGGACATAGGGCTCATACCAACAAACTATCCAAAATGAATCCTGTTGCGATGCGAACGTTGGGTTTTGCAATGACCCGGAATATGTTGTACCGAACTACGTCACTGCTCTTCAAAAGCCCCAAGATAGCGAGAATGTACTCGTCCTCAATATTCAATAGATTATGTTCATCCTCCAGCCTGAGCGGTTTGGTACAATGGCGTTCTCTCCTTGATTCGGATGCTTTAGCTCCTCGGATACCAGCTCTGAGGGCTAATGCTTCAGTTTTCCAGCAATTGCGATACAACCAAATGAAAGCAGACGAGAAGGAGAAGCCATCGGATGAGAAGCCATCGACCGACGAACAAAATGAAGGTGGAGCAAAAACGTCCCAACAAAACGAACAAAAGGACGAACCAAAGGAAAAAGAAGAGCCACCTCCACCACCTCCCCCACATGGGGATAAATCTCCTTTTATGGTCTTCCTTGAGACCTTCCAAACGGAACTTAAGAAATCTAAGGAGTGGCATGAGTCCACAAAAGCCCTAGCGGACTCTGCGCAACAGTTTACCGAGTCGCCTGCTGTTAGGAAGGCAAGGGAGGCATACGAGGCTTCAGCTAGAGCTAGTGCTGAGGCAGCATCCAAAGGAACGGAGACTTTGAAGAAAACAGCAAAGGTTGTTGGAGAGGGAGCTGCTTGGACTTGGAATACTCCAGTCGTGAAAGCCGGACGGACTGTAGTGAGAAAGACTGGAGAGGGTGTTGCTGCTGTAACGAAGCCGGTCAGAGAGACCAAAGTCTACCAGGATGTGACCAAAAATGTGAAAGAGGTGATCGATGACGGAAGCAGCAGCAGATATGGTGGATTTCTAGAGAAAGAAGAACGAAGGAAGGCTCGTGAATTGAGAGAGAAGGAGATGGCGAAAAAGAACCCTACTGTGAAGTTTGAGGAGGATCCAAAGTAGGCTGTCCTTTAACCCAATCGTTTTGGAAATTTATCTAATGCCACTTCAGTGCGGGAACAAATATTACCCTCCATAAGGACGCCAAATGGAAAGAGCAATGGAGGGAATTCCGGGATTCGAATAAATTTATACAATCCCTATTCTCCATGAAGAAAAACATGGAGGAATCAGAGAATCCAATCATCGAAGCAGGTCGTACGATCAAGGATAGATTCGCTGGCTTCTTCGCAGAGAATGAAACAGCTCAAGTTATCAAAAAGTTTAAGGAGATGGATCCTAACTTCCAAGTTGAGCCGTTTTTGCGGGAACTGCGAGAATACATCCTTCCTGAAGTTCTTGACGCCTACGTCAAAGGAGATGTTGCAACTTTAAGACAGTGGCTATCAGCAGCCCAGTACTCTGTTTATGAAGCATTAACAAAACAATATACCACTGCAGGGCTCAAGTCAGCAGGTCAGGTCCTCGATATACGGAACGTGGACATTGTGACAGCAAAACTTTTGGAGCCCGGTGACATTCCTGTCTTTATTATCAGGTGTAGCTCACAAGAAGTACACGTTTTCAGGGACATTAAGACCAATAACCTCGCAGCTGGTATGGAGGATAAAGTCCAGCAGGTCACATACGCGATAGGCATTACACGGTTACCAGAAGAGCTCAGCAATCCGGAAACCGCAGGATGGAGACTGATAGAGCTCCAGAAGTCTGGGCGAGATTACATATAGGCAAAAACATTATCTGATGGAGCTTCTCCCCACCTTGCGACTTTGTTCTTTATTTGAAGCCACCTTGCATAAGAGCGTTGGGTTTAGCATCTCGATGGTAGTTGCTGCTGCTGTACAAAATACTGTTTTGGTTCTTGTAGATACTTAATGAGCTTTTTAGATGATCCCACCACCACTCATGTTTTACCTCGTTTCACAACCATGCTTGGCTGTGATTTCACTGAACGCTTTTTGTTGTGTTTTATACGCTGCATGTTACCTTTATTCTGTATGCTACATCTGCTATGTATAGAGGAGTACGGATGAGAAATTTCTGCGTTTGTCTGATGAGCTTGGAACAACTGAGGTTCTCCAGGCAACGGCCAGGCCTGTCGAACAGGGTACCTGGATAGCAGCACGCTTGGCGTGACTTCAATTAACTTCCCACGTGAGAGCGTGAGTCAATTTACTTACAGCTCTGCCCCGCTCTCTAGCAAAACGCGTCGCCCCTGGGAGCTGCCGAGTAAACAGTAATCAGCTTATTCGTCTAATTCCTTGATTTCCAGCATCCGCCAGTTCATATAGCCAGTCAGCTTCGTCCCAAATCCACAACAACAATGAGCGATGAGCAAGGGTCTCAAGAACTTGAGGGACAATCTCAGTACGGAGGCCCAGGAGCGCCGACTCCTGTTGCTGCGCTTGAAGTAGGCAATGGCACTTTAAGGCTGCACTCCCAGTGGCTAACCTCTGGATAGGGGAACGGTATTCAAAGTCGGGATATCAAGGCGCTGATAGAAGCGGGATTCAATACTGTCGAGTCAATTGCATATACGTCAGTTGCATCAAACTATTTGAGTCCTGGGAGGCAGAAGGCTTACTAGAGGTCTAGACCGAAACGACAACTTCTTACTGTGAAGGGTATCTCGGAGGCGAAGGCAGACAAGATACTAGCTGAGGGTTGGCCCCATACCCACGACCTGGAGGTTATGCTAATGAAGAGAGTTGTGATACAGCATCCAAACATGTTCCCATGGGATTTACGACCGCTACAGAGATGCACCAACGGCGAAGCGAGTTGATATCCATCACGACTGGCTCAAAGCAGCTCGATACTCTACTAGCCGGCGGTATCGAAACGGGATCCATAACAGAGATATTTGGCGAATTCCGAACCGGAAAGTCCCAGTTGTGCCATACCCTTGCTGTGACATGCCAGCTTCCGTTTGACATGGGTGGCGGCGAGGGAAAGTGTCTATACATCGATACCGAAGGCACATTTCGACCAGTTCGGTGTTTGGCGGTTGCTGCTCGCTATGGGCTGAATGGAGAAGAGGTCTTGGATAATGTGGCGTATGCGAGAGCGTACAATTCAGATCATCAGCTGGAGCTGCTCAACAAAGCTGCCGCTATGATGACAGAGACGAGATTCAGTTTGTTGATCATTGATAGTGCGACAAGCCTGTATCGGACAGATTTCTCTGGAAGAGGGGAGCTGTCTGCACGGCAGATGCATCTGGCCAAGTTTATGAGAATGTTGCAGAGGCTTGCGGATGAGGTGAGTGGAGCCGTCATCCGGTTTGAATGGGCTATCAATGAGTACTAAGCCTCACTTTGACGTACAGTTCGGTATTGCGGTGGTCATCACGAATCAAGTTGTTGCTCAAGTAGATGGAGGTCCTGCTGCCATGTTCAACCCAGACCCCAAGAAGCCAATAGGGGGTAACATCATTGCCCATGCCTCGACGACGCGGTCAGTTTCTTTTATATTACTGCAACTAATGTGGAAATTGAAGCTGATAAGTGAGTACTACAGTCTATTCTTGAAAAAAGGGCGTGGCGAGACCCGTATTTGCAAAATATATGACTCGCCATGTCTTCCTGAGTCCGAGTGCATGTTTGCGATTAATGGTAAGTGAACAAGGCACATGAAGCCCAGGCCTCTCGAGCTCGTGCTAATTGTATTACAGAGGATGGTATCGGTGATCCAGCACCAAAAGACCTAGAGAAATAGTAACAAGACTACAAATTGAAACGACTCAGCATTCAGATAATACGACTGCCCTCTTGAATTCTTAGTATGATAAATTATTAGGTTACTCAAATGCAGAGCGCCGCATAGGCTATGGCCATGGTAGCACGCGGGGGAAGGATAATGGAAGAACTTTGGTTTGGTTATTCCCCCTTTTGTTTTATATATATATATGTCTTAGCGGCTTCCGTTTTTTTTGTAATCATGATCTGTTTGGCCGGAAATAGGCGTTTATGAGGTTGATACAGGTATTGTACAAAGCTTAATGCACACAATTTCTTGCTTCAAGTCATTATCAGAAGTTGGGGTTGGGCCACACTGTTGAGCATGCATAACAGGTTAAATATGCAAGGCCCTTACGAAAAAGCTTGGCATAATGCCAAGATTTCCAACTTCCGCTTGGCGCCCTTCCTCCAAATGTTATGAAAAAAAAGTTGGAGTTGAGCACAGACGATAGAATAGCCCCAATTTCCCCTCCACATAAAGAAAATCCAAACACCCCCTTTAGAGACATAAAGAATGGCCGCGGTGAAGAGGAAGAAGGACGAGGCTGGACCCTTGTCTGCTGCTACAGCAAAGAAAATCAAGACAACGAAAAGCTCAAAACCAGTCACCAGGGTGGCAAAGGAGACGAGGCAAACGAATGTCAAGTCAAGGATTGAGCTGATCAAAGGGCCAAAAGTTACGGGAAAGGATGGAAAGGAGAAGAGTGCCAAGGCTGATGAGATCGAACAGCCGGTTGAGGTTGAAATGATCGAAAAACCGAAAGAGAAGGAGAAAAAAAAGCTTTTGCCGAAGGCGAAGGCTGCGACCAAGATCGTAGATGAGGAGGTCTCAGAGAGTGATGAGTGGGATAGCGACGATGAGGGGGAGGAGAACGGGGGTGTGGGACTTGATCATGCTGACGACAGAGAGGATGCTGAAGAGGACGCAGAGGGGAACAGTGCCATGGAGGGTAACGCGGGTTCGTAGTCAAGTTCCCTTTCCCTGTTGCCTATATGATTTTGTAGACAAGATAATAACATCTGCTAGACAAACCAGCACCCTCAGGCTCCGGCTCATCAAAATCCCGCGAAGCTCACGCAGCTCAGAAGAAGCTTGCAGCCGAGCGGAGAGCCTCCAAGCCCAACGCGGAAATTGTGACTCGTGGAAAGCGCATATGGGAGCGGCTACGGCGCCATGAACTTCCGGGTCCTGAACGCAAGAAGCTCGTTAATGAACTATGCGGGATGATTAAGGGGAATGTAAAGCAGCTTGTGTTCAAGCATGATGCATCGAGGATAGTGCAGACGGCAGTCAAGCGAGGGACGCCAGAGCAGAAATTGGAGATTATGAATGAGCTGAAGGGGTCTTACGTTGAGTTAGCTCAGAGTGAGTTCTGGGAAGGACCAATCCCCTAAGTAGGGTTTTGAGTTTAATGATTCATTACAGGCACGTATGGACGGTACCTTCTCGTGAAGCTCTTACATTATGGGGACCTCAAAACCAAAAGCATGATCATTAAGGAGTTCTATGGTCACGTCCGCAAGCTTATCAAGCACGGCGAAGCCTCCCTAGTCATGTCAGACATCTGGCAATACGCCAACTCCACCGAGCAAGAACGGCTAATCCGCGAGTTCTATGGAGTTGAATTCGCTGTCTTCAGGGACAAGAGCGAGAAGCCTGATGGCAGCCTCCGCAAGATTTTGGAAAATATGCCAGAGAAGCGGGCGGTTATAATGAAGTCCCTCTTTGAGCTACTCAAGGCTCTGGCTGAGAAGGGCGCCCTTGTGTTTGCAATTGTCCACCGGGCGCTGCTGGAGTTCATCTCTAATGCCGCTACCGGCACATCCGAAGTCACCGAGTTCCTTGAGTTGGTCATCGACCACTTTAACGATCTTGCCTTCAGTAAGCCCGGTGCGTCCGTAATTCAATACTGCATCACGCATGGCACCGCAAAGGACCGCAAGGCCATGCTTAAAAACCTCAAGCCTATGATCTGCAGCATCGCAGGGCACGAAGCAGGATACAAGATCCTCCTCTCCATATATGAATGCGTTGACGATACGACACTAGTGGCAAAGACCGTCCTCCCAGGCTTCATCCCGGAAATCATGACCCTTGCCTGCAACAATGTCGGTAGAATCTCCCTCCTGTACCCCTTCGCCGGCCGCAGCCAGCGGCTGCTCCACGCCCCCGCGATCCAGTCCCTCGCCGCCCTCGACGACATCCGTGCACAAACTTCCAAGAAGGACCTTCTTGCCAAAAAGGTCGAGCTCATCAAGCACCTTGCGCCCATCTACATGAGAACTATCATTGATAATGCTCCTGAGCTCGTTCAAGATGCTTTTGGAAGCAAGTTCATCTCTGAAGTGATTTTTGGCGCTAACGACCCCGCGGTCGGGATCCCAAGAGAGACGATGGACGGGGCCCTGGACGCCATCGCCGAGACAGCGGTGGGCGAGCCGAAGGAGGACGATCATGTCATGCAGTCGCCTGGAGCGGGACGACTGTTCAAGAATTTGGTGCAAGGAGGGCCGTACGATGAGGTGTCAGAGTCTGTGAAAGGTGAGTTCCTTTCATTTTGCATTTAAACCTGCGTCATGTGCATACTTTCGTTCCGCTAACTGTACCCAAAGTCCTTGATCCTCCTTTGAATTTCCATTCGAAGCTATACAAACGCATACTGCCCGACCTGGGAGTGTGGGCGACCAGTTTGAGAGGGTCATGGGTCGTGCTCAGCTTATTGGAGGCCCAGGGCTTTGGGGAAAAGGAAGAAGTCGAGAAAATTCTGAAGGAGAACATGAAGAAGCTGGAGCAGGTTGCCGTTACGGGCAATAAAGGTGCTGCCGCTATCGTTGAGAAACTGAAAGGGTAGCAGCCATAAAGCCATTAGCAGTTAAACGATCACCATTTGTACAACTATATTTCTTACAATTTCTATTTTCATTTTTACTTTTCTATTTTTTTATCCTTGCATCTCATATTCCTACCATCAACGAACATTTCAATTGAACCATTAAAAGCATATTGCTCGCTACTATAGCTATGTTTTGCTATCCCAACAGCTAACATGCAAATCCCCCCACTAGCCCATGATGCTCGTATAAGATGCCCAGAAAAACTCTCACCGTCAGCCTTCCCACCCATAACGTCATTACATGGATTCGAAATCCGAATTCCTTTATCTTTGCCCCTTCTCCAGGTCTTTTCTTCATTCGCTAGAACTTGCGCCCCCAGTTGTGCGGAATAGGTTGTCCTCCAAATCGATCCATGTATATATAAGTGGGAAAAACAAAGGAAAAATTCTATAGTCTCATATGAAGCCTCTGGTATATATATATAAAATAATTTTCCACAGAGCCCCTATCCATACATGTTAATTCATTGACCCTGCCTAATTTCATCAGATCTTTCGTAAAAATGAGGATATCAAAACGCCACATAAATGTTATAAGAGGGGGAAAAAAGAAAAGAAAAAAAGGAAATTAGCAACGCCGGTATTAAGCCTAAAAAATAAGAAGAAATGGGAGGGGGATGTTTAGCTTATGCGAAAGTAACAAAAATAATAATAATAGTAATAATAATAATAAATAAAAGGAAAAAGAAAAAGAAAAAAAAAGAAAGCTAGTGAACAATACAAGGAGCCAATGGTTGATGTGAGGCTGTGCTCGATGACACTGTACACAAGACTGACCATAAACTTCATTGTGTCTACTAAAAGCTCTGTCGATTCTTTCTTACAAGCATTTACCAGTTTTCTTTTCCTCGACACTGCTACCAGCCTGATGCTCAGTTGGAACTGGAGCTATATCAACCGGCTGCGCAGCAAGTCTTTGTGGATATAACTCCCTAGCAATCTCCACATTTTGGTTGTGCTGGAAAGTTGAAAGAGATCTCCTTTGAGACTGGCTTTGTTCTATGGAGTCCTGCATACTTGATCCTTCCGGCATGGCTATGTCCACAGAAAATACTGGCGACAATGTGGTCGGCAATACTACTGCAGTTGGTGACGGTGGGGTGACAGTGCTGGTTCCAGAGCTGGTGGAACGCCTGACAGGACCAGGTGGCCGACGAGCTAATTGACCAACTTCCGCCGCATGGGATAGTCGATGGGTATGCATAAGGGACAGATCCTCCTTCCCTTCAACAGAAGCAAATTCCGATGGACTATCTCCTCCAGAATTTGTCTGCACTTCGTCTTCTTTACCTAACCTAGACGAGTACGAATCCCTGGAAGAAGGTGCCGGATTTTCAAGCACTGATGGTAAAATGCTAGCCTCTAGTGGACTGGGAGATCGACTGGATGGACCATACACGTTAGGCTGAACTTGTCGCGAGCCTTCCGCTTGGGAAGTAGATCGACGTTGATTGTTAACCATAGCTGCAATTCTATTTGACGCATATGTTAAAGGCACTGGAGATGGTCCACGAACGGATACTGGCGCTCTGGCTGTATTGTATTCTGTCAAAGTGGGGACATTCTCCACGGAAGGATTGCGGGTATGTGCAGGACTGCTGTTGTTGGAAGGATAGTGTTTGATTGTGGTACTGGATGCAGCGCCTTGGATAGGAGCCCCGTTATAAGGGTTTGGCTGGTACACAGGCCTCAGCTGTTGCAGGATCGGATATTGCACATTATGGTTGAATGTTTCGGCCATGCTGGCACTCTGTGGCCCAAAGCTACCTTGGGGAGACTCGGAAGGACTGCTATTTAGCAATGACTTCAAGCTACTCGTACCCTCAACTAGCGTCAAGCTGCTTGTATTGTGATGACTTGGCCTTGGACTAGTCGGCCTAGATACCACGACTCCTTCTACCTCAACGCCTGCTTCGAGAGCCCTAATTCCGAATGGAATCTCTCCATCTTGAAGGTTGGCTTCACTTGCGGTTTCCTCCATTTGGGCCTTTTCCACATCATGTTTCTTGAGCTTCCTCAACTGTATCCGCCGTAGCATTAACTTGGAGCAGCCTAACATTAACACTGCTACCATGGCACAAGCCAACACCTATCACTAGTTAGTGGATCTAGACGGGTTATGGTAAACGGGGCGAAGAAGCGTACGAATAGCATTTGCTGCCATAATTCCATCTCATCCCAAAAGGACATTTTGGAGGTCTATTTCGTGTATTCCGGCTGGTCCCAAACTCAATCGAAAGCGTTGACGACGAGGTATCGTGAGCTGACTGCTTGCGGAAGCACCTTTCTAGAAATATACTAATACAGTACATACTGTTAATGCATTGATTTTCAAAATACTGGGAATCTTGATACGTACTCTTCAAATCCTAATGTAGGCTTGGAATTGAAATTCTGAGATTAGAGGTGCACAAGCAACAAACTGGAGCTGCTAGGACAACTAGGAAGACTAGAGGGCCGTGGGCAATTGTAACGAGCGTGGGTTGTTGAAGATTTGGAGAAGGGAAACCTGGTGGTGGGGGGGTGGTATAGATAAAGAGAGAAAGCCGGATCCTGCCAAAATGGAGGGATGGGAGATGGTATGTATAGGTATGGTGTACCGCAGGACAAGAAGCAGGGTGCTGTGTGCCTCAGCCCTGGAAGTTCATGTAGAGTGAGAAGTTTTTAGGCGGGCTGGGCTCAATTTGCTGCCGGGGCGTTACAGCTGTACAGTTTGGCGGAAGCCTATTCCCAGTATAGCAACGCCCGGATTGAATGTTGGGAGACGTGAAGATACCGAGCGACAGGGCGATGGAAATCGAAGAGGGAGTTTATCCGTGAATTTAGGGTAAGGCGTCCCTATGATACAAGATCCCAGAGGTCACTGGGCCATATAGAACTTGTTCAAATACTATGCTCGGGGGAGTAACCGTCGGCTGTACCTACGCCCTGGAATTGTAGGGATACTGACCCAGCTACGCACAAGGGACCTCGCAGGGTCGAAGGGGCTGAGGAGGTGGACCAGGTGTCAAGGAGCTGGGAGTCTGGCGGGGATGAAGGGATGTGATATAGGTGGGAAGGAAGATGGGATGGGGTGGGTGGATGGGCGAAACATTAAGTATACCGATGCATAAGTACTGAGGCGAGGGCGGGAAGGAGAGGAGTGTGTGTGAGAGGGTGGATATGTGGACGAACGAGAACCCAAACGGGAGGGACAGCGCCTGCAGATCGATGCCGGGGGGGGGAGGGGGAGGGGGAGGGGAGGGGGAGGGGGAGGGGGAGGGGGAGGGGGAGGGGAGGGGGAGGGGATGTGCCAGCCAGATGCGCGCTCCTCGTGCTCTTCAGTAAGATCTCTATGATGTGCGTTCAGGGACGCATGGAGGGGTGCGAACGCACTTGCGAGGGGCAAGCCGGGGCCGGCGATACAGGAGAGTGAGTGAGATGCTGCCGACCGGCGGCGCGCCAGAAATGGGCGTTCTGGCTGCTTCCTCTCTTCCAATTTCTTTTGCCCTTCGCCTCCCTTCCCGCTCTGTCTCTCTCTCCCCCTTGACTTCAGTATCTCGCTCGTCTATTCCCCTCGCCCGCAAGCGCATGCACTCTGGATTCTGGAACCGGACCAGCCGACCCCCCAGTAGCTAAGCTGCCCAATGCTGGGTGAAGCGTCTCCTGCAGCCCGCTCGTAATCTGGCTGTGGCCACAGCCCAGTGGTATGATATGACTGAGAAGCACTCGATGCATCCCAGACCCAAGGCCGGCCGCTGGGCCTGGTCATCGGCTTCCTCGAGACGGTTGATCGGATGCCTCGGCAGGCACAAGAGATAATCCCCAAACCACACACAAACTCCCCCTCTGCTGCCAGCTCACCCTATACCCCCTCTATTGCAACTGTCGGATCAAGACAGTGCTAAAATACGCCCGCATCCAGACATACACTCACACATACACATTCTCAGGCACAGTGTGTCCCCAGACTAGACTGTCACCCGCCCCAATGAGAGGACAGATTTGGCAACGCCAACCGTTAATTGGACCACTCGGCGAGAGACGGTTGAACTCAACTCATTTCGTTCCGAAGAAGGTAAAGCACTTGCACGGAAACCTGGAGAAGCGTCCCGCATCCTGAAGGTCATTGGACCATTGCAGTGCGCTGCGGGAACCGAACGATGCAACCCCAATAGGAACGTTCATAGTGGGGGCTCGCAGGAGAAATGCATGGCTGACACGCAACGCCGATGGAAAATGAAACTACAACGAGCTAGCGAGGGCCGTTAGAATTTTCGGACCATCTATATAAAGATAGTCTGGGCAGGAACAGGCTATGGGTGGTGCAGAGAGGTGCAGCTGCGAGCGCGGGTGAGACAATGACGAAAGCATCGAGAGACGGACTTAGTGGAGAGTCGTTGCAGGAGCCTATCACCAGACGTGACCCCTGCGATTGCGCTATTGCTTGATCGGCCGCTAGGGCACTGGGTGCCTAATGTGACTGCGACCCCTGCATGATCTCAGCAGCCAAACCCGCTGGCGATCGCAGAGGAAAATAGGTCGGGAAAAACGAGGAGAAAAAACAACGTCAAAAAGAGTGAGAGAGAGAGAGAGAGCTGTGAGAGCACGCTGGGCTGCGGCGCCTGCGCCGTGGGAAGCCCGCGAGGGAAAACGATGCCGTGTGAGGTGAAGCGCACGATGCACGGCCAGTCACAGCGACCATGAATTTTACATGAATTTTGCTGACGGCGTGGTGCAATACCGACAGCTATCCAGGCCAGGGGAGCCCTTGACAGCAGCCGCCACAAAACACAGGGTGACCGCACATACACAAACAGTCACTTTACGCCAAGGCCAGCCAATAATCCCGGCCGCCTCGGCAAAGCAAAGCACCAAACAGTAGCAATATGATATAATGCAACCCAAACTAAGTACTCGTGCAAAGGTGACACAATATTGCACTCCTAGTATATCATATATAAGTACCCACCTGGCTGCAATAACTTACACTGCAACCCTGACTCCTTCCTTATGTACTTCAACGCAAATAGACTACTGAGAAGTGCGCAGATATACAGCGCAGCAAAAGATGTAAAACCCATAGTCCTACAATCGAGCCATGGGTGCGCCACACCTTCATACACGAGACTACCTTCGAATATCCCGCACCGCTCCTGGTATGCATATTATTTCAAAGCGAGGTAGAGTACATTAGCTGTCCTCTGATCCCTCATATATTATTGCACACTGGAAATCCAACTTCAGCGCAGGACAAAGTTTTTCTCTGGATTGGGAGAAAAGCACACAGGACCCTGGCACCAGTAAGGAGCGTGCAACATCTTATTGTACTTTTGCAGCTGGACGGCGGCCTTAGGGAGTAACTCCGGGGTATAGCTGCATCAGAAGGGTCAAGAGTGACAAGGCAAAGCAGTGTGGTTTCAATAGAGTGCTTAATGGCCTGAGCTTACCTCATGCGCCAATTCAGTAGGCGAAGGTCGTAGGGAATCCCCGGCCTTAAATAACAACTAAATAGGATCCGTATTGCAGGCGAGTGGCGGGGCCTCCATTTTTTACTCTACTATGATAGATCCTTAATATTAATTAGCTTAATATAGCGGCATAATATGTTTAGCTGCAGAAGAACCTCAGCCATTGCCCTCATTTGCCATGCATATCTGCAATAGGACTAAGGCCCCCCACGTGACTTTATATAATTGAACACGGTTTCACCTCACCCTCCCCAATGTCCATTACTGCATATTTTAATGACTGTGTCGGGCGTCACAGAGAATACTCAAGAATCGGTAGACGAGTAAAAGAAATGATTTCCGTGTCTTTGAGCATTGGGTCATGCTCGAGATCGGCCTCGGACCCGACTTTTTGACCTTTGCAGATGTGTTATTAACAACTGATATTTTTAATGAACTGCACGAACGAACGACACAATACATGCAACTCTCAGGCATTACCTAAGTAAATGGCGATAGGGGTGTCCTATAGCTATGCGGAATGAAAACATTTTGTTCGAATTTTCTACTCTGCTTGTATACAATATTATTCTGCTGTGATGAGGTGGCTGTTCTTCCTGCCCGCCTATTTCTTTGTTATGATAGCTTGGCCGACTTCTTGGCAGGGCACTGCCTCTGTAGGCCAGGTACGAGAGCATGAGGTGGCCGCGACTGACCATGGAATGAATGTTCAGAGCAGTGTCTGATAATTGTTCAGAGCGCAGTTATGACTACTTAGTCAAGTAGGCACTTGTTTCACAAGTCTAGTTGCGGTTTCTCGGCACTGGACTAAGCTAATCCGGTTGCATAATCCCGTACATTAGGACTAAGCCAAGCCAGGCTGGAAGCAAGTTCTCTTTTCATACGCTAAAATTCAGCATGGTGTGACGAGACTAATCTTGTGTGCCTGAACTAAGAAGGTAGCACAGTCTCGAACCTAGGTAACGCTGAAAAAGAAGCAGCTCTAACTAACCAATCTACCGAAACAGGTAGTCACCCGAAACAGGAGCTATTTGTCACGACAAACAGGCATCGGTTTCGTCAGGGACAATTTTGTTCCAGTCGGCCGAGTTAGGACTAGTCGCAGTCGCTTACTGTAAATCTCGCTTTTTTTAGATCTCGTTTAAATTCAGAGGTTCAGTGGAAGATTTTGATACGCTAGTATCAAACAACCAAATACTTGATGCAACTTTCTTTTCGATCTTCGGTTGTATCTTCTTATTGTTTGAGGATCTTCTTGAAGTTAGACGATGCCTTTAGACTGTGCTATAGCACTCTCCTTAAGCAAGGGTACATCGTGGTTTGAAGCAGTGTAGGGTCATAGCTTTGCGGTTTGCAAGCGGATAGTACTAAAGGTTCTGGGTGCATGCGTGTTGTTATGTGCAGGAGTAAGGAAAACGGCAAAATATTCTAGAGCTGAGGCTCCGAATTGTAGCACGTTCGGGTCCAGAATAGTTTGGTCGTACTGCTCCTTTCAGACGACGTTGAAAGAATATCAATGTGGCAAGGTGGATATACGCGCATTCACAGGCAAGTAGTTTCTAGAACAATACCCATTTCATAACTTTAGAGTAGATCTAAAGTAGTATAGGGTGCTAGCTTTTTACGGATATGATATATTTTATTTGAATTCAAAACGAAGGCTCGGGTCAAGATCATCATCATCATCGCACTCTATTATCCAAGTGCGATGCATTGCAGCTCTGGTGATACGCATAGCCTCATTATTGGGATCTGCGTCTGATCTCCGACTCCTTACCCGACTTACCATTTTGGAGATTAAGCTAGCCATTTAAACTTCAAGCAGCAACCAGACTAAGCAGAGTTATACCAGAGCTGATCTCATACATCTGGTGATGTGCATCGTAAGGGACCCCTGTCAGCCGAAGCTACGGGCTTAAAATTGAGACTACCTTGTCACCCAGCCAGATCTGATTGAAGTATAAATATCATAGATTTGTACTATTTCGTCTGCTCTACAACTTGATAATGTCTCATTTAAAAAATATGAAGGCATAAATCATGCCGATATCAGTGGCTCACCAATACATAATAACCTAGTAATGTGAATATCTGTTCAGCATTACAACAAACACTTCAGGAGACGTGGCAATGAGAATGGAAGGTGTTTTACACATGAGGCGGAGATACAATGGTCACGTGCAGTTGGCAAGCACAGCATGTAATGGACTGGCCAGTATGTTATTGGATAGGTCATGTAAAGCATAGTGTAGTTTCTTAAATAAGAAAGTATTCCACTCATAAGAAAGTACCGTTCATAAGACCTTATTTTAGGAGTCCCGCGGACTGCGCGGAGGCCATAAGACAGCATTTTTACTATTGAGTTAATACGGTATGCAGGCAGAGGAAATGCCTCAATAGCCTTTTTTTTAGAGAATTAAATCTACAGAATGTTCATCTATGACTTGTGCCCCATGGATTATTCCTGTTATCGTACTGGACCCTATCATATACCACTGTACTACCTTCCTCGCTTGAATAACGCCGAATCGTCCGAGTAATACTATATACCTCAGGTCAATACCTCATTTATACTTAATATTTTGAACGGGAATTTAATGCATTATAAATTCATTATGTAAGGTATATATATGCAATATCGGGCCATAGATTCTACAGGGGATTTTAGGGCTGTATATTATAAGCCGATAAAAATAAATAAATGTTGGCTCTGCCGCTCACTTATTTGCACAGAGGAATATAGATAAGTACGCGACCATGGAGATGTAGTCAGGTTGTCTGATATTGATACATCTCTGTACCAGTACAAGGTGCAAATTGGTACTTAGCTTGACTGGAGGAAAATACGATCCTGTGAGCGATGGAAACAAGATATGACACAAGATACTAGAAAACTGGAAATGAATGAAGATACGGAATGTAACGTTGACGCTGCTTTCAGCAGTGGAATCAGACCAACTCTCGTTACTGGAATACAGTAGCCATTAGCAGCATCGAAGCTAGTCTCGAGTACTCGTAATTCTATCATTGTCATTGAACGTACATACATGGGAATCGATATAACAAATAAATAGCAGCTCGTGTTCGTCTACTGCTTAATCTATGGCTTACATGTTGCACTAATCCTCATATTGAAACCGACTATGTTGAACAACACGTCAGTGACTTAAGACCTCATCAGCAGCTCCAGTCTATAAAAGCAAAGACGTTTGTTCCGTACTGCTTGCCCATCGATAAATGCAGCCAATCAGCCTCAAATACGTCAAAGTTTTATGGGGAATTCCGCGGCCTCACACACGGCCCCTGCATCTATAAATTTAAATTTTTGACATACGGGTTAAAACCAGGGCTACTAGGCAGTATAACCCTTGCTTGTCATTCCAACCAGACAATAGTTGTTCCTCCACTTTTGCAATCCTACCGTAGTTTCAACCGTGAATATAATTAACTAATATCATTATTGGATACTAATCTACAATGCCGTTACAATTGTACATATTAGCACAAAAATAGCTGACCCCAGCTGCCGCCCTAGAATCTCCGCTCCTGTCGGTAGTCTAGATCAGGGCTCTTACGGCTAGCTTCTCGAATCTGCGGAAAGGGTATCACATATTTAATATGACTTTGCTACATGGATATTATTTATTATGTTCCTGACGATGCTGCCATACCACTGCCCTCGCCGTCACAGTTGGAAGCTACTTCAGCATGCATTCTTTATAATGCATTAAGGAGTACTCGGGGTTGCTAGCAAGTCTGTGGAATTATGCAGCGCCAAGGTACTCACGTGGATTCACGTGGTACTTCTGCTGCAGCTGTGATAGGGTCAAGACTGACCAGTCAGTAAACAAGTAGTGGCATGTTGAGTGCGCGTGGTTGCAACAGAAAATAAATAGATCGTGGAGCCCAGTATCGGTAGCTTTCTGTTCTCGTGTCTATAGCCATCGACCATTGACTGCACCGCTCTCTATCTGCTATAGCTCTTCCGCTAACTTAATAGCTAACTTAATAATTTCTCTACAATGATAGGTATATTAACAGTCCTCTGCTAGCTAGTACTCCTCCTTAGCTAGTACTCTGCCTGAATATGAAGACACGAACAATGCGAAAAGTGCACTTTGGTGCAAATTTTGCGAATAGAGGAACTTACAAGAGATGAGTGGCAGGAAATCGCAGCAGAAGTAGATATAAATACCAGACTCATGAGCGAAATCAACTCTCCTAGCAATCAAAGATGAAGTGGCAGGCTGACTATTTTTGACGATGCAGAAAAAGAGAGATTGTGACAAGTTTCGAGTTTTTTGGGTTTTTTGGATGGGTTTCATGGTCGCAATATTTTTTTTTGGAGTCGTTTTATGAAATTTTTGCATTTTCTCATATTATCATATATATAGCATTTTTATCATACTAGAGGTCTGTGGAAAAATTTTGCGGGGTTTCACTTTTCGTCCTTTTTTACACCACTTTTCCTTGGCTTTATAGGCCCCATAGCAACTGAAGTACCACGTGAATCCACGTGAGTATCTTGGCTCTGCATAATTCCACAGACTTTGCTGCACCGCCGAGTACATACAACAAGCTCGCAAGTCTCACAACATTTCCATGCATGTGCATTACCATATACTAACGCTTGTCTCTCACTAAAAAGGATTAAAACAAATAGACAATGTAGTATCCTGAATTGGTAAATCATTCTATACGTGGACGGGTTCATCAGATTTCTGTTTAGAGAGTTGATAAAAAATATTGACCCTCCTTTCTGTTACTATCAAGTCTTTCATTGAAGCACTAAAATTTGATTCTTAATAAGTGTACCCTGAATTATATTCAACAATGCAGAAGCAGTCCGAAATCACCTCCACGGTACAACAGAGTACTTCGTGGGGGGCGAAGTGTTCGTCTGCGCGTTGTCACTGAAGTGGCTTTTCCCACCGCCAATACACTGGCAGACAGCACTTTCCGTGCCAGGAGACTTCTGTCCTCTTGGAAACATTCTCGTGCATTTGCTTAATATGTTTCGTATTTATGTATTGATCAGATATTGATCAGAGAGATGAACCTTTGACTTTCCAGTGTTTTAACCACGGTATGATTATACCTAATATGTCCAGCAGTTAATGTACCCCACCCCTCCAAGGAGAACTAAATGGTATATATGCTCTCAAAGCTACTATCGTGCAAGGTACATGCATAGTATTCTAAGGTAGAGAGCGGGGGGAACGGGAACAAGTAGAGAGGGCGAGTGTAGTCTGTCTACCACGGGGGAGTGGGAATTGTAATCAAATCAGATTAGTGGATGCAGATCCTAGGGTGAGGGCACATCATACATACCGTAGTATCGTTCCAAGGTCATACCGTGCAAGAATGAGATCAGATTTATGTCCAGCTGAGAGCACTTGCAAGTGATAGGACTTTGAAGTAGTCTGGTCGCTTCAATGGGCAAACGCATGGAGGCCCGTAGTTTGATTAACCAGCCTCTTGCCTGTCCTACATACCATACAATGCTGCACCGACACCTACCATTTCTTGTCATACCAACTCACACTGTCATTGAGTATCTCCGAGCAAATATCAATAAGCTTGCATTCGAATTTGAATATTCCCTAATCAAAGATGGCAGTAAGACAATTTCACCTTTGGCAGGCCAAATAGCATTGATGTTTTTACAGTTTCTGCAAGCATCTTATTGCGGGTTTCAATTAGAGCATACTTGTGGAATGTGGGTTGATATAGGCCAGCCAAAGAATAACAAACCTCCGACATATAGTATGGGTTTACAGCATACACCTTCCCGTTATAGATATGGCGTCTGACAACAATGCAAAATTGCTTGGGATATATGGCAATTTACAACTTCAGTGTCACTCGATTTGCCAAGTCATATTCTAATGCATATAAGAAAGTTACTAATGCGATGGAATTTGGTTATGAGCTATGCACCTGGCTAGCAACTGAGTTAACCAAGTATTCATTGACAAAAAAGCTTTATTGGGCGCTTCAAATTATTTGGAAGTGGATGTGCGAGCATTTTGTTTGGGAATTCCAAAAACAGATTTTGGAAGCATGCAAAGATAATATAGACCCAACCCATATTCCGGAAAGTGGCTGGCAGCCTAATAGTCTTTTTTGTAATATTATTGACTTAGATGCTCTGATGCACTATAAATTACAGATTGTGAAACCTGTCTCAAATGGAAAAGTTGCAGTAAAAACACCATTGCAGTCTCTTGAGCATTTATGGGGTCAGGATAAGACTAATTCAAAAATGGCTCAAGGATCATGGGATAATAAAGGGTGCTATCTATGTTACCATACTGGTGTGTAGATTTTGGAATGAGAAACTCTTAGATAGAGAATTTTATACCTTTCTTATCTGCCGATACTATGTTTGGCCAAATGCAACTACTGGGAAGTGGTTTCCACTAAAACTGTTCCTGAGGCAAATCGCATAAATGGAGTAATGAAGTCATATGTATGGCATGCTCTTGCTGAAGACAGTCGTGACTCGGAGATGCCAGAAAAGTGGGAGACTGGAATTTATGGTATGTCGTTACCAGAATTTTCTTTACAAGTATCACCAATGTGGATAGGTAAAGGTACAGAAGCTCTTATGGACTATATGAAGTAATACGAAGCAGGAGCAAGATGACAAGATTTGGGAAGAATATATCGATGGCAATGGGGGGAGGCTTCACGGCTCCCAGATTGTTCTATACAGCGAAATATAGAACAGGGAATGCGTTTCATGAACTTGTATGGAGGCTATAATGTAAATACTTTTTTACATCTCATAGGGTGAGTGCAAGGCGTGAGGAAGGAGGTGGCACGACTGGAAGTAGTATACCGTACCTTGGTTGAGCTGCTGGCATGATAATGTACTATGCGGAGCTGTTACTGCCAAATCCGACTAGCTCCGTCTTTCCGACTGCTGTTCTAGGCTAGCTTGTCCGTCTCGTCTCACAACCAGACTCACTCGTCTCGCTGCTTGCACGAAGTCATGCCACTATAACAATGTCAATAGACGGGCACTACTGCAGGAGCTACGAAGTACTTCAAGAGTGCCTTCTTCATGTGCCCGTGACACTATCCTTGGCCATGCACATGAACAACCATAGAACATGCACGGAGTAAGTACTTAAAACATGTCATACAAACAATCTTATGGTGCCAACTAGACCAAATTTATGTTGCATGAACGATGATAAAAAAGGATAAATCATACTCAGGTGGATGTTTAGGTTTGCACTCAGGTTCCAACACAGGAGACTGCCGCAGTTGTTTGCCGGAACAAAGCAGGCCACAAAGCTGCCGAAGCAATCAGGATTGGACCGGTGACCTACCTGTCTAAGGCCGTCAAAACTAGTATGTATTGTACGCTCTTCTTCCTACAACTTATATTGTGCTATGTCACAATTCAAGTAATATAGTGACAGATCCGGTAAACATGTAATCCATAATACGAGTTCGAATACAAAATACGCGTAAATTTCCAATGTCCGAGCTAATTTCTAAGCATCTGTGTGCACACCATATTACAAAATTGGGAACCGTATGGAACACAGTCTTGGCAAGCAAAAAGGTTAAAGTTAAACAACAACACTAGGATTTTTTGATCTAATTTCTTCATCTCGACAAAACTTCCATCCTGCAGAATATTCATCTGTAGTATCTCTGTATTAAATGTCTAACTGATGCTTTGTCACAATCCTGTTCTTACCAATATTACGTCAATGCTGTTATATCCATCCAATGGCTTAGAAAATAACAGTATGAAGGCACACAAACCATGAAAGGGCCCATTTGCCATTGCTTTTGAGCTTATCAGGTTCATTTGTATATTCTGGCCTCCTTTTAACGCAGGTATTTAAAGCGCCGATATCAAAGTATGATAATTGAAATGATCCATAGTAATGCAGTGGTCCCAGAAATTTCTTAAAAAGCATACTGCGACGGGCCCAGAACAATCAAATCCATTGAAAGCGAAACCAGCAAATTATCAGCAACTAAGATTTTTGGTAACCCTCAGATCATCCCTTAAAGTCCTTCGATTATTGCGATGCCCTCTTCTTCACCCTTTTAGACTGAATTTTCGTTCTCACTGTGGTCGCTGACGTTCCTGTATTCTAGTTGGGTCGTGAAATGCAGGATTGGACTCGTAGTATGATATGCTCTGAGAGTGAACGCCATTTATTCACCAGGAAATCGTAAAAGAACAATTTTAAACATACACCCGCACCCAGAAGTTGACCCTTGAATTGAGAAGATGAAGATAGAGAAACAAGCTCGAGTCCTTTTATTGCCCCATACCAAATTAAACCTACGCCTGTTTGTATTCTATCAGCAAATTGCCCACCCCACACACTTGATTGTTAACCTCTTGCGTACCTTCACCGCATATTTCCTTTGGGGGAAGTGTGTCAGCTTCTTCTTCTCCTTTTCCGTCTTCAAACTGGCCTCGTGAGCTGTCAATCGCCTCCTGATCGCGCGGGTCTTCTTTGGGCGGAGGTCGAGTGGAAGGTACTTCTTGCCCTTGTAGAAGAGTCGGAGTTGATGCCGCTGTTGTGCGTTGATCACGGTCAGAACCTTGGCAATGGACTTGCGTACATCGTGGCTGTAGTTTTTCCACTCGGTCAGTATCCAGCTTGTCATTGGCTTTTTTTCCGGCATCCCGTTTCTTCAATTGCGGTCAAACTCACATTCTAGTGAGTTTAGAGGCAGCCCCGCCGGTCATCTTTTGTACCCGTAGGTTCTGAAGTTCAGCCTTCAGCTCATCGAGCTTCTTGGTGAGCTCGTCCTTCGTCTTGGTCCATAATTGCCCTGTCTTGACCTCTGGCTATAAAATTACCCAAAAATCCTCCGTCAGCATGGCCCCCTCTGACTTGGAGGTTGATTGTGAAGCCGTACCATTGTGGGTGTTGTTTTCGTGACTTAAAATGGTATGAGGTTTTGTTTGGCGCAGGTCAGGTCGGGAGGTCGTAGTGTGCAGGGCGGCCTAGCTCTCGTGATATTATTGAAATTGCTACAGAACTGTTTAGGACTGTTGCAGAATGTAGATGTGTGCGTCTGTAAATTTCTACGGGAGGGCAAACCCTAATCTGATAAGATTGATTCAACGAAGATCGCGTTGCTGCTTGATGAGTAAGCATATTATGCGCTCAGGAGCATGTGACATCTTATTTGGGGCGATGAAACTAAGGACGGGCAACTGAACATGGTTGGAACCGATATTCGTAAGACTAAAGCTGCAATAATTCTTGGATTCAAGTACTCAGGCCGACCTGTTCTAGTTCCCGGGACCGAACCTATCATCACAAGTTCATTTGAATACACCCAAAAAACCTTCTAAGTCAAGCCACCAAAAGTATGGCTTCAGGATGGGCGCAGCTTCGCCAGCAAGCTAGGTCTCTAGAGTCCCAGGTGAGTCCTGGAGGTGCAACTCTGCTCCTGATATTCATCTAACGGGCACTAGACAGAAAAGCTTTTTCAAAATTACTCCTCATTAGCATCATCGTCCCTGCCACTTAATCCTTCGGATGAGGAGGTCCGGATGGAACAACAAATCCAAGATATTCTCCAGAAGGTAAGATCCACCCACCTTCCCCGACTCGGCAGCAATAAAAACTCTTATTCACGAGCTTTTAGCGAGAATGCACAATAGCCTCCCTATCACGAACCCTTGAATCTGAATCCGCCGTAAATTCCTCCGCTGCCAAACTCCAAAACCTTGTCCGCCACAAAGAAGTCCTCGCTGAACACAATAAAGAATTTACTCGCATTAAGAACAACATCCATTCTGCTCGGGAGCGTGCCAACCTTCTCTCCAGCGTCAGAAACGACATTGACCAATATCACTCCTCATCCCGCGAGGATGCGGATTATCTCTTGGATGAACGTCGCAGGCTAGATAACTCACATAATATGGCTGATAGTGTCCTGAGCCAGGCTTATGCTATTAACGAGAGCTTCGCGTCACAACGAGCAATGCTGGGGAACATCAATAGAAGAGTGATGCATGCTGCAAGTCAGATTCCGGGAATCAATACTATTATATCAAAAATCAACACAAGAAAGAAGAGGGACAGCATCATTTTGGGAATGTTAATCTCACTATGCTTTTTGATGGTCATCTATTTCCGATAGACACAATATGATAAGTGGTTTGAAGCCAATGCACGTAGGGTTAAGCGGTCCGAAGTACTTCTACTGAGAGGAATATGTTAATCAGGGGTTTGACTAGGGGTGGAAGAGGAGGGATAGGAATGCCCTATCGCCTCCCAATGTATATGTGAACATCAAATTTCTATGTTTCCTTTTTTTTTTTTTCCCCGTCTTTTGTACACCTCACCGGCGCGTTTGGGATTGTTCTCGTTAAAATTATTGTTTCGTTTTTGTATGATATTTTTGGTATACACGGTACATGAAGGATACCTCATCTCTTTGAACAAGTACGTTACTTTAATGGTAAACATCAAAACTATTGGGCACGAAAATTAAAACCGCAAATTTTCATTATTATTGTACAGTCTAAATCACACCCTCTGCTGTTTCGCACGCCTTCCGTAACTGCTATGCAATTAAATTCCCCCACTCGCCACTACCCCCTGCACCACATCATATCCACTCACCTTGTTCACATCCTCTTCATACCCCTTCTCTACTAACCGCCTTACCCCTTTCACCAACGTTACCACCTCCTCATCCGTCGCATTCCCGCTCCCTGCCCACCGTATCCTGGCCTTGGAATCCAATAAATACACATACCCGACTCTCCCATTCACGAGTCCGACTTGGTTTCTCAGCCCTTCCGTCACGCCCCTCCGCACGATAAAGTACTTATCATGTCTATCTTTTGGAACCTGCTTCCTCAGACTCCACAAGAACAGGTTGATAAAAAACGCCTTGAGCGAGTTCTGCTCCACGTTTATGTCCACCCTCTGCGCTTTCCCCTTAAGATCCTCGAGCATACCTACAACGTCAGGATGGTCAACGAACGTTTGCACCTGCTTCTCGCCCCACATGCTCGAAAAGACGGCCACTATGCTGACGATGGGGGGTTTTCCGGGCGCGGACACGATGATGTCGGTGGTGTCGCGGACAAGCTTGCGGGGTGGCACGAGCGTGTAGCCTTGGAGATTGGGAAAGTAGAGGGATTTGTCGGCACGGAAGAGCTTGTGGGGGGCGATCCAGGTTTTGCCCTTGTGCTCGCGGGAGATGGCGTTGAAGTCTTCCCAATAAGAGGTGTTGAATTGGTGGGCCCTGGAATTTAAGATTACATTAACATACAAAGAGTCTGCAAGTAAAAATATTCTAAGATACAAGGGGGGGATACAATCGCCTCCGCTTCTCTATATGCTTGTCCCAATTCACAAAGTCGTCTCTCCTCTGCTGCAATGACCTCGTATCAATGCCATGGTTTTCGCCCTTCCGGGGAGGGCCATTCATCCCAATAGGGCGCATGAGAACAGACGGAGTGTAGTCCTTTTTCTTTGGGTCATCACTCTTCTCCGAAGTCGAGTTCACATCCTGCTGGTTCGAATTTTGCGGTTGCGGTGTTTGCGGGGCAGTGCTTAAACGCCGAATTGCAGTTTGCACTGCTTGGGGGGTGATATGGAAGATTATGCAAGTGATGATTGGTGCATTGCGCATAAACGGTCGAGTTATGGGCAGGAGATTCATTTTGGCGGCGAAGTTTGAGATCAGAGAGCGAGAGGAGGGTTGTTCGGAGGTTTAGGTTGAGGCTCAACAGGAGGGTAACATGTAGCTACAGCACGTGACTGACTGCAATTTGCCGATCCGAATATCTATATATTGCTACAGTCTAGACTATGTTACCCAGGATAAATCGAAAACAATATAGGAATGACAAAAAGATGTATGATATGCGAAGAACAATATGAATAACTCCACTCAGATTGAATCTGCCATATAAGATATAACCTTTACGAACGCCCCGGCGCCTGGCAGAAACCATTGAACACGATCTATACCATTAGCTCCAAGAAATCTTGTGCAAAAGAGATACATCCCAGTAGCTTTTGAGCGCGTCTATGCATCAATATATTTATTCACAGTGTCCAGCGCCGTTGTGACTCTTAGCCCGACTCTGGTATCGAGCTCGTAAGCCTCCCATCTCGCTGCTTTCAGCAGCCAGCGCTTGCAGTCTTCTACCTCTTTAGGCCCAGATTCGTGCCAGATAATCACTGCCCATTCGTAGTGTGCAGTTGGAGCTAAACAGTTACGGTCAGCTTCAAACTCTTCAGCAGGTAGTGAGATCCGTACCAGTCCAATCATCCTTCAATCCTCCTTTCAAGAGGAATTTGTCAATGGATAACACTTTCTGCAGGTGCCCCCTTGCACTCTCCAATTCACCCATATTTCTCAAGACAACACTTGTTAAAAGTGAGTGTATTGCTCTTTCGTCAACAGCGTCGTCCTTCAGCTTCTCCTTTCTCCACTCCAGTGCAATCAATGACTTTGCAAAATCGTCATTGTCGATCCTCTTGTACCCATTCCAAAAATACATCATCTCTTCAACTGGACTGACGCCCACCCCTTCCACTAGCCGAACACCCATTTCCTTTGCTCGTTGCTGCCACTTCTTTATTTTACGATCTGCAAACACCTCCAGTGGCAGAGATTGGGCCATGAAGCGTTTCTTGCCCATGAAGGTAGGGGCGATTTCAAGTAACGACTCCGCTTTTTTTGCATAGCTTTTCTTGAGCTGATGCTCAGTACACATACTATACGAGCAAAGAATAGAGACTTACAGCTTTTTCAGGATTGCAGCCATAGTTTTCCCTGTACAGCTCTACATAGCTTACAGCAGCGAAATAGTGGTAGAGAGCATGTGACCACGAGTTCAGCTCTGTCAACTATTTTTTGTTAGACAATCCAGCTGAGCCTAGTTTGACAGAAGACATACCTTCAAAAATGCATCAGCAACATCCTGATGCCGGTGAAGAAACATCGAGTTTCTACGATCAATTAGCTAAAGATGTTTGTCCTCGATATCAAATCAAAAAATCACATACATCGCCTTCTCAAACACCATCAAAGCCTCAACCTGTCTATAGATATATCAGTATTACAGTTATCAAGTCGAAAAAGTGCCTATTTACCTACTTCATTTGAGGGCTTACAGGAATGCTTAACAGGTCAATGGCCGCAGTTAGGTGCCCATTAACCGCCTCCATCCTGGCTTCCTCCAACAGCCACAGAGCGCTGTTAGGATATCTCTGCCTCATTGTTGCTAGGGCATCATGACACCTCTGTCTAGGATATCCAATTCCACTGAATGCGTCCTCCTCCGGCAGTATATCGCAGAACTGGATAGTATTCCCATAAAAATTCAAGAGCGCCAGGGTAGCTATGGCACCATGTACATTATCAGCTTTGGAAGCCTTCCATAGCATTGACAGTCCCCTCTCTCGGTCTATATCTTGTCAGCCTTCCGTAGTAGCAGTAGCAAAACTCTAAGTGGACATCGCTCACCTCCCTTAAAACCAATGATTGACAGTAACCGCCCAGACTTGGTGGTATAAGGCTGAGGATGACCAACAGCAGCCCAAAGCATAGATTGGATCCAGAATGAATAAATACATCCATTGGCTCCATCGTATCCATACTAATCGAGCTCACGATGCTGGACCTTCTCCGTTCTTGCTCCGAAGAACGCACAGGATCAGATGATGCAAATTTATTGCTCGCTGCATCTTGAAATTCTTCACTGGCCCTGACATCCAATCTACTGCCTTTTTTTTGACGGGGGGTCGATGCTTGAATCTCTTCTAGCAGCTGGTACGCCCTCCGTAATTTGTAAAATGCTCTCATTGCATCAACAACAGACTCTGAGAGCACGCCGACAACTGCGGACATCAACTGAGCTTCGGCGTGGCATAGAGCGAATTCGGTGCCAGGAGGATATGAAGTGTGTCGGTGGCCCTCCTTTTGCGCTCTTTTCCGGTCTCGATCCGCAGATGTTTCAGCGTCCGCAAGGCGTTCAGAAGCTTAATGTTTCCGTCAGACTATACTGTTCCGCTTTGCCAAGAACCATAATCTCGACCATACCTTGCTTCATGATCTCTGGTTCGAACCCTAGACTCGCTCGCAGGAACGCAATTACACCTTGCGCAAGCTAGTTAGATGGAACCAAATAATTAGCCTCCAGTGCCAAATTCAGATAAATTTGGACTGCCCAAACCTTATGGAAGCTTGAGTTTCCTCCCTCCAATGCGACCTCTGCCCCAGCAACATCGTCGTTCATAAGTAGAGCCATTGCTAGAAATCTTCCACATTAGCATGATTTGAGGCCGCTATTGAGCTCTCGTGAACCCGGCAGTACCTCTAAGCGCTTGGTCCACTATTTTTTCATGATCATTAGCTCATCTGGCCTCCTTCCATTAAGAGTACAATCTCAAAACCTACGGGCAGCTGGCTCCTCCAGCGCTGTCAACGAATGTGTCGACGCATTCCTTTTTGACGAACCGCCACCAACCCCGAGCCATGCTGCCGCCCCTTTCAGCATTGTAACGCTGAGGTTTGAACTCGAAAAAGCTGGGGTCACGCGTTCCAAATTTTTATATAGAAGCTCTAAACCACCGGGCCGACACTGCAGGGGGCTTGGGACGGACTAATAGAAAAGTGAAGCGACTGTGAGCCAAGACAATAGCCGTACTGTAGATGTTGGATTTCTGGGAGCCAATGATAACGAGAATTCCTTGAGAGATCTTGACGCAAGATGCAGTGTGGGAAGTCCTCCAGTCTGTAGGGAGCACTTCTGTGGTTGGACAGATGTAAGGGCTTGAGACAAGACGGGACTGTGCACGTAGCGGTACTACTAGTAGTTAGCTGCACACGAAGAAGGGCTGACATCGGGTGGGTGTGTTTCTGTCCTTCCCTAGCAGAAGCGCAGTTGGGCGGCGAGACGGCTGCCCCTACACCGCTAAGACAGTCAGACTATTGGTGCGCAACCATTCACAGCGCCCTTTAATAAGGAGGTTTTATGCAAACCCTGAAATTTCCGGGTAACATAAGTAGTAATCATGGTGAAACCCTGAAAGTGCGTGAGATTTCGTAAGTTAGCCTGAAAACTCAGGAATTAACACTACAAACGTTGTGATGTAGGTTGTGGTGTACTCACTGGTTGCAGAATTAACAATTAGAGATTGAGAGGCCCGTGGAGGGCGCCCACGATGTCATACTGGGATAGGATCCTCTTGAGTAGATAGAGGAGTGCTTTGGCTCATTTTTTTTGCATTTATTGGATGTAAATGAGTGTTGTGGGAATTTTACAGTCTTAAGGGTGTTTTCTGGATTTCGGAAGGGAAATTTTCAGGACTTGGCAATTTTTCAGGACTTGGCAATAATAAACACGTTGTTGCTAAGGCAACATATTTTTTTCCAAACCCTGAGCTCGACGGCCCCCATGCTGTCCAGGCTCCAGTTGCCCCGGTTTGAAGAATGGTATGTAAGCGTCCACTCCCTCTGCGGTACGTTGACCATTCGCTGATATATTCCATAGGCCACTTTACCAACCGCTCATTTTATCGGCATATTGCTTTGCCTCGTGTAGTCGACTTCAACTTCGTCTACTCGGTCGTTTGAGGTCTTAGGCAAGGAGGGGGCAAATGATTGGGAACTGATGTAAGGATCTTATCCACGAGTATGAAAGGCATGGCGCGTTTGGGTGTCTTTTCAACAAAAAAAGGGTCTTTTGGGGGTTTCAACACAAATAGTGGGGATGGGTCAGGTTGCGTCGCAGGTTATTCAAACCTTCCGCGTGTCTTAGTCAGCGTCTGGTTACGAGACTACACGTGTCTGTCTTTTGCCTCTCATACTTGTGTCTGCTATAGACGTGAAATTCACAGTTCAGACGTTCAAAGACTGCAATAGAACGAGACTGCAAAGACGGCGACCAGTACTTGGACTTGATAAGGACGCACAAGGGGACTCGTGGTCCGTCAGTATGGGTAGTTTCAAACATTCAAGACAGCTGTGTGGAAGGATGAGAATACATAGCCGTAACCATACGAGTCTCGCGAATGCCTAGTCTGGTTACGAGGCTACACAGTATCATACCATCAAGCAGTGTCAGCCGCTGCCAAGAGCAGCGCGAAGGCTGGTCCGCATTTGCGCTGCCAAGCGTGTAGAGTCAGTCCATGGATGTGCAATTTCGCGATACAGTTGAATTGAAGATGCTGGTGCCGAGCTGTTCGCCTACATAATTTGATCCAACACCCAGGCGTCTTTCCCTTTTACTGCCAACAGCAGCGCGACAGCTGGGCTGCAAGCTGTTCGCTTCACAAGCGTTTCATGGTGAATAAGAGCTACTAATATTTAATACATAGCAGACTGTCGGGATCAACAGTTCCATTTGATACCCACCTACTAGTATTGTTATAATATTCTTCTCAAGTGCATCATCGCCGAGTCACAACTCCAGGTTACAATACTATGGGCGATGCTCATCTGGATATACTAGGGGCTCCCCCTCGAATATTGCAAGAGAAGTTGGAAGAGCTACGCCTATCGGGCTGTAACCAGTGAGCTCCATATCGGGACTTATGCGCCTTGTAGTCTCTGACATGGTGTTGACAGGTTGATCTCATGGTCAAAGTTAGGCTGTATCGCTTATGTGACGCCAGATAAGACTGGAGTCGAGTCGAGGCACATAATGTGCAATCCGAAGGACGGCAGGTGGATACTTTCCGAGGCATACCCAGTTCCCCATGTCGCCCGTATACATGAAGGACAACAGATTGTGCACATCTCGTGGAACACAATGGGCACGGAGCTTGCTGTCATCGATGTCCTAGGACGGGTTTCCTTCTTTTCCGTCTATATGTCTGTCAACGTGTTGCAGTGCGCATGGGGCCAGCTTACAGATCAGGAAGACGATCTTGGTGGATTGGTTGGATTCTGGTGGTTGAATTCGGAGAAGCAGGTCCGTAAAGGCTTAGCGTATCCTGGACCTAGGGGAATTTATGCTCATGGCTTGTTCATCTGTAGCATGCAGTATATAGGCCAGCTATGAAGGACGAGGCTATGAAAGGGTTTCGTTATCCTGCTTCAATGCAAAAAAACTTACCGCCATACCACCCAGCCCACAAAACCGCTTGTTTAGGTGTTACACGAGGGGGTACTGTACGTGACACCCTAAGATCATATGTTCAGGCGTGCAAACGTGCTAACGTGTATGATTCCCCAGCTCAAATTCTACTACCATGGGGACCAGAATCGTTATTTTGAAGTGACACAGGAGCTTGAGGGATGTGTTTCGGTGGGAAATTTATTTTCACATGCCTCGTTTTCTTCAGACAAAGGTTTCTACAAGCTAAGTCGTCCAGAAGACTATAAACTCAGCATTGTTAATATAGTGAAAGTGCAGATAGTACCATAATACTTGCCGCATATACCATTTCCAGAAAGCTCCTGGTATATCGGATATCGATTAACTGGAATTTGCCTCTACAAACAAATCCACAGCAGTTACCACTTCCGCCTGCTAATGTCAGTCTCACCGTTAAACGTGTCAAAGTGGAAACTATGGCTTCTCCGACAGACATCCCTAATATGGATATGTCAAAAGCCTTCCTAACCCATCTGGAAATTATACCGCCAACTTTCAGTGGTCATGCCCAGCAGCAGTACTTTCCTACGACAATCATGGCAGTATATTCAGTAATGAATATGTCAATACAGTCAAGTATCGTTGTGCGTTGGATTCTGAGGGAAACACCAGGAAGCTTGCATCCAAGTTTCGATCAATTGGGCAATCGAAGGAACAGTGTCACTTCTCCTTCAACAGCAGAGGTATGAATGTTATATTGGGATTGTTATCTCAAACAGTACTGAGCGATAACATAGTTCGAGCTACATCGTATTCCCGAGGATCTAGTAATAGACAAGGTTGTGATTGGAATAACTCATTTGCCATATTGTCTTGAGCTCAAATTTGCTTGTATCGATGGCTCTGTTCAGACAAGGGATAGGTATGTAGCACTGCATAACTTGACTGTGCAGAAATTATACTAAATAATGAGCCTACATAGAGCTTCATTAAAGATGTTTGCCAAACCAAGTGACCTTAATGTAATTCCGGATGTTATTTACAATATTGTTCATGCCGGATTCGATTTTCCGCCTCCTGGCTTGGGGGATCTATGTACGAGACATGATTATTTATGACGCTGCTTCTTTTGTTTACTGATGGTGTATACAGGTACCGGATTGTCCCTCTCTCCCAATGGCACTGTTCTTATCAAACTATTGCCAAACTGTGAAGTGAAAATGGTGCCGATGGAATACCAGGGGGGTTCATTAAGTCCAAAACATGCTCCAGGTATGCTTACTACTTACTGACCACAATGCAAAGTATGCCAATTAACTTCGGTATTTCACGAACAGTGAATTTCCATACCGCCATAGTGGGCCTTGCACATGTACATGCGTCTGGTTGTAACAATATGGTCAATAATGATGATGTATTAGTGATTTTGCGACCGCTTCGTTCTGATGGTAGAGACTTCATATGACCTTACATCTTTCCTGAATATAGCTAATCCTTTGAATAGGTTTTAACAAGGCTTTAATCAGCGAAGTGCACAAGGCCCTAAGCCTCAAAATGGACTTCACTTCTGAAACGCCTAATGAGCGTCTTTTTAGAAACCCGATCCTACAGAGGTGTTTAAGTCTTCAGACTTCAATATACTATGAAGGGGAAGACGCCCCTATGCATTTGGGTGCGAAGTTGGCTTGGATTTTCCTACATCTCCGGATTGCATCTTTGGGATTTGGGACTACCATCAATACATTGCAAAGGGGCGAAGAGCTCAAAATAGGTATGTCTGGTTCCTTGTATTGATTGCCTTCACACAATTTAGCTGATTCTTATTTTTTTTATATAGAAAGTATGCAGCCTCTCATAGGAACGTCGAGATGGTCAATGGATTGGATAGCATATGTTGTTGACGACCTGTTTCAACTTGCAAGGGCTGTAGGCGACAGGGTGAACGATAGGAATTATATTAGAAGTATTGGTGAGAACCTTTTAAGCTTTAGAAATTATGGATACTGACGTTATTTCAGCATTAAAAACAAATTCACCTGTCATATTTGCCCTACTCTCCAGCGGCACCCGTGTTCTTACGCGATACAGCTTCCGCTGCCTCCGTCAGACTGAGAGTACCGCAGCAGCACACATCCAGAGCGCACAGCAAGGCACCCCTATTGACCAGAATCAGCTTCAAGTGCTTCGCTCCTTGAAGACGATATTCGACTCCTCGCCCGTTAAACTGCCTCATTTCGAAAAGATGATTAGTGATGTTAATGGCACCGTCACAGCAGCTTACCACACACTGACAGAGATTGAGCGGCTGACGTGCGAGCGGGACATCTTTATTAACAACGAGATCCCCGTCGTCCTCGGCACCGCAGTCGAGAAGCTAATCCGTGACGCCCAGGCTCTAATGCGCGGTGAGGTGGACCTTGCATGGCTGTACTTCCATGACTTGTCATGGCTAGGTCTGGACGACGACGTCAAAAGCATCGCATCTCGGAAGAGCAGAAAGATCGATGCGATTCGGAAAACAGAGATTGCAGATAGGAGACCGCTGAGACAGTGTACGAGGTGCTGTTCGGTGACGGAGGACTTTACGCATTCTAGGCAGGCAAATAATTGGTTGGTGACGATGCAGAGGATGTGTTTTTGTGGGTCGTTGTGGATGGTAGTGAAGCAGTGACTTTGGTTTCTTAGGTTGCATAAGTATGTACTGTAGTTACTACTTTTTGTAACTGCATTGTTGCAGCTGCATTTTGCATTTGAATACAGACTCAGATATTCAGTCGCGAATGCACGTACTAGCATTTTTTACATCTTCGCAAAGGTTGGCAGGAGATCGATTGCACGTGAGATTATGGGTAGGTGAACAGCAAATCGTTGGGTTGCTTACATGCAAAAGCCACACATCTGCATGATGCAAGTAATTGGAGAGCAGAGATGAGCATTGATGCACAATGCGTATTTACGGCGATGCATTACTACATAGCGTCAAGTTTTCACGTACAACTGGAATCCTTGTTCTCCTCCACTAAAAGAAAATCCCTGCTTAAAATCAAAAATCACAAAAGAAACCTTATCTCAAGCCCTTCAAGTAAATCGTACCCAATAGTAATATGCTTATTCTCCTCGTTGGATACCAATTGATTTAAGCTCGTTTCTGAACCTGGTGGCATCGGCGACTTGCATGTCGAGGTACTTCTATTAAAACAGAAAGGTAGTATTAGTTTGCCATTCACTGTCCGTTGATGTGCTAATTGATGCAATACCTTCTTCTCCGCCTCAGGGAGGCCTTTGAAATCCTTCATTGCCTTCATCAAAGTCTCAAGCTTCTTCTCGGTGGGAACAGCAGCAGCCTTCTCTTGAGCATAGAAGATATGGGCAACCCTGGCTCTCTTGGGGAACCTGGAGTCCGGAATGGCTGCGAAGGTACTGCCAAGCCCACGTGGTACTGGGTTAAGAGAAGCCTTCATCCTGCGGAGTTGAGCACGGGCAAGATTGGCTTCGTAGATCTCCGCAGGGGTATGTTGATTGACCCAGTTGGCGAGTTCCTGCGTCTTCAGTGCCTTCGATTTCTCCGCCTTTGCTTTGAGAGCCTGTAGAAATATGAGTAAGATCATCAAGGAAATATCAGGGTATAACTACAAACCTCAACCTGAGAAGGTTGTAGGGACTTGTATTCAGCAGTCAATTTAGCACTTTTCTCTCTGAGGACCTTGCTGAGACTATCTCCATCAGCCTTGTAGGCCTGATATTTATCGTTCAGGAAGACCAGCCAAGGGCTGGCAATGGTGTTGATTTGAGGGGGAGAAAGTGCTCTGGCCCTGAGCTCCTTGATTTTATCCTTCTGCTTCTCTTCATCTGTTTTTGCTACTTGCCTCCTTGGCTTTGCGGGCACCTTCGTAGCAGTCTTCTTTGCGGTTGTCTTTGCAGTTGTCTTTGCGGTTGTCTTTGAGGTTCTAGCCTTGGTAGTAGCGGCCTTCTTTACAGGTTTCTTTGCAGCCGCTGCAGCCTTGGTCTTCGAGACCGCTTTGCCTCTGGTAGCAATGGCCTTAGTGGTCGCAGCCTTCTTGGTTGCGGTAGCCATCCCCCTCACATTATTGAACTGGCCAACGGTGAGTACCGTCTTCCGGACGGGAGCGAGAGTCTTCAAGACATTGGCAGAAGCGGGGCGAGCGAAAACACGGCCCACCGAGAAGAGCATGTTTAGAGATATCCTCTTGTGACTTGCTGCAGTAAGATGGATGTTTGGGATGAAGGATTGTGAGTGGTGGGATGAGAAGCGGGGGGGGTGGAGGTGGGGGGTACGAGGATGAAAGGCGGGGGCGGGGGGGGGAGGATGAGGGATGTGGGAGAGGAAGGGTGTGGGAGAGGACGCGTGTGGGAGAGGAAGGATGCCGCAGAGGAGGGGTATAAGGTAGGGTGTCAGAGGATGTGCTTGGGATTGGGGCAGAAAGATAGAGGGATGTTGGGTTATGCGTGGATCAGGATGTGATGAGCGTGGAAGACTCGGAGGGCACCCTCTAGCCCTCTTCATGTGGGTGCGAGAAAAATTAAACCGCCTAAGAAAACCTTGCTACTGTGCAATTCGGCCCTAGCCCGCGCCCAAGAACGCTCTCCACGGGCCTGCGACACGCTGGGGCGGCGGGCAACGGGCAGCACGTCGCGCGCGGCCAGTCATGGCCAGCGCTGCGGCGTCCCCAGGCACAATTCGTGCAATTGAGTTTCTCGCAGCCCTGCCCACCCCCGTGTCTGTGCCTGGTGGATGATATCAGGGCTGCCTGCGAGAAACGTGGGGCACGAGGCTGCCACGGCTTGGCGGCGCCCGCTCACTGTGGCTGGTGCGCCGCGTCTTTTGTGCGCCAAGAGTGCGTGCATGTGGCCCTGCCTCGCTGACTCAGCTCTTCAGCCGCGCAGCCAGCCACTGCGGCGAGCGCCTGCGCAGGAATCTTCGCCTGCTGCTGAGATCCAGCAAATACACGGGTCTATCTTTGGCGCTGTACAACTTCTGCTGCACTTTCGACTTGCTACCACGAACCATCTAATTCCCGCTCGACACCCCCGCCGTACGAATCCCGCATATCTACACGAAGTGTGTTCATATAACCCTAGCTAGCTCACCTACATGGCTCGATATTCCCGCTCCCCGTCGCCTCGTGACCGAGATGACGGCTATGTGAAGAGGCGAAGAGACGATCGATACGACGGTCGGGGCTCCAGGAGAAGCCGCAGCAGGAGCAGAGATGTATGGCGTCTCCTTCCAAGCCTGTCTATTCCCACCATAAAGTATACTAACATTCTTGTTACTACCTCTAGAGAAGAGACGACCGTTATTACAGGCGCCGCGACAGATCTCCCGGCGACCGAAGGCGGGATGACTATTATGATTCGTGGGACAGAGACAGAGATCGAGACCGAAGCAGGCCGAGAGAGAGGCCCAAATCCAGAGACAGAGATCGGGATAGAGATAGGGACCGTGAAAGAGATAGGGTCGACAGGGACAGGCTTGCTGATCGCGATCGTGACCGAGATCGTGACCGCGACCGGAGGAATCGTTCAAGGGATCGTTCCAGGGAGAGGGATAGAGATGGACGCCGGGATCGAGATAAAGATCGGGACAGCACTAAGGACAAGGCTCGAGATAACCGAAAACCGGATGATAAGCCTCGTCGGGAGAGCAAGCAAGAGGTAACATCTCGTATCCTTTTAACGCATGGAGGAGCAGTGATGCTAAGAATTAGTCCCCTGCACCTGTCCAAATGACCGAGGAGGAAAAAATCCGACAGAGAAAAGAGCGTCTTGAGGCTTGGAAGCGGAAACGAGCTGAAGAGGAGGAGTCAAAAAAGAACGCAGTGACACCTGCTGCTATACTGTCCGCGCTAGAGCGGCCCGCAGTGACAGAGACGACCCCTAAGGTGACTGCTGCTACTACTCAGTCTAAGTCCCCACTGGATATTCCACCCACATCTGCAACGTCAGCACCTACTTCCTCCGCTGCCCGTCCTAAAGCTGACAATATAGTCCCAGTCGCTATCAGTCCTGCTCTATGTGAGTATCATTTTATGTCGCTTTTGTGTATGCCATACTGACTAACGTACAGCGCAAACTACAGGATCTGCTCTGCCAAAAGCACGTCCAGTATCAACGTTTGGGTTTGGAGCTAAGAAGCCTGCTTCTGACAAAGGAAAGCGGAATCTTAATTTTGATGATGAACAGTCTATTCGAAAGAAGCTTGAGCGTTTGCCCTCACCAGCACCCGAAGACGTTAACATGAATGGTACAGAGGCAGTCCTAGAAGAAGAAGATGATGACACTGTTATGCAGGAAGGTACCGAAGAGGAATCTGCTGCAGCTGCTCGAGCTGCAGCCGCACAGCGAGCAGAGCGCCAACGAAATGGGGATGTTTCCCCAATGCGGGTCGATGAGCCGCCAAAGACAATTACCGATGGAGCAGCGGAAGCTGAGGATGAGGAACCAGATCCCTTGGACGCCTTTATGATGGGTATTGGTGATGCAATGGAGGTTGAAACAACCGACAAGAAAGATGAAGAACCCTCCAAAGATGAGACCCTGCTGGGTGAAGAAGAAATTGAACTTGTTCCCGCAGAAGCTGACCCTGATGACATTTTGGCAATGGCGGCCAAATTGAAAAAAAAGAAAGAGCTACCAGCAGTCGATCACTCTAAAATCAAATATGAACCATTCCGAAAGAATTTTTACGTAGAGCCTGCAGAATTGGCGGACATGACAGAAGATGAAGTAGACGACTTGCGCCTGGAACTTGACGGTATCAAGATCAGGGTAAGTCAATTTACTGCACAATCCTGTACCGGTGACTAATGCAGTTTATAGGGCCAAGATTGTCCAAAGCCTGTTCAAAAGTGGAGCCAATGTGGCATTCCAGCCCAAACTTTGGAAGTCATACAGAATCTTGGGTATGAAAAACCTACGTCCATTCAGGCACAAGCAATTCCTGCCATCATGTCTGGAAGAAATGTAATTGGTGTAGCAAAGACTGGATCTGGAAAGACCATTGCTTTTTTATTGCCTATGTTCCGTCACATCAAGGATCAGCGCCCATTAGATCCATTGGAAGGTCCAATAAGCCTGATTATGACGCCTACGAGAGAGCTTGCCGTTCAGATTCACAAGGAATGCAAGCCATTCCTCAAGGCATTAAATCTCAGAGTAAGTGCCCTGTTTATTTTACTGTATTAGTTCAATACTAACTATTTGCACTTTTTAAGGCTGTATGTGCCTATGGTGGTTCACCTATTAAAGACCAAATTGCCGACCTTAAACGTGGAGCAGAGATCATTGTGTGTACACCCGGTCGTATGATTGACCTTCTAGCAGCAAATTCAGGCCGAGTCACAAACCTCAAGAGAGTGACGTACGTTGTGCTCGATGAAGCCGACCGCATGTTCGACATGGGTTTTGAGCCCCAGGTCATGAAGATCATCGGTAATGTACGCCCGGATAGACAAACAGTGCTTTTTTCAGCTACATTCCCACGACAGGTGCGTACTCCCCTCATTTACGCTACTTGTACGAGAACAGATGATTTAATGTAAACAGATGGAAGCACTTGCCCGCAAAATCTTACACCGCCCTGTAGAGATTGTCGTTGGAGCCCGTAGCGTAGTCGCGCCAGAGGTCACACAGGTTGTTGAGGTTCGGAGCGACGACACCAAGTTCCATCGACTGCTAGAACTGCTTGGTGACTTGTACGATAAGGATGAGGATGCACGAACACTGATTTTCGTCGATCGTCAAGAGTCTGCAGATACTCTTTTGAGAGATCTAATGCGAAGAGGTTACCCGTGCATGTCAATTCATGGTGGGAAGGACCAGATTGACAGGGATTCAACAATTTCAGATTTCAAGGCCGGTGTTGTGCCGGTGCTGATTGCGACGTCAGTTGCGGCTCGAGGGTTGGATGTCAAGCAGCTGAAACTGGTCATCAATTATGACTGTCCGAATCATATGGAGGATTATGTCCATAGGGTTGGTAGAACTGGTCGTGCGGGTAACACAGGTACAGCTGTCACCTTTGTCACAGAGGAGCAAGGGCGATATGCTGTAGACATTTCGAAGGCACTGAAATTGAGTGGACAGAAGATTCCGGAGGATATTCAGAAGCTAGTAGACGGTATGATTGTTCAATCACCTTGCTGAATTTGGACCCACTAACTGTCTGCTCAGGCTTCAACGAAAAGGTCAAGGCTGGTAAAGAGAAAGCACATGCATCCGGGTTTGGCGGCAAAGGTCTTGAACGTCTGGATCAAGAGCGTGACTTGGCCCGCCGCAGAGAACGCAAACAATACGGCGAAGAAGGTTGCGACGGAGAGCCAGATGAGGAGGTAGTCACGGATAGTGTGGCCTCTGAGATTCTTCCTGCAGGCTTGCCGCCGAAACCGCAAGTCAAGATTCCTACAGGTCCATCGGCAGATGTACCAATCATTGTTCACAAGAGGGGCGCTCCTGTCAATTCAGACGTTTTGGATCGGGTCAGGAAGGCTACAATGACTATTAATAATCGACTGAACAAGACTGGCGAACTGAGATCGGGAGTGCCAATTGATAATAAGGGCCCAGACGCAGGGGCGTTCCATGCCACCTTGGAGATTAATGATTTCCCCCGTACGTTACAACTTTTCTTGGCGGTTTTTGTACATGCACATTTGCTAACTTCAATGGAATACTACAGAAAAAGCCAGATGGGCCGTCACAAATCGCACCAACATCGCCAAAGTTTTGGAAGCCACCGGCACATCCATCACCACCAAAGGTACATTCTATCCGCCTGGCAAGTCGCCTGGGCCAGGGCAAGATCCCAAGCTATATATCTTGGTTGAGGGAGATACAGAGTTGGTTGTTACTAATGCTATGAGGGAGCTCAAGCGGCTTTTGGCCGAGGGTACTGCTGCGGCGGTCGATAGTGAGAGCAGGGCGCCTGCGAGCTCAAGGTATAGCGTGATTTAAAGGAGTGTCGATTGTACGTTTAAGAGTGGAAGAATTATGGTCATGGGATGTTTGTGTTTTTTTCTTATGGAGCGGGCAAGTATGCGTATGGTAGTCGTAAGATAAAGCATTGATCTTGGAACCAACCAAACTAATCTTGGAGTGTTGCCATATTTACATAAGTAGAAATCTATCCAGAAACGTTCTATGTAAACATCTGGAGTTAGTTTATAATAAAATTTAAGATATAGGCTTCAAAGAAGAGACGTACTTGCCGCAGCGTAGTGAGATACATATTTCCAATATCATACAGTACAAGGTACATTGAGAAAATTTCACCATGAACTCCGGAATCCCATAACCAAGAAGCAAAAAAGCACGGAACGGAGCGAGCGTAAGTCCGGCTTAAGGTGGCTTACGAAACTCAGTTCACTATGCGCTGCTTTCGCAAGCACTAATCCCATCGTAATGTAGTATTGTCAGTAACAGGACGGTTTTCAGCTGGTTGAGTTTGCACAGCAAGGCGACCGCCAACTTTTGCTTGGCTCGCTTTCGAGCGAGCCTAGGAAATCCCAAAGAGCGCAATGTCAGTTTGCAATACGGGGCTGAGGAGAGGAAGGAATAGTTGAACTAAATGGGATATTACGCACCTCAGCAGCCTTAGCAGCAACTTCCCTGGGATTTTCTCCCGAAGGTGCAGAGTCCGAATTCTCGTTTAATGTCCTGCCGGGGCCTGTCACCTTCGGCTTCGTCGGGTTTGGCTTCGGCTTTGGCTTCTGGGCCTGGAGGGGTATCTGTGATGTCTGCCCTTTATTGATCACGCCACCGAATGTGCTGGTTGCCTTGTTCGCGACCGCGGCTGTTGTTCGCGGGCCGGAGGCTGCGTTGGCGAGGCGAGAAGGGGGGGAGGTAGTGTCGCCGAAGCTGGACGGTTTGCCGCAGCAGTTACCCATGGTGCCGATGGAGGGGTATTTAGAGGTAGAGGGGTATTTAGAGGTAAGGAGGGCCTCGAGGTTGTGATGGTTGCGCCTCGAAGAGCTTGGATGCGCGGGGACGGAGGGGGATTTAGAGCACAACTGACGAGGCTACGACCTGGGGAGTAAGCAAGGTGCTTATTGCATATGCACTGCGGGCGGGCTGGCGGAGTGGCCACCATGCAACTAGTCTATTATGTACTGAGCCTAGCGCCAAGAAAAAAGCGCAGCACCATTACAGAAAAAAATTTCATTGGATCGCTTAATGTCAATTACGTTTGATGCCAGCAGCATAGTTCCTTCTCGGCTTAGGCAACTGCGTTCCATTGGGTCCTCGCTACACCTTGGCAGCAACTACACCACACACCCCTAAGCATGGTACGGCATAGTGACTTAGAAGTATGATGAGTATGTATTTATATGCATGTCATGAAGTATAGCAAGCGTGGTGGCAGCGTAGTATGATAAGTATGTGTAGCATGGTGAGTATTTGAGAAGATTGAGCACAGTAGAAAGCGGGAGTGGATCAGTGCAGGGGGAGTTAGGGGGGAGGTATGGGAGTAGAAGCGTGGTGGTATGGAGGGCCTCTCGGTCGGGAGGCCAGTTACTGCTTGAGTATATATTCATATGCATGTTATGAAGTATAGCAAGCATGGTGGCAGCATAGCATGATAAATATGTATAGCATCGTGGAAGATTGAACGCAGTGGAGAGCGAGAGTGGATCAGTGCTAGGGGGGGAGGTATGGGGGTAGGAGCGTGGTGTATGGAGGGCCTCACGGTCGGGAGGCCAGTTACTGCTTGTAGTACTGTACTAGTACTCGAGTACAAGTGTGGGTCAACGCTTGGGTCAACGCTTGCATATTGGAGCTACTGTACAGTCTAACCTTGCGATACCAGATGGCCTCTGATTCGGACAACCATTTCCCATACAAATTGCCCTTGCTATACCGGACGCCCTAACAATACCGGACCGGACAGAAACCTCCAGACAAGTACCCCTCTGTCTCCATACAAATAATATTTGCTATACCGGACACATTAATGCTAATACAGTCACATGACAAAAGAAAACGCCCACCTTTGCATAATCTTTGGGCCTGTGTGCATAATCTTTGGGCCCTGTGCTTAATTACGACATACACGCGCGTGTCTTAGACATAAACGCACGTAGGTCTCACAACATTGCGCTAAATTGGGAATTTTAAGCCGGAGATGATTCTCAAGATTAGAGAATAGAAAAATGTAAAGTTGACTCCTAAAGGAGACCGGAAGTCAAGAAAAAATCTACAGCTACCTACAGGTAACTGACAGCTGAATTTACAAAATCCTGCAATAATGTCAACTCAAACTGCCAACTCCTCAGCCAATACTACCAGCACTTCTGCCTCCAGTGCCAACTCTTCTACCTCCAGTGCTGCCTCTTCGACTATCACTGCCGCTTCCAAGAAGCAGATGACCGACGTTGAAAAAAGTCAGAGTGTCCTTCTGGACCAACAAGAGTTGTCGTTTCAACAGATTGCGAATCAAATAGGTCGGCCTAAGAGTACTATTCGAGATTTTCTTAAGCGTTACAAGGAGTGAGGCACTGCTGAAAATGTGCCTAAGAGTGGAAGTCCAAAAAAGCTAAATGAGAATGTTATGGACTCTATCACTGCTTTACTTGATAGTGACCCATCTCTTTCAAAGCTCTCTGACTCATCTCTATCAAAGCTCTCTCTACAGGAACATTTAAAGGAAAACCTAGAAATCAAAATTGACTCGATCGGAACCTCCGACTTAAGGGCTGTCGGAAGTGGAGAGCTAGAAAGAGACCTAAATTAACTCCCATCTATATTGTAGCGAGGTTAGCTTGGGCTCTGGAGAGAAAAGATTGGACGGAGGAAACCTGGGCAAAGTATGTTTGGTTTGATGAATGCAATGTTGAGAGAAGTAATGGTGATGGTACGAAGTGGATATGGAGGAAGAATAGGGCGGAGCGATATGCAGTGGACCCTAGCCTTATTAGCGTTAGTGGCGGTAATAGCGCGTATGTAGGTCTAAGACATCAAATTATGCAAATTTAGGTGGGCGTTTTCTTTTGCCATGTGACTGTACATCTTAGACTACCTCACTTTACCACTTAGTCTGGTTGTTTACCACTCTGTTGCTACCGCTACTGCTGCCATTACTGCTGCCATCGATGAAACTACTGTCACTGCTGCTATCACTTGCTATCGCTGCTGCCACCACTACTACCACCTCTGCTACCGCCATCGCTATCGCCATTGCTGCTGCCACTGCTGTCGCTGCTGCTGTTGCTAGACTGGAGCCATGCTTGTAGAGTTTGAAGCTTTTTTTTTGTGTGAATTGATAGGCTTTTAGAGAAACAGTTAGAGTTGCATATTTTGGCTATAGTTGATGCTTGTGTATTTGATGCTCCCCAACAATCTTGAAGGCTTGAGACTTTTCTAGATGGTGAGAGCGATGAATATTGAATAGACTTGGATTGAGTTAATGTTTGCTACACTTGTTTATTTCCTACTCTAGTAATTTCTATACAAATTTTTGCCATCCCTTTTTACAGCTGCCAAGCATTTTATTCTATGCCGGAACCCTGCTATACCGGATGAAAAGCGAAATGTTACGAGGGGTTGGTACTAAGCTGCCAGCACTCATACTATGTAGTACTACGTAGCACTAGCAGTTACATGTTTCGCGTCGTCCCCAGGCGTTCGTAGAAGCCTGCAATTAAGTAATTAGTTTTATCATGTAACTTGCCAAAAACTGAAAATATAATAAGCCCAAAATTTAAGCTCACAAGATAATTCATTGCTTACTACAGTAACCAGATTATTTGTGTGTCACGTGCCCCACGACTAAAACCCGCCTGGGGACGAGGCGTCTGCCAAGACTCGGTGCCAGTGTTTGCCACAGTGCTAGCCACGCTCGCAACGCATCGCTCACAAACCATGCCAAACTCAGAAGGTAACCACCCGGGTGTTCAAACCTGTGTTTGTCAGTTGAGCACGATATCGATCCTGCCTGCGATGGCGATGGAAACATGAAGCATAGTTCTGAATCAGATGAAAGCTGTGTTGTATCCATGCCATTTCAGTTTTGCGGACTGCGGGCAGCCTGTTGCAATTGAAGCTCATTCAGCAGCCTCGTGCCCCATTGCGACAGTCCGGTTGCAACCATCGCGATGCCCATAATGAATTACCGTGACTAGTAGTGACAAATATTTCTGGAAAGTTAGCATAAAAGCTCGATCTCAGGGCCCGCGCGCAAAGTTCCTCGTTCTCATTCTCAAAGCATTCTATGAATTTACAACAAATTTGCCTCTTCAATTATGTGAAGTGCTCTCTCGCACTCCTTTACATTCGACTCACTTTACTCTGCCCACTTAAATTCAGCCTGTCCATGAGCAATGGACGACCTGGACTCCTGCCTACGGAAAGAGGAGTATTGAAGACTACCCAGAGGCTTCAGATGCCAGTAGCGCCATAGGTGGCTCTCCTGAGGACACAAAGACGAGAATGGAGCTAGGATTGCGCTCGATCTGAGATGCAGCAAGTGACCTTGGACACGGGCTTCTGTTGAAGCATGATGAATCATAGTCTGGTTACGAGACTAGATGAAAACAAAAGCAAATATGTGCCTGGAAAATATCATACTTAGATCTTTTAGAAAGGGAAATGCAGAGAAGAGAAAGAACAAGAAATAGTAGTCATAATAATATTTGATAACTTTTTAAAAAAAAGAAAAAAGGAAAAGCACAAATCTGAAAATTTGAAGTTTGAGCTGCAAGAACAAGGCACCATAGGGCTCCGTTATATGTGGTCATGATGTGTTAGTGAGCTTTGACCACGGTTTTCCTGAAGCTGCGTCTCTTTTAGGTAGCTCAGGATTATTTGGCCCACTGTCATAAATTTGAGAAATAATACGCCGTGTCATGAAATCAAGGGCGCCGGAATTTCTCGTTAGATAGATGTATGGCAAAGCATATTGGGTGTTGCAAGTGACCAGGGACGAAAGAGTTATCATAGGTAGTTAGTAACCAAAGTAACCCACAAAAGCCTCTCATCGACACACCTGGTACTGACCTCACTCCTTCCTTACCCGGTGTCAGGCCAACTCCACCGCACTTCGCACTTCATTAAACCCGCTGATAATAATAGGAAAGCCTGTCTTCTCCTGGCGTCCCTCCATCTCATTCTCCAACAGGCTACCCAAGGCTCACAAGGTCACCACCATCCCTCCCTCCAAGCCACCACCACGCACATAACCATATTATTCCCGAGACGGTTTCTGTGACCATAGGGCCAGGATCGCTAAATTCTTGATCGAGGTCTTCCGCGCCAGGGTAAGAATACCTTCTACAATCATACGGGCGTCTTATTATAAGCCGCCTGCCATTCGCTTCTGTTTTGTTTCAACTTGAATCTTCCGGGCCACATCTGTTTACAAAACCAGAGCGCCGAAGCTTACCAGAGGCTGCTTATATATTCTGCAAAGGTATAACGGCACCGGGAAGCTGAATACAATTAGCCGTGACACGGAACATCATGAATTCACCGACCACCTCTGAGTTCAATTTGCGACATGACCGCACCATGAGACGATACCTCCCTTACTATGCTAAAGACGCTACCCATCTGTCGCCCAATGGAGGGGCGTGGCCACTCTCGTTCCATCCCGATGCGGCCCAACCAATGTCCTTTGAACGTTCTCCTGCGCTACCTTTTGGTACCCGCTTGGCTTCCTCCCGAACGTCCCTCTCGCCATCGCAACCCAGATCGGAGGATGAAAAAGGTCAAAATACCTCTGGTTCTCGAAACAGCATATATTGTGACATTGAAAATTGTGAGGAGAAATGTGGTGATGAATGCGAAGAGAAATGTGACGATGATGCATGTAGCGTTGTCAGATGTATGGGGGACTGCAATGCCAATGAAGTTGATGAATGCGAAGATTGTCTAAGATACAGGGACATACCGTGTAAGGAAAAGGACTGCAAGGCAGAGGACTGTCTGGAATGCAAACCATGTGATGAAGCATGTCCGAGTGTCGAAAAGGTTGCCTGCGTGGGCTCCATTTGTTACAGTCCAAACTGCGATATCCCTCCCCAACAGTGCAATTTCCAGTCATGCTTCCCCTTAGTTTCGCACTCACAGTCACAGTACCTTGCCGAAGTGGGGTCTTCTCTCCTCCCAATGAGCCAAGGGATTCCAATGGGCTATACAGTCTCAGAGAGTATTCATTTCGCTATGCCATCAGTAGAAGACCAATATACCATTGACGACAGGTACCCAAAGCGGCGCAGGACAGAAACACCGGTGATAGCCTCAGCTTCAATGCCAACAACTCCCTCCACAACGGCATCTACAGGTTTTGAGAACGATCCTGCATCACATTCTCACATGGCTTCTCCAATAACAGACGATCAACTCAACTACCTCTGCCACTGGGGAGATTCTTGTCAAATGGGGTTTTCTGACTATTTTGCTCTGGATAATCACGTTGTACAGACTCACATACGACCGCAAATTGGTTTTGCATGTCAATGGGAGGCATGTGGAGAAGCTGAGAAGGATTTAAGTCACCTTTTAGATCACGTCAAAGCTTCTCATACCTCTAATACTAATCAAGGCAATGGCCATGTTTGTCTATGGCAAGGCTGTAATGCCACATTTACCAATTCCGAAGACCTAAGCCATCACCTGACTAATGTCCACTTACAGTCACCTATCGGTGGCCTTCTTTGCCAATGGGAGGCATGTGGCATTCAAGCAGATGGGCCAGACGGTCTTACAACACACTTACATAGGGATCACTTTTTATCCTCGATCTCTGAAGCCTCAGGGTCTACTACTACCTCTTCTGCATCATATTGTACACCTCCTCTCGATCAAACTTTAGTATGTCAGTGGGCCGAAGTTGAAGGTGGTCCCATTTGCGGTAAACAGTTTGCAACTGCAGACGCCCTACAGGTACACGCCAAAGATGACCATATTGCTATTTTAAAGAAGAAAACCGGTTATTTCTGTCGATGGGCAGGGTGCACAAGGAGAGAGAAAGAATTCAGTCAGAAGGGCAAGGTACGAGAGCTATATAATTTACAGTATTCTTCTCATCTGCGTTTCTCAAAGTACTTGGTATATTTGTTCGTTCATATACTGATGCAGTTGTTTTACTTTGGCATGCAGGTAGAAAGGCACATGCAAACACATACAGGATGTTTGTACCCATATGCGATAAATATGCGACATTGGGCACCTTGTTGGGCTGACCATAATCCGAATATATAATTTTAGTCAAAAGTTGCCGCTGTCCTCATTGTGACAAGGAATTCTCAGCGCCCCAGGCTCTACAGCAACACATAAGGACTCATACAGGTGAAAAGCCATATAAATGTGATGTAAGACGATTTGGATACTGCGGAAAAATTTCAATTCCGGCTAATGTATAATCTATCCTTCAAGATATGTGGAAAAGAGTTCGCGCAGGGCTCTGCGATGACGATGCACAAAAGAGTTCACACTGGGGAGCGCCCTTTGAAATGTGACTATCCAGGGTGCAATAAGAGGTTTTCTGAGTAAGTTACCGTCTCGCCCATTGCCTATTCTTGCACGACACAATGTGATGCATGCATCATTGTTTCTTGTGACAACCAGGCGATGTTCCCTATTCAGTTCCATTGACTTCCAACCTCAATCGCCACCTAGAGTCTAACTTTCCTGTAGGTCTTCAAACCTTTCTAAGCACCGCAAGACTCACAACCCAGTTGGGCAACACCGATGCGGGTTTCCCGGTTGCGAGAGATCATTCCACAGACTTGGTATGATTTCCTCAATTCATGCTCGAATGCAGCGTAGCACACGCTGTTAAGTAAAATATCAAAGTTGAATATAGCAAGTACTGACCTTCCTCAGACCAGATGAAGCGCCATCAAAAAACGCATGGCGCCGGATTCGTAGTATCACCACCGGAAAAAAGTTCTGCAGGAATCATACCCGAGGATATACCACTTCCAGAGCTTGTTCAAGTATAAAATTCAGCTGTTAATCTCCTTTGCGTCGAAATTGCTTCAAGAAAATGGCAACAGTTATGAGGAAATAGAATACTCGTATGTCCAAAACCAGTATGTCGTGGAAAATCGATACTGGGCATCTCATCTGACATCTGCCAAAAAAGAAAACAATAAAGAGTTAGGCTCCGGACAAGAAGGATCAAGAGGTTTATTGTAAGGGGAAAAACAAAACCATAAAACAGAGCTTCGATGAATAGTAAGAAAGAGAAGGACGAAAGGATGAACGATCATTGAGGAAATGTAATGGTCGTGGGAATTCGAGGGATTTTGCCGACAGGACCTTCAAAAACCGCATTCAGATACTATTTTGTTGTTTGATACCTAACCAGATGGCTTTAACCGACGCAAATCAAATATGCACCTCTTTATCACACAGAGCAACAACGTATCCAGCTCTGGTCCATGGTTTAGGCACGCGCGGGGGAGCCAGGATTCACGATTGATAGCAAGGGGTTGTTTAGAGAAACAATAAACCTTCGCTACATCAAACCCAGTCGCACCAGAAGCTAGATGGAGAGATCTTCTGCCAGCCTGTTGTTACTGTCATGTCGTTCCACTGATTTGGTGGCGTTTTGGGGAAGCGGGAACTCAGACCTAATGCCTGCCTCAAATCACTTGGGGGCTATTTTCTCAGATTTTTTTTATTTTTGCGTTTCTTGTATCCACGGTTTTTCCCCATGGATATTTAATATTTATGCATCGACCTTAGCTCATTCAATATGGCCTTCAGCCTGCATGTTCCGTGCCATCCTTACACCAACAGGAATAAAGGACCAATTATTGCAATACTTCAATTTTTTGCTGGGACATTCATCAATGACCCCATTATGATAGTCACCAACACATCCTGGAGGGACCCCCCCCCACCCTCCGATTCACCCAAGAGAAAACAACAAATACTTCATCCCATAAGCGAACAACACCGACAATTTATTCGTAAAAACCATTAATCCTCTACTCAACCTAATTCATAGAAATAACTAAGAAAAGTGTAGGCAATCCATACTTTTTAGCAATCTAAACGCCAGTTAAAGGATACAAGCCCAAACCATAAACGTAACGCACCTAATAAAATAACAGAACAGAATGATCTGCTTCGTGTTCATTGAGATAGCTACTGCTATGCAACAGCTACGTCCTTCCCATTCAGTCCCTTTCACATCCAGATACTTAGAGTGTTACCCAATCCAATAGATCAACCTTCTTTGAGCTCAACACCACTAGCCTGGGGCAACTGCAACCCAAGAGATATGAGGATTCCATTTAGTTCCATCTCTATTTCATAGTTAGATATTATGGACTAATTCACGGCAATAATATCTTGAGGAGATGACCGATATTCACCGAAAAGTTCGGTACGATTTGGTTATTCACCCCACGCAATGGAACCAGTGCAACGTTGTCATACACCACCCCAGAATTTTCGAGCCGAGAGCAAATGTTCAATTTACTACACTTAGTGTGAGTTGTCTTCCTTCAACTTTGAACAATTTAATTTAAGGACTACTTACACAGTCCGAACTGGCTAATTTACATGATGGATGCTCATCACGGCCCGACACCTGCGCCACCTGCGCCACCTGATGTAAGTCGTCACCGAAGTGCAGTACCGCCAAGTCCGATGCGACGTACCGAAACGAACAGTAACCGGTTAACCGAATGGCTAACCGCGTAACCTGATAACGAGGTAATCCAGCAGTTGGTGACTGACCGCCTCAACACTTCATTTGTACACTATCATGGCGGTGAGAATTCTGCACCCGTGCCACGCTCGTTGCCGCCCTCGTCGCTGCTCCTGCTCTTGTATTGTGTTTCTTGATCGACGGGTCTATCATGTAGATAGCAGCCCTATCTGACCGTCCTGTTAGATAGTTCTTTCTTTCCTCGTCTGTTCTTCTGTCAATCAACTGAGCCGTCTGGTTCTGAAATCCTGAACCTCTTAACTCCTTAGCGTCTGCCGCGTCTGAACTCTTGAACACTTGACCTACTCTGAACCTCTGTGATCCTGCCCTGAACCCTGTCTGAAATCCGGTTATTACCCTGAACACAACCTGAAACTTCCCGGGGCGTATCCCTTGGCAGCTCCCACTCGCCGTTCGCCTTCGTTCATAACTTTTCGAATGTCTTGAAGCTGCTGATTGATGTTGAAATTCTGAATGGCATGAAACCGTCCCAGCTCTAGGTATAAGGTTGGAGACGTTCCTCCAGGTAATCGGAGTCAGGTTGCTCCATTAGTTAGATTTAGCAAGCGGTGCGAGGTCTTAATTGCGAGATCTTTTTGTAGTAACTGTGACTATTTGCGGCGCAATCTGCGTATCATACCTTGTTCGTAAATTGTGGGCCAGATACCTCAAAACCACCCATTTTCATTCCTGCTCTGTCTTTACCACCACAGCCTCAATTTCAACCTGAGCTTAATCGATTTTATCGCCGATCTAAAAGTGCGCGATGTCTACTGAATCGCGTGGCTCTATAGAAGCTTCTGAAGTACGCGCATCATCACCACTCGAATTGCAGCTGGGTGAGCAAGGTCCTTGAGGGATTGTTAAATCCCATCTTCGAAATTGAGATCAGGAACCTCCACCTAGTACCACTCGTTGCTACCGCAACTCAAAAGCCTATCATACAAGGACTAAACTTGAACCCACATAACCGGAACGGGCATAGCGTAACGAACCGTACTGAACTCGAGGGGGCTGCAAGAGCAACGAAGCGGAGCGTATGATAGTGAATCGAGGCCGACGAGGGGAGTAAAAGAGTGGGGGCGACGGCCCACATACGGTGCGTAGTACGGGACTATGGGGTATAAGGAAAAGCAAGATGTGCATCCGAGCGGACTCTCCTTGCACTTCGTTTTTCAATACTGTTCGAAAAATCACTACAAAATCAATGAAGTAGCTAAAGAATTGCAAAATATTAGACCACATGAATGGGCATCACAGAATCTAGATCCTTTCTCAGAATTCAAAAAGGTTGAGTTGTTGTGTTTTCTCAAGGGGGGTCCTCTAGGATACATGTCTTGTGCCTCCAAGGCGCTTTTCCTTATGCTGCATAGTCCCGAAGACTTTTACCTATGGTGGAGTGCACCTATAAGGGACCACTTATAGCCACCACGTTTGAAGTGCTACTATATTATCAAACCACATCTGATTGAAACCTAAAGGACATTAATACGTAGTATTTTGTCTGCTCTACATTTTAATGTCCTCTATCCAAAAAAAAAAAAAAATTAATGAGTACGTATGTAGAAGCAGATTGAAAAGGAGGCACTTTGTATGGGAGAGCTGAAAAATGCAACGTGCCAAGAATGCTAGATTAGTACTAGTAAAGGAAATCTTTACTCTATTTGGAAATGATCCACATATTCCTTTGTCACTACCATAGCGATATGCATGCATAATAGGTAAACATTTATACAAAATGATTGTCATATCGGAAACAGACTCAAGGCTGCATGGAATCGTCAATCATAATGCTTTGAAGTTATACTCACAATGATCATTAGTATAGCATTTTGCAGCTGCCCCAAAAAAATTCATTAGAGTTTAGCTCACAATAAAACACTGATAGAATAATACCAAATGCCCATGAGCTCCAGGTTGTCCAATCTCTCTATTGCAAAGATGAGATGCCAAATGTAAGTGTATTGTGGCCGGGGCCTGACGGTGCCAGAAAGCGGACTGAGGCCAACTGGGGAGCCTGTGTCTAGGGTACACCCCTCTCTCTCCCCCACCTAACAAAAAAAAAAAAAAAAAAAAAAAAAAAATAGGTGTATTAGTCAGCGCGCGATGGAATGTAACAAGTGGTCCCTTATACTAGACAGAAAAATAAGTATTTGGACAGGGGATAGATGCATATTATGCACTGTGCGGTATTCGGCATATTTTGGTATGCTTGGCGGTAAAACAGGCCCAAATTCATTATGTCAGCTGTCCAAATTTCATCACGTCAGCTGTCCAAATACTTTCTTACATAATGAATTTGGACACCCTATCACGAAATTTGGACTGTCTTATGGCTATCACCAGCCAAGCATACGAAAATATGCTAGTTTCTGCCGAATACTGCATGGGGCATAAATATGCATTTATCCCCTGTCCAAATACTTATTTTTCTGTCTAGTACCATAGATTAACCCTTCATTATATGCATCAATAGTACGTAAACAATAATAATAAAAACGATTAATAGATGCGGAAGAAACAGAATGTAATGCTAAAGGAAGAGTATCTCGTAAACCATCAAATGAATAAGAACAGTTTTCTCGTAAATAATACTTGACAGAACACCAATAACGCTCAATAAAATTAAGTTCACAATGAAATTTAGGACAGAAAATTACCTGTTGACCAGCAGCTTCTAATTCTTCTTCTAACCAGCCTTTTTGCTGCATAAAGTCAGGCTGCTGAGAATGTAAAGTTCGTGCACAACAACCTCCAATGAGATTTGGTGTACAACCATTGCGGTCATGAGAAGTTGGACATTTCAGAAGAAAAGCAAACCCATCTGATCGATGGCTTTTCCAAAATCCTCGTTCTTTCAGCACTTGACGAATACCTTTTGGCTTCAGGGTGGGTGAACAGGTTGCAGGACCGATTTAAGCGACCGATTGAGCAACGGATTAAGCGACGAATTGAGCGACTGATGGAGCGACCGATTAAGCGACCGATTGAGCGACCGATTGAGTGACTGATTGAGCGACCGATATGTACGACTGATATTTGCGACCGATGCAACAGGTATATGCAAGTATATGAGGAGCAGTATGCAGTGGAGGTCTAACTGGTATGGGGGAGCAGCAGTGGGAGTAGCAGGGCGGTGGGGTGAGCAAGTGGAAGGAAACCAAATCGATGCGACAGTTTGAAAGGGGGTAGAACAGTGCATGTAATTACTACATAACTAGTGCTTAGTCATCAAGCCAAATGTCCGCCCCACTCCGCGTACAGATGTCCCCAACCATAGTAGCCTGAGCTCGCAAGCGTCCAGCAGTAGATCCCTCTGAATCCTTGTCTGCATCTGAGCAATACCCCGGTCTCCTCCTGTATCTAGTCCAAATTTATCTTAGATTTAGTCTGTCCCATTGAACGGTCTGTCCCATTGAGCGGTCAAAGACAGTACGGCCGGAGGCCGAAAATATTAGTCTGGGCACGAGAACAGTGCGTCTTGTGATATTATTTTTTGTTACGTCTCTTACTGATATTATCAACCTCACACCGCTCGCTAACTTATCATTCTATCAAAACTATTCTGTCTTGCTGCTGAGCCTAATATCCAAAGATCTGATCTCCGATCTCATCTCTGACAAAATATATCTGGTATTCGCATCTGCACTCTCCTTGACGTACTCTTTTAGTTCCTCCTTGATTTCCTTCCCATAATCTCTAAATTCCTTCCTCAACTTCTCCTCGCGAGTTACGCTACGGCTGAACATTTCATACAACCCCTAGCGATATCAGTGGCTGCTCCAAACAGAGACCCAAGGAAAAAGCATACCGCTCCAGCGACTAAGACACCAAACGTGAACATGAGCCTCATATATCTGTCTAGACGTTCCCCAAGTTTGTAAACATCAGTAGCAGTCCTTTCGTTAAGTTTGATCAGATCAATTCCCTAAATAAACTTTGTTAGTTTTAAAACGTACATCAACTGTATATTAGATCCGTACGGTTGCAGGTTTAAATGATGTAGCCAGTTCTTCCATCTTTTGTTCGCTCTCATTTCTGCTCTATACAAATTAGTTAACAATGAGACTACCTCTGAGACTTAGAAGAACTTCAGCCTCTCACCACATGACTGGCAAAGAAAGTACGATGGCTTTGCAAGATCCTGTTCATTCTGACGAGATTCCAGACAGGGCGAAACATCTTCTGTGTAGGTTCTGTGCAGGTTCTGGTGTTTCATCGGGTTGCCTTATGAAGAACAAACTCTAGTCTGGTTGGCACGACCCCCGACCGGAAGGAGGGTCTGGTCCAAAAGTTTCTTTTTTAGAGTATGGAAGGTTCTTTAGTAGCGCCCGTTTGCCAATAAACCAATGCATTTACTTGTTGCAACGTAATTAGCAACTAAGCAACCACTCCTTTACAACCCACAAACAAAGAACCTTTTGTAACTGGATCCCTACCTTCTTCTTTACCACATCGAGACAATTCCCTACCTTCTTACTTTACCACATCGAGACCCCTGAAGATATGCCTGGAGGCAGAAAAGGCTCTGCACGTGGACATTCTAAGGGTACCCCTGCTACACCTTCTACTGCTGGTACTATATCTAAGGCTACACTTAAGTCAGCAGAGTTCGTTGAGGAATCTTCTGAAGAGGAAATTCCAAAGGTAGTAGTCAAGAAGGCTAAAGTGCATGCACCCTGAAAGCTCTTGAATACTTTTATGAACTTGTACTGGGTCCCTGCTGATATGCGTATGGATATCTTATTGGCACAGCAACCTTAGAAGTGATTGGTAGCTTTAAGATGTGGGTTCAATATGTTAAGGAGAAAAAATTGTTAGAAGAGTTGATTGATGAATATAATAATGGAATGTCAGCACCTATGGGACCGGTAGTGATAGCAGAGGGGAGTCCAGAAGGAGCTAGTATTGGGGGAGGAGGAGGTTTATCTTTCGGGGCAGGACTTGGAGGGGGCATTAATCTTTTACAATTGTCCGAGCTCTTTCAGCGGATGAGGTCAACTCCAGGAGGTGTTCTGAATACATACATGGGAGGGGGACTTCAAGGATTACCTCATGGGCAGGTGCTAGCAGAAGAAAGGAGTGGAGTAAGCTTACAGCCAGATAATCCGGAGGCGGTACGTAGGAATATGCAGTTGAGCTCATTGACTAGTGAGCTTTCAACTAAAGATGGGGGTGGAGCCGGAGCCGAGGACGCCTCCTCAGTCAAGCTTACGTCTGCAGAAGGTGATAAGCTCTCGGGGGATCATTAAGTGCAGAGCAGATCTGGCTGAGTGTATATCATTTCACTATAAATTGAGTAGATTGTGGAGGTTAGTGGTGGAAAAAATATCATAGATACTAGATACTACGCTTTGATGGGAAATAGAAGATAAAATGAATGAATTGTTAAATCAACTGATCGTTAAATCAATCTTGAGCATTATGATGATAATTGCTAGAAGCTTAAGTAATTGTTAGGTATGTGAATGTTGCCAGAATGACCACTATATTGCTCGAAAAAGTAGTTGTTGAGTAGTAGTATAGGTACATATGAACTTCAATCTCTTCTTCCCTTTCGCCTGAACTACAACCGCCCCTCACAGAGACTTTCGACTGAACCACAACCGCTCCCCGCAGAGAGAAGTCGTACAACTATAGAGCGATGGCTACAGAAAACGAGAACCGATCTGTATTGAATGAGAGTACACTTTCACAAAGCTGGGAGCGAACAGAAAACTATGAGAATGACATGGCAATACTAGCAATGACAACAAAAGTACGAACTATGAAGAATGCGAAACTGGCTCAACTAAGATTTGCAATAGCTCTCATCTACGGTCATGATATTGCATGTGTGGCAGCGACGGGTTTCGGAAAGAGTCTTGCATTTCAAATAACATGTTTCCTCAGTCCCAAAAAGTTCGGAATCATCATCATACTGCTTACTGCATTGGCTGAAGATCAAGTTCAAGAATGTCGAGCACATAGGCTAAATGCAATTGCCTTAACAGAAGAGGATCTTGAGAAGAATGACAGAGTCTTGGATGATATACTTTAAGGGAAGTATGACTTGGTATACTTGTCTCCAGAGAGGATATTGGATATGAAAAGTTCCGTGAATCATTTGCTCCGCAAGGGTAAAGCATACCGCACCCCTAGGCACAACAAGCAAACAGCTGGAGCAGGGCTTCCCAAAAACTATCTATGTACAGTGGTCGCTTTTGTGGTAGTTGATGAGGGCCATTTAATAGTAGACTGGTGAGTGCATAACTATAACCCATAGAAGTTTGGTACAAATGGGAGGTGTAGCACCAGTCTAGCGAAATGTCCGCCCGTTTTGGTCGCCAAACTGGCGGGCAACCTTCATGTTAGTGGTGGCCACCGCCCGTTTTGGTTGCCAAACTGGCGGGCAACGCTCATTTTGCTACATCACCAGGGTCGGTCACTAAACTGGCAGACATTACACAAATCCACTAGTAGTGCAAAACTATAATATAACGATCTTTTGCTGACTTTGCCATCTGTTTATTAGGGGGCGCGAATTTAGAAAAGACTTTGGCCGATTATATACCTTGCGCCAGCATCTGTGTGGAGTTCCTTTTGGATTTTGCACCGCAACAGCTTCACCATCTAAGCTATCATTGATTAAGAAAGGTTGTGGCTTCAGTAAAGATACGATAACAATTATTGAGTCAACAAATAGACCCAATCTCTATTATGCGGTTTGTGTTATAGAGGGCACTGGGATAGGTGATGGAGGTGATCTGGAATTTATCATTCCAAAGAATTTCAAAGAAGCTCAGGATATACCCAAAACTATTATTTATGTTGATCACAAGAAAATCGCACTTAAGCTCGCACGTATTTTGCTTGGCATATTGCCTGAAAATACAAGAATACGGCCACCGAGGCCAGAACAATGGGATGCGGATCTACGTACACTTGCAGAAGTCATTATTCCGATTTACCATGCCGACATATCCAAGACAATGAAGATGATAATTCGTAAAAATTGGCATGAGGGTTCAGCCAGAATTATGATTGCAACATCTGCTTGGAGCATGGGTGTTAATGATCCTGACGTTGAAAGAATTATCCAGTGGCAGGTTCGGCATCTGCAGAATTTAGATACTTAAGTTCAACGTTTTGGCAGAGCAGCCAGACAACATGACATACAAGGATTCTGTATTTTATTTACTGAAAAGACCTACATAGGTGAAAGAAGTCATGGAAGACCAGGACAACATATTGCACACTCTTCTAATGCCGATTCCGAGGTTGGATCCCGCAATTGCTTGACTGCTGAAGAATGGAGAGGTTAACTTGATGATGGGCTGCGCTCACTTATTCAGGTGTTCATTTCATTGAATGACGCTGACATACTACCTCCAAGTACAGGACCATGCTTTGCCTTTCTTTTAGTATGGCAAAGCGCCAATTCCTTTTCTGCCTGTAGTGCATCAATCTCCATCTCATAAATGTTCAATATCCACTTAATAATCTTCCCAATATCTACACCTTTGATACCCTCATCTTTAGATTCACCCAACCACATTTCTATAATCTCAGCTCCACTACCGTAATTATAGAAATTTTGTTTGCTCACACGAAGTGCTAGGTCGTCGTTCTCGGTCCATGCTCTAAGAAAGCTCTGCATGCTACTGAAATGCTCATTTATCATAGACATCACTTCAATCAGATTTGGACTCTGGCGCAGCTGCTTCCCGTGCCATCTGTGTCTTCCAGTGGACTTGCTCTGGTAGCGGCTTCGCTTTTCGGCCTCGAGTCTCAATTTTACCAGTAATGGCATTGTATTTCGGATGCAGAGAGGGGTCCATTTTGCAGTTGTGAATCGCTGTAATTATACTGTTGTTGCTATACTTCTACTGTCGTTCAAGTACATTTATGAGGTAAATACATGGGTTGTTGCCAAACTGGCGCTACTAAAGAACCTTCGATACTAAAAGAGAAACTTTTGGACCAGACCCTCCCTCCGGTCGGGGGTGGTGCCAACCAGACTAAACAAACTCACTTCTTATACTAGTATTGCGGGACACACTTATCGCAATACTGCCTAATCTCCAAGACATTTTACGGGTCACTGTATTACATCATAGGCCCTCGGCCACTTCCCAGCCTTTTGCACAACCCAAATGAGTAAAGTCCACCACCGCCTCAATCTCTCGGCGCATACGTCGGTAACAACCCTTCTTTCGAGGCGGCAAGCTGTGTGACCGCAAGGTTGAGTACCGCTGCCGGAATTTAGAGAGGCATGCTTGTTAGAAATTCCCATACATACGAAATACGCGGCACACACATACATGGATGAACATCCAAGCAAGAAAGATATAACAGAGAAAAAAGATAGACAATTGGCATGAACATAAGCAGTGAACATAAGGAGCGATTCTGAAAGGATGAATGATGAATTTACTAGTAAATACCATCAAGGGCAACTTCCGCATTGAGTGGAGCGCATTACGGCCACTCAATTTGATGCTTTTAAGAACCAGCTTCGAAATTTAGGACCAGAAAAAGTCCATTAACTCCATCCAATGAAATAAACTGATCCTCCATCTGATCTAACTTGACAGTAAGTTTATCCTCAGCAGCCTTCCCAAGGAATCGGATTTCGCGACCTTCATCTTCGCGCTTCATACTAGACAGAAAAATAAGTATTTGGACAGGGGATAAATGCATATTTATGCCCCATGCAGTATTTGGCAGAAACTAGCATATTTTCGTATGCTTGGCTGGTGATAGCCATAAGACAGTCCAAATTTCGTGATAGGGTGTCCAAATTCATTATGTAAGAAAGTATTTGGACAGCTGACATAATGAATTTGGGCCTGTTTTACCGCCAAGCATACCAAAATATGCCGAATACCGCACAGCGCATAATATGCATCTATCCCCTGTCCAAATACTTATTTTTCTGTCTAGTACCGCGTCGACTAACGAACTCCACTGTTTGACATCATGTCGTATCCCATCCCTCCATATAGACCGTGCTCAAGTCTGCATAATTGCATATATGCCAAGGCGGGTGTAAGTCCAAGTTCAATCCATCACAGGACGTAATAGTTGCAGGAACAGTATCTGGCAATGACAACCACATAGATGTAGCTATAGAGATAGTCCACTGATAATCCTGAGGCGTCCTCATAAGGATCGACACACCAGTCTGGCAGGCATCCATAGGTGCGGATATTTCAAGGTAAAACATATCAGTTGACCAGCTTCGGCGCTGTCATTTTGGATAGGCTGTCTTAGCAAATGTGAACGGGTACCAATGAGTTTTTATGTGATTTTGTATGAGGGGTCTGAAGGCTGCGGAGAGGATAGAATAGAATACGAGTTGTTGCAGGCCGTAGCCTACAGAAATATGTATGCGCTGCTCTTTGCTGGTTTGTGAGCTGGACTGGCAGGTAAGTTACTGTACTCGGGGGTAGGGGAAGCACTATGCACGCATAAATGTACGCCACTCGACAGGGGGTTAAAAGTGAAGTAGGTACTCCGTACGACTTTTTGTTCGAAAAGTCTTCAGAACTTTTGTACGGGATTTACACACAAAAATACGACGCACATATATTTTCTCTGCATACAAGTTAATAAAGTGTTGCATATTTCCATTTGACTACCATAACACCACAGCCAATCTGGCAAACTTCCAACTAATGACAGGACTCTTTCTTTTATCATTGTATCCCACTGTTGAAGCTTTTCAACTTCATTTGTACATTCATCATGCAGGGTATTAACTCAGATGCGCTCAATGCAAGTAGTTTCTCGATTGTGCATTTCATGACCGAAATCTTTGCATGCCGCGCTCGGAATTTCATTTTGCTGTTGTATGAGGCTTCAACGGGTGATCCGAGGCTGTGACCGGGAAATGGAGTGGTTGGTTGAAAACAAACACATTACTCCGTTAGCGTGTCGCGTGAAGGAAATGCCTGTAGAGAACCAAGTATTACATAACAAGTGGACTCTATCCTAGCAACTACCCCTGCCACATTGTATGCAACTTTTCGCGCTTCTGAAGACTTACCCTTGATACCGAGTACTTAGTCACATGGGAGGATGAAACTGCCGTAAATCTCGCTCAGCGCCGCTTTCAGTCATTCAGTCGCCCGGCAAGAGTTGAACAAATTATCATTATAAATTTATATGTAATCAGCTGCTCTTTGATGAGTGGACCGCGAATACTAACCCGTCACCTTGTTCCGTGCACTCGGCCTCACTCTGGCACTTCAATTCACAGCCATGGTTGGGATTGCACAGGGCTTGGGACTGATCTGGATACGAGAACAGGGACTGATTTAGGGAGCCAGATCGATGCCCCAACCGGGAAGCGTGCAACTGGTGGTTGAGGCTATGGTCAGCCAATGCATCCATTATCATCCTCTCAAGGGTCAGCTTTTTTGACTTTTTTCTTCGAATACATAAAAGTAATATACATATTTTCTTTTTCTCTGTGCTCAATTCCTCTTTTTACGACTCTCGTATTGAACCCTACATGCGCAGTGCATACATGTTACTGTACATGCATCTCCGCAGTACCGCAGTGCGTACAGTACAAACTCGAGTACATCTTCAAAAATCGCACCAAAGCTACCTGGATGTACTAGTACTCTAGCCCAAACCCCATACCTACCCGGCCCGTCCTTTCGCGATTCCGCTGCTTTCTTTTCTTTTCCTTTCTTTTTCTTGCGGTCTAGAGTAACCCCTTCGCTATCAACCATTCGCGCTGCAAAGTATTCTTTTGGGCGTCAGCCGCGTGGGAGGCTTGCGTATGTGTGTGTGCAGTGCGAGCGCACTGCAGCGTGGAGAGGCAGAGCGTCTGTCTGAGGGAAAACGAAGCGAAGCGGGCGCAAAGAGCGTGTGCCAAAACAAATTCCATGTCACTCTTTTGCAAACCCCCACCAGCCCTTGACCTGCTTGCCTGCTCAGACGTTGTGACTTGTGATGTGGGAGAGGAAAGATACAGACAATGCACGAATGTGCTTGTCTGGAATAGTATGATGTTCTAAGTTTATTACTGATAATCCTATGAGGAAGTTCTCCCGCGCGGGTAAGAGTAAACAAATTCTTGCTTTAATCTATTTTGAGCGCACATACTGGGTGTATGTTTGTAACAATTGTACGCGGGGTACCAACCTTCTAAGTTGAGAAGCAAGCTACTAGGTAACGGGAAAATGTATGGGAGGTTGATACGTACTCGTGCGGTAGATGTGAACTAGAGTATAGTACGTAGTCCTCTGCCAGTCGCGTGGAAGGCAAATAAGGCATATAATTAACGAAGCAAGGTCTATGGAGTAAGTTGTAATGTCATGCCCATGTAAGCTGTCTGTACTGGACAGTGTACTGTACCCAACGTTTGTACCTCAGGACGTTAGCATGACGCGCATGATTCAACACTGAAGAGTTAGTTAGTCTCATACTCAGAAGATGGGAAATCATTGGCAAAAAAAAAAAGAAAAGAAAAGAAAAGAAAAGAAAAAAGGGGAAAAAAAAAAAAGAAAGAAAAATAGAAGTCTTCAGCAGTCAGGAAATTGAAAGAAGAATATCTCGCCAACACGAAAGTGGCCCCAGTCGTCTAAGTTTCATTCAAATTGGCATCTCTGTACAGCAAAACAAGTAGCTGCAGCTTTCTTTCCTTTCTCCCCTTATCCCCACCTCAAATTGACCCCCACAGCACTCTCCCCAACCCTGTGATTTGTAATTCATGCATTACAGATCGCCCTCGAGGCAATAAACAGAGCAACGTATCCTAGAATACAGACAGACATGACATGACATGACATTAGGCAATATCAATAAACAGTTCTGTACAGTAGCAGTAGTTACATTGAATGAATAGTGCAGGTGGTATTCCCATGTATGTGTTGCAGAATGAAGGCGGCGGCGGCAGTGGCGGCACCGTTGGCCACTCATCCCAACGCAACACAATTCTCAAATAAATTCATTAGACAAAACGTAGTAGGTAAGCTTTTTTCCGTGCAAAACCGGACCTTCGCATCATATACCCCCACGAAAGACCCAATACACACGTTCAACCTCCTGCTGCCCTATTCCTCCCCTCTACCATTTTCAATTGCTACTCCACCGCTTCCTCTGCAGCAGCCGCTACCGCAGCAAACCGTGCACAGGCTCCCCAACCTATGGGGCCTGGCGATACAGCACTATCTCAGACTGTTTGAAATACCGTCTCGCATCTATACCGCAACAGGTGGACGTGTTAGTTAATTAGCCTCAAATATTACTTGAATTGGGAAAGGAAGAAGCCTTGCTCTTGACGATTGCCATATTAAGTAAGTGGTAGCTTGAAAGCAGAAAGCCAGCAAGTGCTTCGCTTCCTCACCAAAAGTAAATAATTTGTGACACAAATCGAGTAATAAAGTATAACGAGATCAAACCAGGGGGAAAAAATGTTAAACGCAGCTATATCCGGTGGAAGGTAAGTGATCACAAAGAAGCCCTTGCAACCCCCCACACACATTTTAAGTGCATGATGGACGGGTGGCGTGGGGGGTCAGGTTCTTTTTCATGCATGACTATCACCATTTGTTTCTGCGGGAAGAGGAAGGGGTAAGGGTAAAATCTCGGAAAACAGCAGCGGGAAAGCCAATCTGAGATCATGGCCAGATGCAGCAGTTTCAAAACTTGCAAAAAGTAGCGAAGAGTGTCATAAAAAAGTGAGAGGGAAAATGAAGAAGTAAAAAAAGGACCGGGGATCTCTATCCCAGGTAGAGAGGATGAAGAACCAAGAAAACAACAGACCTTCGTCAATCAAGACAAGGCTCAAATAATATCGAGTTGAGTACTTTTTATTGACATCACGGAACGTGGGGGTCAGATCGAATCCGCCGAGAAACAACCGGATCGGAATTGTTTCACCTGTGTGACAGGTAATTCTCAGCCGAAGTTTTGCGAGCCCAAAACAAAGTGTGCAGCGGATTGTCATGCACCAGTGTGTAGGCAAACGAGTAAATGAAGAGTACCCGACACAGTCCTACATACCTCTTGATGGGGAGCCATCCATGATCTACAGATTGGGAAACGTCTATTAGTATAAGCTATGATAGGTATCGACGGAGCAAAAAAAAAAAACTCAGATAAATTGGACGTACCTCAAACCGCACTAAAGTTTCACTCTCGTTGTATTGATTTGGTGCTGTCCCTGTGGTCTCTCGTCGAATAATTGACAGCTCCATGTGTTTAATTTTAAGCCGGACTAGAAGGAAGTAAATTCGCCCAACTATGACGTCTTTCAAGTGATATTTCGATTTTGAATACTCAAACTCAATATGCAAGCAATCTTCTATACCGACATCCATTTTGATGGAGCTATTTGTCTCTGGTGGGATGCGATAAGAGTAGACCCAAATGTCCTTTTCCCTGACCACATCCGCCATGCGGCGGGACACTGTAACCCGCACAAAGTATCGCAGCTTAACATTAATTCCATTATAGGACTCGTACTGCTTCTCGACGTTCTTGAATTCAAAATCGAACGTTTGCGGGTGTTGCAGATCTCCCGGAGCTGCTAATTCTTGGCCTAGAGAGAGGAACTCGTAGTGGTTTCCACGATCGAAGAACATCTCTGTGGGGCAGGTGGGATTCGACAGTGTCAGCTGCTGTGATATGAGGTCATAGCAGGGACCACCGCCAACCTATGGTTCCAATAAACTGCACTTTGATGCCCGTGTGTTCCAGCCTTTTGCCATCCTTCGGCCGAATCGTCACAGATCCTTTTACGGACTCTCCATCCATGTACAGAGGGACCTTCTCCCGCCTGTTCTTGTCGAGCTTGACATCGATCATCTTCCTGTCATCGTCCGAGTCCTCCAGGCGGATGTCGATATCCAGGGGTGTTGAGAAAAAGTACGACATGTCGGATAGCGTAGGCAAAGTTTGGAAAGGTTGGAGGGAGGGGGGTGTGATGTGGGGTTGGAGGGATGGCAGAGGCAGCGGGAGGGGGCTTTGTGCTTGTTCGGCGCTCAGCTGTGTGCGCTCACGGGGCGTGTTGGCGGAGGAGGTTCAGGCACTCTTGCGGGCTTGGGCAATTGGCTCTGGCGTTGCAGCTTCGCCCTTCTGCCTGGGCCCGCACCTGCCCTGCCAGCCCAGTGCTGTGCGGTGCCGTGCGCAAGTGTAGACGCGGTCCCGCTGCGCCCCAGTTCCCATGCGTACGCCGCGCCTGCGCACGCTGCGTCCCAGCCAGGGCAGCCGCCCCCCGCCCTAGCGCAGCCCCCTGCGCAAGCACGAGACTCCCAATGGCCCGGCCTGGCTCCCAAGGGCCCAAGCTCCAAGTTCGGCGGCAAGGCTTTGCGAAGGAAACTGGGCAATGCTGATGCACAAGCAGTCGATCCACCCCCACTCGCCCTAGGCGGTTTCTGACGTCAGTTGCTAGAACCCTCGCAAAACTCTGCTCCGCGGAGCTGTGGATAAAGGTTCCGATTTTCAGAGGCTATTGGGGGGACACATGTGCGTAGATTGATGCTCACACACTGTACATCTCCGTATGTACTCTATCATACTTCAGAGCCAACTTTCGTTCTGTTGGCATGCACTCCACATTTGAATTGTGATGGGTGGACCCAAGAGTCCGCTATTCCTTTTCGCACATTGATGCATTGCCGATTCCTTGCTGTGCGTTGTTCTAATTAGAGTGACTTCTAGTTCTAAATCCTTAGGAGGTACTCTGTACTCGAGCAGCCTCGCACAAGCGAACCATCCTGATCATCCAATCCAGAGCTGCTCAATACTGTACGTGGATAATACAGCAACACCATGCACATGAGGGCTATGCCCCCGTGGTGTACAGGCAAGGGAGATGCATTAGACTGATGGGCTTGCTGTACCCCAGCTTTGAGGGCGACTGAAGCACCCTGCTGGGGAGGCCCGGTGGGGTTCGCTCGCAGCGCTGCAGCCGAGTGTCGGCCGTGAGCTGGATACGAGGAGAAGGGACGACCAGAGGGCCGGGTTGTTTGGCCGTTGGAGGGCGAAGCTGCTAGAGCTAATAAGTCCTAGTACCAGGATTTCTGCGAGATTGCGTATAGGACGGCTGTCGCCAATCAGACTGCTAGTAGACTGCCGTCGACCTGGGGGGCTTGGGGGGGCTCTGGGCATGGGAGTGGGCGTTACAGCCGCTTTGTTTGTTTTCTACCAGTGAATCGGCACGCCCCGTTTGGCTGGCCGAAGCCACCGCCCTCTACACGGACGGCGGTCACTTGGGGGGCCATGCTGCATATGTATGGCAGTGCTGCGCATGCAAGCAAGAGGCCTACGCTGCGTTTGGAATGCTATTACTTTTCTTGTTAACAGTCCGGGACATGAGCAACATCGAGCAGCACGTATGTGCTCGCACGCCGAAGGCATTGCAAATGGCGACGTTTTGATTGTGCTGTGCGACGTTGAACACACCCCACACAGCAGCCCTTGCCTCTTGCCCGGGTCTGGCATGGATGTTTGGTGGGGTCGAGTAACCCCCACATCCCAGCACGCTTTTGCATCGCTAGCATACTCCAGGTGCGTTTTATTGATGGCGCCCGTCAGAACCAGGAAGCGCAGGAGTTCCCCGTCAGCCTTCACCCTTTTGGGCCGGCGGAAACAAGGGGTGTTGTCGGTGATCTGGGGCCAACCAGTACTGGAAACACCATCAGCGTGGGTGACCTGAGGGGGAAAATTAAAAGAAAGAAAAAAAAAAAAAAAAAAAAAAAAAAAAAAAAAAGGAAAAAGAAAAAGGAAACAGCCGACCTGGCGGGTGCATCCACCCACCACGGGCGGCCACCCCCAAATTCATGCGAGCTCTTCGGTGACGCTGGCGGCGGGCTAGATTGGGGGCACCCTTTTGACCCTTTGACGCCCACCCCCCAAGTCTCTCGTCATTTCCAGATCAGAGCCCTCTCTGTCCCTGTTGCCTCACGTTTCTTCGCTGTAAGTCGCACATTCTGTGGCAAGCTGTGCGGTGGGCAATGCAGCGGCGCATGTTCAGGCGTAAGTATGTAGCAGCGCGTGGCGACTGCGTACGAGCAGCGAGCGGCGAGATGTGAGCGGAGGCATATCACAAGAACGGCGCCCAAACAAGTGTAGCTGCGGCCTGATGGGCAAACGAAGCAGAAAGCTGACGAATTGGCCATCAGCACCCAGCGCAGGTACATGACCCAATAAGCTGCCCGTACAGCCTCCTACGGCACCTCTCAGCCCGCGCTGTGTCGGCGCGCGAGGTGAGCAATTGCTGCTGCCCCGGCCTGCCCCAGCCGGCCAGTTGCCAGCGGCCCCATCGCATCGCGTCCCCCCACGCTCATTACCCACCCCCCCTCATTACCCACCCCCCGACCTTTTTTGTCGACGCTTCCCCCTTTTGACGTCCTGCTTTGACGCTGTCGTTGCTGCCACACGCCCTGGCTCTGCATGCTGTGCTCCGCGCCCCTCACCCTACTGCGGCATTATTGTGTCTCGTGATGCACTGGCAGCAGCGCTGCTGACGGAATACAGATCACCACAGCGCCTCGAGCTCTGCATTGCTTTCCACAAATATGATACCCAAACCTTGAGCAGCCTCATGCGCTGCCCCCTAGTGGCGTGCGGGGTTAGCGTGGCCTGGACCTCAAAACTTCGCTCCAGCCCTCCGTCTCAGTTGGCCCATCCGATCCAGAAGCGGGATGCGGGCCCTTGGCGCACCTAAGCCCTCGAGGGGTGGATGCAGGATGGGGCCTGGTCCTGGAGTGGCCCTGTCTGTCCCTGCAAGGGAGGTACAGTAGGTAGGTGGATGGTGGACCGCCCGCCAATGCCTAGATGGAATGTGGGTGGAGGCGCAAAGGCTCCTCCAGCCTGAACTAAAGGCGACCCCATCTGTTGGTTTCCGGATCCGCCGCGTGACATTAGCTTTCTGGCTCTTGTTTCTCCCCAGCTCCACTGGCGCCCGATAGCTGCTCACAGATGACTATATAGTTGAAGCCCTTTCCCCATCCTGCGAAATGGATTCTGCTCAGCATCAGCCAGCTACAAATACCCATCACTGCCACTCTACTGCTATTGAGCGTTCGTCCTAACTTAAGCTTCGAAATAATAACAGCTGCTGCATTCATTTACACACAGCTTGCCTTCAAAAACCAACTCTCAGTTTAATACACCCACACATCATCCGCAATGGCAACACTCAATGAATACCACATCTCATCACCAGCCTTAAGGCATGTATCACAGCCTCTTGCTACTCCTCAGCCATCCACATACAAGACCAAACATACCCGTCATATCTTCATTATCACTGGGCCTGCTGGATGCGGAAAGTCGTCGGTAGCTAAATACCTTCATCAAACTTTGAGCTTAGAGTACATTGAGGGTGACGACGTAGGTTCCTACTATACACCCTATGTCACATTGTGCTTCGAACTAACTTTAAACAGTATCATAGTGCGGAGAATGTGCGGAAGATGTCCAATGGTATCCCCCTTACAGACGAAGACCGATGGGGGTGGCTAGAAACCCTACGGAATAAGGCCGTTGAAGTCCTCGAGTACGGTGCCGATGGTTGTGTTGTCACATGCTCAGCTCTCAAGCGAAAATACCGAGATGTTATTCGAAAGGCTGGTCAAGAGGCTGACGATGTCGTCGTCCGATTCGTCTACCTCCGAGCGAGCGAAGCCCTCCTAATCAAGCGAGTTCGGGAACGGAAGAATCACTACATGAAGGATGACATGGTGAAGAGCCAATTCAGTGCTCTTGAAGAGCCAGACGAGACAGAAACCGATGTGATAGCAGTTGATGTCAGCGGCACTCTTACACAAGTGCAATCCCTCGTATTAGCAGGTGTAGAAGATGTTATGAATCAGCACTGATAGTCGTAACAAGTTTGTAACCTGGAGGGCGGATTTATGTTGCTTTTTGGTCTTTTGCTATCTTAATTCCCTCTGCTCTCTGGTATTCATTGCATCGGCCGGCTTTTTCTTCATTGGGAGCGGGTGTTATTGTTTGTACGAAATTGATTCTGGGATTTTCATTACTATATTTTTTGGTTTCCTTTTCTATTTCCTTTCTTCACGTACGTTCTGGATAGCTTTGGGTGTGTTATTTTATTTGCTGTGTGGTCTACTTATTCTCTCCCTCGTCCCCATTTTTATATTTTTGTTTCATAGTTTTGTAGGAAATCGCGTCTTTTGTTCGGGTATGGTTCGTGTTTTGGATAATTCAGGAAATGACCTCTCTGCTTGAGATTGCTCTTCTGCGTTTTCGAATCGCTCGTAAAATAAGATGGACAATTTAATTCACCATTGGCCAGTTAAATCTTTGAGTCCGGCCTGAATGATGTAACCCACATGCTATAAGAGCCGCGAACGAAAAGGTAGAGTACATAGCGTTAAAAATAAATTAAAAAAACATTGTGAGCTAACCAAAGTTACCAACGCCAAATTTGAAATCAACCCAACAGCAACCCCCTGCCATACTCTTATCCCCGATTAAGTTGTTTTTCCCTTACTTCATCCTTGCAAGCATTAGATCCGGGTTCTCCACATAATTCTTCATCAATGTACCCATTCTCGCCATTGTCGCCCCGTCGATAACTCTGTGATCCGCTGACCAAGAAAAGACAACATCGGTCTTTGGCACAATTTCTCCTTGCCGACCAAAGGCCGGGGATGTCTTCGCCTTGCCAATACCCAAAATGGCAACCTCAGTATTGACAATGACGGGCGCGACGACGCGGCCCCCAATGCTGCCGATGTTACTGATGGTAATTGTACCGCCTTTGAGATCGGCCGGGAAGATTTTGCCTGCGGCACCAGCTTCCCGGAGGCGCTGAAGCTCTGCGGCAATCTCGAGGATGCTAAGGTTTTGAACATTCTTGATATTTGGGACTAGTAAGCCCATGGGGGTATCCATTGCGACACCAATATTATGCTGCGAACGCATAACGAGGCTGGGCTTGTCGCTTTCCATATTGACCCGCGAATTGAGGATAGGGAATTTCGCCAGAGCTAGTGAAATGGCTTTAATGAAGAATGGCATGTATGAGAGCTTCTGAACTCCTTCTGAACTCTGGGCGAGCTCGGAGTTGATACGAGAACGGACAGCAGTCAATGGATCCAAGTGCACTTCATCGCTGAACATGAAATGGGGTATAGACAGACTCTTGGCCATGGTCTTGAACATCTGACTCTGGATGTGGGTGAGAGGGACTACTGTCTCGCTCTGAGATGCTGGAGCTGAAGTCTTAGGCTGCGTCTGCAATTGCTGCGCTGTTGCAGCCTCTCCTTTCATACTCTGTACATGATTCATGACATCCTCTTTCATTACCCTCCCGTCCTTACCGGTACCAGTAACTTGAGAGATGTCGACCCCACGCTCTTTGCAAATCCGCCTGACAGCCGGTGTAGCAAGCTTTACGTACTCCGCTGGCGGTAAATCCTGGGCTGGACCTGTGGACTGTGATGACTGTGGTAACGTTGGAGCCTTCAGGCCAGATGTATTTTCTGCCTTGGGGGTATTCTCGATGGTGACCGGCGTAGAAGCCTCCTCTGCTATCTCTCCTTCTATATCTATGTCCACAAGTGGCTACTTTGTCAGCTTTGCGCCGGGTGAAGGTGCTTTGAGCCAAACCTTCCCGACCAGTGCCATGTCTCCGGCTTCGTAGTAAAGCTTTTTAATGACCCCGTCGAACCGTGAAGTTATCTACAGAATTAATTAATTTTGAGCCTTCCGGCATACATTGACCAGGTCAGGACGTACCTCCACTGAGGCTTTATCTGACTGCACTTCACATAGCTTGTCAAACTGCTCTACCCGGGCTCCTGGCTGCACGAACCATTGAATAACTTCGCATTCCCGAATTCCTACAAGCTACGTTAGCCTTGGTCAGGAGCTTGAAGCATCGAGGAAAACATAAAAAGACCTTCTCCAATATCTGCCAGAATAAACGGTTTCACAGCAAACGAAACAGGCGTAAAATGGAGTTTCCGGCGGCCCAGAGTCTGCAAGGCGAGTTTCCTTGACACCCTTGACGCCTGGGACAGCATTACGACATTCGGCAAGCTCGTTCGAAGGAAGTGCATTGGGCGATTAAGGACGACTCAATTGCGCAAATGAAAGAAAGATTGAAAAGTACTTCTTACAGAGTGTGGGATGGGAATGGCAGCGTGGAAATGGGCACGGGGATATTAAACTGCAAGCGACAACATGCCCATCGGAGTCAATTGTGGGGGGAGCTGTAGAGTGTCGAAGCAGGCTTCGTACCGCATGTAGCCGTGCCAAGGGTCCGCACACGCCTATGAGATTGGGCGTTCGCAGCGAGGCAAGGAGCACTAGCGGAGGGGAAGACGTGTGAATGAGCGCCTCCGAATTTCAAGTGGATAATGTGTATTGATATCTTGAATGCCCCTGGACACATGACTAGCAATGACTAACAGTAAATAAATCCAGTTCCCTGGAAAATGCAAGAAGGCGGGAGATCTATGATACAAATGAACCGCAGCACCCCGGAGAAAGAAAAAAAAAATCCAGAACCAATCATACATATAAACAACATCAGAGAGACTCACTAAGAAATAGTTATGGTGAAAACAAAGCAGACAAGCAAAAGCAGGAATACCAGAATTAACAGGAATAATAACAAAAGGCCAATAACAAGCAAAACCATATGCATTCAACGGACCAGCTAGAAAATGATGAAAAAGACTCGTGAAGCGTCTAATACTAAGCAAGAGATATCTGACCATGCGCCGTTCTGTAATCCAACCACAAGTACATGAGACTTGAAAAGCCAAGCCCTAGAATAAGACCATATGCAATACGTGTCGATGAGTTTTCTACCGCCTATCATCCAGAAGCCCTTTCCTTCGCCATAATCTTGTTGAATAGCCCTTCCAGCGCAGACCACTGAACTTCAGCAGGCCAGAAAGCGCTAGCAGCCTGCCAAAGATTTTCCTTTTCTTTTAGATCCTGTACTTTGAGCTCTTCAATGAACTTTCCAACTTTGGTTAATCCGCTTCTTAAGAATGTACTCCTTTCGGCGGCTGACTCGTAATGAGCATCCTTAGAAGCACGCAGCTCGTTCAAAGTCTTGCGAAGCGGGCGTAATTTTCTCTATTTAATGCATTAGCATTAGCTCATACGTTATATTAGGATGCAACACAAATTACCTTGGCCGCTTCAATCGCATCCATTTCTTCCTCTTCTGCTGGCATCTTGCTTTTCTTCTGAACCAATCGCTCCTCATTAAGTTGGTGCCTTTTCTTCCCATGCTTGGACTTCTCCAGACGATTCTCGTGATCCGATTTTCCATTCAGCCTTGACTTCTTCTTGATTCTAGGGCCGGGAGAAGCAGATGCAGAGGCCTTATCCGACCTGATTGCAATACCATTTCGTCTTTGTTTTGGAGGCCCATCTGGTGATCTTTTGCCTGATATCTCAGGAAGCTCGTGCGCTATACGCTCTCGGAGGATACCAAGTAAGTACTCTGCTCTCCTATTCAGGTGCACCGCACCTGGGGATTTGACGTTCCCATTTAGACGTGCCTCTTTTTTTTCCACTCTATGTTCTTCCAGGAAAAATTTGTCTTTCATTCCCAATTCAGGATCATCTCGGATAGCGGCCCAGGCGCCATATCCATGCTTATTGATTCCAACGCACAACATGCCATCTTCCCTTGCGCCCCATGAACAAGACCATCCGTGTACTGGCTTAACCTCTGGAATTCTGAATTTGCTAACATCAGAGAATGCTTGAATTGCCCGACGTAATACCTTCAAGTCTTCAGGTCTCTGGACTATGGTCTCAGCGTTGAGTTTCCTTGCGCCTTTGAAATCGAACAAAATGGCCTTCTTCTCTTTTTTGCCGGGTTTAGTGTCATCCTCCTGTTTTGCTTGTGCAGATTCAAGCTCAATTTTACCAAGACGTATCATCTCCATGACCGTATCCTTGATGAATTGCAAGTTGCGGTCCGCAAGTCCAGCCTCTCCCACTATCTCATCATATCGTTCATCGAGTGAGCCATACCTAGTATATGCACGGTAAAGGTTGCGAATTTCACGTTCATTAAGTGGGCGCGACCCGTCCTCATCAATGTCGTCATACGCATCTTCTATATTTGCTGAAGCAAGTTCTTTGGCTCGCTTTTTCGCGGCCCGCTGTTCGGTCTCCCCATTTGTAGCTTTTCGTTTTCTTTTGGTGTTTTGTGCAATTTGCTCACTAGAGAAAGGTTAGCCTGTACAGTACAAAAAGATGTGCTATATGCTTACTTGAGGTACGACTCTGCTTCTTCCCGGGCCTCTTGCTCTTGAATTGCCTCCAACTCCGCTTTAGGTATTATATCCTCCCAAGAAAGATCCGCTTTGTAGTCCGTAACTTCAAACTATACCAACGTTAGCTAATTTCTCAACAGAAATATTACCGTATATTTACCTGTTTCAAAAACTCAGCTCCTCCTTCCCCCCCAACGCCTACCTCAACCTGAGTCACATGATCCTCAGCATGTGCTAGGATGTCATCGATATTGAGCTCCTCCAGTTTTTTTTGATTATCATTTGGTTCGAACATTTTTGAAGCTCGGGCCTAGCACGTTTAGTCAACCGGAGAATTCTTGATATAAGAGCAAGGGTCCCATACCTTCAGTATTGCAGAGAGCTCAGCAGATGTGGGTCCATCCTTTCCTTTTTTGACTTTGTCTGTGACCTCTTTGTCCGTAACTCCCATTGATATAACCAAGTGCTCAAGGATCATTTTATTCCGTGCTCTTTCCAGGACTTCCTCCTCAATAGTATCTATACCAATGTTAGAATTGCTGATAAGACAAAACTAACTCGACATACCTTTGGACACAAGTCTGTATACCATCACATGTGATTTTTGACCAATACGGTGTGCACGGGCCATAGCCTGTAAATCAGCTTGTGGATTCCAATCTGAATCAAACAAAATGACTGTATCTGCGGTCATCAGATTTATCCCCAAACCACCAGCACGTGTACTAAGTAAGAAGCAAAAATCGGGACTTCCGGGAGCATTGAAATGATCAATGGCTACTCGTCTAGGCCCTGCAGCAATTGTACCGTCTAGACGTTGGAATGGAAGCCCTCGAAGATTCAGGTAGTCGGCAAGAATATCTAGCATTTGAACCATCTGACTGAATATCAAAACACGGTGATTATCGGCACGGAGTTTGGTAAGGAGACGATCTAATAGCACCTATGCCATATTAGCGCTGAATAGAAAGAATAGCAATCCGATACCTACCATCTTCCCACTGCTCATGATCAACGCCCTTAATATTTCGTCACGGCGTGGGCTTCCCTTTAAAATACGCTCTTCAGCAGACGGGAACATGAACGGGTGATTGCTTGCTTTCTTCAATTCCATGACGATATTTAGCAATGACTGCCGCGCTCCACTAGACGCACCAGCATTGAGGGCGGCATAGTTTCTCGTTATTATGTTTTTATAGTATTCTGTTTGAACGTCTGATAGCTCAACTCGAACAATTTTCTCAGTCTTGGATGGTAAAGACTTTTCAACTGACTTCTTGACTCTTCTTAGCATGTACGGTTGGAGGGCGTTTTGTAATTTTTGAATTTGCTCTCCAGCATCATTAGACTGAAGGTCGACCTCACTGTTGAGTTCGACCTCTCCAGGCATGAGGAAGTCAACCAATGCCCCTAATTCCTTCAGGTTATTTTGAAGTGGTGTGCCAGTGATTAACAGGCGGCTCGGGGCTTTGAATTCGTTCAGTTTATCATATAGCGCTGATTCCTTGTTTTTGAGCCTGTGCGCTTCGTCAACAGCCAAAAACTGCCATTTTATCTGCTGTAAGATGGCTGCGTCAAGTAAGATGTACTCGTAAGTTGTAATTAGGACATTGAACTTTGTCTTTTTTGGATTTCCGTCAATGAAGAGCTCATAATCACGTATTGTAGTTCGAGCTTTGGCGTTTCCAGAGTAAATAACATAGTTCATGTCAGGAGCCCATGTGTCTAACGTATCCGCCCACGATGGAACCGTGGATAAAGGCACGACAACAAGAAATGGACCATTTTGTCCTCGGTCATGGCGCAGCTACAAATTGGGGATCAGAACCTTGTGACAAGCGCAGATAAATCAACAGGACGGCATACCCAGCTCATGAAAGCAACTGTCTGTACAGTCTTGCCAAGTCCCATCTATTCAGAGAATTAGCTACCGTTTTTTCAGATATATGCGGTAAAAGATGGTACCTCATCAGCTAATATGCCGTTTTTACCCAATGACCAGTTGTACGCTAGCCAGTTCAAGCCCTTGAGTTGAAAGTCTCTTAGCTCTCCGCCATTGATATAGGATGGCTGCTTTTCCAACATCTTGTGTTTTCGCCTCGTTCGAGGATCACTCTCAGCTTTATTCGATGGCTTAATGGAGCTCTCCCTATCAAGAAAGTTATCTATGCAAGCTTGCCCAATTTTGCTTATCAATTCTGCATCTTCCCAGGTGCAGTGATCATAAGTGAGCCGTTTCCCTACAAGCTGTTAGTAATATCCAGCAGGTGTAGCAGGACGAAACCACGGACATTTCACGAGATATTCGGTGACACCTTCATTTTCTCGCACGCCAATGACCTTCTCCACAACAACGTAATCTGCTAGTGCGTCCCGCTCCCTCTCCCTATCAATGTCCATTGCTTCAATGTCCTCCCGCGTGGTATTTGAATCCGCACGTATAACTCGATCCATTATAATCTTTTTCATGAAGTTGTCCAATTTCCTTTGACCTTTATACTCCGCTAGTGACTCTGCTGTCTCCCATGTAGCATGGTGATGTGACAGCCCTTGCCATTTGATCTACCTTCGTCAGATTCAAATAAAAACAAAGTGTATGAGGGCACGTACATAGAAATGGAAGTCATGTTTTGATGGAGACGGGTCTTTGTGGTCTGCTTTTGACATTAGCATCGAACAGACCATTGGAAAAATTTATATCCTTACCAGCACCTTCCTTCAGTCGGTAGTCCAGAATCAAATCGATTGCAGCAACATCATTCTCGTACGTAGTTTGAGCAGCTGTGCTGTTATCATACTCTTCCACCTCATCGCTGAAATCGTCCGACTCATCCTCATTGTAATTCGTAACTTTGCCTGTCCTGCGGGAGGAAAAACGGACTTCTGCCGTCCTTGAGGTCTCACTGACATGAATGCGGCGCCGCTTTGATCGCCCTTTGCTTCTCCGCTTCCCATAATCGTCACTATCGTCATCGGAAGACTCTTGTTCAGATGGTGATAGACGCTTGGTGACTTCAAGCTGGAAGTTAGTGACAGACGATCGTAAATTCAACGTTAAACAAACACACCTTTTCTGGATGCAGTATTTGATGTCCTCTTATTTTTCCGGCGTGACTTCCGCACACTTCCCGAATCATCTGAGTCATCATCGATTTCCGAGCTATCATCAATCTGGATTGTAGTGTAAGCATGTTTCGATGTAAGTGAGGAATCAAATAGGCTCACAACTGGTCTTGCCGCAGGTCGAGCTCGTCCCTACAAAAAATCAATTAGAAACGCTCAAAAAGTCTGTGAGATGGTAACACCAACGCTTCTTCGAAGTCCATACAAATCGGGGTCTAGCTCATAATCCTTAATATCTGCTTTACTTTTGATGCGCCTTGAAGGCTTTGCAGTCACGCGCGATTCTTCATCATCATCATCGTCGTCATCATCTTCATTGCCCTCATCATGCTGTGACTCCAATTCAAAATCTGCATCCTCAGACTGACCGTCTAGCTCGTCGGACGAACTCGAGATATCAAGTCCATCTTCTTCATCCTCATGCGCTTCTGGTGTGGAGACGGATTCGACGGCATGCACTTGCTCTTCTCCGTCAGATAGCGTACTGTCCGCGTCGGAGCCATCGCTGCTTGATATTGGGTCATCCATGAGCGCTTTGGGCTTGGGTTGCTCGAAGACGAGCGATGGCATCTCCTCGAGAGGAGCTGTGCCGTCCATGGCATCTGCTCTTGCTGTGCATTAGTTGCCTAGCTATAAGACTTCGCGGACGACTGAATATAGATTGCACTGAGAGAAAACGCAGTATGCGACGGTAGATGCTGCGACATGAATTGGGAGTGAGGAGGGGAGGGGGTGATCAGGGTCTTCAGGGTGCTTGGGAGTCGGATTGGTGAGGCAAAGTAATTTTGAGCGAGGAGGAGACTGAATGAATTGCCGCTATGCGATTAAAGCCAGCATGGTGCCCCAATCACCAGAAACTCTTCGAAGATGGTGGGGTGCGGCGGAGGAGGCTGATGTTGCGTTGAGTTGTATAGGGGTGATGATGGCAGCCGGAACCAAAAGCCAAAGCGACAACACAGCGGCAATGAAGATGAAGAAATAGCAACTTACAAGACTATATCAAATACAATCCGAAAACACTCTTTGGAATGCTTGAATGTGTTTAATCGCGTTTAAGATGTACGTTTTATGGTGGACAAGCCGAAACGTGCGGACGTGTCTCTGAGAAGGTGGTGTAGTAACGGAGAGATGGAATAGAGTGAAGCGAGGTTTGGGCGGCACAAAAACGACACAGGGAATGGAAAAAAGTGCTAAACCTGTTAGGGCTGAGGGCACAACATTTACTTTTGACATAGCAGCAGTTCAGAACCCGCGGAGTACAATAGTTATTTCACGAGAAGCTGGCCGATATTTAAGTAAACGTATTAATAGGTTTAATTGAAATCATGCTATATAAAGCACCAAACAGGCAAAATGCATCCATTATCACAGAACCATCTGCTCAAGCAACAATAAAACGTGACCATTCCCCAGAACATGCGCAGATACTGCCTCCTATAATCAATGTGTCGAACTTAGCCAATCCACATCAAGATGCCTCCAACATGAGCATATGCTAGATATGAAAGCTTATTTATTCGAATGTGAAAGTAAATGAGTATCATCAAGATTTGAGAACTCTGGTGCACATCGGCGAAAAACCTTCTATAATGTTGAATTCGTGACATTAGATATTAATCATGGTGATATATATATTCCGTTTTGACTGTGTATGCAGTATATTTAGAGCACATCCATTTAAACAGGAGCGACGCCTGCCTCAACATGATCCCACAAAGTGGACTGACTATCTGAATTTCCCGGTAAGCAGATATTGGATTTCGAGAGGCTGACTCGAGTGTGGATGTGTGGTTGGTGTCGCCATAATCAACAAGCGTCTGAAGAATTCCATAGAAAGCGTATCATGAACCAATAATCGATATAAACTTATCCAGTACCAGTTGCCCTTTGAATATTAAATTTGCATTGAGAAAATCTCTGAAAATCATTTTTTTTTGCCTTCTCTCCCTTTCAGTTTGTATTTCAACCTTTTGAAGGTATTGATATAGAACCTGATAAACGTTCCACATGAGAAAGCAACCCCAAAGAGAAAACGCCAGTATATAGAGGTTATGTTACCGATATGCGAACAAGCTTTCGCATCACGGTGAATGGATTGGCTGAGATCGGTTAGAAATGTGAGGGATCAGAAGATTTATTGGTCCCGATCAGGTAAAATCATATTAACTGGGAATGCGAAATATGCCAGAGAAGTGAACGGACTCCACCTAGTATTATCCCATATGCCTTTGCGGAAGTATGAGGTGGCCTCTTTGTTGGGTTGGCCAGCGCAGTGGTAAATAGTGGTGATAGTTGAGGAATGGAGATAGCAAGTAGAGTATTGGGTATCAGCGAAAATTTTTTGCAGGGAAGAACAATAGTGGCCGAAAGGAACCAGAGAAAAGGCAGAAAAGCGTTGGGGTTTGGGAAGCGGGGTTATGTGATAATGCTGCGTAAGAGGGCTTGGAACCGTGTTATGCTCTCCACGAGCTGGAGGGGGGGGCGGGGGGGGGCGGGGGCTGGAGGAAGTTCTTCATGCTATTAGAATAGAGAGACTCGTCGTGACCAGGTGAAAGGGGTGTGAATACCCATACAATGCAAAAACGAAAAGAAGAGGAGTAAAGGAAAGCTGAGAACGCTGTGGAAGAAGAGAAGAAAGAAAGGAGAGAACAAGTGAGAAGGAAACCGTCCTAGCCCTGGCCGGCTGGGGCTTAACCCGCCTGGTCATTTATGGGCCGCCGGGTCTTGGCAGTTTTCTCCTTGTTGCGGGGTCGTTCAGCTCGCTAGTGGCACTTGCATATATGTATAAATAATGCCGGCTGTCGCTATGCACTGTACCCCTTTCGAGTACGAGTACATAAGTAAAGGGAATTGCGATGTTCACTCCTGGACTTCCATTTGCAGGTGAGCTAACCCGTGGCCCGCGAGTAGCAACACACATGTAGCAGACGCCAAAGGGCACGCGGCGAACTCCATTACAAAGTCCCACGTTGGCCTCCTCCTCTCGAGAATGTCCCCAGGCGTTCTGCATCCTGGTACCCTCAACCCTCATGTCAAATATGTACTAGCAAATGTGAGTAATGCTAAATGAGTTATGGCTCATTGGCCCAATGCCACTGAATAGGGTCTTATAGCTTACATAAGTCACACAACTGCAAACTCTACAAAAATTGTTGCCACTTCCAAAAGTATACAAGCGATAGCATCTCCAAAACCTTCATCCCCGCCCCTCGGCAGCTCGAATTGATATCTTCGGCAATCGTGACTCCCTTGATTTCTTCATCGTCGTCTGTTCCAAGCTCTCTACGCACGAGCTTTCAGGATGGCTGACAAGCTCACAAGGTAAGCCTACCCCACTACAACCTGGAACAACATAGATATTGACAGATCTCCCAGAATCGCCATTGTGAGCAGTGATAAGGTACATCACGGTGTTTTGATAATGGCCACTGTATCGAGCTTCTGAACTAATATCACTACTTCTAATAGTGCAAACCAAAGGTACTCTTGTCACTATCCAACAAGGAAAAAAAAAGAAAAAGTCTTTCTGACGGTTTCGGTGCAGAAATGTAGGCAAGAGTGTAAAAAGTCCTGCCCAGTCGTTAGAACGGGAAAGTTATGTATCGAAGTGACGCCAGACTCAAAAATCGCATTCATATCAGAAAGGCTCTGCATTGGATGCGGCATTTGCCCCAAGAAATGCCCATTCGGAGGTATTTGATACCTCTGCATTCCACGTAATTTACGCTCACACAAAGTACAGCTATACACATTATTAACTTACCAACAAATCTGGAGACGCAAGTCACTCACCGCTACTCTGCGAACTCTTTCAAGCTTCATCGTCTCCCAACACCAAGGCCTGGGCAAGTTCTCGGCCTTGTGGGAACCAACGGTATTGGAAAATCCACGGCACTCAAGATTTTATCCGGCAAACAAAAGCCTAATCTGGGACGATATGACAATCCACCCGATTGGAACGAGACGCTTGCATATTTTAGGGGTAGTGAATTACAAAACTATCTCACCAAAGTCGTTGAGGACAATCTCAAGGCAGTAGTTAAACCTCAATATGTTGATAAGCTTCCCCAAGCGATCAAGAGCAAGGAACGAGCAGTGGGTCACCTGCTTGAGATGCAATCTCAAATGGACAATAAAGAAGAAATGATTGACGTCCTCGGTAAGTTGTTTGAACTCTATCCTTATATAGCTGATGTCTGACATCTGTCTTAAGATCTGCGGCAAGTCTTAACGCGAGAGGTGGAACAACTCTCTGGTGGAGAGCTTCAAAGATTCGCGATCGCAGTTGCTTGTGTACAGAAAGCTGACGTGTAAGTTTGCAAGAATTCACGCGCATCATTCACAACTGAGACATGGATAGTTACATGTTTGATGAACCCTCTTCCTATTTGGATGTCAAACAACGCTTGAATGCTGCACGCACGATAAGAGGTCTTACTAGGCCAGATGACTATGTCATAGTTGTGGAGCATGATTTGTCTGTTCTTGACTATCTTTCAGATTTTATTTGCGTTCTATATGGGAAACCTTCAGTGTATGGCGTGGTTACTTTACCTGCGTCAGTGCGAGAAGGTATCAATATCTTCTTGGATGGCCACATTCCAACGGAAAACCTTCGCTTTAGAGAGGAATCATTACAATTTCGTATTGCTGAAGCAGGGGACGAATTCCTTGTCGACAGAACCAGGAGCTTCAAGTATCCAGCAATGGATAAGACTCTAGGAAATTTCAAACTGCATATCGACGCAGGGACATTTACTGATTCCGAAATCATTGTCATGATGGGTGAGAATGGAACAGGGAAAACAACCTTTTGTAAGATGCTTGCGGGGGTTGAAAAACCAGATGAGGGGAAGAAGATCCCTCCAATGAACATCTCTATGAAACCACAAAAGATCAATCCTAAATTTCCTGGAACTGTTAGGGAACTCCTCCTCAGGAAAATTAGGGCGTCATTCTTGAATCCTCAATTCCAGACAGATGTTTATAAACCTCTAAAAATTGACGATTTCATAGATCAGGAGGTTCAACATTTATCCGGTGGAGAGCTTCAGAGAGTTGCTATCGTATTGGCTTTAGGAACTCCAGCAGATATCTACTTGATTGATGAGCCTAGTGCATATCTGGATTCAGAACAGCGTATTATTGCTGCCAAAGTTATCAAGAGATTCATCATGCACGCAAAGAAGACCGCTTTTGTTGTGGAGCATGACTTCATCATGGTGGGTAGCTCGATTATCTCAATATCACGGAGGTGATACATCCTCTAACGACCCTCCCAGGCCACCTACCTTGCCGATCGTGTAATAGTCTTCGAGGGACAACCTTCAGTCGAGGCAACAGCCAAAACCCCTCAGTCTTTGCTTACTGGCTGCAATGCTTTCCTCAAGTCACTCAATGTCACGTGAGTAGCACGGTATTCTAAAGTTCAGAATCATTTGCTTATTGTATCCGCAGATTCCGTCGTGATAAAGCAAATTTCCGTCCCAGAATCAACAAGTTAGATTCTCAACTGGATCAGGAACAGAAGCTCTCTGGCAATTATTTCTTCCTTGAAGGTAAGTATTCAGGAACTAATCGTGACGGGATTGCACTAATCACTAATTTGCTGCAGATTAATTTTGATATGTAATGGCGTTTGGCAGGGGATTTTGTGGCCTTTCAGAAAACTTAACATTATCATGATCATAAGAATGGGAAATGTTCTTGCTTTGATTTTGTAGACAGAAATAAAAGTTCTAGTCATGGTATTTTCCGGAAGAAATAAGTGCAAGGAGAATTATTTATGCATAGAGTCTCCGTTCCGTCTGTTTCGTCTTACAGAAAAGCAGGTATAGAATTAGCAAAACATGTGTGGATCTCTCCAGGCAACGTACTGGCCATCAAATTCTCCTGTAGCCTATCGGCAATCTCACCTTCGCTTTCGTCGTTCTCCAGCATCCGCATTTAGGGGGTGCGACGTCGGGTGATTGGGACTCTGAGTACACGGCCAGCCTAGTGTGTGTGGTGTTACCGGCAGTGGCACGGCCACTCCTTGACGGGTGCCACTTGCTGCCTCAGCACAGCGATAGCATGTCTTCTGGCTGCGTAGACACCCGTGGTCTCCAGTGCTATGTTTGTTCACTAGCATTCGCCTACTGGAGTGTTTGAATCCCCTCCGCGATCCAGATTGCAACTCCTCTCACGGAGTGGCCAGCAAACGCACTCACACTTGGTGCCTGCTCCAGTCAAATTTACTCCAGCTGGTGTGCTTGACCCTGCTCTCCCACGGTGACGTACCTAAGTAAGCTCCCATAGCTCGTCTGGCCATTGTGGCATTCGTTCGGTCACCACCACCCCCCATCGCCCCCGCCTCCCGCCCCCTGCCCACCAGAGCCTGCACAGCTAGATAACGTTGCATCCGGAGCTACAAGTACTTACCTGTTTGCTGCCTGCCAATTAGCTAGTGCGACCTTGCCGCTTCAGGGGTGATAGCGTCTCCCTCCACCCTCGGGTTACCCAAGAATAGTGGCTACCGTGCCCTACCCGGTTTCCAGAAGCACCAAAGGTTCCTTGCTATCTCTACTCCTACGGAATAACCATAATGTTCCACAGAGGCTCCCGCTTCATCAGATCGATTAACACTCGCTACATCTGTGGGCGGATTGTACGTTAAGCCATGCTTTTCCGCTCCCTCCCTATAGCTGATTATCCTCACTTAACCTGTGTATTGATCTTTTGTTCGTTTTCACAGCCTTTACTTCACACGATCATTCTATCCGTATACCTTTTCACTATGGCCCGCTTGATGTCCCGTTTTGATTACTATTATGAAACCAAGCCGCTCTTGACCATGATGGTTACCAACTCAGTAAGTTATCAACCTTACCACCCTTTCTAGACTCAGAGACTGAATTGAGGAGCCTTAAAGATACTTAATGGCATTGCAGACACGGCTGCGCAAGCAATTACCTCCATACGAGAGCGAGCAGTTCGACAGCCTGGTGGGGTGACCGAGAAGGATTCATTGGCTATCCAAATCCATGAATTTGACAAGAGGAATCCGTTGCCACGGCATAGGGCCGAGCTCATACCGCCATCACACAATCTCCCACCCCCATTCGACTTTGAAAGGCTCGTGCTGTTAGAACACACTTGTGGCTCAATGGTGCTAATCCGGAGGTGCAGGTTAACACGATTTATGGCATGGGGCTTTATTATGGCACCATTGCAGTTCAAATGGCTCTCCTACCTGTCAAAGACATTCCCATCACAAAGAACAGTGGCACCGCTCCAGCGTTAAAGCGAGTGGCACTGGATCAGCTCGGGTTCGCTCCATTTGGTAGGCTCATACACAATGCTTCATGTCCACAAACACCCACTGATGTTTGTATAGGCCTTGGGCTTTTCTTGTCCTACCTCACCGTTACTGAGGGTGGCGGTACGAAGGCGATCAAGAAGAGGATGGAGCAACTCTACTTCCCCACGCTCAAAGCGAGCTACATGATATGGCCATTGGTACAAATTCTGAACTTTAGGGTTGTTCCCCTACAATTCCAATTGGTATGTCAAACCGAGCCCCTCATTCGAGTTTGGAAGGCTAAATAATATGTTCCCGAAAATAGCCATTTGCATCGACAGTCGGTATTTTCTGGACTTGTTTCATCTCCTTGACAACTTCATCCACGCGTGCATAAGGCCTATATCACATATAAACATAGAGAGTACTGGGGAGTTGAGGGATGCGGGGAAACTAGAGTGTGTGGCGATACAATAGACCAAGCATGTTCACGGTTACACGTCTGCTTTGAGGAAGTGGAGCAACTAGCCACCCTTGTTGCTACTTGTGAATTCTATTTTCCGTTGTTTATTTTTATATCAAAATAATTTTTATTATTTCATAGTTGGGCCGCATTTTTCGCAACTTCCGTTGTCCCCATTTGTTTTCTTCAATTAGACTGGGGGGTGTTCTTAAAACGCATGTATAGTTACAAATGACGACTGTAGTAATAGATTTAAGCTTAATCGATAGTAGCCGACATCGCCAAGACCTCTGCGGTCCCACCCCTCATGAGACCCGAAGTTGGCCTTCGTGAGTGTGCGTAGGTACCTTGCGTACTTCGACAGCTTCCACCACATCACATTCATCGTCCGTCCCGAATCCTGTCCCGCAGCCTCTAATGACATCTGCAGGTCACCCCCTCTTCCCCGTATTGGGTCTTTGCCGCGCAGTGTACCACAAGCTAATCTCTGTGAACCGCAACAGCAATCGGGACCAGACGACATCTTTCCCCCGCAATACACTTTCCCGCCCTTCTTCACCCGACAGCCCAACGAGACGACGTGGGCTCACCAGCGTGCGACATGGGCGCAGTTCATCCTCGCGTACTGCCGGCGCAAGAAGCTATGGCGGCTCAACGTTTGGGACGCGCTCGAGACGGAGATGTTTTGGAATAAGGCGATCAATCGTGGGTTTTTTTTTTAAAAAAATTTTGAGGAGGAGTGATCATCAGCATCACTTGTGCGAAGTTGTTATTGTTACAGGATGGTGGGGGAATATGTGGCTAACGAGCGGATGTCGATATCCTGAGTTCCCTCCCTGGGGGAAACTAAGTAGGAGCATGACTGGAACAGGACGTTTAAAACACGCCGACGCCCTTGCTGTCCTAGACCACATGGCCGCTGAAGGCAGCATCGAGTGGGACAAGGCTGGGGCCAGTGGCAGGTCCGGGGGAAGTGGAAACGGGAGCGCAAGCACGGCAGGAAAGACGTCTGCGATTGTGTGGTGGAGGAAGCCGGAGGAGTGGGCGACACTGATACATGATTGGGTAATTTTTTTTTTTTTTTTTCTGCGCCCTCTTTTTTTTTTTTTTTTTTTTTTTTTTTTTTTTTTTTTTTTTTTTTTTTTTTTTTTTTTTCTGCTGTCTTTTTTCTCCACACGACATAGGAAGCTGATGGAGGAGAGGCGGGGGAACACAGGTCGACTCGACGGGCCAAAAGAACGCTGTGTTAACGCTGTATGAGATTGCCGAGGGGGACTTGACGACTTCGCAAGGTGTGACTCCTCTTTTTTCCCGCTCGCCCGCTCACACTGCCACTTACAGCTGCATGCTTTTTAGAGTTCCACGGCATGGATCCCTACATGGTCCGCAAAGCCATGGAGGTCCTCACGAAGAGGGGGGTTGCGCAGGTATTTAGTATCAATGGCGAGTTTGGCGTAAAGTTCTTTTAGGGCAAGAAGGTTGTACAGTATCTATCATTCGTTTTTTCGTTCCAGGGATGCCAATTTTCTCGTGCCAGGTACTAGATTTCAGTATCATTATTGTATAGTATAACGCTACTGTCTGTTCATGATACCAAGGTTATCACAGCATTGAGGCCATCGAAGAACGAGTGTTGAGCGCACATCGCAAGACACAGGAAATTATGTTCAAGAAACGAACAAGAATACACCAGGTATACATACATTTGTCAACGTGCCAATCAGTATCAATCAAGAGAATTCAAACCCTAAAAGCTCGCTTGCAAAAAGAATCCCAAACATCTATAACGCAACATTTTCGTTCTCAAAAATTGACAAAACCAAACAATGAAACCCAATAAACAGAAATAATCTTTACAAGTCCGCCTTATTTTTTCTGGGGAATCAGATACTTATCATCCCACCTCAATACCTGTTTCATCGCCGAGTCCAGCAGCCAATCCGTCTTATAAATCAGTGGCTCCGCGCCTAACTGCTTCGCCATCGTCACAAATGGCTTCCACAACTTCTGGTCCCCCGCAGCTTCGCTACTCAACAGCACTAGCTTTCCCCCCTCTATTTCATCCGGCGTATTTGCACCGCGCTTGCCGCTCTTGAAGTTCACACATATGCCGCCATTCGCTCTAGTGATGTCGTTGCACGTCTCGAAACCGCCGGCAACTCCGGGGGCACAGTAGATGACGTGCGTCTCGAGAAGCTTGCCCTTGTTCTGGGCGGCGCGAGAAAGGGATTGAGGTAGCGACATGTTGAATCGTGATTCGCCGTCCGGGTCGGCAAGAAGGTACTTTTGGGTGTCGACAATTCGGTCTTCGTTTAGACATGCTTCGACCCAGGCAATTGAGACGACTATGGGTGCGTAGGCAATTGCACAGACAAAGTTCCGCGTCCGCACGATCTTGGGTGCAGCAAGATGCGTACACAAGTTTGGCTCTGGGACACATTGGATTCCCATATCCAGTAGGCGGCGCTAGATAGAACCTTAATGTCAGCTCATGCATAGCTTCCAGAGGCGATTTCATGGTTCAGGGTAACAGACCTTATCAGCATCTTCTCTTGCGGGCACCTTCCAACCATCATAACCAGTCACTAGTAGCTTCACTGTCGGCTTAACCTTCTTCTTCGGCTTCTTATTTTTCGTACCCTCCACGCTGACGACCTCATCCTCATCACCAGTATGGTCGGACCCCGCTGACATAGGCCTTTTATGTGTCTTTGCGTCAAGTACAGGCGTAGTACTTCGTCTCCTGGCTCCCGTACCAAGCACCCCCCTTTCCTCTTCTTCTCCTTCTCATACAGTGCAATATCTGGCGCAAGGTCATGCAGCCGCGCAGTAGCCTGCTCTTTCGCCCTTCTGCTCCCGTTCGTCGTAACCGATGACGGCGTCTCATCGAATGCCGACTTATTTCGAGAACTCGGTGTTGCAAGTTCGAGTGGTCGAGCATCTGGTCTCGCCGCCTTCTTCCGTCCCTTCTCAGGAAACGTGACATGTTCTTTGGAACCATCACCCACACTTGTTGCGGTCCTGATCACCATCTCATGTCCTGGTTCCCCATCCGAAGTCATATCAACGTCCTCATCATCATAAAACTGCTGTATCGTACGAGGGCATATTTGAGTTTGGCCAACTACTTCCATCAGATTGGTCCGCGTTGGGAAGTGTGTATACTTCGGATCCGTGACAGAGAGCACTTTCCATTTTGCATAGGACTCTTCCAGCCAAAGATGATTCACCATGTGTATATTCCACTCTTTTGCTGCTGCGCACTTCTCGCTATGGGCCCTAAACTCGCGGTTAGATGTTTCCCATTGAAGCTAACATATGATGCTTACCTTGCTGTTATCAAATGTGTATTATCAGCCTTCATCGATTTTGTAAACTTCGCCCCAGCTGCTTCAATCAAATTCTCGAGGTACAACCGCGCATCACCACCGTAATTCGATACTGTAATAATCTTATAGCTAAAGTTCAGTGAGAATTCAGCCCCAGTCCTTGTGGAATCTTACGGCTTTCTCCATCCCCGGTATCCCCCCTTTGACCAGTGGGTAATGCAGTAACCTCTTCAACGGATTTGTCCATTTTCCATGGGCAAACATCCAGTATAGCCACGTTAAGCTTCCGACATCTAGTCCTCTCCTGCTGGCTGTGACATAATCCAATCCCTCTCTCCACTGCCCGACATAAACATGTGCGTCTAAGACATCCTCTGTGATCTCGCCCCTAGCTTGCTGTATAATGTCTGAGATAACACCTCGGAGTCGTGGGTTGATGTCAAGGTCTTTGCCAAGCAAGACTCGCTTTCCCATAAAAACTTTGAAGTTCGGCCTTGGCGATGGTGGAGCTTTCGATGCGGCTGCACTGTTAGCATGTGTATATGTTAGGTCAGGCCCACGTGGTAACGGTAGTGGCTGTGCTGAGTCGATCCTCTCTATCTCTGGGTTTGGCAGTAGGTAAGGCTGTTCGTCGATTCGACGGTTGAGCTTGAGGCAGTCATCGAACCTAGAGAAGTTATTACATTGCTTCAGCAAAAGTAAAACGGGGCTGCGATGCCCTTACCAATGCGGCAACACAATCTTAATTGGGAGCTTCTTCACCATAACATGTTTACATTTTTCCTACCCTCAATGATAAGTAACCTCACCATCACCTGGTAAAACCCGTCAAGAAAGTATAGCAATCCGAGGATCACTCACATTATCCATATTCAAAGCCACAATGTGTGTTGTAAACTTGGACAAACTCGAGCTGTACTGTCCTCCCATCGCAAGTATGCCTCCGCAGATCGCCTCCTTGTCCCCCACTGGTAACTCCACCACCGTTGCATTCACTCCCGAGAAGAATAAACGTGGATCCGGCGTATACGGCCTCACATGTGCGATCCTCTTTTTCGCTATAGACGTCTGCACCCACTGCGGGGTTACGATAGGCTTCATGGCTTCCTCAACCTCGAGCTGGCCTGGAAAGTCAACATCACCGGCAATGACATGAGTTACTTCTGCCGGGTCGAACGGGATCCGTTTGTCGGGGTCGGTGATGCGCTCTGCTTCTCTTGCCCCGTTTTCTAGAAGGGCCTTCCGGGTCTGTGATTGTAGGTAGAAACATGTGAGTTGACTGACCCGTGCGGTATGCAGAAGGATGAGGGCCGTACCTTTTCGGCCTCTTCCTTTGAAAGCTTATCACTCTCAACGGTGTAAAAGACAACCTCGTTGAACAGCCCCGGCGGCTCTGATGTCGATGTGGGGGCTTCCATTACTGCAGAATGGGACTTACTTGCGGCCTCTGGAGCGAGATGGACTGCGGTGGTGCGCAAAGCGTGGATGAGGGAAGACGTGAAGCGTGGAGCACCCTCGCGCTAGGCCCGGCCTTGCTAAATTCGACTCCGAGACGCGTGCTGCGCAGCGCCCACCAGCGCCGCCTTGGCACGCCGCTTGTGCTCGATGCGCTGTCACGTGGATCAGCCACGCCAAGAGAGCCGGCCAGCCTCATGCCAAGCCACTATTGAAATGCGCCACGCTGCGGTGCCGAGGCAAAGCCGCGGCCGAGAGGGGCTTGGCACCGGGCTGCTCGTGGGGGACACCTTCACCGCTGGACCCTCACAGCAATAGAGGGGTTTTGCACGAACCCTGAAATTTACGGGTAACTTAATTAGTAATCATGCTGCAACCCTGAAAATGCATGAGGTTTTGCAAGTTAGCCTGAAAACTTAGGAATTGACCCCCGGTACACTACAACCGCCAGGGTGGTTGTGATGCAGGTTGTAATGTTCTAGTAGCAGAATTGAGAGACGGAGTTTAAGAGAACCGTAACAGCACCCACGACATCGCACTTGGATAGAATTTTTTTTGAGCAGATAGAGGAGTGACTTGGCTCAATTTTCACGTTTTCTTGATGTAAATATCTTCAGAATTAAGTGTTGTGGGAATTTTACAGTTTAAGGGTCAGTTTTCCGGATTTCGGAAGGGAATTTTTCAGGATTTGGCAATAATACTAGACAGAAAAATAAGTATTTGGACAGGGGATAATGCATATTATGCGCTATGCGGTATTTGGCAGAAACTAGCATATTTTCGTATGCTTGGCAGTAAAGAATAGGTGTAAAAGTGCAAATTCATTATGTCAGCTGTCCAAATACTTTCTTACATAATGAAGTTGGACACCCTATCACAAAATTTGGACTGTCTTATGGCTATCACCAGACGAAAATATGCTAGTTTCTGCCAAATACCGCATAGCGCATAATATGCATTATCCCCTGTCCAAATACTTATTTTTCTGTCTAGTAAATACATGGTTGCTAAGGCAACATATTTTTTTTCCAAACCCTGAAAAAAGTTCGGGGTTTGCAAAACCCCTCTAATGCTGCCGGGACACGAGGCTTTTTTTTTTTTTTTTTTTTTTTTTTTTTACATCACATAACCCCGCTTGCAGCACCAAGCCATGGCAGGGTGGGACACGAGGCTTGCAGTTGGTGGGGCACATTTAAGGGCGTACTCCTCCTGCGTCCCTGTCCCCGTCGCTATCCCAGACTCCAGCTTTAAACCTTATTCTGCAAACTCGGGCGTGTGTGTGTTCGACATCCACGCACTTGCAGCCATGAGCGTCCCGAGGTGGGATGTCAAGACACACACGATCCCCGCCGCCTTCCCGCGCGAGTACATTAGGGCGACACGGCACCCTGATACACAACTGAGAATTGTGCTTAATCAGTACACCCCTGTTGATCAGACGCCGGTGCCGGGCGATGTCACTTTGATTATCGCGCACGCAAATGGGTTTCAAAAGGTGACATTTATACGGCCGTACGATACGTTGAACGGCTAGGGTTCGGTTTCGTTGACACGATATGTATGCTGTTGCAGGAGCTGTATGAACCCATGTTTGACGAGTTGCTTATCAGTTCGAAAGACTACGGATTTCGAATAAGGGCGGTGTGGGCATTGGATGCAGCGCATCAAGGCGCATCAAGCATTGTCAACGAGAAAGATCTTGGTGATAACCGTAAGTGTCACAGCGCACACGAATCATAAATGTGGTTCTCATCAATTTAACTAACAATTGTCCTTGAAGCTTGCTGGAACGACTATTCCCGGGACATTGAGCAAATGATCAACACCTTTGCTTCGTATATGCCAGCTCCTAGAATTGGCATTGGACATTCCATAGGCGGACAAGCCATCTTTGAATGCGCTATTCGCAATCCTGGCCTCTTCACGGCAATTGTAGGAATAGATCCACTCATTCACGCTGCGAACAAACAGGTCCTGGATCCAGGAGAAAAGCCAGCAGTAGCATCTGCCAGGCGGCGTGACATCTGGCCATCAAGGGAAGAAGCAGAGAAGTTCTTCCGTTCAAGGTCATTCTACAACGCATGGGATCCGCGAGTTCTTGAGCTTCAATTGGTATGACGTACATAAGCGCAGCACTGTTACCCTAATCCCCTCAAAAAATATAGAAGCTAACGTCTGAGGTAGAAATATGGCCTCCGACCTCTACCTACCGCCATCTACCCCGTCCCGCCGAACTCTAAAAGTGCTGTTACCCTGACAACGACAAAGCACCAAGAGGTTATGACTTTTTTGCAACTCGATCCTAACTCCGATACTCTGTATAGAGCTGAGCCTGCGCGCACATTTGATGCCTTACCAGCTATCAAGGTCTCCATCCTTTACATTTTCGGTGGTAAATCTGGCCTGTCAAACGCCGAAGCACGGCAAGGAAAAAAGCAACAGAACCCGGATGCAGAGATGATAACCATCGAGAGAGCAGGGCACTTGATACCCCAAGAAGCACCAGCGGAGACTGCGAAATGCCTCGCGCCATTCCTGGCCAAACATATCAGGAAATGGGAGAAGCAAGCAGAGAAGGCGTCATCACTTGCAGTCGGGCAAACAATAACCCAAGAGTTTATGCAGAGGCTTTCAAAATTATGAGAGGTATAAAGTGTAGTCCTCCAATGGAGGTTCTATTTTTGAGTTATATACCCACGCACTCATTATCCAACAGAATTATCCACTTTCTACATTAGACAATATAAGGTCATAGTGTTGTGCCAGCGTTTCAAAATACTTGTAGGTGAAAATCACTGAGAATAAACGCCTCATAAAAGAAAAGAAAAATAAAGAAGGAAATTGAGAGTGTTAAGAGTCAGTAGAACTTAACGTGAAGTTTAGTCTGGTTCGTGAAGGTATAAGATGTAACACCTGTAAAGGACCTAACACCAAATGCAGAGCCTAGCAGAGCCCAAAAAAAACAATAAAAATAATAAAAAAAATAAAAATAAAAAATAAAAAATAAAAATAAAAAAAAAAGTAAAAACAAATATACATGTGGATTAGAATGTGATAATGTAACAATCATGAAGGAAGGGTGCGCTAGTGATGGAAACAGTAAATCTATGTGATATAACCAGTATACAGTGTCCATATATTACAGTCATTCGGATGCCGTCATCAACATTATCAAGTAACAAAGTGGGTATATTTGGCTTTTTCTGCAGCAATCTCAGATTGCAGTTTTCTTGTTAGACGAGCAGCCTCATCTCTGTAAATAAAACAATGTCAATGTCTACTCAAAACCCATAATCAAAGGAAGGAATTATACCTTTGTGATGTCAACTCTGCGACTTCAATTTGAGCCATGTTCATCTTGCCTACTACCTCCTGCATCTCCTTTTCTGCTTCCGTCAAGGCTTTCTCCAGCTCTACGACTTTCTTTTCAAGGAATTCAGCCCTTTCAGAACTGTTCAAAGCACTATCGTTCTGAGGTTTATTTGCCCATTCCAGTCTTGGTGACTTCAATGGAGACTTCAGGAGTGGTGATAAGGGCATTCTTGGAGACGACTGCCCCGGTTGCTTGGCCAAAGTTGACTTCAGGCGTGTCAATTGCGTAGAATGATTTTGCTGCATCATACGAATCTCTTCTTCATGGTGACTAATTGCATCGTCTGTTTCTTGTTGAGCTACGAGAACCCTCTCTTCTAACATTTTTAGTCGGCTTTGAAGCTCATTGATTCTTGCAGCAGATCTTTGTTGATCAGCTTCACCGCGTTGAATGGCTGCAGCGAGCCTTTCACGTAATGCTCCATTTGACATCATCTGCATTTGTACTTGTGTAGCTAATTGCTGGACACGTTCTGTAGAATCTCGGAGCTGAAGTGATAGCGATCTCTCTTCCTCGAGATGACTTCGTTCAGCATCTTGGAGAGCCTCTGCCCGTTTCTTATAGGCATCTGCTTCAACTTCAGCGGAAGTCTTCTTGGCCTCTGCTTCCGCGAGACTTTGACGTAACCTGTTCATAGCTCTTTGCGATTCCTCACTTGAGGCAGCCAACTCTAGTTGACGTACGTTGAAATTATCCAAAACACCACCTCCTTTCGCTCCCAGGCTATCAAGACGACTCAGTGTTAACTCATGTGTCAGTTGAAGGTCTTTATATGCACGTTGCAAGGTAGCTGATGTCGCAAGGCTGTGATCAAATTTCAGTTCTGAGACTTGCTTTGAAAGCCGATAATGTGAATCCTTTAGCTCTTCATGATGACTAGCCAGAGTATCATGTTCCTGCAGCAAGGCTCTAAGACTAGATGTTTCTTGCTCCGCTCTCTCCAAATCCATCTTTAAGGAACCAAGATTCCTTTCACAGTTGAATTTGGCATCAAGCGCATCCTCTGCACGTTGCCGTAATCGATCAACCTCCCTCCGCAAAAGGGTGATCTCTTTACTATTAGCAAACTTTCTAGGCGAATCCTGCAATGCTCGATCCCTTTCCAGCTCCAGTGCCTTTATTTTCTGCATTGCTTGTTTATTTTCATACTTCTGGTGTTCTCTCAGACTGCGTATTGCCTGTTGTAGCGCATCCCTTTGTTCCTCTACTGCCTTCAGCTGCTCTTGTAAGGTATCCTTCTCCTTGGAGGACAGTGGCGATTGTGACACTGTAGGAGGTTGCGTGATTGAGAGTCCAGTCATTTGTGCCAAAGACATTCGCTTCCCTGCGGGGTAGATAAACGCAATTCGAGAGGTTTTCGTTGAAATGACGGTAAAGCAGTTTTCTCATTCCGTAAGGCGGCCAGTTCTTGTTGTAACTTGCTGTTGTCCGCAATAATCTTTTCCATATGGCATGCTTCGACCTCCAATTTCAGCACTTTTGCTTCAAGATGAACCACATCATCTCGTAACCGATCTCGTTCTCTTCTGTTTGCTTGTAGCTCCTCTTTTATTGCAGTGACTAACTGCTCAAAGTTCTCACGAGCCAGCTTTTCTTCCGTGAGTTTTCTCCTGGCGTCTTCTAAAGCATGTTCCAGTTTCGCTACTTTCCCAGCATCTGTGGAGATAAGTTGAGAAATGTCACCCTAGCAAATCGTCAGTCTAATAAACAGAACCCATCCAGTGCGTTTCATACTCGTGAGACCTGATCCTCCAATTCTCTCATTTGAGTCTCCGCTGCTATTCGCCTATGCCGTTCCTCTGACAGCTTCTCAAGCATTTCCAGTCGCATCTGTGCCTTCCCTTGTTCGTATTGCCGCTTCAATTTCTCGAGTTCCTGCTCATGTTTTGAAGGGCTGTCCAAACCCCGGTCCGGGGTCCCCACATCAGAGAAGTAGTCACTTGTTCGTTTCTCCCGATTATTAGCAGCACCAGCGTCAACCGCCTCAGCCTCCAGCTTCTCAACCAAATCTTCTAGCTCCATCTCCCGCTTGATTGAGGCAGCCAGATCCGCAGATACAGCTCTTAGTTCTTCTTCTAACGATTCATAGCTAGAGGTTAAAGGTGGTAGAGAGAGTGCGGAGTCAGAGACAAAAGCAGTATTATGTGCAGTATTTGCTCGTAAGGTGTCAATCATTGGGGGTACCGACTTGAAGGAGGGTCCCAATGTTTTCGGAGACAGTGATGGGGATGGCGCACGCGCCGAGACGGTTGTATTCGATTCATGCGATGAAACACTCTGCCACCGAAATAATGACGTTAAACGATTTCCTACAGGAGACTTCGGTGCTTTACTCTGACTGTCGTAAGAATCTTCCGAAGAAGTTAAGGAAAGCTTCCTTGGAGGAATATCCAGCAGCAAATTGACACTTGCGGCGGTTGGTGATGGTAAGACCGACATCATCGAGACACACCGTAACTTGGTATAAATCGTCTTGTTGTTCTCAGAATAGTTTACTTGAGGGACACTAGCGTATCTTGCATGACTTTGAAACAAAGGGAAATTGGAGACACTTCGTGGCGTTGGTAGTTGCACCTTGAAGCCGAATTCTTTACCGTATTTCCAGAATCTGTTGTACACAGGTGAACAACCGCTGTGATACTGCCTGGTAAAGTGTTGTCAGCTACACTCCCTCATACAAGAGGAAATAAGTCTTACTGTCGCTCACCCTTTGAAGCCTTGTCCAACAGTTGAAACACTAGATTCTGAGAATGCGTCCCAAGTTTGCTCGGAATCTTCGTTATTGAATATCCGCGGTTGGTCTTGACTGTTAAAATATGTCCCAGAGGATCTGGTTTTGAGGGTCAGTAAAGCGACTTCAAAAGGAAGCTCTTGTTGAATTTGAGGGGGACAGAGGCTGTGGGGCGGCATGGGTGAATTGCCCTTCACCTGGTGGTTACTTGAGCCATGCCGGCAGGGAATGTGGACCTCTTGATGGGGTGTATGGATCCTAAAGGGGGTCCAAATTGATGGATGGGGGGTCTGTCAAGGGTCCTAAGCTTGAACTACACCAAATTTGGAGGAGGCCGATATAGAGACCAGCTCTTTGTATGGGGGTTCGACTGATCGAGCACCAGAAAAGCAGCTACATAGAATTAACAAAATGCAAGTAGTGTCGAACTAAACGAAGGCACATATGACAAAGGTGAATAACTAAATTAGCTGTGTACGAAAAGCTAGCATAGTTCTCGGCCAAAGGAAATTGATGGCCTGGATGGGTCATGTATCTATCATAAGGCCTGGGGACAAGACGCCAGAGTATTGACAGCAATATGAAATCGATAGTGGGCTCGCTGGGGGGAACCCCCTAACCACTTTGTGAAGGGCCAGGAGAAGGTGCAAAAGTTTGAGTTTGAGGCCACAAGTCCTAGTCTAGGCCAACTTCAAGGTGGTGCGAGGTGAAAATGGAAAGATGTTGCTCAGATCCTTTTCCTTCCCAGGCGCGAAGGGGCCCTGCCAAGCTCGCGGCGGCTAACAAGCAGATACCCCTGCTTGCTGAGGCAAAGTCGATCGCGGTACCTGCACATATGATACCTAGGGTATGATACTGGTGGTACCAACAAGCATAGCTGCAAAAGGGCCAGTGGGTTCCTCTGATCAAGGCAAGGAACAATTTTGACAGTAACGAGCGCCGGCGATCTCTCGGATTAAATGTGCAATTTAACAGAATCTGCAGGGTTAAAATTAGCTTAATGGAAAAGATGCATAGGTATGTAACTTGTTTGCGAATAGGAATGCTTCCCACTGGAATGCTAGTAGAGCAGAATAGAATGATGATAGAGAGACAGCATCAATCTAACGTTGGCCCCTAGCTTCCTGAGTGTCTGATTGATCACAAAAACTCATTTATGCGACCAGACAAATCGTTTTCCAATTTCGCTGAGATGCTGTTGTGTGATATATGATTGGGCCGTAGTTGCGCTACACCTAAGTATTTGGCGACTCGACTGGAGGCCCTCTCGTGACGCCTAACTAAATAAATGTCTGTCCTGCTAAACGGATAAGGCTGGACTGCAATTTTCTGTGCTCCAGATTCCGTTGTTGAAAGCATGTAACGTGCAATTGACTCAAAGCGTGCACTCATTGGCCGCCACCCCACTAGCCCTATTATAAGTGTATTTATCTCTGATTTTGCTGACAGTTAGCAGAGCTGTAGATCGAAACCACAGAGCCATCATAGGTTGATGAACCTTTCGATTCATTGCGGATTTTTACGATGCTGGGTTCCGCTTAACATGATCACTAGGTTCGCCCTAATGGTGATCCCATGCCATCTGGCTTCGGCAGTCTTAGAGGAGGATTAATGTGTGGTGAGCAGGGTGACATCAGTAACAATCACCAATCGGATCGGAATACGACGCAACTAATGCTCCGTCACACTCATGATACCTTTGAGTTTCAACTGGCGGATTGACCGCGCAGTGAAGGACGCAGCGAGAACAGTATTTTGGACGAAGCCAGTCCGGACGTTACCAGCTAACAACAAGCCAGGCTGAGTCATCGTCTTGATTTTCAGTGCCCTGTACTTAGTGTACGAGTACTTAGGAGAACAGTCAGGTTTGTATAATAATGCAGCCTCCATGTGCGGTGTAAGGCCCATGAGGATGTGGCCTCAGCAATGGGGACTGCTCTGTTAGAGAGCTTTGGCAATATCCCCGTAAATTTTCCCCGTATTGTCTTAGTCATCTTAGCGGGAATGCTGCAAATGAGAGATTTGGCACGCACTCCCCGTTCATATCCCCATTTATATCCCCATACCAATTATTGCAACGAATCCACCATGCACATGCACCTACAGTATTTCGCAGCTGCACAGGCAGCAGTTGCAGCCTGTAGTACTCTCTTGCAAGTACTTTCTACAGTTGCAGTGGCATATACAACAAGAAATTGTCGGAGGAAGCGATATGGCCAGCGAGCTAGGAGGCCAGCATTGCCAGCACCCCCCGTTGAATTTTCATTAGATACTTGGACTGATGAGCAATGCATAGAGTACTTTCGGTTCACCAAGGCTGAAATTCGAGAGATTCTACCATACCTGCGATTGGATAAGATCAAATATGTTAAGAGATACAAACCCTCACCGGAGGCTGCATTTTGTCTACTTCTTTACCGATTATCTGCTCCTAATCGATACAAAGAGAATCTACATGTATTTGGAAGAGGACAAGCCTGGCAATCCAGTATCTTTAATAGCATTACTGAATACCTAGCTGGACGAAAACTTCGTTTTATTTCTTGGAGTATGTTCATCTTGATACTCCAAGCATAAGCGCACGAGGATTAAGCGTTCTTCCTCAGTGAGGCGAGTTCGAGCAGTTGAACTAGGAGGATTTGGAGTTGCTGAAGCAGACTCAGCTTGTGGAGTCTCTTCTTCTGGTCTTTCCGAGCTGGGAGTGCCTATTTGGGAGGTGTTAGATACTGAAGGAGTCACAGTTGCTCTTGGACGTCTTGGAGGCATGGTGTATGAATAAAGGTTACGGGGAAAGTAGTACTGCTGGTGTCTGTGAAAGTAAATCAAGACGGAATTTTGTAAAGCAGTTTTTCACGATAGGTATTAATTCTGTACAAAGTTTGAGAGCAATCTGACTTGATTAAATAGTTACGGGCATTGCTCAAAGATGTGCAGTTTTCCCCCTAATTACGGGGATTTTTTCAAAGTTCTCCTAGTTTTGTATAAACATAGCCACCGTTGTCACGGCAACAGTGTGGCGCAGCATTACGGGGAAAATTACGGGGACATTGCCAAAGCTCTCTGTTAGCTGCAGAAAGTGGGTAGGGAAATCACCTTAACCACGAAGTAGCATGAACCTCGGTATTGAACTCCATGAGAAAATTGCATCAGCTTGAGTCTCCAGTGCTCAAACGTACTCTACAGCCGGATACAATGTAGACTGGCGCCGCAGGGATGAGCTGAGTCCATCTTGCATCGGTACAGTACTCGAGTACATCAGAAGACTCAAGCTTAGTAAGAGCCTTGGAAATCTCGGCGCATGCCCAGAATCGGAATCGCGAAGGAGTTCATGCAAGCTACAGTGCTCTAGATGTATTCTGCTAACCGCTGAACCACAACCCCCCCCTAACGTGCTCCAACGGCGAACATCCTACGCTGTCTTCCGGATTCGAGTGCTTCCCTATTTCATATCTACCCACGGCGGAAACGTGCTTGCGAGATTAGCCCAGGGAACATTAACAATCCGACGCCATTTCTCGAAAGCCAGCCCGCAATACACCAGACCCGCCCACGGTCATTACCGCCAATACCACCGCCGATGGCCGGAACACCACCGAGCGCCGGGCAGAGCCATGATCCCGAAGGGCTTGTCATGAGCTCCTTTCCCACTACGGAAGAAGAATTTCGGACGGATCCCCGCGTCTCCTTTTCCCGCCTGTCAGGAAAATGGACGCTAGAAGCAGACGATGGAGCAGAGTACGAGTATGAAGGAACTTTGAGAAGATGGATACCAGTGGTATGCAATCTACTTGTCTTTCATCACCCTTCGTCAGTGAAGACCTAGCTTTGAAGAAAGAAGAAGGCGGAAGAGGGGAGGGGCATCATCGTCCAGGAAACACCAATTGCCCTTCTCCTCTGGGCTCAATCTCCTTAAGGCGTCCTTCTTCATTCAGTGGCTGTCTCCTAGGTCTTGCTCGTTCTATGCGTGTGGATAATATTCTCATGGTTTCACCTGTTTGCATTATCTTCGGTGTGTTCTAGTTGGACGAATCATTGCTTGAGAATCAACAAGCTGCGTATGCAGTTGCCGGAGTCGACGAGTCGGAGCCTGTCCAGCCAAAAAACAAGAAGAAGAGGAAGGTTTACACAGGCAATGATGCAGAGGTATTATCATACCTTTCCTCATCATCTGGACTCTTGCTTAACAGTGTTATAATTATAATAGCAGGATGGCGGTAGTAACGCGAAGAAATCTCGAGGAAACGGCAAAAGTGAAGATGCGCACAAGGAGCGCAAGAACACGTCCGTATACATCACAAACCTACCGCTGGACGCAACCGTCCAAGAAATCAATGCGGTGTTTTCTAAATGCGGCGTGATATCCGAAGAAATTGACCGTGGGAAACCGCGCATAAAGATTTACACTGATGCAGATGGCAATCCGAAAGGCGATGCGCTTGTGACGTATTTCCGAGCTGAGAGCGTTGACCTGGCTATCCAAATGCTCGATGATACCGACTTTAGGTTTGGAATATCTGACCCTAGAGGGAAAATGAGAGTACAAGCCGCCGATTTTAGTCACAAGAAAGGAAGTCAGGAGCAGCCTCAAGAGAAGAAGAAGGATCCCAAGGAAAAGCGAAAAGTCATTGCGAAGACACAGAAACTCAACAGGTGCGTTCAATTGATACATACATATAGTCAGAGGTTGACTGACTACTTCACCATAGTAAACTTGCCGATTGGGACGATGATGATCCCGCTGCGCTACCGACTATTCATCCTAAGTTTGAGAAGACAGTCATCCTCAAGCATATGTTTACCCTGAAAGAACTCGAGGTACGCCCTAATTCGTAGTCGCAAGGACATATTCTAAATCATATCCCTGCTGTTTAGGAGGACCCAACAGCAATTCTGGACTTGAAAGAGGATGTGCGAGAAGAATGTGAGAAACTTGGAGATGTCACCAACATCGTCTTGTACGATAGGGAGGAAGACGGCGTCATCAGTGTCCGCTTCGCGAATGCTGAAAGTGCCAAGGCTTGTGTTCAGGTGATGGATGGACGTTTCTTTGCAGGTTCCAGAATTGAGGCGTATATCTACGATGGAACGGAGAAATTCAAAAAGACAAGTAATAAGAAGCACGATGAAGATACGGAAGTTGCTGAAAGTGCACGTCTGGAAAAATTTGGAGACTGGCTGGAGGCAGGTGGCAAATGAGGCATTGTGCTCGGAATACTCTGTTCCATGCGGATGAAAGAACTTATTGTTCATTTTTCTACGAGCTTTTGTCTGCGTAACTGCACACCGTTTTTTGTGAGCTTCTACCACTTCAATGATTTTGTTCATTCCATGGTGTGTAACTAGCTGTTGTCTTTTGGGTCATGGGATTACACCATGACATGGTCAGGTCATCTTCCGTTGAAAACATTATCGCTTTTGCAAAATTGTATATGCGCCAAGTTCTCCTAATGTCATGAGAGCTGATTATGAGAATGAACAGAGAAAAAGGGGATATAGGAAGTAACGTTTCAAAAAATCATCAAATTAAGAACCAGTTCCCCCAGATGAAGGCATGTCATATAATACAGGTGTTGATGGGGAAAAACCGTTAGATCGGCTCAGTAGTACCTCTCAATCGCTATCATAACCATTGTCCAATGCTTCGTCTTCTGGCGGCTCGGCATCGTCCATATCCTCGATTACGTCGTCTTCTATAACCGGTCGAGTCTCTTCCGCTTCATATTCATTTTGCTCTTCCTCGTCCTCCTCTTCTGGCTCCTCCTCCTCCTCCTTGTCATCTCCCATATCGTCATTGTCATCTTCGCCCTCGGGAATACTTTTCTTCCCACTAGCTACAATCTTCTTACTCAATTTTGAAACTGCTAATCCATTCACTGGTGTTGCCTTTCCATTCGACTTCCTCTTCTTGGCCGGAGGAGCAGTGTCGACCTCCTCATCGTCACCGGCACCTTCTTCGTCGCCGTTGACAGGACTACCATGTGATGCTGAGGCTTTGTCTGGCGAGTTACCCGCTCCGCCTCCGGACTTTGCAGCCTCCTTGTCCTTGGCAGCTTTTTTGGAGGCTGCTCGCTTCTCGGATGTAATTTCCTCAAACCCTATGGAATGGGCACCTTAGCAGATTGTAGAATTTATGATCATATCTGTGCAACTCACTGGCCAATTCAGCCTCTAGTCTGGGACGGAACTCATCCAATTCTAGATGTGATATAGCTTCGAGTATGTCTTTTGGGTTGATGTTCTTCTTGTTGTTCTTTGCGGCATTTTCGTTTGCGCTTGAGAAACGTTAGGACACCAATTATACTGCTGGCAGTGCCTCCTCCGGCGGTGGAGATAGCTTGTGGTATTGCACTTACGTTGTACACAGGTAATTTATAAACACTGTAGCTCCCTTTGTGAGAGCGAGGACTGCGTCCTTTTGGATAACGGTATTCTGGGGAAGGACGCCCTTTGCCAGCCGCGTGACGATAGATCTCGGCAGAACATGGTCCTAACGTTTTCGGCGGGGGAGGGTCAGTTAGGCTTCGCGTGAGTAGCTTCCCCTTGCGGGGTGTGCATCGGTTGATCGTACATCAATTGAGACTCCATCCTTGGACTCTCCTGGAGGAGGGCCCGCACCGGGTATTGGGCCTGGGTCTGACTTTCGTGGCATAGGGCCGGCAAGAGAAAAAGCGGAGGGTGTTGGGGTGTTGGGGTGTTGGGGGTGGGCGGTATGGGTGCTAGGGGCCGAGCAGCTGAAGAGCAGTCGACAAGCTGGGTGCTGCGTAAGAATACAAAGGACGTGCTGTGCTGAGTGCTGCACTGCTTGTGGGTACTGGCAAGCACAAGCGCTGGGGCAGAGCTGGGGGCGTGGTCGACGGCGGGGCGGGCTGCCGTCGACGAATGGACGCGGCGGCCAGGCGGCCATATTGGCACGCGACGGCCCTCGGCGCCTACGGCCTGCGGTGCGCCGCCAAGCCGCGCTGCTGAAGCAGCCCTGTCAGGTGCCTCCCTTGGGCCCTTGGGAAAAAGCGTGAGCACACCACACCACACCACACCGAAGAACGTATGATACTTCACGAGCTGAGCGAGCCAAGTGATCATAGAATCCAGGCCTCAACGGAAGCCCCCGCCCGCACCCCGGCCTCTGTTCTTGCAGCTCCCTCCTCCACCCCCCCTCCACCCCCCTCCACCCCCCCAATGATGGCGACCGCGGCGTCTGTTTCTCGCAAGCGCAAGCGTGATGAGGAGAGGGTTCTGCTGGGCGACCCGTTCGTTATACAGGTACACCCATATTCCCTGCCCGCTGCCACACGTCAGTGACATCTTTCGCTGTGTTAACCACCCCTCCTCATCCTCCCCGCCGCACCGCCTCACTATAGCCGCACCCGTCCTCCGTGTTCGATACCTCAATAAAAATCACACCGGCAGTTCTGCTTCCGAGGAAATGTATCCCCCTCAATTGGCTCTCCGGTGTACCTGCTCGACTGTTCTCCGCAAATATTCCGGCGCTCAGCATCCCCGGACATGTCCTTGTCATTAAAACCGATGGAGAGAGGCAGCTCTCAGCGGTCGAGCGAATATCGGAGGAGGCATACACATTGTACAAGCTCTCGCCAAATGTCAAGATGAAGGAAGTGAGGAAACTCGCACAACTGACGAGGAAGTCCCATTCACCCAGTCCGGAGGTTGTCGATGGGAGGGTCATCAACTCGAGCGCGGATTGGTGGGCCGGGCTGCTGATGGAGAGGCTAAGTCTGGATAAAGACTGTTCAAAAGGTCGATCTGTGGTACTGTCTATGATACATCCCAGCAAGGCGAAACTGGAATTGGCCAAATCGTGAGTATTTGTAGCTTGCCACTAGCCTCAATTTTTGGAGAGTACGAAACTCACAATCAGTATAGGCAGTCACCACAGTCGCAAAACTTGCGCATCCTTTCTCCACCCGCAGAGACTGCTGTATTCCGGGAGCCTACCGCCACGGAGTTCCTGGAGCAGATTCGGACGCAGTATCTGGATGCATTATATGTAGCTAAGACCGCCATTGCCTACTTCGCAAAGTCGACATTATCTCGTGCAAGGGTCAGATTTCAGCAAGAGCCATCCGATTCAACTGCACCCCCTCCGTTAAGCAGCTTAGTAGACTTTCTTCAGGATATGCTACTGCCCCTGGACAAGATGGATCTCAAATATAGAAAGGTTCTCGTACAAGTGGCTACTGAAGAAACAGTGGAGGACAAAAGCATATTCAAGACTGAAGAGGAGGTCTACATCCATCGGTGGCTCAATATGAATTTCAAGGATAAGCTGCTGCAAAGCAATGATCCAGGGCTGAAGCGCCAATCAGAGGAATTGAAGATTCGAGAGTAAGATCTGATCTGTCTACACTCGATTCCGGTAGGATTACTAATTACTTCCAGGACGGAACTTCAAATTATTCTGCTTCTTGAGATATTGGCCCTTACGAAGGATACAGCATTGCCGGAACAAACAGCCCCAGGGGAAGATCTGAAAAAGAAGAAAAAGAGGAAAAAAGACTCAAAGAGCAAGAAGTCCAGGGCAGATTCTGCGAAACCAGACCCTAATGTATCTCTAGACCTGTTACTAGACAGACTCTGCATTTGGCGGTCCATAGGACCCACAGTCACCTCGTCAGAGCATGAGAGGCCACAGTCGTCACATGTCAAAGATGGCGAGGAGGACCGTTTGAAGAACTTCTGCGTCGAAGTTGTCATGCCATTCTACTCGTCAAGGCTGCCGGAGCTATGTGCATCTATTCAGAAGAAATTCGGTGGTACAACGGCTAGCGCCCCTGGACCACCTGGAAGCGTCACAAAGTCTGCGAAACGCAAGAAGATTGGCGATGTACCGTCGTTGTCAATGCCCAACACTACCCAATCTGGCAATAATCCGTCAAGTCGGAAGTCCACACCTGCAGCTCTGGACTTGCAGAAGACCAAAAATGTAGATCTTGTGGCCGCCGCAAAGAAAACGTTGCAGAAGAGGGAGATCCAGATACCGGCTCTCAATACTAAGCCGGCAATTAGCGTTGAAGATGAGTTGAAGGATGCCATCAAGACACTGGCGAAGCCGAATCGCGCGGCGGTCGGAGCGAAGTTGATGGAGGAGGCGAGCAAGCGATTGTCAGCTACGTCGTTAAGAAGTACCGCGTCTCCTCCCTGTCAGATATGATATTGCCTTACTAACATAAGTTACAGAATCCAAAAAACCCGTCCGCAATCCCAATGCCAACGTGCAAGTCACCGGAACCCCAAGCAAAAAAGACCGCATGCGTAAAATGCAGCAATTCCAACAACTCATGTCCCCCCACGGAGACGGAGAAGATGGTGAGGACGACCACCTTTTACCTTGTCCTAAGCTCTCCGACAGACGCAACACGCAGGCAGCATCCGTTTTCGAATCCCCTGTGAAACAGAGCCTCAACGACAACAGGTTATTCCATAAGAACCCGAACAGGAGTTATCTCCCGATAGGGAAGATTGAAACTGTACCGGACAGCAGCCCGGGTCGGCACGTCCTGAGCACGCCTTTGAAGGGTAAGAGCACGGTACAGAAACAGATTGGCAATGCCTTAACAAACTACGTGTTTCCGACCAGTGACGATCTGGTTGCAGAGTCGTCCCCGGTGCACGACACACCCCGCATCCTGTCCTCTTTCACAAAAACCCGAAGCTGCCTCTTTCCTCCGATGCCCCGGACAACAGCCACAACACTTGCACTTACATCAAGCCCCCCACCGCCGGCCCTTGCCGAGACACCACAGAAGCGCCGCCGCACAATCATCCAGTCGCAGCCTTTCCACGAGGACAATGATGACCAAGACACTGAAGAGGACGAGCACGATAACTTCCTCTCTAGGGGAGCCGGGCATACCCTCATTGACGAGACTCCAGTGCGGCCCAGGATAGGCAGCGGCGTCGTGACGGACGGAACGACTGCGAGGGTGCATTTACTCAAAACCGCTGGTAGCACACGGCTGAGCTTTGGGAAGGCGACAGTGGTGGCGGATAGCCCCGTCAACGCGCGTAGGAGGAGTGGCGGAGAAAGCAGGAACTTGCACAGAATTGATCCCTCACTTGAAAGTGGGGAGACGAAAATGGTGACTATGGCTGCGGCAACGGCAACAGCTCCGGGTGTGTCGACATCGACCACTCTGACAAAGACCAGCATAATTGAAGGGGATCAAGAGGAACAGGAGGTATCGATATACAGGAGCTTGGGGTGGGATGACGAGGATCCGTTGTTCTAGGATTCGAGTATTCGGAGGGAGTGGAGGTGTGTCATGCTAATAATACTAGACCACATTGAAGATCTTTTACCGTACGACCATAGCATTCTGTCGTAATATTTGTTTGTTTTGTCTTCTTTTTTACGTTAAATGTAAATCTAATTTCAATTCTCCCTTTTACTTAGTTTAGACGCTGCAATGCGCTCTGGTTGGAGTTTCAATGTGTAATATTTAGAGCCGAGCAAATAGGTGTTACATTTAAGAGCGGCAAGAATATAAAAACTCCATATCTTCTGCAATATAGGCAAGCCCATCAGTACAGTCTACCCTTGCTATACCGGATCCCTAAAATCTGGCACTTTTCGTCCGGTATAGCAAGGTTCCGGTATAGAATAAAATGCTTGGCAGACAGAGGGGGTGATAAAATTTTGTAAATTCAAATAATTATTGAAATAGGAGATGAACGAAGTAAACATCAACTTGTTTCACACCCAGCCAAAGACATCAATATGCATCAGTCACGAAATCTAGAAAAATGTCGGGCCTTGAGTGTGCTTGAGAAGCATCAAATATGTAAACATTGACTAGAACCAAAATATGCTAAAGAAAAGTTAAATGAATTTGATAAACATCTTTGAGATGAATTGGTAAGATTACTGTACTTTAACTTAACTTTGATATCCAAGGTATCTAATTTGTTCTCGTGCCCAGACTCTCTTGGCACGCTTAAATAATTCGCGAAAGGAAGAGAGTCTGGTACGAAACATCTCCGAGGTCTAGCTTACTTTTGCTCCGGTCCCGGAGCTGTTAGCGCATGAGACTAAAATAGCGCCGCATGGCGCTATTTTAGTGCAATGCTATGCAAATGATAGTCAGAATATTGAGAGATCTACGGTATCTAGACAGTATCTCTAGAAATACTTTCATATTTGCTAACATATTTGCAACTTAAGCTAGATTTCTCAGTATAGTTTATATATTGTACCTTAATAGTACAGCCATTTTCATCTCCGATACCTATTGCTCTTCTCCGGAGCTTCATTTACCTGCTTTCTGCATTTGAAGTAGCCTTTATATAGTACATATATAAGTTTCTGTTCCAAAAGAGCACAACATGTCCGGAGATGAATTATGTGAGTTGTTACTTATTAGAGTAGGTCTAAAAGGCTCTGATTCTATCTCCGGTAATCTTAATCCTTTTCATGGCTTACTCGGAGCAGTTGTTATGAGTTCACCGTAACCGTAGGGTGGACGGAGTAGCCTTTATATAAGTTTCTGCTCCGACTCGGAAAGAGCACAACTGTAACGGATCGTGGTAAATGCAGAGAGTTACCGTCCGCCAGGCGAAAAAGACACTTGACCAGCGATACTCGCTCGTAGCTCATATAGCATTCATTTTGCAACTGCGACGCCGGCGCCCGGCTGTCGCATATCGCCTATGTCGCATATGCGTATACTGTCAAATTTGGCTCATACTGCCACCACTCGCACCGTCATATAGAACCTGTCATACCGGTCAAATTTGGCTCATTCTGCCACCTCTCGTACCACCAAGGGAGGCCTTCCATACCTGTGAAATGCAGCTCATCTCCCGCCGTCGAGCGGCACCTGCCATACCTGTTAAATTGAGCTCATTCTGCCATATCGAGATATAGAGTATATGTGTGTGAGGTATTGAGACCACACATCTAACTAAAATTGGTAAGCATCTGATGAGCTGCCTCATTAATAACATTATCTGTCACTTTACGGGCATCCAGACATGCAAGCTTAAATGTTGTGTGGCATGACGGCATATGGAATTATATGAAGTAGGGACGCCGGGCCTTACTAGCGAGGTGTTCAGATTCCCAGCAAGGTATTTAGACGCTGGGTCTACTAGCTAGAAGAATGTCAGAACGCATGAACACATAGGATGTATCCAATCATCATGACACTACGCCCACATGTCAGGACACATTTTCGTTATTCCTGATGTGATACAGTCTTCAGAGATGCTTTTATTCCTGTTCTTCCACTATACAGAGGTTTATGCATTGAGTAGCCTAGACAAGTCTACCTTTTAACTTGGCCTTATATTATCCAGAATGACCTCGGAGATGGTGTATAGTATCTTTATCATATATAATAATAACTAGTGCCCTTAGTTTCTATCTCCGGTATTTTTGGAGCAATTCAGAGAGGAATTAGAATATTAGGTGCTCGTACTGAGCTATCTCTACTACTACATATGCAGAATGTGAGTGCCGCTAAGGAGCACACTAGCATCTCCGGAACATGCGCTAGCATCTCCGGCCCTCTTGGCACCCGGAGCTGGAGAGCCCCCCATTTCGGAGATGTTTCGTACCAGACTCTCTTCCTTTCGCGAATTATTTAAGCGTGCCAAGAGAGTCTGGGCACGAGAACATATCTAATTTATTATTTTAAGCTTACCCAGTAGCTGTATCTGCTTAGTCAGGTATTTTAAAATAAAGTAGTAAGTAGTTAACAATTAACTCGGAACATGGAACAAGAAGCAACGAAGTGCCCAGTTTCCATTTACTCGAACAACATTGTAGCAAGTGATGGTAGCAGTAGTAGCAACGGCATTAGCAGAAGCAGTGACAGCAGTGGTGGCAGCCAAGTGTGAAATGGAGTAGTCTAAGATGTATTAGTATTGGTATAGCAAATATTATTTGTATGGAGACAGGGGGGTACTTGTCTGGAGGTTTCTGTCCGGTCCGGAATTGTTAGGGCGTCCGGTATAGCAAGGGCGATTTGTATGGGGAACGGATGTTGCCGCCAGAGGCTCCGGTATAGCGAGGTCCGGTATAGCAAGGGTAGACTGTATATACATGATGCAACTATTATTACATTATAACATCTGCATGCATAATTCTAGATTAAGCTGCGTTTTATTAGCAATGCAAGAAGGAGGCGTTGCTTATATTAAGATGTAAGCACCTGGTAGAAAGAATAGTCCAATGTAGGGAACATAACGTACCTTAGTAAGGAAAGTAGATACCTAACTAGGGAATTAGTTCTTGTCAAAGTGAGCGACAACTATTTTTTTTTCACTCGCAAAAAACCACAACGCCACATAATCACATACCAGACCTATAGCGAGAAGGATTAAAATCTCATCGGAAATATAGGGAGCAGAAATACACCAGACTGACCTCGCCACACCTTTAGAATACCATCCCTTCGTTCACATGCCAAAATCTAGCCTCTAGCCGGCCGCTTGCTCCGGTTCGTTCAATGGATAATGTGATCTTCCAAATTGGGGTGATTATCCTATTTCCCCATTCCCCTTCGACATGCCCGGTTCCCACGTGTTCTGCCTCTTAACTCTGTGCTGACTGGCTCCAACCACACAGCAAGTTATTACCGCGGTGATGCGTTTGGGATTATTGAGCCCACCCAAGCGACTGGGTGTTAAAGGTCTATATTTATTCGCTGCGTTCTAGCAGCATTGCAGATCCCTTTCATTTGCTTCTTACCTTCTTCATAGCCACTTATCACAATGCATTGCCAGCACTGGGTGATGCTATCATACCCTCTCTGACTGTGCAGCTTATTGGGAAAGCCAGTCCGCTGGCGCTTTCCCTACTGAGCCAGAACCTAAATCAGACCCCTTGACGGCCAGGAAAGTTGCATCACCCAATGATGGTAACGAGTATAGATATACACCTGTTTTTTCCACAACCTACTCCCTATTCGCACTGTATCACCCAGATAAAGAGCCAGACTGGGAAGGACATTACATTAGATTGGACTGTAATGAACGCAAAGCAACCTTGATTCTCTATTCTCCATTAACGCGCTCTTCATAAGTACATGCTCCATTTACTCAACGCTCAATCAATACGTACTTTTTTCTCTGCAGTGGCGCGCATATATGCCCGAAAGGCGTAAGGGTCCAACTTTGATCTTAAAAGAAGGAAAAAACAGGTTAAGTTGGTCATCCCAATATAAAAAGGTATAAAAGAAGTATTAAACTTTCCTCCCTCACCGCAGAGGTTGAAGCACAAGTGTCGAAGCGGAATCATGTCGGACCCCATAACAATAATTTAACAAAAAAAAAAAGGCTGTAAAAGAAAAAAGGAAGAGACAAGACGCAAATAAATAAGCACAACAGCCGAACCAAGATAATGCAGACCCAAAAATAATGTGAAAGACAGCCTAGTTTCAACGAAGTTAGTAAGATAAATGAGGTATGGTAAAGCATCTAGGTGGCAGGATCCTGAAGAGGCGGACCAGTTCTAAGAAATTAAGGTCCAAAAGAGAAAAGCAGTAAATAAAGCTGGTAGCAAATGGTAGTATTGTAAAACCCAAAAAAAGAAACGCCATGTAAGAGTTTGCAATTGTTTCATGACGATTTAAGATTTTACTCCTTTGGAGGTGAAGCAGGCTTTGCGCCGTCGGCAGAGAACTTGGGAACACCGTCCGCGAAGTCCTCGGAAATCACCTCGCGGGTGATCTCGACGTAGTCGTACTAAAACCAGAGTTAGGTTAGACCTCTGATGTAAAGTTGTGTACTTGTTGGAGGAAGAGATACTTACAGCGAACTCTCCAAGTTCAGCATCATCAATACCCATAATTTCGGCTTTCTCGCTGGCGCGGAGGCTCAGGCCTGGAATGAGGTTCATGATGAAGAGGATGATGCATGTACCGCCAAAGGCATAGGCGAATCCGGCAACGGAGTCAGCAACTTGATAGCCAAGCTGAACCCAGTGGTGATTGAGCCATCCTCCATCAATCTTATATTCACCAATGCTAACACCATCAAGAGCAGCAATATAATCACTAGCCCCGCAATTAGTTTAGAATGATGTTGAGCTAATTTTCAAGGTGTGGGTCACTTACGCAGCGAAAAAAGCAGTGAGGATGTTGCCAACAATACCACCAATACCGTGCTCCGCGAAAATATCGAGAGCATCATCAACCTCAATGACGAACTTCAGTTTGGTGGCATAATTGCATGCAGCTCCACCGACGACACCATAGACGACGGCAGCCCAAGCCGGGACGTAGCCAGAACCAGGAGTGATGGCAACGAGACCAGCAATGACACCGGAGCAGAAACCGACAGTCGACCACTTGTGCTCAAGACGGTAGTCAAGAAGACACCAGGTGATACCACCAACAGCAGCAGAAATGTTGGTGACAACGCAGGCCATGATGGCACGAAGGTTAGCAGCCAAGGCGGAACCACCATTGAAACCGAACCAGCCAACCCACAGGAAAACAGTGCCGAGGACTATGTGAGTGACGTTGTGAGGGCGGTAGTTAAGCTCGTGTGTTCCATGTCCACGGCGCTTTCCCAACATCAAGGAATAAGCCAATGCAGCTGAGCCGGAGGCAATGTGCACGGGAGTTCCTCCAGCGAAGTCGAGACCACCCAACACGAAAGACCATCCTGAAGGGTTCCATGTCCAGCAAGCCAGTGGGTCGTAGATGAGTGTTGCCCAAACGAACATGAAGACAACGCATGGCAGCATGCGCCCGCGCTCAGCTGCAGCACCAATGGCCAAAGCAACGCTATCACATAATTAGCGAGCGGGCACGGAAATGGGGATGCATATCGAGAGCGTGACATACGTGATGCATGAAAACATGCCCTGGTAGATTGCAAAGAGCAAATCTGGAACGGTTGGACCGACGACGGATGGCCCACCAAGCACATCCCTGAAACCGATATTGTCAAGATTGCCGATGAACTTGCCTGCTGTATGCGAGAACGCGAGAGAGTATCCCCAGAAGAACCACTACATACGTGCCAAGGCAAAGAAGGATTTCCGTTAGCTAACAGAAACCAGCTGAAAACTGGGGAGAGGAAGGAAATCGCGCCATCGTGAAAAAAAAAGACGTACCTGGAAACTAACAACAGCGGTCGACATCATCGTCAGCCATATGAGCGACAGCGCTGATTTTCTGCGTGCCAGACCCGAATAGAAAAACCCGACACCGGGGATCATGAGGAGCACGAGTGCTGTCGAGATGAGGACCCATGTGATATTGCCAGTCTGTTGGAAAACACACGAGGACAAGTTAGTGACATTGCGTTCGTTTCCACTGCCAGCAAGTTAACTAAGTAATTTCATTTTCAATTTTTCTCTCTTTTTTCTACCTCGCACTGTGTCCTGCAGTACACAATGCAATTGCAAGTACACAACCAGACTGGGGGGCACATCAGGCGTCTGGCATGCTAACCTGATAGAATCTGTTCAGGTCCTCCTGTAGAGAATCCCCAGTAGCAGAGGTTTCATTATATGTCTCCAGCTTGATGAAAGGTGGAGCCTTTTCCGACATGTTGATTTCGTATATGGGGCGGGGGGTGGGGTGGAAGCTTTCAGGAACTAGCCTTGCGAGCGATTGGGTAATAGAAATTGAAAGGAAGGGACTGGCGCAGTATTATAAGCGGATGATGGGCCCAACCAAATATATAAGGTATCGGCACACAATGCTTCAGGGGAGGAGAGGCAGAAGGGTGCTGCACCACAAGCCTGCGGGAAGGGGCTGTCAGGCCAGGGCAACCTTGTTGATATAGCCACGCCGTCACTCCACGCTTCAACTAGGTACCTGCGACTGATGTCCGCTCTACAATAATTCTTTCACGGGGGGAGGAAGGGGTGGGTTTATCGAGAGGAGACGAAGGGGCGGGCGCCGAGAATCGTACCGCCGCTAGATAACTCGACGTTGCTCGAGGAGGGAACGGCGGTATTACTATTGGACGGTTGATGCCGAGACTACTGTTTGATAGCCTTTGGAAGATATTGGGGCGATAGCTGGGCATCTCGAAGAGCGCCCGACTGGGACTGGATGGGTGCGCAAATGCTGGCATCATGAACTGGTGTGTGCCCATCTGGCGCACACTGCAGTATCGCAGCCTCCCACTCACTTCCTTGGTCGCACCCTCGCCCCCCTGCAGCCTGCTGGCCAAGACAGCCTCCTGGCTTTTCGCTGAGGCGCTTATTGATATGCATGGGCGGGGGGCGGGCGCGGTGATGGCCACATGTCTGGCCGTTGGACGGGCGGGCATGCTGTCGGTATAATTAATTCGGGATGAGCTACACTGGGCAGCCAAGCATGAATGCACAAAAATTTCATTTGATGCTATATGTGGCGCATCCGTACGGATCTCTTGCTTGCCCACACACATCGTGCCCGTGACGGCAGGTTATAGTGAGGCTGCCACTGCAATTGAGAGCTTAGTCCATGCCCCGCCAGGAGGCTGCGGCATCCGGTGATACGCAGATATGCAGGCATGCAGGGCAGCCAAAATGTATTTTGTTGGTGTCGTAGTAGCAAGGCTGTGTATGCATGAATGGTCTTGCAAGCGGAAATAGAAACCGGAAGAAAGGTACAGTATTTGTAAGATATATATACCCATATTATGATGTGTATATATTAGCTCAACCATGAGATCGGCTGAAACATAGAAGCACTGACTGGACCACTCGCTCGAGCGTTCGTCAGCCGATACACACGTTGATGCTCAGTGGTGCAAAGACAATAGTGCCTTTAGTCTATATTCAGAATTGTGTACGTTGTTAAATATAGGAGAGCTTCTCCGTTCAATCCTTTTGTAATCCATGATCAGAACATGACATGTGCGTCGCACCACTGGCATGGCAACTACGAGGGAGCTCGATCCATTTTCATCTTGATTGCTCTGGATGTATGAAATGGAGTATGGCATGGTATGGGGAATTCATATGCAGTCGCCCACCTCCCTTAAGGCTTCGCCTCTTTCACTATTACCGAGAAAGAAAGAAAGAAAGACCAAAAAAGGATAGGAGACTTTTTAACAGTGATTGTTGAATCATTATTTTTCAAAACCGCATACATATGAGATGAAGAGCCTGTGTATGTGAGCAATAATATGACTGTGGATCTAGCCAATCGCCTCTGCAGTTTTGCGGCACCAGCCGCCAAACCGCTGCTGCCTTCTATGCAGTTGTCACGGTAATTCGCGCTCTACGATTGATACTCCCTTAAATTATCCCTGAAATACGCGCCAAGGCGCTTCCAGTGAGCAGTACAGCAATTATTTCTGAGCAGCAACCAGTCTCAGATAAATGTATTCTAGGCATTGGCAGGGGGGCTAAAGATGTTGAAGTTGAGAACGTCGGAGCCCTTGTAAACCTTAATCCCTTAGTTATTTTTCTGCTATCATATCGAAGACAAATGCTCCAGAACACAGCAGTATCCATACTCTGGTTCGGTATCCACATACACTCAATGGTACAGTACAAAGGCAAAACAACCAGACTAAAGGCAAAGGTCTTCGGGGCTATGCAGTATAAGGAAAAGCGCTTTACCAAGCCTTGGAGTCACGAGCATGTATGCAGGAGGACCCCCACACAACTCAACCAAAAGTACTCCTTTTTGAATTCTGACAACGGATTTAGATCTTGTGATGCCCATTCATTTGGTCTATTATTTTTTTTGCAATTCTTTGGCTACAGGTGACCCCTGTTATAGTGAAACTCCTTATAGTGAAATCCTGGCTATAGTGAAAACAAGCGCTATAGTGAAAGTGAAGGACTTTTCAGGACTAATTAATTCAGCAACAGGTAAAGTCTCCTTGCTATAGTGAAATATCGGGGACATGGCCTCAGTATCTCAAGACAAAAAAGAGAAAAAAACCTTTTAGTATATCTAAATACTTCAATATCATAAGATGATGCCATTGGCTTGCCATCGGGATTAGGAAATAATTTGCAGAAGTCTTCTAAAATCAATACTCATGGGCGCTGTCCCGCTTCCTGGAGAACACAACATATCTTCCATTTCTCTAGAGCTGGACATCCAAAGCGGCGTTGAGGAGGCATGATGCTGGCAGTCCGGTAAGAAACTAAATTTGCACTTGAGATCTGAATATCATAGACTGAAAATTTCCGCATTTGACCATTCTTTTCAACCCCTGCCTACTTGGGGGCCAGCACGTGACCCCTCGCTACAATGAAAACTTGCTTATAGTGAATTAAATTCGTTATAGCCAGGGTTACCAGTGATTTTTCAAACAGTCCTGAAAAAAGAGGTGCAATTAGGGTATGCTCGGATGCAAGTCTTATACTACATAGTCCCGAAGACTTTGCCTACGCACTGCAATCTGGAAGTCACCCTTTGGGCAAGAGATTATATACTAGCCAGTTTCAAAGGTATTCGGACGCCTGACTAATCCATATTATGCATTATATTAGTCAGGCGTCCGAATACTTTTGAAACTAGCTAGTAGTAGCCACCATTTTACTATCCTCGATCGCCAACCAATATCATGTGTATCCATCCACACCATTGAAGAATCTGGCTACATGGCCTTCTGTGTTGTGGTCGACTATCGCTTTTGGGAATCCATAAATATTTGTGCGCACAAGGCATATCTAATGCAGTTTACCTAAGATGCTCTACTAGTAAGAACTTACTGCCGCTGTGGACATACAGAGAGTATACAGTGATAGTACGTCTGCATGTATCATACGAATGGGCCGGATCTAGACTCGGTGGCTATCAACAACTAAATGGAAGCTGGGTGGAAGAGAGCAATCAATTCGTATCGTAAAACACGGGCAATAGCATAGCAATAAAGAAAACAGCATGCAAGCAAGGAAGAAAAGAAGAAGCGGCGCGCTTTCCCTGTAACTAGCGCAATGTTTGAAAGGCTTCGGCGACCAAAGCTGTTATCTTTGAGAGATAATGGTCAGTTCGCTCTCGCCGTTCAGAGGTTCTTGACTGTTTCGTCTACCTGGGTATATAATCTCCCTGACAAGCTACTCGACAGTGAAGCAAAAATTCAAGCCCTCTTTAAGGGGCCATTGAGTTGACTTTCAAAATCCATATCATTGGCCATACAAGAGTAATTGTATATGCAGGAACGACTGTCGAAGATCCTGCATTAGCCATAGACAGAAATTCAGCGACAAAACTGTGGTGCTGAACCCTAGTTATCGTGAAGAGATAGCAATCAGCAGCAATTGCATTGCCCGTAGGAAGGAATGAAAGAGTTATCCCAATGCTTCGATACCAATAATGGAGAGTAGCAACTGTAAGACGTCGCATTAATTTATTATGTACTGTGTCTATGTCTCATCTATCTATGTCTTCTTGAAAGGAGTTCCCCCTGTCAACGTCTTGTTCCTGTACTAGTATAATGTACTTATTGCTCGTTTATGAGCATAATGACACGGCACGGCACTAAATTGGAGTTGCTTTTTATGAGAAGATAGACGAACCCTATGATGTCCAGTCACGTTAGTCTGCATGCACTCAATCTAATTTCGAAAAGCTACAGTGACCCGTAAAAAGTCTTGGGGATTAGGCTTGCATGATACACTTACCGGTACCCCAATACCCAAGTCTTTTTACAGGTCGGGGTACTATTCCCTGTAAACACAAACAAATAGATAAGATCTGAATGGACCCTTCATCCCAACATGTGGCGTTACTGGTACTCACGAGATGCGCCAAGGGCTAGCCGAACGATGCAACGAGAGCAGACATAGCAAATTATATTTTCTAAACAGATACAGCCAGAGATGACCCAACAGCCACTCTCTCTCTCACTCTCTCTTGGATTATTGCATTTGTATGCTTTTGCAGATGATGATTTGGCTGGTTACTGTGAGGTAGCTAGCTAGGAGCGGTGACTCCATAAACATATAAGAATTGAGTACATTGTGCGAACTCAATAAAAGAGAAACTATTCACTGGTTCCCTTGATATTTGCAAGCTTGAGATTTGGGCATATCCTATGTCTGTGCTTATCATTGCCAAATGACTTTGATTTTCATTTGTGTAGAGTTTGTTGATAGTTTGTATGGTGCTCAGCCGAGAATCCTCAGTTCCCAACCCTGAGGAAGTGCGAAATGGGAGCCAATAAGACAGCGTGGGCTTATCAAACATCGTGTTATGTGAGGGCGTAACTCTATGAGTCTAACCGTGACTATGATATCCGTGGGGGAAGCACATGTCCCAAATGTCTTAAACCAGGGCCTGTTGTGCAACCGAGCCAGAAGGTAGCAGCTACATAGTCTCGTAACCCGCAGCTACAAAAATTCATGAAGGTTAGTCTGGTTGGCATGAAAGTGCAAATACCTTCGCCTGAATATGGGCATTTCAAAATCCGTTAAGCCAAACTGAGCAATTGAGCGTACTCGATACAGATCTCATGAGCAGATTGGAAGCAACCAGCGAAATCTGGACTGCGGATTGTCCATTCTCAGGGAATGCTCTCACACTGCCTTCCGGTTCCAGAGCTGTAGAATGAGTAAGCACGGAATATTGTTGTGACCGTGAATGCTCAATTAGTACTTAGTTACAATATTTGATGTTGCAAGCACATTGCAAATCAGGAATATCGACGACGGTCATATGCTTGTTGAACTGAATATAGCGTAGCTCAATCGAACAGAGAGGACTAGCGCTTGGCGGGATGCATGTGTCTGACGCTCAGGGCTAGTCTCGAACCAGACTACCGCTTAGTGGCTGACTAAGCGGTAGTCTGGTTTGAGACTGGCTCAGCAAATATGATAGAGGCGCGAAAACTAATTTAGGATTAAAGCAACAGCTTGACGAAATCGTAAATAGCCAAACTCTCTGGTGCTCATCCTCTTTCATACTGAGCAAGTAGACGGAAGACTTCATTTGTTTTTGCAAAACAATTAATCTCGCAAATCACATATTGGGGGCAAGTGCATAGTGGGAGGATTACCCTCAGGTCAAAGCAACCGTCTATGCACATGAGCAAAATACTGCTCCTAGTAAGTAAACTACTGTAGTACCAATATATCATACAGCGTCACTATTTAGTTTATATGAGAGACTAATAGAATATCAAGGACCTCCAATCCATTAATGTTTCTCCATGTTGATCAACTCGCGGCCACTGACCTAAGTAACATATTTTCCAAGTCAGACTGCTTTTCTAGTAGCACTATGACAAAACAAGATGTTACTGCAAATAGTCTATGAGAATGGGGAAGTATGGTTGAGGGCAGATTTAGGTTAAGGCATATCATGGTCCTCATACTTGCAGTCAATCTAGAAACTTCAGGCCAAGGATAATGCGCCCACTTATCTCGACGTGCTGCGCAGCGTGAAGAGAAAATGGATTTGATCTACACCCAGATGGAAACACTATTTTATGCTCTCTTGATACCCAGCCAAAAGCCAAGACTACCTGCCAAGTCCATTCACTAGAACAGATTTGGAAACATTATCCTATTAGTCATCAAGTCAGGTACTGTACTCGAGTACAGTACTCCGTAGACTCTCGATAAGAATGTCATTGGGCGGGCGGGGGTATATTCTTATATCAAATATAGAACTAAGTACAGTGTTACGGAGGTGGTAAACGCAGAGAGTTACCGTCCGCCAGGCCAAAAAGACACTTGACTAGCGATACTCGCTAGTCCTCTGCGCAGCTCATATAGCACTCATTTATGCGACTGCGGCGCCTCTCAGCTGTCGCATGTCGCCTACGTCGCATATGCGCATTTGCGCTTGCATTTTTCGCTTTTCGCGCGCTCCACCGGCCGCCCACACTACGGTCGCGGTGAACCCGTAACATACAGGAAAGGCTCTAAGAGATACAGGAAAGGTGCAGAATATAAAAAGGGTGTAAAATAGGGTTCAAGGAAGTACAGGAAACAGAGAAGATGTCTACAACTAAAGAGAATAAGGTCCGCAAAAGTGCTAAGAAGATGACCTGGGCCAGAGAAATTCCTAATTTTTTCTTTGTCTATTTTTTGCACTCTTCTCAGCTGTTTTTAGTGCTTTCAATGCATGGGTACTTCTTATCGATAAGCTTACTCTTATAGGCCTAGTGCAGCAGGTGAGTTACCAACGCTCAATATAAGAATATATATGGTGACTAAGCAGAAAACTTAAGAATATTCCTTATATCAAATATATTCTTATTTTGTATGAGGGGTGGGGGAGGACATTCTTATAATCAAATATATTCTTATGTCGGACAGGCTAGTATCGATAATCTACTGTAATGTTACAACAGGCCCCTTATTGATACACGTCACCATATACTGTACCTTCAATTGTTTAGCAGGTACAGATACTTCTGTAAGGTTCACGGTGAGACTTTACTACTTAACTCGGTTGGGTTCTCTATCATAGTCGTACAATGTCTCTTTTGTAAAGAGCACTGGACAGTCCACTTTCCAAGACTTCAAAACTTGCTTTATTATTTCGTCTCTGAGGCAAATCTAGGATTATTCTAGATTAAAGCATTTGCCTATGTTGCCCAATGTCCTATGCCTCTTTTATATTGAAACTGTCGCTTGAGGGCGCAAAAATGTCTTTGATATTCAATCATTCAAGGGTCTACATATTTGACCACAAAACATGTATTTTATCTGAACACTCTTATTAATTGCTGAATGACAGTCTCCAGACTGGCTGAATGAAACTGACACTGGAAAGATCAAACAGACCCGATCACGTGGAAGACAGTTACCGCACAGTATCAGATCTCGAACCCAAGGGTGCACCACCAGGGCAGAAGCTGAGAGAGCTAGAGAAGGGGCAGTACAAAGTGGTCAGAGCCACACAGGGACCCCCTGAAAAAACTCGGAGGGACGTAGTTGAGGGCCTAGCGAACCTGGAGTCAGTACACACCTTCGTAGAAGGCGAAAGGACACGGGTCGAGGCCAGGGCGCTAAGATTCAAACTGGAGGGACCCCCTACCACTAGCAGTACTCAGCACGCTAGACGCCCAAGCAGAGAGACATGAATGGAAAAGAAGAGTCGAAGAAGAGATAGACGAGGGATGGAAAGCAGTATACACGGACGGGAGCAGGATTGCAGAGAGGATGGGGGTAGGACTGTGGAAGGAACAAACCCACCTCGGTCTACCTAGGCGCTAGCGACAGTGAATGATGCAGAGCTAATGGCGATGGCGAAGGCCCTAGAGGAGGGGGACGAGGAGATACTCCTAGTGACCGATTCCAAAGTGGCCATTCAGAAGCTCAAATCCATAGCCGAAGGTCGCCCACCTAGTCAGGGAAGCGTGGGAGGGCAGAGCAGCCCGAGGGGGGACGGGCGTGGCAGTGATATCGGTCAAAGGGCACAAGGTACTGAGGGGCAACGAGAGAGCAGACAGGGCAGCAAAGATCGGGGTCCTCCTGCCCTACCAGGATAGCTATTTTCAAAATTGCCTCGTGGAGGTGGGGCGGGGAGGGGTCGAGGTTTTCGTTGTAGAGGTGGCGGTGGAAGGGGTAGTTAGATAAGCCTGCCTCCGGGCTTTGAGGGTTTAGACCCAGGGGCCCTGCCATGGCGAACAGCCGCATGCCGGGTCACGTGACAATAAATAAATAAATAAATAAATTAAAATAAAAAAAATAAAAAAATAAAAAAATAAAAAAAAATAAAAACCCTACCAGGACGCTGGGGACGAGGCTAACCAGGACGAAGTAATTACAGAGGCCGGAATGTGCATGGAGGCGAAGGCGCGACGTGCGGAAGAAAGGGATAGACTGAGACCGGGTTACAGAACACTACAACGACTAGGGGGACACACAGCCACGCTGGCAGAGCTGTTGGGGCAAGGCTTCAGGGCTTGGAAGTCCAGAGTAAGCAGGGCAGAGAGCCCAGAGTGCTGGAAAGGGGAAGAGACAGCAGAGCACATTTGGGAAGAATGCAGAGTCTGGAGACAGAGGTGGCCCGGGGGCCAGGAGGCGGTGAGGGAACCCCCAAAGGCGAAAGAAGATGGCAGAGATCCGCTGGTTACATTGTTAGAGTGGGCGGACAAAGAGGCGGAGGTTTTTTAGTCTTATTTCCCTTATTCTCCTATGTACCTAATCTCGCCATAGCCCATAGGGCGGCATGCGAGTAATGATAAATTAAAAAGATAAAAAAAAAAAAAAAAACTAATATCTAGAATCCAAACGTAGTCTCAAGACATGATAGGAGCATAAATCTCTAAGAATTGACCAAGATTATGCACAGTTTTTCACTATTCCGAGGTAAGACATGTATCTTATCCCCAGCTGTTTCAAAAAGTAGCGACAGCAAATGGATGATAGTTTCACCTGGCACTTATCAGGTGGAATGGCATATTGAGACTGCTGCAAACAATTTGTTTACCGACAACTACAAGAGTGTTTCAGATTCTTCTTTGTCACAAGTTTCACAAGCACGCAAGCACACGGACAAATGATCAGTTTCCCTTGAAAATATAAGCATTTACATCAGCAAGGGATTTTTCATGTCTGGACGCCACTACTATGGCTTCATGGCGCAACTTTCGCCGCCGCTGCGTCCAGTAGCATCATTAGCATTTTGGGGCATTCTAGGCGTCCTAGGTTTTGCATGACGCTATTAATTAGGACAGGAGACGGCATCCCTCAGCCAACTATAAATGTAGATTACAGCTCCTGCTACCCTAGCGTTTGCCCGTGATTATGAAGTTCTGTTTGTTGATCTATACCGTTCTATACTACTACCATTACGCTCATGCCGTCATGCCTCCAGCACTGTAGATTCTACAATATGCTGCATTCTCAAGAACCCCATCGTGCTTGTAGCTCCATGCCCGCCCTATCATGTGTCCCTGTATAGCAAGTGTCCTGCCATACCTACGAATTGAGCCTGACCTGCCATATGCCTCACCATCGAGAAGGATCTGCAATACCTGTCAATTGTGCCCGCTATGCCACATAACACAACATTGATAGAGCTGTCATCACCTCTCAATCAACCTGTCAATTTACGAGTAAATCCAATCAGACTGTTGCTGTATATTGTACGGTCAAGAGGGACCTGCCGTATCTGTCAATTGAGCCCGTGCTGCCCTATGCTGCACCGTCGAGCGGGCCCTGTCATACTACCTCTCAATGATCCTGTAAATCAGCCCATCCTGCCATATGCTGCACCGTCAAGGATGCCCTCTCATAACTGCAAATTGAGCCTGTTGTGTCACATGCAGCACCGCCGAGAAAGTTGCCATACCTTTTAATAAGCTCGTCAATCAGCCTGTTATGACATATACTGTACGATCGAGATTGAGGAACCTGCCATACCAGCGCCTGGAGGCCATTCTACCATATATGTCGAGAGAGCTGACATAGTGCCATTTAGCAAGTTCTGACATAGGCTGAGTTGTCAAGAGACAGAGTTTGTAGCTGTCGAGAAGGTGCTGCCCTACCTATTCATCCAGCTCGTCTTGCCCATGCTGCCCATGCTGCTGCTCAATTGATAGGAATGGTAGAACGGATTTATTGACGAGACGAGCTAATCACAGGTACGACACTCTTTTTCTTGACAGAACTGGTTTATTGACAGGTAGGATAGGACACTTTTGGTGGCGGTTCATGCGGCAGGACGGACTGGTGCGATTGCAGCTAGAGGCCGGTGCATATAACATAGCATAGATAGCGACATCAATAAATAATGACTCACAGAAGCCGAGAGAGCCTGTATCAGAACTTTCCGTGTTCTGTGCTAGGCATCATGAAGGCATCCCAGGCGTCTTGGAGAGCACCAGAGACAATAGGTGTCCTGGAGCATGAGGTAGTGCTGGAGAAGGCACTGGGGAAGCTGCACCACGATGGAAGAGGGTCAGTAAGCTAGGTGAGGACGTGCCCTTTGGTGGCGCCGCGGGCATCATGGGCGCCGGCGTCATGGGCTCCGGGTGCCCGTGGCGTAAAGTGCATCCGTTGCTGATGTAAGAAAGCTTCGCTGTGGCAATGGGAAAAAGTCGATAGAAAGTTTCGAGGATGAATGATGCAAATCCAGTCCTATATACGGTGCCAGAAAGCGGAATCCGTGCTGCAAGCATCGAAACGAGGAGGCTATGCCGCTATGGTGCTGCGTGAATCGTTGTGGATGAAGTAAGACATGCGAAGGATAATCGAGGTATGCAGGCAATGACATGGCAGTAGTAGAATGGAGGATAAGGGATACGTGGGCAGAGGGATGAACGAAGGGGCATCCACCTTTTCTCACCGGGAAACCGTTTAAAAGGCCTTTGACCATAACTCTACAATGCGAATGCAAATGACTCTTAAATAGGCTCAAATTGGAGTTGTGGCATGGGCGAATATAGTAAATCTATTATCGCACTTAGCATATTGGAGGTATGAATGGTGATCCATTCGGGTATATACCAAATTAGGTAGTGGAGGCCCTACATGTGAACAGGCTCACCGAGGTCTTGAAGACATGAATATAATTCTCTGGTGTGCTTTTTGGAGGTATGGAAAGCCTTACGATGATTGAATTAATATTACTAGAGTAGCAAGTCAATGTTTGAGAGGACATTTTCGCTTACAAGGAGATATTTGATATTGGGATAGAATTCAGGAATAGAGATATAAAGTAACTATAGAAATGTGTAGAATGTAAGAATACATTGGGGGAATATATATTGAGCAGATTGTGACATTGTACTCATACTAAGGTACTCATATATGAAGATGTACATTGATCTATATACGACATATAAAGCTAGATTTATATAGGAAATACGGCTGTATATAGAGCCTTATAACCTTGTACAAACATAAAAATATACAACTCAGAGATCCTTTTTTAAGTTCATTCCTCATGTCTCTGCAAGCTTTAAGACTATATTTAGTTGTACTCTCTATTATCTAACCTTATATATCAAATATTGATAAATATATATCTTTATATATTGGTGTTTTTTTTTTTTTTTTTTTTTTTTTAATCACATAACCCCGCTTGTAGCACTTGGCCATGGCAGGGTCCCTGGGCAAGCCCTCATAGCCCGGAGACAGGCTAAATTATATATTGGTGTCTCAATGTGATTATAATGCACATGCTGCTCAATATATATTCATGTCTTCAAGACCTTAATTTTAGTCTATTTAAGAGTGATTTGAGCCCACAGGAGGCTTGTAAGTGTCCAATATTCCTGCGAGACACATTAGATGAGGATATCTCTAATATCCGCAGGTTGGTGTCTTACCCTTTTGAAATGTTCTTTCAGAATTGTACATAGCATAGCAACTATGCTCAATATCACTAGACCTCACCACAATGCACTTATTACAAAGTACTGTATATCCCTGCCATAGGCTTGTAACTTGTATGCGGGGTTATGTGAACCAAAAAAAAAAAAAGTACTGTATATTTCAACCCTTTGTTGATCCTAATTGCCAGATATGAAGATCTGACTTGATAGAAGCGATATAGGATCTGTCTGGACCTACAGTTCAATTTTGAGCCCATTTGCATTCAAATTGGTCGAGTTATGGTAAAAAGACCTCTGAGCGGTTTCGCAGTGATGAGTGGTTTCCCGGTAAAACACGTTATGTGCTTCCACCCGGTTGTTGTAGAAACTGACCAGAACTTGAAACCGATTGCCTAAGTTGCAAATGCACTCACTATCTCTTACTTTTCGGCAGTTGGACTGTGCACTATAGTTGACATTCAGTCGTACCCCGGCCTCGACATTCCAATTAATCACGATTGGAGTACTCGCTTGATAGATTAAGAGACCTGTAGCTTATTGAGGTAGTCTGGCACCCAGCCCACTTACTTCTTTATAACCTGTAGCCTTTATATTAATCTTTTGCAGTTGGGTTTCTAGAACGTTTGAAGCTAAGCCGAGGCCTCCGTTCATTGGTTGAGTTCCATATTAGGAACTACCTAAAACTATGACTCTTCATAGGCCCACTGCATGATTGGTACCTGCCGATCAGTAGATAGATTATTGTGCCCCAGCATACCGCAGTTGTCAAAAGACGCCTTGCGGGGCCGGACATGCATGCCATGCTGTAAGCACCGTAGCCATCCGCCCGCCTGCCTAACAGGGCGTGCTTGACCTTTGCGTGCTACAGGGTGCCAGAGGCTGTGTCAATGGCTTGGTAGCTTGACACTAACCCCCGGATAGTCTCGCGATACCCCCAGACTGGAACTTAGATAGCTCTTACGTTTGCAAGTGACTTGAGCCATGCTCGTGTAACACAAGTAATGGCCGTTTCTGGTGGTCCCTTATGTGAAACCATATGTAGATCTTTGATATGGGCACTTGCGATTGGTAACCTTCAACCAGTACTGACGCTAGCCTTGGTATTCCCACTCAAGGGCAGTGTTTCGCAGGATTATGCTGCAGCAAGGGTCAGGCTTAATACTCAGGATTTCATTGCTTGAGTTCGGATTCGCTTCGTGTAGCATCACCACAATTGCAAGGTCTAGGCCAGGGGACGAGGAAAAGGCTAGGGAGTACCTGGCTGCGGGTCACATTCTGATCGTGTCAGCGGTTTCCGTAGAGAGGCCCTGCTGTACTAGCTGTACATGTCGTGTATGACACCTTCGGTATGTTATTTCCAACCATGTAGAGTACTTTGTAGTACTTGGGCCCGCACTCGATTTATAGCTAATGAGACGCAACAATTGGTATCATAATCAGACTACATTGACTCCTTTCAGCTTCACACATCAGTCGACTGCACGAACGTACATATATCGAAGATCACACTCAGCTTTTCTGATGCAGTAAGCATGGGCTCCCCACACACTCATCTCCATATTGCTCTGCATGTTGTTTTGTGCTTGGTGTTGCATGCAGCTGTTTCCTGTTTACCACTACGCAGCAAAAATGATAGCAAACATGATCGGCAAGAGCTATCTACAGCCCTTATTAGTTGGACATGAGTGATTGAGGGTGCTTCTTGCATAGTGTATGAGCAACGTTCTTGCGCTAAAGTTAGTCTGCGTTTTCAGCCGGGCAGATTAAAAATTGGACCGAGGCTCAAGTGCACTTTGCATTGCCAAGACACAGAGCCGCTCAGCCGCACTGCTGTGATTTGCAAATGTCAGTAAACATATTTTAGACACTAGTAGGTTCGCTGCTGACGAGTTAAGCCCAATGCCATGCATATCCGTACTTGAATATCAGCGCCATTTTGCTTGTGGATGGTTACCAGATACTCCATGTTTGCCAGCTTTGCTTTGTCAGTGATATACAGTGATAAAATGATGGTGGAGAATGGATGGCTTGTTGGTGTTATAATCAGTGGACATTGCCTTATACGTGTGTCACGTTAGTCGGGCTGTACGAATACTCTTATACATCCATGTCAAGTACCAGGTAGCACAAAGAGACAATGTGGGCTGGCAGGATAAGGCTTTGCGCGGCCTGGGTCGAAGTGATCATGAAGTCTCTTCAGAACGTCTGGGCCGGCCAGTGAACTGTGCAGCCGCTCGTATACTATACTTTATCCTTGATCCTTATCCTTGCCTCTATTTTTGATCCTTTGATCCTTTTATCCTTGTTCCTTTGTTCGCATATACCTCGCCATAGCACACAGGGCGGCACGCGAGTAATGATAGAAAAAAATTTGTTGCCATACAGGTGGCTATAATGAACCTCCTTTTAGTGAAAACCTGGCTATAGTGAAGGGATTGGCGAGCTTCTTTGTCTACACAGGTAAAGAAAGTGCCCTCGCTATAGTGAAAACTGGTTATATAGTGAAGAAAATCGGTCAGATTCTTGGCCTTCATTATAGCCAGGTTCACCTGTATTTCATTATTCTCAGCACTAGAGTAGCATCTAGAACAGCCTCTAGAGTAGCCTTTAGAACATGGCAGACCACTGGCATCCCACATTTATACCCTGTCCTCTTCCACTCTTTTTCCTCCCCAACTGATCACCGCGGGCACCCAGAAGGAAGATGAGGAAGATGGCGCCAGCACACTCCCCCTCTCTGCCATCATCAACATCACCCGTCTCCTCAGCGAGAACTCCCCCCTCGCACCCGCGTCAAGGTTCAACAGTATGATCCGCCGTGCGCGACAGCGTCACCGTTGCTCGCGGAAGACTGCGGCTGCCTCACCATCGCAGAATAAGGCGAGAAACACCCAAAAGACAAAAGAGTCTTTCACAGTCTCGTTCGTAACTAGCGTGATGCTTGCGTTCGGGCAGCATTGGGTTTAGGGACGGTTCCCTAGAGACTTGCTCAGCCACGTAAAATTGTTACCATACTGGATCGGGCGAGCAAACCTTCGAGTGCCCGTGGTCAGAACCAGACTAGAGTGCCCACAGAGGGCTCTGGGTGGGGCCTATCCACGGGATGACGATGTGGCTCTTCAGCACATCAAGTCCTTGTGATGTCCCACCTCTTCACGAACAAGTAGATACGGCACCTGCGCCCAGCGAATGCGTGAACTCGTTGATTACACCACTCGCGACCCTGACTTATGCCTCCATTATTCTATTCAACACAGGAACGAATAAGCCAGGAAACGAGAAGGACAGAGGAAAGTATCGTACAATCGTGATGTAGACCCGTAAACGATGGACATATCATATTCCCAAGTTAAGCAAGGATGGACGCTGAAAATACGCCGGGACGCCGAAAATTATAGTATTACCGTATGCAATCTCCAGCCCTGCTATTCAACCACACGACAACAAAGGCGACGACGACACATACGTCCTTTAGCAATACGGCGCGGCCGTGTGCTAGGCAGACAGGTGTGGGACCCCTTCCTGGTAGCTTTGCTTTTCCCCTCTTGCGACTCGCTGTACTCTACTGCATGGGGTCAGGAAGGGGCATGGGCATCGCCTCCACACAGCACTACTAGTTAATAAAACACTTTTAGGCCGCAGTCGCAGTCTGTTGTTGCTGACGACCGGTAAGCTCCAGAAAACGCAACCTGTCCTGAGTTACCCAGTTATTCTCCATTTTTCTGTTATCATTGATTTTGCCTTTTATTCTATTCTTTTTAAATCTAAAAAATAACCATTATCCCGGCATACAGATCCTTCATTTCGCGATAACCTTGAGGCTTCGCGTGTTCAAACCGTGACGATCTTTTATTGTGCGGCTAAGCCTCAGAACAGAAGCAGAAGGCGGTCTGGTACTGAAGCACTAGCTGTGATACCTAAGTGTGATACAAGTCTCGAGTTACGAGACACTGAAGGTCGTTAGCATACTCTATATCAGTTGTGTTGAAGCTCCAGTAGGTTCGTCCCCGCTCTTCGTCTCTTCTCCTCTTTCCTTAATACATCTGTGGTACATCTTGATCTCGCTGCGATCACTCAGTCAGTTTTCCTTCTATCCACTCTGCTATATTTGATCACTCTCGCCTTCGCTTCTGCCCGTGTTCATACATCATCTTCTTATTCCTTACTCAGTTTTTGTCAGTTTTCCGGTGTTTGGTCCCCTTTTCTTCATACTCCGCCTGATTGTCGATAATTGGTTTCATATCCGGCCAGGCCGTAGCGAGTAGGTCCTCTTCATTATTCTTGCATATTTGTTCTCCCATCTTCTATTTGCACAATCAGCTACAACAGTGGGTACTGTTGCCTGTCTGCCCTCCATTATCCTTAAACGTAGCTTGTTGCCATCATCTGTTTGGTGCCATAGCAGCTGCACCCTGTTCCGTAGGTGTTCCGCAGCATGTACTGTGTTGTTCATTACCAATGGCTCTGTAGAAGAGATGCGGGGGGATGAAATTATCGTTCTTAAGATTGTGATTTGCATCTGCGAGCATCATTTTCCCCCCTTTTACTCTTGCTATTTACATTCTGTTGTGGGTGACCTGCTAACACAAGCGGAGACTGAACAGACAGGCCTCGTTGCTTTCGTTCTCGGAAGATACGTGCACTTTACTATCATTGCTAGCACGAACAAGCACAACTATCCCGACGTCTACGCAGTCTTGAGCCTGAGGTCTACGTTATATAAAACTGTACTTGCTACGGAAACGCAATTTAGCAGCATAATACAATCTGCGCCAATTGTAGGCCCTCTTCCCGGACGCCAGAGGCACTCGCTGGTGAATTGAATCGAACCAAGCTTTGATTCTGGGGGTGACAGAGGAACCGATAGTTCGAGCGTTTAACCAAATACGAGGGAGACCTTGCAGCCGGAAGTCCGTTCTTTAGCTGAAAGGTCCATTCTTGATTGGAGAGGCTCGCTTGCCATAGCAGTAGTTGATAGAGTTGGTAAGTTCTGATTCTGCCATCTCCTTTCTCTTCTCATTCCCGACTCCCGAGCTGCGCCCCAGCGGCAACATTGGTCTCATCCATTGCACGCCCACACCCCCAGCACCCCTCCATCCCCATTCCCAATCGCATCCCCAACCCCAGCCGGGTTCACACCCGCACCAGGGCGGCAGCACCACCCACAACACAGCCCTAGCTCACCCACCTTACTAACATGCCTGTCTTGGTGGGCCTGCTTTTGATTTACAATATTTCCTTTTACTTTTTTTTTTCCCTTTTTCTTTTTTCTTTTTCCCCCCTTCACCCTCCTTTCTTTTTGCCGGTCGGTCGGGCTTCTCAAGCTGACAGGCAGGTTAGCTCGTCGCATTGTGCAACCCGAGGGGTTCGAAAAAAAGGCCTAAAATCGAAAAGAAATAAGGGCATTACCTGTTGCGCTAGCATCCCAGTGCGCAACGCAGCCTATAAGTATGTGACTCACCCCGCCCCATCCAACCTTTGCTCTTCTCATCTCATACACTTTCTTTCGCCTACACCTATCTAACATATATTTCGTGAAGTGTTTGCCCAAGATGGCCTTTTAAACCTTCCTTCGCTTCCTGCGAACCACCCCTCTGAAGAAAACCTTCCCCACAGATTTTCTCAAGACAAATTTGTCACCGAACCAGATCACTCTGGCTCAATTCCCCACACCCACATTAACCCCCAAAATACCGGCACAATTCTTTCCTCAAACGCTCCGCGTTTTGAACAACCACCATGGCCCCCCAAGTAGGACCTGTACGGCATTTGCCCAACGATCTACCGCCATTACCACCCACTCCAACACAGCCTCCTCTTCCTTTCGAACCATCAAGCCAACCCCAGATCAGCTTCGAGGATCCTCCGCTTTTTCCTCCGCCAGCTCGACCTGTGCCTCCGCCAGCTCTTTCACTCCCTAATCAGCTAGCCCACTCGCTTCCTGCGGCTTCAACAGTTGACGCAATAATCCAAAGTCTCGGGCACAGTACAACCTCATCTCAATTCACGTTCCGGCCTCTACCACAATCGACACAGACGCAGCAGCCACAGCAACAGTATTCAGCTCGGGCTCTTTCGCAATCGCTCCAACAGCAACAGTATCTGAAGCATTACTATCGAAGCCGAGTCTTAGGAAAGCACTACCAAGCACAACAACCAAACCTTAGTCCTTTGTTTCCTGGTACGGCTCCTGAGCCTCATTTTGACACTGGAAGAGGCTTACTAAATTTGTATTTAGAAACCATGAAGGAAGAAGAACTTGCCGATTGGCTCCAGGTCACAGGAGGAGGGGACGGTTCGGAATTCTCATCCCCGAACTTCGCCCACATCCATGATCCCTCCGTTAACTTGAACACCGTCTCCCCACAGGATATATTTTCATATCCTGTATCGACTCCAATGAGTGCATCGCTTATCTCGCCTTACCTAGACGATGACACAAGCTACGAAACCTCACCTCTTTTTACGAATGATGACTCGGCTGCTAGTGACAACCACTGGCCGTCTCTCTTCCCAGATGAGTCGCCGTATGAGCCTAACATGGATGCTGAAATTGAGGCTATAATAAACACTGCTTCGGATGAGCAGCCGAAACCAGAGCCATCAATCTCTCCATCTGGCTCCCCTCACAACAGGACTAGCGGATCTGTGCGCAAGGCTTCCCTCACCGGTGCTGGTATAAGAAAACGAACTGTTCCACTCCCTCCAATTGTTGTGGAGGATCCGAATGACCATGTTGCTGTCAAGCGAGCACGTAATACTCTCGCTGCACGAAAGTCAAGAGAAAAGAAGGTCAGGAAGATGGAGGAGATGGAGATACAAATTGAAGAGTTGAAAGCTCAGGTAGAGCACTGGAAACGCCTCTACATGCTCAAGACAGGCCGGATTTCAACATAAATTTTGTTTCCAGCTTCATAGAGTTTCCTCTTTCTTTGTCTCATGTTTTAACTTTCGCTTTCCCCGTCCTTTTTTTTACGTTTTTACGAACTGAAAATGGCTGGTAATACGGGGTGGAAAAGTTTCTTTATTCTGGCGGCTGATAATTACAAAGGTGCCAAGTCTAATCACTTTTGATCTGTGCAGTTTTCATGTGAAATCTTTTTTATTCGAGCGCCTGTGGTGGAATACCCTTTGCAGGTTGGATTTTTTCGTCATTCTGTATGCTACTTGTGTTTTGCACTTTTGGATGTCGAGTACTTTCAGCGTTGCTTTCTCTTTTCACAGCTCTAAGGCGGTTTTGGTTACCATATTTGTACATCTGTAGTTTCTTTTTAAAAAAGCATAACGTAAAAGACAATCGGAGGAATCACAAATGGTTTCTTTGATTTCACAATCCATTGCCCCTCTAAATTTGAGCTGAACGCATATTGTGATTGCACACCTATGTTATAACAAAACGACAAACTTTGCCGTCGCGGGGGTATCTGCCCCTCAAAAGACCAGCACAAAATTTGTCGTGAACCCCACTTGAATCCTGAAATAAAACTTTCTTTTTCCGGCAAAAACATCACAAATCTGGCACTGGGCTTATTTTTCCCCTCTTTGGCTTGCTCCCCCATGCCCCGCCCTTAGGCCTTACCCCTCTTCCCCACTTTCCCCATACTTAGATATCCCACAAGTCCTAGGGTAGAGCTCACACCCTTGAGTCATGTTACATAGGGAACATAGAAACACAAAGTAAACCGGAAAGCATTTTTTTCTCAAATAGATGAAAATGGTGTGATGACAAAACGTAAATGAGAAGTAAGTCATTAGACTGGTAATTTAGGTGATGCAGCAACATACTGTATTATTGGACGGAGCCTCGTATTGGTGTTGGCGTCAAGTTACCTTGTGTTGCTGTGACTCATTCATTGGCTATGAATACACTGTACCAGTTGAGCACTTATGTATGTAGCAACAGCCTGGGAGAGACGGGGCTTCGCCAAGACTCTTGACTAATTCGCGCCCGGACACGAGAACATGGGTCTCGTTCTGCTTGCGAATCGGGGATCCAGGATACAGTAGCTTGTGATCTGGAGCGGGGTTGCACGTGCACAAGCCCCACAGTCGCGGTTGCGCTGGGCGGACGGCCGGTCGGCGCGCAACTTGACACCGCAGACATATGATCCTCCGACCGAGCTTAAGTAAGCACCGCCACTCGTACCAGCACGTGACGCCTGCAAGCGCGCCCCGCCCCCCCACACCCCCCGTGCCTGCATATGTCACTGCGACCCGCTTACCTCGGGATAACCGGGGGCAACGCCAGTCAGAGCCCACATACACAGCAGCCGCGCATTGAGTCCGCGAACGTCACATTGCAACAACAACAACAACCCCCATACGCACAGAACTATCATCAACAGAAGCTGTAGTCCAGTTCCAGCAGCCGACCCGCAGAATCGACCCAGAAACAGCGTCAGTAGCGCTCGACCGGGACCAACGTCGGTAACGCGGCAGCGATGGCGGCACAATCGAAGCTCGTCCACTCTATCGCATCCGAGCGCTCCCTGCGGAGCTTGCTCTCGAAGGCGACAAGCCTGTACCTGAAGCACCGCACGGCGATTTCAAGAGGAGTATACTTGACGTTGTTGCTGACCCTCATCAACCGTGTGCGCAACGCAATCTCGGAACAGAAGTCGGCGCGGACGGAGCAAGAGGCTCGGTCAGAGGCTCTTGCGTCATCGCTGGCTTCCACCGGTGGAGGACAGGATGGCGGCAACAGCTTTTCGACCCAAAAGCGCAAGAAGCCCAAGGTGGAGCTGAATGCGGAGTTTTTTAGGAGCTTGTGGAGGCTCTTGGGGATAGTAATCCCCGGGGCGAGAAGCAAAGAGGCTAGGTTGCTGGTGACGCACACAGTATTTTTGGTGGTGAGAACGCTGATAAGTTTGTATGTTGCGGAGTTGGATGGGCGGTTGGTGAGTGCGTTGGTAAGGGGAAAAGGGAGGGAGTTCTTGTGGGGGGTCGTGTGGTGGATGGTGGTGGCCGTGCCGGCGACGTTTACGAATTCAATGGTGAGTGTTGAAGATTTCTGCTGGCATGGGATTTGGGTGATGGTGGTCCTAATAGTTGGTTTAATGAGGATATATAGCTGTCATACCATCAATGCAAATTGGCATTGCAGTACCGGACAAGATTGACACAGCATATACAAGACCAATATCTCTCGGACTTGACGTTCTACTCGTTGGGAAACTTGGACGATCGGATAAAGAAGTACACTACTCCAGCATTCTACTCTGCTATATATATATATCAAAGAATTGGTTACTAACGAGTTTCCATAATCAAATGCAGCGCTGACCAACTCATCACCGTCGATGTCGCCAAATTCTCAAACTCGCTTGCGGAACTTTACTCCAACCTGGCTAAACCCCTCCTCGACATGATCATCTATAACATCCAGTTATCGCGGAACGTCGGAGGAGAAGGTCTTTTCGCCATGTCCCTTCTCGTGCAAATCTCTGCAAACATTATGCGTGCACTTACGCCCCCGTTTGGGAAATACGTTGCGGAAGAGGCACGTCTGGAGGGCGAGTTCCGGTTCCAGCATAGTAGGCTGATAGACTATGCAGAGGAAGTGGCGTTGTTCTCGGGGCATGAGAATGAGAAGATTGGGGTGGATAAGAGCTACTTTACGCTGATTAAGCATGTGAATTATATCCTGAGGAAGAGGCTATATCATGGCATGGTGGAGGACTTTGTAATCAAGTATTTCTGGGGGGCATTGGGGTTGGTATTGTGTAGCTTGCCAGTGTTCTTTGGCGTGCCTGGGAAGGGAGGACAGCGGGCGAGCTTGGGTGATAGGACGGAAAGTGAGTTTACTATTCATCTTATAGGTGTGGTTGTTATGGCTTCGGATGCACTGACAGCTTGTACAGGCTTTGTGACAAATAGGCGGCTACTGCTGTCCTCTTCTGATGCATTCGGCAGGTTGATGTTCTCATATAAGGAGATTACAGAGCTTGCAGGGTACACGTCTCGCGTGTCTACGCTACTCACGGTGATGAATGATATCCGGAACGGCCACTTTGAGAAGAATCTTGTATCATCTGCGACTGCAGACGCAAAGGCCGCTGCTGTCGCGGCAGAAGGGCCCACAGCAACAAGCAGCAAGGCAAAGGCAGTACATCATCCGACTCTGTTGAGGTCCCGCGGGACAATCCTGCCATCGCCATACATCGAGTTCAAGGACGTGCCGATTGTGTCCCCGAATGGGGACGTCTTGGTGCCAGCGCTGACCTTCACCGTCAAGCCGGGGATGCATCTTTTAATCATTGGCCCAAATGGATGCGGGAAGTCCTCGCTGTTTAGAATTCTTGGGGGCCTATGGCCCGTGTATGGTGGCGTCGTGAAGAAGCCACCAAGCGAAGACATTTTCTATATCCCGCAGAGGCCGTACTTATCTAGAGGCACGCTGAGACAGCAGGTGATATATCCCGATTCGCATGCAGATATGATTGCGAAGGGGTTCACTGACGACGACCTTTTGATCTTGCTGGAGACGGTGGAGATTGCGGGAGTGGTTGCAGCACAGGGCGGGTGGGATGCTGAGCGCGATTGGATAGATGCGCTGTCGACAGGGATTCAGCAGAGGGTAGCAATGGCGCGGCTTTTTTATCATTCGCCGAGGTTTGCGATTCTGGACGAGTGTACAAGTAGCCAGGATCTGGCGACGGAGAGAATCATGTATGAGGAGGCAAAGAGGAGGGGAACGACGTTGATTACGGTGAGCCATAGGAGGTCTCTGTGGAGGTATCATGGGTGGGTTTTGGAATTTGATGGCGCAGGGGGGTTCGTGTTTGGGAGGTTGGATGCAGGGAGGAGGGAGAGGTTGGAGGAAGAGAGGGAGGAGATTGAGGTTGCGTTGAGGGGAAGGGATGAAGTGGAGAGACGGGTGAGAGAGTTGGAGGGGGTTGTGGAGGGGAACAAGGTGGAGGAGGATATACAGGGGTAGAAGGAGTTAGGGCGATGACGGAAGAGGGATGGGGAATGGGGGCATGGGGTACGGTTGACCGATCGTTGTAAGTTGTGGGTATTGAGAGATCTAGGATAGAACGAATGGGAGGCACGATGGTTGTAAAAATTGCTCGCCATTGTTCTATTGCGAAGGTCTAATATTTTACGTGAGAGTCTGGTATGATCTTACATACAGACCTTGGAAACTTAGACTAGATATTAAGTGTGGAAGGAATCATTATCAATCGCTACATTGTTCCCTATGAGATATAGAACGGCGGATTTGACAAGGAAAAACGGCCTTTTCTTCCCTCCCTCCGATTGTCCTATCAATACGGCTTTTGTGTCCCTGGGTAAAAGCGCCGATTGCGATTTCTCAGAATTTCAATTGATTTTCATGAGGCAATACAAAAACGTTGCTTTAATGTAATTATTCCTAGAGTACAATTACTATAAGAACGATATGGAAAAAAAAAAAAAAAGAGCAATCTCTGAAAGATAGCGTAACATCAAGAAAAATTGCAGTACAATAGACCTGAAGGGGATCTTGTTATCTGTCTTGTTTCTTTATTTTATCAACCTCCGAACAAACATTTTTGTTTTCCGAGACGCACTGGGTAATTAGTCGTGAGTTGGCACTATGTCTAGAGCATGTGGGCCTGGACTGGGAGTGTGCTCTACGGCTATATGTTCCAACCATAGCTTTCAGCGGGTGTCAAGTTTGCACCGGAATTGATGTTTTTCTCTTTTCGATTGCAGGGATTCGGCTTATCAATGAAGCTCTTCCGCGGATGTGGTTGGCAATCGGGAATTCCATTATAGAGACTGGGATATGCATATTTCCCCCATCCTTCACCTTCTTCCTGATATAGTGATTCATCTGATGATTTCCTTCGATTCGATAAATTGATTTAGATTATTTCATAAGTTTGCTTTATTATCACTTGTCGTTTAATCCGCTTAAGTGTATGATACACTAGTACCCTGGGGTAAAGCGCTGTGGGAGGAAAAAGTGGTCTAGTGGGAAGAACAAGAGCAAGCAGCTGAGATGATCGTTGTCTATTGAATTCACTTCCTTCGACCGATGATGATCTTCCTTCACAGGCCCTCCTCGGTCCTCTCAAGAGATACCCTCCACCTTCCAGTATCCCTTCCCCTTTCAGTAGTCACATCCCCCCGTAGCATCTTGGAATGCTAAGGTTCCCCACAGTTCCAAGATGGGCTTGCGACAGCACCCCGGCATAGCTCGCCAGCTCTGGACACCAGGCAACAAACTAACAGCTTTAGGTTCAAGGCCTTAAACACGGCAAAGGACATATGTACCTTCGTCTCAAACCCCCACTCATTTACAGAATTCCCACTAAGATGACTAACACAATACGGGGAGTGTGTCATTGCCTTGGCATAATGCTTCGATTGGTACGAGTAGACTAGACGTCTCACTTCAGCTAAATGCTCCCGCACGCCAATAGCACTCAGGACGAGTGCAAATTACCGTGAGCAAGCGGTAAGGGCACGATATGAGGTGACACGAGCAGTAGGCTGCTATCATGATCCGGACTTGAGTTTTGTAAGCAACAGCAGAAGAAGTGCAGGGATGCCTCAGGCGGCGCTGCTGCCTACAGTGGGGGTGTATTATTGGCAGCGGCATGAGGGGGGCTTACTCTATACCTGGACACATGCATGAGGGAAGTGACAAGTGCATGAGGAGTGGGGAACTGGCCCAGGTCATCCTTGGCTTGGGTGTGCCAGGGACTAGTCCGGTCGGGGGGGGCGCCAACCAGACTAGCCGGGGACATTAAAAGTGGCGGAGAATCAGAATAAGGGTGCCGTGGACGATAAGCGTGACAGGCCGCCCACGGCCACACGTGTCTGTAATGGATACTTTCATGCAAAGGTTTATAGAGTCTCAGTAACGTATATGATGTAATCTAAAATCTCCATGCGCACCTCCACATTATGAGTATTGCTCCCACAAATTCTCAAAGCACGTATGTTAGCAAGCGGGTAAAACTGGGAGAGGGGCATTACATGTCCTTCCTATACTTTTTTGAAATCCATTCACAACACAGAACTACAGAAGGATATACTAATCATAGGTATTATTGATTGAGGCATCCAGAGCTTAATAGTGTCCAACCTACCAACGTTAATAAGGAATGCATTAAACACTACAACCACTTAGTCTGGGCCACCCCATCTTCACTCAGGATTTTACATTCACTCCACTCAACTCCCACTGTCATATAAGCAGATTAGGATCTAGGTACAACTATGGACCGCCGGGCATTTTGTTTTATAATTTTTGTTTCAGACATGATACTTATATATAACTATAGAAGCTAGCCCAAGGAAGTGGCGACAGGAACTCGGCCAATGATCTCATAGAGCTCATCTAAAATCAAGTGTAACAGGAGAGCGTTAACATTAAGGAATTCTCCAACTGCTACGAATTGTAAATTGTTAGTATAACATGACTAAAGATGTACAGGTTCCTGGATTCACTGGTAAAACATACTAGTTACAATTCCGGGAGGCGTCTTCTAGAGTACAATATTGCCTAGCGATCATAATACGAACCTCAATAGAGTTCCTAGGCTGGCCATCATTAAACAACAGGATAGTTTCACCTCTCAAAACTGATTTAACCAATTTGCAGATCATACCAAAATCTATTTGGAAGTTCTTCCCAGTGAATCAAGTTCTTGTTTCTTGAGACCTTGGTCCATATATCCCAAGTATGATCGTACATCAATGATAATATTCCTGAGATGACTTGATTGCCTTTCAAAGATGATTTTCTGTCTTTGATTCTATCCGGAGGCATATTTATCCCCGTACTCTTTTGGTCCAGGAAGGATAACCCAGTTACCCCTTCATTTGACTCTCAGACCCTTGAGACAAATGATATAATCATTGACTGCCTCAGATTCTCTAATCTCAAGTTAGTTTGATTTGCCTGCACGCGTATCATACTCGCTAGAGTACCTCCTGATGCAATGCATGAAACATGACTCACGAGCAACATTCGACGTCAGTCAGGATAAGTGCAAGGATGTTGGTTGCGTAAGTGATGCTACAGCAGATGTTTTTGGTGTAGAGGTTTTTTTTGGCTAACCTGGTTGTCGTTCATTATTCAGGCCTTCTGGATAACGTTTGCAGTCGCTTCCAAATTCTCACGTGAGCCATAATGCACCAGACGTCAGGATCATCAGGCAGGTGGCGAGGGCATTTTGTTTGGTTTCCAGCCATGCTTGCAACGTTTAGGGTTCGATAAGATATGGTGGATAAGATAAGATGTTGGAAGGCCTGCCAAAACGCTATTATTTCGGCCTTCGCGGCCGTAAAGTGGCCTTGAAAATGGTCCGATTATTCGGACCATGGTGCCGCCAAAGACTTTCTCCTGTAGGAGTTAATTGGAAACATTCTAGGCAACACACCTTGCACACCAGGGAAGGAGATTTCAACGGAAGCTGACAAGAGAGCGTGAGGTTGCAGATGAGGATCTTTGCTTGGTGCAACGGTTTCAAGGAGATATGAACTCCTCATTTTTACTTATAAGGCCAGCAGGGTATCATTGTTTATTGTGGCACAATTTCAATCTTGCCTCCAAATTGTCAAGATGCACCTTTCTGCTTGCTGCGAGGGGGATGGCATCATGGAAGGCTCTTTCAAAAAAGTCATCCCAGTTTGATCCAATGCAGGTACGGGTGCCAGGACTTGTTGCAGCGCCCTTCGGATCACCATGGTACATTCAAGGTAGCATCAATTCAGGGGAATTCTTCTCTAAGCGCAAGTACAAGACTAAGCGCAAGTCATCCTTGGAGAAGCTGGCGGGAAGACTAAATACTCAAGAGGAGTGGAAGAGGTTAGAGATGGGAATTGAGTCAGCACCTGCAGCTGCAACACTCAATTTGAGCACACCCGTAAGGCCTGTAACAAAGAATCGAGATGTCCGAAATCATCACAATTCATGGAGGCTATTGGAAACAACATTCTGGGTACAAGAACAAACAACATCAAGGTTATAAACACTCCAGAGATTACACAGGATGAACCAAAACAGAAAACATGATTCAAATATACAAGTAACAAAGTTGTTGGATATTGGCTTTTTGGGAGGGCTGGTCTATTGTTTGGGATTGTACTGGGAGGATTGACTAGGTTAACCGAGTCTGAGAGTGTGTTATATTCTCTGTCTTCCTATACATACATTGACATACCCCAAGATACTGAATTGAGATCTATTATAGACTTTCTATCACTGAATGGAAGCCAGTAACTGGTGCCCTCCCCCAATGACACAGGTGGATTGGGAAGAGACCTTTGCTAAGTACAAGGGCTCACCAGAATACCGCATTTTGAACCCCCATATGACACTAGAGGAGTTCAAGTTCATCTACTGCATGGAGTGGGCTCACCGCCTCTGGAGCTGCGTTGTTGGCTTGTCCTTTATTATCCCAACAGCTTACTTGATAGTCCGTGGCCATGTGTCCCAACCCATGTCACTCAAGCTTTGCGGGATCTCAGCACTTATTGGGTCCCAAGGGTTCATACAACACACTTGTGTGCGGCATTCACTGTGTATTTGAAAATGCTCTACCATGGGCTTGCGATTCTCCGCCAGCACAGGCTGCTGTCAAGTCCCTCCCAAGGAATAGCTGAGCTCAATTTGCTCTCTAACCACCAGCTGCGCTTTCTCCACCGATCTGTCCTTGGGCTTGCCGTCCTGGCTTTCATAACGGCTATGTCTGGACGTCTTGTTGCGGGCCTTGATGCAGGGTTGATCTACAATGGGTCCCCGCTTATGGATACTGGCTTCAAGCCTCCGAATAGCAAACTTTTCAACCCCTTCTATGCACTTGACAAAAGAAGGCTACTCTGGCCTTTGGTGGACAAACATGCTAGAGAACCCAAGTACAGTACAGTTCCAGTTCCAGCACCGGTGCCTCGCCATGACAACCTTCTCTGCTATCATTGTATTCTGGCTCTTTGCTTGCTTCGGCCACATGAGTGGTAGAATCAAACCATGGAGTCTTCTTGACAAGAGGATGCACTCTGGCATCAACGACATACTACATCTTGCTTTACTCCAGGTCACACTTGGGATCTCAACCCTCATTTATATGGTACCCTACCCCAGTTGCAGCAGCTCACTAAGCTGGAAGTCTGGCACTGTTGACGGGCATCTTTGTACTAGCAAGCCGAATCTCGCCCGCCTCCAACAGGGTAGCGGGGTTGGTAAGGAATAGGATAGCTGAGGAGACTGGGACTGCGGGATGGGTGGGACCATCAATGCAACGCCCCCAGCGAGTGCATTGTGCAGCCATGGCAAGGGCTCCGGCTGCGGCATCAACAGCTGTGAAGAAGGCAGCGAAGTCGATGTCAAAACAGAGCCCAAAAATTCACTGGGCAGGTGAAAAGGCGAAGGCCTAGCCCCAGCCTCATTTAAGGGAGCTCAAGATTGTCCAAGGCTTTATTACTGGTTCCGAAATGCATGGCAGCATCGGAGCTATCCTTTACACACATTATCTAAAGCCATGGATGATAAGCAAGCTAAGATTCTAGCGTACGCTCTTACGCATGAGGACATAGGCATATGCCCAAATTCCAACTGGAGCGTGAGCAACTTCTGAGCTCGCATGTTTATATCAACAATAATCATTCACTTATACAGTACATTGATATTGTCTTACGTCTTGTAAACCATGGATTGAGTGTTCATGCTTGTTTCCTTGTTTCTGTCAGGACCCGGCGCCTGCGTCGCCGCTCTCAGGGTAATGCAACAGCCGGTTACCGATCGTTCTCGATCAAAATTCTGTATTCGCCGCCACCGCTTATCGCCGCCTTGCCTTTGTTTCTTGGTCAATGGGCCCATCATGTATATAGAGACCCTATCTGGCCGTCTTGTAAATAGTTCTTTCTTTTCTTGTCTGTTGTTCTGTCAACTGACCCGTCTGGCCCTGAACTCTTGAAACCTCTGAACTCCTGAAACCTTTGAAACGCCTGAACTCCTGAATCCATGCACCTTTGAACATTCGTTACCCCGAACCGAAACTGCAATCTCCGGAAACGTATCCCTTGGTAGATTAGCCCGCCCGTTTCGTGACAGTTTCTATTGTCCATAATTTTCTGTTCTCTTCTTTTATTTCCTTCCTTTTTCCTTGTTCTTTTTTTCTTTTTTTTCTCTTCCCCCCCTTTTTTATTTTCTATGCCCTCTAGAGAGCACTCAACTCCTGTATATAACTGTTGCAGTACCCTCTAGAAAGATTGCCAGTCCAGCCCTTCTATGGATACAGTACTGGGATAACAATTGTACAATCTTAGACTAGTACCTTCACATATGCACATATTTTTGCTTGTGAGGAGGTAGATGGCCAGGATATTGATGACAATGTTAAAGTATGTAGAAATAAGTGTATTTGGTCTAAGTACTACCGTTGGGCAAATTTTTTTTAAACCAGCACTTAATATCCAATATGTAGTATGATGGCCTTTTCAATAAGCCATAGCTGGGTAATTGTAGAGTCGCACCCCATCGAACCAAGTAATGCAACCCTCAGCCCCAACATATCAACATTCTTTCCACAAAAGGGCCTCCAAACCCCATAAAGATGTTTCCATCCTTCCAAGTGCATCACCTGAGCGAAATAAAAATTCGCCTATCCATTTGCCATTGGAAAGTAAATTTGGAAAATTAGCTGCAATGGTTTATCTCTACTCCTTCTCCAGGTGCTGATAGCATTGTCTATATCTTGTCTCAGTAATTGAGATGTTTGTGTTGGATTGGTGATGGTGATGATGCATGGTGAATGTTAACAGGCAAGGGGTTGCATGTATATGCATAACATGGCTGTGACATGAAGGGTAACATATGCGAAATGTAATATGCATGCAAAAAGCTTGGAAGAGGAAGGATGAGAGAGCCTCGACCACCTATCTAGCTGTTAAACACCCACACTGAGCAATTGCTGCCATATTCCCTGTAAAAAAAAAAAAAAATCAAAATCAACAAACTACTACTTCAAGCATGCCTCCATTGATCGAAAAGGAAGTTGTTGTTTGCGGGTAAGTAACTTAGATAGAAATAATAGCGAACTTGATACTAAAAGATTGTAATGTAGTGCTGGAGTAATCGGGCTTCAGGCCGCTTTGACTCTCCTTGAGGAGGGCTTCAGAGTCACCATTGTAGCAAAGCACTGGCCTGGGGAAAAGGATATAGAATATACTTCACCATGGTAAGTACCACAGTTTTTACTCGAGATTTTGTACATTAACAAGAATATAGGGCCGGGGCAGTATGTGACGTTCCAATCACCCATTTAATATCACACATGAAGTAGTTATGTTTATGCCTAAATAGGAGTAAGAGGCTAATTTGGTGAATATATGACTAGCACTATCGCTCTTATGCGGCCCCCGATGATTTACAATTCCAGAAATATGAATTGGAGACTTACAAGTACTGGCTTGAGTTGCTCAAGAAGGATGGTGCAGAGTGTGGTTTATCTGTTTGTCACCCTTCCATTCTCAGAATATAAATATTTAGATACATGAAATTGGAGGAGACTGACCAAAGATTCTCAAAACAGATTCTCCCAGATACATACCACTGGGACTGTGCCAAACATGGTACTATTGAAGGTCTCTGGTGGCGCACCCATGTCCCCAATTTTATTGTTCATGAGAAGTCCAAGCTGCTGCCATCCACTGAGCTTGCTGTAACTTATGACTCATTCTGCATCAATGTCCCAAGATATTTGGACTACTTGATATCAAGAGTTGGCGAGCTTGGTGTGAAGACAATTACAGCTGAAGTTGACTTACTAGAAGAGATTTTTGAGCTCCCAGGGATTCAAGAGCTAGATGTGATAGGGATTGTAAACTGCACAGGGATGGGAGCACGAGGATTGGTCCCAGATGACAAAGTCTACCCAACTAAAGGGCAAACTGTTCTTGTGAAAGGGGAGGCAAAGCAGATTACATTCAGAGAGGGAAATGATTACGTTGCATATGTCATCCCTAGGGTTGGGAGCGGAAGTACTGTTCTAGGAGGCAACCAGGGCGTCAATGATTGGTATGCTAATTCAAAATTTACAACCCTTAGAGTATACTTTGATATGGAGCCTGACTAAGCTCATCTCTTACTACGGCAACAGGAGCCCCAAACCTGATGATGAGCTCACCAACAAGATTCTTCAACGGTGCAAAGTGCTTGCCCCTGAGCTACTTAACAAACATGGGGAGTTTGATGTCATGGAGGTGTGTGTTGGTAGAAGGCCAACACGAGAGGGAGGGGTCAGGATTGAGCTGGTTGAGTACGATGGGGGCAAGTTTATTTGCCATTGCTACGGACATGGTGGTGCAGGGTGAGTTTGCATATGCTCGAATATTGATCTACCTGGCAGATATGCTAATATTAAAATAGATATCAGACTTCTGTTGGATCTGCTCGGGAAGTTTGTAGGCTTGTGAAGGAATTTGTAGAGAGGAAGGGGTGACCAAAGGGATGCAAAGCAAAAGTATTTTTTTCCCGCCTGTTCTGAACTGAGGTATCCGTTACCCTCAAATTGTCAAATCCCATCTTGTTGCGTTATGGGGGAAGTTTTGATTAGGTTACGTTTTAAACACTCCCTTTGATTTCAATTTTCCTTCGAAGTTTAGTGCCTATTATCCTAAAAATCTATCAGAGTCTTCTGTCAAACAGGATCTCCTTGAACTGTCACACTGCCTCTGCTACATGTAGCAAGCGGGGTGCTGATGGGTTGAAGCACAGCAGCCCAGTGTACTTTGCTCTTTCCCTTTGCCCCAACTGAATAAGCAAAATGAAGGTGTGGTGAAAGTTGAGGAAAGGTGAGAGGATAAAGACTAGCAGATCAAGAGTGTAACTTGGTGAGAGAAAAACCTAACAATTGAGATATCAATATGTGGAATAGAAAAGAGGATCAAGTAAAATCATGGAACATGACTCAAGCAAATTTCGATTTAAGTATAATAAGAAGCCAAATGTTTGCCATTAGTACTCAGTTACTACTACTTGAATTTCATCCTCACCAACAGGCAATATTTAAGGCGCATATTTACAAATGCTCCGCTTCATGGTTCTCGATGTGTGTACAAATGCACGCTTATCTGAGATAACTGTAAAGTGAAGTAACTTGTAAATATGATAGGACCAGTGGAAATTACTAATATTTCGATTCGAGATTGCCACTTTACATTCGGTTGGCGACGCATGGTGGATATGGATGAATACCCGTAGTCTCGTTCCCATGATTATACAGGTCAATGGCTCGTCTAAGCAGTATCGTAATGGGCCCTATCAAATTCAAGTGTTTCATTCTTGCGTTCACAGGTACCAAGCTAGACTTGAATGTGCCGCCTTACACTGCGATTTACCCTGATGTAAACCTACCTAAAGTTAGCGCTAGTACAGCAGCTTCGTGCTGAGACTGGCAAAGGGAAGCACCTCCATCTTTCACTGGCTGACATTTGCATGCTAAGGTATTATGCCATGGAAGTATAAACTAGCTCTAACTTGTTATATGCATCATGTTTCTTATAGCTGATGATTCATTGGCCAACAGAAACTCCAGGGTTTTTATTATGAAGTTTGAGACGAACATGCTCAGCAGCGAACAGCGCTGGGACTAGAGGACCTGAGCACAGCTCCGGGTTTATCATCTACTTTAAGCTTACTGAAATGGTTATGTGGGCTGTTGACCATCAATTAATCAGCGTTGTTGGATAGTTTGCTTTCAAGCTGTCCGTACGTGGGTCGTTGAACTAAGCTTGTTACACTAGGTTAAGGACCGGTCACGTGAGTCAAGAGGCTCGGCACACCTACTCGCTGACTCAGGAAAGCTAATATAATACATCCATTCACCTACAGCTACAATATCTCAATAGAGGTACGCAGTTGACTGAAGTTTGAAGACAGTGTCTGAGTTACTTTCAGCGACATGTATACAGATGAGGGTAAATTCGAAGTGTATTAGTTTAGTTTAGGAACGCAGAGTTTGAGGCAACTGAGGGTAACCGATATTACAACGAATTAATGCAAGTGACCAGTGATGGGAGTTTAGACATATGGACAGCGCCATTGCGGTGGAATTTCAAAAGTCTAGAAAGAAAATTAACGAACGACTTACCCCAGTTCCAATTCCCAATTGTTCATCATTAGAATTTTTAACTCCCAAGAGATCACTGCTGGAACCGGGAGCAATACAGTCCACCTCATGAATGAGTTGTCGGACATCTTCCCCAGGTCAGAATTGAACCAGGGTCCTCAATTCACTTCAACCAAGGCGCAGATCAGTTCACATAAGTTACAAAAAAGGAAAAAGCCTTGAACCGGCCGCGCTGCCTCTATCCCCCCCCATGACAGCCCCCCTCCATTCCTTCGACATACCTTCGACGACACCTTTGACGACACATCCGACAGCCCATTCGATGGTACCTCCAAAGACCCATAAAAATTTCGCTTCTCAATTAAATAAGAATATCCAATGGCTCCTGGAGGAATGCATGACATCTCTGGTGGCGTATTCCCTGTCAAGAGAAGAGTGCAAGTTGAGTCTGGTTCACAGTTTTCTCAAACAACAAAGGTGTAGTCTAATTCCCCCAAGAGCCTTTGGGCCTTTTAATTCTAAAGAACAAAAAGGTAGTTCATGTTCAAAAGCTATTGGATTATGGTTTCGACATTCGCATCGTAGACCCTCGCAAGAGTTTGTGTATGAAACTAAGTATGCAGGAGAATGATAAGAACATTGAAGTAGGTACAGAGCAAAATTGCCAGATTATTCCTCCGGAGCCTCCTATTCTAACCCGGTAGCTACCTAACCTCTCTACCTACCTCAGTGGCTAGCTATCGCCAGTCCAATTGAATTGAGTTGAACAGATAATATTGAACCCCCCCAATACGCCTGTCAATTCTTCAGCTCACATACTAAACCCCTGTGTGCTCACTTGACGAGAAAAAAACCCTCTTACCAGCAAAACTTCTGGTGATACCTACCTAATGAGGAATAGCACCTCTTGCTTTGGAATTCACACTCCACTCAGTCAGATTTACCTCTGCCAACCATGTTGAAGACCTGGTTCATCTGGATCCCCTATGTAAGAACCAATCTCCCGCCTAGCAAAGCTTGAGGATGCTTTAGACAAGCGACCGATTTCTTATACTCACAAGTTCCAATACTTGGAATAACCACGGATGCTTGCTTTTTAATAGCTACATTCCTCTCGTTTGGAATTGATGCCCAGCTCGGCCAGGCTTCCTCCGCCGACCATATCTATAGAGCTGGTCCGTCTGAAGCCCCATGTATCAGAAAGTCTAAGCCCCCATGCACCCCACCAACTGATGACAAGAAAGAAGTCACTGGTATAGAAATTCGATTGGTATAAAATATTGACGGACATAAAAAATTGATAGTTGCCAGACAAAATGCTATATATATACAGCAAAAATACATGATAGTGGTCGGCCTACCAAGAACTAATCTATATTATCGCAGCAGCTGCTGAAGGGGTAGTTGGACCGGGCGGCGAGAGTCCTGTGAGACGGGGTGGTGGGTGCCTTGACGAGACGGGGCAGTGAGTGGTGGGACTGGATTGGTGCCGTAGAAGGAGCTATCGGAGAGGCCGCTGAACAGGCGGGTGTGATTGAGAGGTGGTGGAGGGCTGTAAGATGGGTGCTGGAGTCGTCATGACACGTCCAAGAGGCGCAGGTTTTGTCTGCTTGTGTATGCCTTGGTTGAAGTGGAATGCCGTTGTCTCTAGTTATGAAGTTAGCAACAAGCGCCATGGAGAGGTATAGAATGAAATGCTCCGATGCCAGCCATGGTCTCTTGGTGGCTGGAACCGCGGGTAACAGTAATTGGTTTCAATTTCTCCTGCTTCTTTTCTCCAAGTACAATGGCCTGGCCTGTGCGTAATTGGTCGACAGAGTCGTGTTACCCCTGTGCTACGCAAATCAATTTGCACATTCTTAAACGCAGTGAAATTTACCCTTACTTGCATTGCTGCTGCAAACACATACATGTAGTTTACCCTCAACTGCCTCTCAGCCACGGACTTCACCTCCTCGGAAGTCTATACTACGTAGCTACCCTCCACTGCGTTTATGGCAATGAATTCTAGTTTGAGACTGAATTCAATTGACACGGTGTGTAAATATACCAACTATTTTCATGCAACTCAAGCTGCATCAACTGATGCGGACTAAATCATAGCTAACATGTCACATGGCCAAACAAATGAGCTTAAGTGTAGAGGAAAAGGCCCCGGAGCCGCTCTCAGGTCCTCCGTCCCAGCGCCGACTGTCAAGTTTGACAATCTATATGCTGACTCTGCGGCTAAGAAGGTGAGAAAGACACAAATACATGAATATAACTTCATTAATAAACTAGATTAATATACTCCGCCTTCCACTCGTCCTCCCAACGTCCGCCAGCATTATCCATATCATATTCCCTTATCCTTTCCATCTCTCATTTCATATCTACTTTCCACCTCGCGTCCTTTCTCCCACTAAAAGAAACTCATGCCAGGCATAACGTATGTACGAGATTAAAGGAAGAACAGGACGAAACAATTAGTGTTATACGCTATAGAAAGGGTAAGACAGACGGTTCAGTACTTAACAACATACGGTCAAACTTAAAACACAGTGAAAAATACTGAAATGCTAAAATGACAATAAGGATTAAAGACTGTGCATCTCCCGTTTTAGGTGCAATTGCTCCGAATCAAAGAGTAAGATGAACAAAACAAGGGAAAGAAAAGCGTGACAGGAACGTGAAGCAGAAGTGATAGGAAAGATCGAAAGGGGACAAAAAGAGGTGAAAAGAGGCCATTGCAACAGCAAGATTTTGCAAGCATTCATGGAGAGAACCCTGGATGTTCATGGTAAACAGTAAAAACTCCTTGGCCACACAATGTCCTGCACCCTCGCAACACAGACTGCTCTGCCTGAAAGACAGAGTAGTCTTTGTAAACAGCAAACGAACCTGTTATCAATATTTAGACGCTTTATGGTATCTCTATCCAAGACAATGATAAGATATAATGCTGCAAAGTTAAACTAGCCAACCAAAAAGCTATCATACTTGCAATACAGGGAATCCGAGAGTGCTATAGTCGCAATTCAGATAAAATCTTGCTTGCTAAACTCTTATACTGCCAGGTATTTGTTTTATTGACACTCTTGAACTGGATTCCATGCAGAGAAAGTAAAGGCACCTTCACGATATAGATCTCAAACTGTAAGATTAGGCTCCCTCCGAGTGCAGATCCTTGAACGGAATCAGAGGAGGCGTCGCTGTTTGTGTAGCTAGTATCTGCTCGACCACGGCGTGGTTGCTTACTTGGGGAGCTTTGGCTAGGTCCGCTTGCTGCACTTGCACCATGGCTTGCGCTTCCCCCAAAAGAGAGCTTCCTTCGGTGAGATGGAGTGGTAACCATATTTGTGGCTTCTGGGGCCGCTGGTGCATCGACTACACTTTTCAGATCGATACTTGGCTTGTGCACACATGAAAACCCTCCCTTTATTTCTTTGTAGGAAACCCCAAGCTGGTTTAGCACTCTGATGATGTCTGCCCTGATGACAGTGGGCGGCTTCGTGGAAGTCGTTGCAACGCTAAAAAGCCCCTTCAGATAAACGGGCTTGACATAATCAGAAGCGGGCGTGGCGGATGCTCCTGCGTCAGCGCTACCAGCCGAAGTTCCCGCATCATTTACATCTTCTTCAGGGACATTGTCAGGTAGTGTCGATTCCTCTCTTCTCGAACGTCTTGCATGATAAGATTCTCGCCTTGCATGGCCTAGGGATTTTGTTCTGAGACTCATCTTCTGAGGGTTAACGGGTAAACGTGCGCTCTCGGGCTTACTGGATGCGGAATGGTCTGAACCGCTGGTGCCAGGGGGGGCGGGATCCCCGGATGCTGCAGATGATTCGCCTCGGGCATATCGTCTCCTCCAGTCTGTCTCATTTACGCTAGTAGACCTCCCAAGTTTGCTGGGCTTCTTTCCACTTGAATCATCGGCTGTAGTTGGAGGCGTAAGTAGGTCTTTATGCTGAGGCTGTGAGCCAGAATTGTGCATTGTTGGTTGTGCAGGAGGCTCCCGTCTCCGGAGAGACAATGACTTCCGGGGAGTAGAGATATCAACAGGAGAAGTCTGGCCGGGAGCCTGCAAAGAAAGTGTTGGAGTAGGAAGCTTAGATGTTTTCCGCGTGCTGAATCTTCGAAATATTCCTGCTGCAGTGCTTTCCTTTTTGACAGGCTCTTCTTTGACCACAGGAGGAGCCGGTGCTGTAATTGGTGTTGCAGGAACAGTTCCTGGAATACCAAGAGTTACCTTTTTCATTGCTTCAGAAACTTCTTCATCCCCATGAGTTCTAGCCCGAGGCCTCGTCCGTACACCTGTCGCATTGGAAGCATCACCTTGGAGCTCGTAACTCGTTTCACTAGTATGTGCGGCCTCAGGTTGCTGAGGAATGGAGAGCCGCGTGATCTTATCAATATCAGGCGTCGGCAGGGTTGGCTGTGCTCCACTTGCCACAAGCTGACGGTCTCTCTCGAGTTTTTCTTTAACCAGGTAGTAAACTGATATCAACGGGTGAAATGCATTGAAGGGATCCGGAGCATAAGCCTGCGATAAAACCTCCGCACTTGGGTTTGTAAGAGTGTCCCTAGAACTTGTGGAAGTGCGTCTTTTATAGAAATCGAATCCAAATGATTTCTTTTTGTCTGTGGTTGGAGATTGCAAGGGCACCTCACGAGAGGAATTTCGCACCGCAAGTTGGTAATCTTCGGATTCAATAATTTTCGTCAATTGTGCGGAGATCACTTCACTGGTGCCAAATTCAAATCCAGTCATTCCTTCGACTACTAACCGGTCAAGTGGAAGTGTAATTGGCTCTCTTGCAGGCAGGTAGTTCTCTGGTGGTCCGGTGAATCCTTTGTTCAACCACGGGTGGCTCATGATCTCACTCAAGGGGGCTCGTGCACGCGGATCTGTGACAAGCATTCTCGACAAGATGTTTCGACAATCTACAATGACATTAGCTAAAGGGATTTAAGATTGCCTAGTAAAGGCGTTTCGTACCTGGAGATAGCCATTGTGGATAATCCACAACTCCTCTCTTAATTTTTGCATGCAAGGCGGGCATACTCTGGTCGTCAAAGGGAACTTTTCCACAGACCAACACATATAAGACGATACCAAAACTCCATACATCCACCTCAGGCCCAACATATTGCTTAGCTTGTAAAAGTTCTGGAGCAGCAAAGTATAAAGATCCACAGAAAGTCTTCAGATGCGAGCGTGGTGAAAACAGATTTGACAAGCCGAAATCAATAATCTTGATATCTCCTGTCTTGGAGATGAGTATGTTTTCAATTTTGAGGTCTCGATGCACAATGGAGTTTCGATGGCAGTAATCCAACGCACTGGCAATTTGCCTTCCAAACTTTCGAGCCTGTTTTTCCTTTAGACGCCCGTGGGAAATAATGTAGTCAAGCATCTGTCCGCCGTTCACATATTCGCATAGCATGTACCAGTGATTATTTGTCTTGATGACATCCCGCATACCGCATATGTAGGGATGATCCAATAGAGTCACAATGGCCGCCTCCCGAGCAGTTCGGACCTCTTTACTGTCATCATGTCGAGGTGGAAGTGCGGCTCCAGTGGCCGGATCGATACCACGATCATGGATAAGGTGCCTCGGTACTATCTTGACAGCCACCTAGCAATGAACATACGTTAGCATCAAGTCTTCACTGGTTGATATCACAATTTACGCACCTGCTCGCTGCCGTCCTGCCTCTTTGCTAGCTTTACTTTTCCCATACTTCCAGCACCCACTGTCTTCCCTAACACCCATGTGCCAGTTGCTCCGTGGATGGTGGTTTTCCGCTGCCGAGGAGGGTTATGATGCTGGTTCAATTGGCGATCGTCTCCTGACGCAGCTTGCCCGGATGCCCCATTGGTACTTGATTCAGACATCACAGAAGTTTGCCGCGAGTGACCAGGTCGATTGGCTGCTGTTGAAGCTGTCCCGGGTACAAGCCTCACGGTATCTGGGTCACGGGTAGCAACTGCACTCGGTCCTGCCTGCCCTTGTGCCATACCTGGCCGCGTAGACGAATTCGTCCTGCCATGTTGGGGCGTTCGGGGCGTGGCAGGGGTAGTAGTGGTGGTGGTGCGAGTGCTGTGTTGACGTTGCACTACGATCGGGGCCTGCTGAGGGCCCTGAGCAGACATATCTTGTACGGTAGTGATTAAAGATTTAATCCTCCTTTTGTTAAAGCACCCAATATCTTCGTTGTTGGGATATAGTGTGTTTTTGGTGTTGCTGGTGGTGGTTGGTGGTTGGTGGTGGGTGATGGTGGTGGTGGTGGTGGTGGTGGTGGTAGTGGTGGTGGTGATGGTGTCGGCGATCGACGATCGAGGCGGCGGAGAAAGGGGGGTGCTAAGCGGAGACCAGGATAATATGAGAGCAGGAATAGGAAGTGTTTACTTTTGCGCAGTGATCCTGTCCCCGAATCAGAGTGTGGAGTTGAGAGACGGGCAGGCTGCAGGAGCTTGTGCACGAGGGCGGGGGGGGGGGGGGGGGGGGGGTTAATGCAGAGCAGGAAGCGTCCCAGCTTGTTAGTCTTGCTCCCAGCTGCGGGTGCAAGTGGATATAGTTCACATGCACAGGTATTTTCCCCCGCAGAAGCGAATGAAGCGCGCAGCAGAGGACGGCGGGCTGCCAAGTTTAACTAAGTGAGGGCGAGAGGGGCGAGAGGGCGAGAGGACGCTTTGGACTGGTTTGATTGGCTTTGGAGCTGGGGAAGTCAGCACGAGCTGCACTCTGGGAAGAAAGGGTGTGATGCGTGCGCGTGTGTCGAGGGGAGGGTGCGGGACCGCAGAGGACACGATGTGTGGGAGAGCGCGAACTGTCCGATGGAGGGGCGGCGCGAGGGGCAGAGGTGGTGCTGAGGGGGCAGCTGAGGCGGGAGGGGGAGCGGGAGGGGGAGGGGGAGGGGGAGGGGGAGGGGAGTGCGTGTGAGTGGGAGTGGGTGGGAGTGGGGGTGAGTGGGATGGGAGCGCTCACACTCCAGCGTCAGCAAGCAGGCACAGGCATATGATACGGGGCAGGGACGCGGCGGCAACGAGAAGAGAGGGGGGGAGGGGGGCATGGCATACGGCTGAAGGATGCTGCGCAGCTTGCGCCTCTACGGGGTGGGGGGGAGAGGGGGGAGAGGGGGCGTCGGCGGGCGGGACGCGGGCGGCGGGCGAGGGCGGCGCAGGACGGGGCCGCACAGGCAGGGGCGGCGGCGGCGGCGGCGGCGGCAGCGAACAGCCAGCACTCGACCGCGCAGGCCGCCCTGCGCCCGGCTCAGCAGGGTGTCCGTGCCCACGCCGGCAGCCACGAGCCCCCCGCGGCGGTGCAGCAGCGTGCGAGCGGCCGGGCAGGAGCAGAGCGGGAGCGGGAGCAGGAGCAGGAGCGGAGCAGGAGCAGTCACGCTCTCACACGCACCAGGCACGCCGTGGCGGCCAGACAGGTCACGAGCACCCAGGGCGCGTACTTGCCACACCTCCCATGATCATATTGTCAAAAGATCACCGTCTACCATGTAATGATATGTACGCCCCCCAGCGGGACTGAGACTAGCGGGATGCAGTTGTGCATTTTGCATACGCTGCCAAGCGCTGGAGATGAAAGTACTCGAGTACTAGTACAGTACATATGCAGAAACACGATCGATCCATGGAAAACGACCGGGGTGCCTCGCAGTACCGCGGTATTGAATCTTGCGGTTCCTGCCACTGACGTTTCTTAGGATCTCGAACGGGTCCGGCACCAAACCTCACCAAGCAATACCCTAATAAAAGCCCACCTGGACAGAACAGACACCAACGCTCTGGAATTCAAACTTGAAGCTCAACTGCTCCTCTCTGTCATCCCCCTCCTCCCTCCTCCCATAATTCTCGCCACATCAGCAGTGACGGCGAAAATATGAAACGCTCCCGCAACACGTACGAAGGCAAGAACCAAAATGCCGAGTTTGTTTTCTACGGCACCCCATTACCACCTCTTGACGCAAATATCCGTGACGACGGGTCCTTCGTGCCAATTTGGAAGCAAGAGGTGACAGATGAAAGGGGAAGAAAGCGACTACATGGTGCTTTCACTGGCGGATTCAGTGCTGGGTATATGATCACGAGACCTTCGCTCTGCCCCCCCCCCCCCCCCCCCCAAATCCAGCTTCATCTTCTCTCCCATTGTATCTCAGAGGAAAGTTTGCTAACACCACGGCAGTTACTTCAATACTGTAGGGTCAAAAGAAGGTATGTACGTACCACGAGGCCTTGGTTTAACGACTCCCGGGTGATACTCAACGGCAACAATATTATTCTAGGATGGACGCCTTCAACATTCAAATCCTCTCGAGAGGACCGAGCAAAAGCGGTGCAAGCTCGACCAGAAGACTTCATGGATGAGGAGGATTTTGCAGCCGCAGCAGAGGATAGAGTTCTAGAAACAAATCGGAATTTCACGGGGTTGGGCGGCACCGCCGATGAGCTAGCCGCGCGAGCAAAGTTCACTGTGATGGATTTATTCAAGCCACCGCCTGAAGAGACAATGGGAGTGAAGCTGCTAAGGAAGATGGGCTGGAAAGAAGGGCAAGGCATTGGCCCGAAAGTGAAAAGGGCTGCAATCGTCATAGACAACGAAGCTGACCAGGGTTCCACCGAAAACCAGCAACTGCACTACTTTGCGCCAGCAAACTCTGAATTGATTACTTTGGATAAGAAGGACGATTATAAGGGTTTGGGCTATACCGGGATTGCGAAACAAGAAGATTCCATTCGTGATCGACAATTGGAGCCGAAAGCCGCAAAGACCAGTACCAAACGAGGTGGATTTGGAGTGGGAGTCCTCAACGAGGAGGATGAGGACGATGAAGATATTTATGAGATCAAACCAAAATCTTCCTACAATCGTGTGATAGGAGGTGACAAGAAGAAAGCAACGAAACCCACTCCGAAGGTGGCTACTCCAGGAAAGCATGTTTTTACATCTAAGAAAGCAAGCGCGTTGAAATGTGCATCAACGTCGAGAAAATGCTTTGACGGGCGACTGCCTCTTCCAGGATTCCTTCTCTCAACAGAGCCCATACAGACAAAAGATGGCTACTACCCTCCACCGGAGGTACCAGCAAATTGGGTTCCCAAGGTATCTCAGAAATCAGGCCCAGCTGACTCCAATTCGCCACAAGGAGAGAATGCTGCCGATGTTTCAGCACTCAAGCTTGACCCTAGGTCCAGGGCGAATTGCTTGGAGAAACTCCGCTTCCAGGAAAATCGGTCTTTGACTTCATGTCCCCAGCTGCCCGGGCAAGGATTGCAGCTGCTACTGGGCGAACAGACCTTCCACCAGCCCGTAATGAACCACCGCCTCCAGGTTACACTGCATCATCACCAGCCGAATACGTACCAAAGTTGGACAAAGCAGCTGCATTTGGGGCATTAAGTGGTGGATTCATGCCATACGCAGACGACTTAGAAAAAAGGTTACGTTACCGAAGGTTTTTAGAGATACAGGCTGGCTTAGCCGAGGGCTTACCTGATAGGGTATATAACTCCTGATCAAATAAGCATTGTAGGAAGAAGCAGCTGACTGGTCATCACAGAAGCCTGGAATTTCTAATGGCGATTGGGTCAACGAATTAAATGAATTTGCCAACTGTGCTCGTATTTTCAAACCAGCCTCAGGAATGATCTCTAGCCGATTCACATCTTCAACTTCTAGCGCGTCACAATTAAAGACAAGTCCAGGAGTGATATCAACTGACCCCGACGTCCTGATCCACCGCCCCACTCCAAAAGAAAAATCACCAGCAGAACAAGCTGCGAGCATGGGCATGTACGGTGGTTTGACAAGAACGGTTGAGGAGTTCTGGCCCACAAGGCTCCTTTGTAAAAGATTTAACGTCAGACCACCTAAACATGTTGAAGCTGCTTCCAAAACCGAGACTGGAGGAAGCTCTGTTATCAACGCTCCCGCAAAATTTGATTCAGCAGCCTTTATGGAGCAATCTCGAACTGGGTATGATGACATTCTTCCACGCTCACAACCTCCGCAGAAGGGGCCAAAGGAGCTGGTCTCTAGAAGCGAGATTACGGAGATGATGCGTGAGGTCAGGGGTGACGCCACTTACGAACTGCCCACGGAGTCGGAGGCCACTGTTGACGTCGAGACGAACGAGGCCTTGGAAGGTGGGAGGGCCGCTGACGAGGTCTTCAAGGCTATATTTGGCGACGATGAAGACGACGATGAGAGTGATTAACAAAAAAAAAATAGAAATTAAGTAGATGCGCCTTCAGGTTCCCATGAGCAACCACTTTGTTATCGATACTTTGTAGCTACTTTGTAGTACTTAATGCACAACCGCCTGCCATTGGATTGCATGCATGCATTTGCCGAGGCCGTAGCATATGCATCCTGGATAAGTATGCAAAGGTACTACTAGTACTGTGCGGGTGGCGTGCCAAGGACAGCTGCAGCCCTTGCTCTGGGCTGGCGAGATGCGGCTCTGCATAAAAACAAATTTCCGCAGGCAAGGTCCGCGCAGCTTGCCCCAGGCACGCGTCTTCCCGCAAGTCCCACATCACCGGGCGCAGCTTGTTTCCCGCTCCACAACAGCTTCCCCCAGGCGCTTGCAGCCAACAGCGATCCACCCGCCGACGCCGCTCCTGCAACACCGCCATCTCGTTCAGCAGCAAGGGCATGTACGTCCGTCGACACTAATCTGCCATCGAAAGCAGGAACGTAACTGCGGAAAGCGGTTAATCGACTCTGCAAGCGGTCTTCCTCCTCCTCCCCCTCCTCCTCCTCCAAGCGAAATACTCCAATCCCATCTTCACACAGCATTCACATAAGTCTACCCATATTTTCCATTATCTTCCTGCTATACGTATTATACGCTATATAGCTACTAGCCCGTTAGCGACAATTCGGCCTGGACGATGGTCACCCGCCGCAAAAGAGCTACCGCTGCACAAGACGAGGGACCGCCCGCGCAGCTAGAAACCTCAACGAAAAAGCTAGAGATTCCCATACGACAACAAGTCCGCAACTGCTGGGAGTTCGCCGCCTTGGGGCAGTATCTATACATCTTTGGTAGTTCGCTTAAAATTCCAGATACTTGGAGCATTGAGGTTCATATAGCCTTCTTCTATTTAAATTCCGCGCGAATATTTATCTAATTTTGTATGTGACGAAAAGGTCCTTGAGGATGAGCTTTTGGGCCAGATCCCTGAGCACTATATCCCTCAAATTAAAATCGCATTGCTTCGGAACGTTTCTTCTCATAAGGGAGTAGTGTACGTTGGGCTTTTGAATTCTGCTTACTAGAAGGGACGAAGTTGCTAATCCGAAACATTTCCGAACTGGATCAACAGCGACGACCAATTCGACGATTACACAAGACGTCAATATCTTACCAAAAAACCATCAGCCAACCCCTTTGGTGATGAAGAGCACCCAGTTAGCTTTGCGGATCTTCCCGTTTTAACCAAAGTAATCATCCTCCGGCAATTGGAGTAAATTAGGGAAGATAACCGTGACGCTGATATCAAAGCCGAGGAATCATAGATACAGGTTCTGCATCAGCTTTCTCTTTGGACTTTGATACACCCTGAGAAGTTGCGCGAGAAATTGGACGAAGCAACAGATAAGGCGCAACTAGAATGGGTATATTCTCCAATGTCTCCTTTTTATCAGTACTCTAGGTTACTGACAAATTGATTATAGCGGATAGAACCTTGTGGTTACGATTCAAAGGAGAACGTTTATTTTCTTCTAGATGATGATCGCCTTTATCAACGAACAGAGATGAAGATTCCGTCAACCACGAGGCCTGCCAAGCCAAAAATGAAGACCACTTCCCGACCATCAAAGCGACGTAGGCTTGCCAACGGACATAGTAAAGACGCTGAAGATGAACAAGAGGAAGAAGATCCAGAGAAGGTCATGCTTGAAAGTATGGAGTGGAGATGTGTTTGTGCAACGATTGAGGACTACCAAAAACTTATCGATCAATGGAAAAAGTCAAAGGATATAAATGAGAAAAACCTTCGCACATATCTAATAGAAGATGTTCTTCCGGCACTTTATGCTGCTGAAGAGGTTGGTTAGAGTATTTGGACCACAATGCACTGATGGCTAACTTTAGCAGGAAAAACGTAAAGAGGAGGCAGAACGGCAGCGAAAGCTTGCCCTTGAAGCAGCTGTCGCCAATAGAAAAAGGTCAAGTCGTATTGATGCCAAATTAGCACGCCAGCGTGAAATAGAGCAGAAGGCGGAAGAAGAGCGCAAGCGTCAGGAGGAACTCAGAGCGGCCAGAGAAGCTGCCGAACGATTAGAACGGATAGGCAGAGTTAGTTATTCTCAGATCCGGATAAACATAACCATTGCTAACTAGATTATCTTAGGAACGTGAATCGAGGTTAGCGGCAAGAGAACGCCGTATAAGAGAGCGCGAAGAGCGCCTTTTACGATCTCAGCAGAGCTCAAACAAAGACTCCGCGGATGATTCTGACAATACCTCAAGAGCACGCATGTCTACACGAAGGCTCGAGCTTGAAGCAAAAAAACTAGAGGAAGAAAAGGAGCGTTTTGCTAGCGAGTGGGTGTTCGATTGTATTTGCGGCGTACATGGAATCAACTTTGTAAGTCCGATTTGGGTTACTTCTTTCCGCAAAGATTTGCAAGTTGCTGACGGTTGGGACCTTTGAACCAGGACGACGGGTCTCCTCAGGTGGCATGTGATAAGTGTGAAATCTGGCAACACGTAGCATGCCTCAAACTTCCTCCTGGGTCTGAAAACAAAGAATTCATCTGTGATAGATGTCAGAGGAGGGCCACGGCTAGCAGTTTAGGGGCTGGCCAGCCACAATCCCTTAGCCCAATCAGCCCCAGGATCACCATTAAGCTGAAGGTCCCTCAGGCACAGCATCACGATGTTCCCCAAATTAGGCTCAAACTGAATGTCCCAACGGAGAAACCCAAGACTACCAATATTCTCCCCCTATCTCCACGCAGTAGCTCAGAACAACAGGCCGAAAATAAGCCCAACACACTACTACCACCAACTCATTCTAGCTCTTCTACGAATCCCCCACAGTCATCATCGCCGTCTCCACCGCCACCTTCACCACCGCCTCCACCTCCACAGACTGACCTTGATTCTCATGTGGCCAATAGCAGTAATGATATACCTGCACCTGGTACGACAGAGAAGCCTCCATCGCCACTCTCCAATGGTGACCAGCCAAAACCAATAGCAGGCCACACGCCTTCCCAGCCCGCCAGCCACAGTTCACAGCCAGATTCGACGGTTCATGGGAAAGCGGAGGGCAAGCAGAAGGAAAGCTCAATCACAGGACCATCTACCCGAGCATCTAATATCGACTCTAGCGGAAAATCCAATAACCTATCATTAGATACTCTAAACCACAAGCAGACGAACACCCCAGGTTCCGACAGTTTGGTGACTAGTGTTGGTGCATAGCCAAATGATGGGGAAAGAAGGAGGCGTCCCTAACATGAGCTGCATGCGTTTGATAGTTGGTCGGTTGGGATATGGCGATCCTCATTTGCACATTTTTGAGTGTGTGATGGAAAGCAGTGGTAGGTGGTGCCCATGGGGCGCTGAAGTAGTAATGACATGACGGACAGGGAATACCTTGCTTTTTTTGTTTTGTTTTTCGCAGGCACTGACGCCAAATTCTTGGTTTTCTTGCGTTATGATTTCGCCGCGTTTGGACTGGGACAGTCTAGTCGGAGTAACGCGCTATTCATTCTACTTGTATATTTGTATTGCAGGATGAGGGGGGAGGGGGAAGAGGAGGACGAGGAGGAAAGGAATTTGGCGGTTATTCTGAGTTTTTTTCCTCTTTTCTTTTATGACCGCCCCATACAAATATTTTTCATTTTTCCTCTTTTGGTTGTTCCTTCGTTACCGCACATACGATACACAGTGATCTTGTACTTCTTTCCAGCATGATTGTTTTTGACAGCCTTTCAATTTACGCAGTGAAGAGTAGGGCAAGCTAGACGTTTGAGTTTTACTATTCATTATATTCTACGCCTGCGTCTAGAGTAGAGTAGCTTAGAAAAAAAAAAAATTTCTTCGTCTTTTTTATTTTTTTATTTTATTGTTATTTTTATTATAAAATAAAAAGAACGCCTTTTGATGTCTCGCTGATGCGCTTCTTATGCTACTTTAGAAAAGAAAAGTAGAAAAGGAATGGGGAAGTGTGGTAGTTACATGCCGGAGATTTGCACATACATGCAGAGTGCATGTTCACACCTTACCTTACACAGACATATTTCTCGTCTCAACTTCCTTCCTTCTAATGCGCGCCCCTTGGTTCCAGAATGCCTATATTTTCGTCAGCCTACTACCCCCCCTTCGCTAAGTACTTACTGCATTCAACTGCAAAAGCCAAAAATTGAATAAATTTGATCTTAAAAACAAAACTAAAATTTTACCCAAAAAAAAAAAAAAAAAAAGGAAAAAAAAAAAAAAGAAAAAGAAAAAAAGAAAAGAAATTAATAAATCAATAAATAAAAATAAAAATAAAAAAAGGTGCGGGGTGGGGGGGTTCTTTACATTAGAAAAAGTAAAGAAATTATTTCCCCGACGGCCCTCGATACTTGACAAGCCTACCCCATTACGACAAGATACATCACTTTACATGGTAAGCTACATCGACATGTTGCATGTGCAGGCTTTTGTGGAACGATAGCTAAGTAAGAGAGTTGCTTAACTTGAGGCAGCAGTGGAAGTAAGGTACGCACTGTTTTACTCGTTAATGTAACGTTACACCAAGGTAATAATATCATGAAATTTGATTGGTGAGAAAATATGCATTATTTTCATATCTCTGTTGCCTTGAGAACAGTGCAGATAGGAGCAATGTGGGGTGCTGAAGAGCATGAGGAATACACTGCTATGTATAAACTTGTATAAACCACCCAGAAGAGAATAACGATCTTGCTTTGAGGTCTGTCAAACATCCTGTTGGGACGCCTACCTGTCCATGGCTCCGGAAGTTTATCCCATTCCATGTTTACGAGACTATCCCATTCCCATGAACGCAGGTACTACACCCGCCAAGCCTCCACATTTGCTCTCCAAGCTCAGCCCACATATACCACACCCATAAGTATACACATCGATGAATAGGCATGCGCATCCGCATGTGCATGTGCCAGTCATCCACTGCACCGGGACGAGAGGCGACATCACGCCGTATAACCCACCAAAAACGATTTATGAGAAGTAACGCGAGACACGAGCGCACCAAACACTCACTAAGCAAGCATGTTGTACGGTCAGTACAGCTTAGCAGGTTGGTAGTCGTAGCTCCTGGCAATAGCGCCTAAGATACGTATACAGCTGAACGTCAGAACTCGAGCTCAAGCCTCAACGCCATTCCATTTCTGAATATGGGAAAACGTTGTAAATCTCAACCTGGCCGAAAACGCAGGAACAGTTAGAATAGGAAATCAGGCTGAGAAAATGTACATTTGTGGTGGCAAAGGCCACTTGATGGAGTTACTGGTTTAGGGTACGCAGCAAAGTATATGGGTCGCCTAGAACTTGTTTGTGGGAGTACATAGGGGTACTCTGGGTGATCATCCTCTCCGCGCAATCGTTCGTAGTCATACACAAACCCAGACGTAGTCCGTTCCAATCACTATACATTGCAACCGAGAGCTCCAAATGATTGTTAGTCAGTTCAGGAAGAAAGCAGACAGGATCCATTCAGTATCTAGAAACACCCGGAAATCCAGAATCAAGTGGTACATATTGTATCGATAGGTGCAGTAACACAACGCACCAGCTATGACAAGCAGTTGTGGAAATGAGAACACGGGAACAAGCATAGGGATGAAATTAAAACATATAGCTGTAATAAGGTAGCTTTCTGGTGCCGGTGTGGGCAGGCACACTGGATGTAAACTTAATCATGCGACGCTTGGTCAATTAAAGCATGTAGAGGGGAATTGGATGTGCCTTTAAGTGGCACCAAACATTCCAGCGTCCCCGTGCGAGTCCTAATTCTGAACTGTAACGTACATAAGTATGCTCTCCTTTGGTCGTCTGCTCGGGTAAGGTGCACAACACCATTCCGGTGCAAGGGAACAACCTGCACAGAAACGTTAGGACGGGCCTACGCCTATCCCGCTCAAATTCAGCATGCACCATGGGTCTGCAAAAACCCCACAATTTGGTGAGCAGTTGCCGCAAGATACCCCTGCTCCTGCCACTGTCCCCTGTTTCCTAAGTTGCCATGAGTGCCAGCAAGCAAGGAAGCTTCCGGCAACTATTGAATTGTGCATGGATCGACGACAAGGAATAGGCGTCAATCCAGCCCTGCGAATGTGTGAATTCTATCGGACGGGCGAGGGGGCGGCAGGGATAGAAATCAAGAGTAAAAAGGCCAGAGGACCACGAGCGTGGTTACATGGATCCATTGGTTTGTATCTCGGTAGATCTATTGCTTCAGGCGTTTGCGATCATTGAGTGATGTACAAAATGAAGTCCTGGAAGAGCTTAGCATCCTTCCGTATGCATACACCCTGACGCTTGCGGGTTTTGTAGGTTCCTCCCCGCCGGGAAATGTGTACCCCAATATGGCATGTCGCTGTTCGCTTCCTACCAGGACGCAGGTTTTAACACTTGCAACACGTATACTCCGGTTCGCCTGGTTTCCAAGTCCGCCATGCAAGGGGACTTGTAGCCGAATGAGGATTCTAGGGTATAGAAGAGCGCTCCTTCTATTCAGAAACTTGTGACAAATGTGGTAATATTCCAGCGCCACCGATTTGTTCATAACTATACTTGATTTTACCACCAACATAATGTGTATAGGACTCGCTATATGTGTGTATGGAGGTAAGCTGGGAGAGTAATTCCGCAATGATGTCGTTCTCGTTGCCGCATTATTTTTAAGGCTGCCAACAACCGACAACGGCACTGCAGACTGTTCAGCCTAAAGTATCATTTCGAAAGCAGTTGGTAGGCTTGTATATGTTTCGTCCGATAAGTGTGCACAAGTTGAAGATGGGACGAACATCTTGTCCGTGAGTTGCTTACATGGGCTAGGTTACCCGAAAAAAGAAAGCAAACAGCATCATGGTAATAGGTATCTGTGCTCCAAATTTGAACAGGTGTGCTTCATCCTGCTGTATAATGTCTGCATCTTGCTAACAGGGGCCGGAGCTATGAAATGTGACAGGAGGGACTTGCCAGCAAAACACCGGATGCCGTCTGCTAGTAGAACCTCTGTGCAAATTGCCCCAGTACCAAAAAAGTGAATTTCTAGCTTGAAGCCAGCACTGACCCCATAGGCGAACACATTCACATCTACTTCCTTAAATGGATTTATAGCAAAGGGAGTAGGTGAGGTTGAGTGAAACAGACCGTCAAGCCGGCGCTAGTCTACACACCAGGATCAGTCTCGTTTTCATCAGAAAAATAACCTAAATCATGGTGGGCAGGTAGGAAATGTAATTCATAGTTTTGAGGCGTCCCCGTCGTGTTGGGACAAACAGCCTCCTTGGCCGTAGGCCATTGACCAGTGCAGTGAAATCTGGTACTTAATGGTGCCTTGTTCTGCCCTTTAGCTTAAGAGCTCGTGATCCTGTACATTATAAGACAAAGACTCCCGGTTATTGTGGGCTTCTTTCCCAAACACTGGCCAGACTCATAAAAAGACAAAGAATCACTCGAAACAGCTTCCCTTGCGTGTTTGCACATATCGCCGTGTCAGAACTTACCTCCGGAACATCGAGACTCAATCTTCACAATACTCTGTGCTAGATAACCTCATCTGAGCTCTGGCAGCTTATGCATGCATAGGTTCGTCCGTACTTTTTCTGGTTCTTTCTGGTTTGCATGATACCACATTTCTATTTGAGACGGGTTTGGTTGTATATAGGGTTCGGACGAGCCGTCAGGGAAGAGATGACTGCAGTGATTTGCGCTTTGCGTGCTTCAACTGAAGTCTAACAGTGAGTTTTAGGCGTCCTGAATAGTGTAAGCGCAGGTACTGGGAGCACATGCACTGCTTTGCTTCCTTCCTTTCTTGACGAGTGGTGTCAATCAATCAATCCAAAACCTGTGAGGAGCAATTCCGTTAGCTGCTGTCAGCCCGGGTTACTTTCCGCAGGCTTGAACTCCTCATAAACGTCCGGTTTTTCCAATTCAATACATCAAATCACTCATTAGAGGCATTCGTGATCATTTCAAGGGAAATCTCCGCCAATTTTTCACCCGAGTGTCCATCTAAAGTGCAAGACGCTCGTGGAATTAAGCTTGGAGAAAGATGGCTGCCATTGATAACAGCACTTGTATGCTAAATGATGAATCCAGGTATGAGCAATTCGATCTCCATCGCTTAACTGAAGCAACATCAAATACGCCCTATCCACAATCGAATATGGATTCTCAATACTGCAGTAATCAGCAATCTTTCTTACCGCCAACAACAATTAGCTCAACGGACAACTTGCTGTATTCCAATGAGACTGACTATTACACCTCGGATCAAACCAACAAATATGGTCAACAAGTAGGCTCAATGCCCTCTTCAGTGAATCAAATCCAGATAATCGTTTCGAATACACCGGTTAATGAGAAAAACGAATCCATATTTGGTGTATGTATTGACATAGATAGGAAAGTCTGCCTATACTAATTTTTAACAGGATCCATCTAAGCTACCACGAGAGAGCGAAGTGATTAAAGTGCTAGTATGCAACCAGTATTCGACACAAGTTGAAGCGACGATTCTAACTTACGAATTTAGAGCCAGCCTGCGCCAATGAGCCACTATGACAATTGTGAGAAACTATCACTTATTGATGTAAGTTGATCTGTTCAGTTAAAGCGACCCCAGCTAACTGAAAATAGGATAACCTTTATGGGGATGGACTTGTAAGCAACCGCCATAAATAGAAAATCAGAGTGCTCTGTTAACGTTGTTTGCAGTATATGCAGCTTGATGATTCAACCACTCCAATACAAGTTCCTGTGACATCGGCCAAACGCTCCCGAAGACAGGTTGCGATTGTCCAAGATCCAGAAACCGGAAAAACCGTCACAAGAGTTCGTAAAGCTCCCCGGGTACGCAAAGCAGCTGCAGAGAAGACCGATAAACCAAAGATGCCGAAGCTCGACCGCCCGCTCAGTGAATTAACATCTGGATATCATCATCTTCCAGTCCGTGACATGGACAGTTGGGTGAATCGTCCGGAGTGTGTGAGAAAAGCTGAAGTAGACAAGAGAAACGGTTATATTGCAAGACCGATGAATTCTTTCATGTTGTATCGATCTGCATATGCAGAGAGGACGAAGCTATGGTGTCTCCAAAATAATCATCAAGTGGTCTCTGCCATTAGCGGTGAAAGCTGGCCACTAGAGCCAGAGTATATTCGTGGAAAATATAACGAACTGGCAAAGATCGAGCGTATGAACCATCAAGCAGCTCATCCTGGATATAAGTTCTCGCCTAGCAAGTCCCAGTCGAGTCGAAAGCGAAAAGGGCAGAACGTTGAGCAGTCAGAAGCGAGTGATTTGGACGACCCAGGTGATGATCCAGAATATACTGAGAATAACGAGAAGAGAAAGAAGCCACCACGACAATCAAGAAAGCAAACAAAAACTTCAAGCCATCAGGAGGGGCACGTAAATCACCAAAAATATCTAGACGTAACGGTTAATGGTGAAGGTGGAGCTTTACGGTCCTCCTTTGCCGCTACAAACCCTGGAAAGACACCCCCTCTGTGTATGGGGAGTACTGATATGACTGGTCAATATTACCAGACAACAGTACGTGCTTCCCGTGCAACGCCAGTCCCCAATGGTAACGCAATCATTGAGGATGTGACTATCCAGAAAACACAAGGACCTGCTCGGGCGTCAAATTTAACTCTTGATCAGTCATGGGTAGCGCCCAACCTGTACAACTGCGACTATAGCTGGGATCAAACAGGTTTAGACAACGCAGCGCAAGAGAACTCAAAAGTTGATCCGTTATTGCTGGTTCAAGATCTTGGAAATGGGCAGCAAATTGCCTATGAAGATCCCTCAGTTCCCTGCAGGCTATCAGATGACGTTGATGAAGGCTTTGAAATGGGAAATTTTGATATTGATCCACTTTTCCAGACTGATATAGAGGGATCATATGCAGAAATCCATAATGGAGTCACCGGAAATAACATTTGTGATGGATACGGGACAAGCCCTATTGACTCGGCCATCGACATTCATTCTCTGCCAGGATATCATGAGAGCATGCATGGATTCATTGACAACACCGACCCCTGGACTGTAGTCAAAGACGAAAGCAATGGAACAGGTCTCCGGTACGACGAATGGCTGCAAGAGTAGGTGTGTGTCCTAAATGAGTTGAGCCATACGATCCAGAATCCTGGACTCGCGATATCGAACATGAACCTGCATAGAGTATCAAATATAAGAGCTCGAGTTTAATGCATGCCACTCAGTCCTCTGCGATTGATTTTTTGTTTCTGTTTCGTTTCGTTTCGTTTTGTTTCTCTCCCTTATTACTCATTAACCGTTGCAATGGGAACTTTTATTACGGCGTTTTCTGGTGAGTTTGTTCTGGTTTCAAATGTTGCTTTGATCTGTCATTCTTGATCGAGACACTTCGTTGGCATAGATGACAGATTTGGAGGCGTTATAGTGCTTTAAGTTGCTTCTTTGTGTTGTGGTCACGCCACGCAGGTTATATCGCTGGATTTTGCTTTCTTCTGAGTTTCGGATCAATAATGGGTCAAGACCTGGAAATTAGTTTGACTAGTGGAAGGAGTTCATGTCGCTCAGATGCAACTTACTTGAACATTTATATCTGTCTAGCCACATACCGTTAAGCTATTGTTCGCTTGGGATGTTTTGGCCGGTTTGCTTTATTTATGCATTCTAGTGAACTTTATCCATTGAAACTTGTGGCAATGTGGTGTCGCCATAGGATGCAGACAAGGGAGATACAATGAGCTGGAACTGGTAGGAATGGGGGATTAGGAAACGAGGAGCTAGGTAGTGGAGACTTATGCTTAGGTAGTCCTTAGTTAACCAATCTCGCTTTTCAAAACTACTTGATATGTAGGTGTTGAGCAGTCTCGCGCCGAGGTCGTCGCTTAGTTCCACCAGTTTGGAAGTCGACGCAAAGTAGGGTTGAGGGGCCGAAAAGATCTAGGGATGTAAGGGATGTAATCAATATCGAGGTGTAACAAGGTGGAGTTTAAGTTGAGCATGTATGCAACATCACAAGGTGAGTGCGGCGCACGTGTGCCTCATCCTCGTAACAGGTCACGAGACCGGGCATCAACAAGACTATTACCGCAGCCTGGCAGTACCCATCTATAGCAGAACGAAGTGGCTTCTGAGTGGGCTCAGATACTCAGATAGACTCTGTCAGATTCTGTCCGTTAGTATTTAGTCTGACATCCAATTACGTAAATTTTAAAATCATTGTCAGAGACCTGGGCACGAGAACACATTGTCGGTTGATTTTGATCGTGTTGCTCATTTTATTTTTATTTTTATTTTTGATAGTCCATTCGAGTTTTACTTCGTCTGCCTTCAATCGCGCGAGTCTAGCATCTTATAACTCGTCGATTACTAGTATTTATCAGAACTTATCTCAGATTCGAGACTGGGTGTAACCGGACCATAACTGAGTAGAAGCATTTAGAATATTTTATCTAATCTAGCATAGTCTATGTGTCGAGTGCTCTTTGATACACTCCCCTTGAACTAATGGATTCACACTAGCTTCGAGATCCCATACCAGAGTAGGTGCATTTTCATGCATATTGAGCATCATACCTAACTTCAAATGTTTAATAACTGCATAATATAAAATAGTATACCTCCTTCTGCTCCATGATCTAGTCTCGTAACCAGACTTAGTCAGCGTTGGACTGGTTACGAGACTACCCATGATCTACGTACTACGCAATTGTATGGTGTAATAATAAAGTAAATACCGTATTAACTCACTTAAGAGGCAAAACACAAACGCGCGCTAGTGTGGTCTTGGCAAGCCTCTTGGCGCCAGTGCGCGTGTACTACCAAGTATGCACAGGCATGATCTCAACATAATAGAGATTGATATTCAGAAGGATCTGACCACAGAGATAGGAGACTGGATCAAGGTGATGAATAGACTGGCTTTTGGGTGCTGGAGTGTAGTTTCCTTTCCAGTCATTAGTGATACTGAGGATGATGGGCCCGAATATGATTTCCGTTGGCAAACAGATGAGTATTAGAGGAAGAGAAGGAGAATACTATATTGAGTAGAGATAATGGAGAAGCTGGAAATTAGTCTATGCACCTAGACTTGCACTAGATCACGCACTGCTGAACAGTGAATTTGTTACGGGTTCACCGCAACCATAGGGCGGGCGGTCGGTGGATACATGAAGTGTGCATATGCAGCGCAAGTGATATGCAAGCCGATGGTGGTAGACGGTGTTACAGTCGCATATATGTGCTATATGAGCTACGCAGAGGACTAGCGAGTATCGCTAGTCAAGTGTCTTTTTGACCACGGTACCTGAACGGAACAAGAGCATAGCCGTATCTGCGTCTGTGGCACAGTAGAGTTAATGCATACCTGCGGTTAGTAATGCCAAGATATCGCCAAGAGTACGCTAGCGCAATTCATAGCGCCTGAAGCTCTGCCAAGACCGAACTAGCGCGCGTTTGGGTTTTGCCTCTTAAGTGAGTTACTGTTAGCTATGGCTTAGTGCGCAGGGATGGCTTAGTGCGCGCTAAAATATCCCTGCTCCTCGGCACCAACCCCCCCCCCCCCCTTATTCTGCATATCACGAGATCTAGCTATGCTATGCTTCTCAAACTTCACATATACAATCAACCATGCCTGTATATACTGAAGATAACCTCCAAAAAGCTATACAGCATGCACGGGACATGCCTTGGGTGTCCAGAGCTCGCATTGCAGACCTCTATGGTGTCAATGCGGATACCTTACGTCGCAGGGTTGCAGGAAAGACGCAAGCACGCAATAAAGCTCACCAATACCGTCAATTGTTCACTCCGGGGCAGGAGGAAGCTATAGCAGATCACTGCTGCCTCATGGCACAGCGTGGGTTTCCTATGAGCCTTTCTCTCATCCATCGAATGGCTCAGGATATCCTCAATTCACGTCCTGGCAACATACATAGGCTCGGTGAGCTATGGGTGAATCGTTTTATCAAGCGACACCCTATCCTGAAGAAGGAGTGGGTTGAGCATCAAGAGCGTTCGAGGAAGCAAGCTGGAGCTACTCCGGAGCTCCAAACTGCATTTTATAAGCTGTTGAATGACCTTATCCGTCGCTACCAGGTAACACCGGCTAACCTTTGGAACTGTGATGAGAAAGGTATGATACTTGGTAGATCTGGACGAGAGAAGGCTGTTGTACGTGCAGGCACGGTACCTACTGCTGTGAGTGAAGGTAGCAGAGAATTCTGCAGTGTATTGGAGACAATTAATGCCACAGGTGATGTCATACCACCATTTATTGTATGGCAAGGAAAGACGCATCGTGAAGGGTATTATGCAACCAATGAGGGTATTGCAGAGTCAAGAAGGATTAGCATTGCACTCATTTCTGGAGGAGGGTATGGAGTCTCTCCAAGTGGATATATGGATGACGAGTTAGGATTTGAGTATATCTCCAGACACTTTGAGCGGCACACCGCCCCCACCGCCCCCACTACCACTGCTCGCATCCTCATCGTTGACGGCCATAGCTCCCATGTCCACTGGAAGGTAGTCCAGTTCGCATTAAAGCATAACACTCACATGATATGCCTCCCTCCACACTCCACCGGCTTCATGCAGCCATTGGATGTAGGATGCTTTGGTATTCTGCAGCGCGCTCAGGCAAGACAGTGGTTAAGGCCTCTAGCCGCAAGCATGTGGGCAAAGGAAGAGTCCTAACGGACAAGGACGTCATGGAGGGCATTGAGCGAGCAGAGAAGCAGCGTGCAGCGGAAGCAGCGAAGTCCAGCGCCGACAAGATAGGGTGGAGTTGAAGAAGCTGAATGATGAAGCAAAGGCACAGTGGGAGACGGAGGTCGAAGCATGGCGACTGGAAGTTGATGCTGCGAGGAAAGAGAAAAGGAAGCCACCACTGAAGCCACAAAAACCGAAGGTGTTGAAGGTGTTGCCTGGCTCTGAGGTGGCTGAAGAGTGAGAGGAGGTCCATTTTGATGAGGAACAGCTTGTAGAGATGCTGGATGCTGTTAGATTGCAGCAATTCGCTGAGGTATGTAGCCATGTGAGCTTCAGATTCTAGTGCTAACCATTGAGTAGGTGGATGATGAAGCAGTATGATGGCTTGGATTAGTACAATGCGTGGTAGTGCGGGTAGGATGTGGGGGGGGGGGAGGGGGTCATCATAGGGGGTACTCAATTCAGAATGGGGTTTTGACATCGAAAGCTTTATTTTTTCATATGTATGATAGATGCAATGTGTAGAGTGAGCAATTGTGATGATATGCGCCGAAAATTACAGTCTTTTGCCTATATCCGTCGGCAGAATATGAAGAATAATGCTGAGTCAGCGTGGTGCCCAGGTGCTACGCACTAAGCCATCTCTGCGCACTAAGCCATACTTAACAGTAGTGAACTCCTGTACTAGACAGAAAAATAAGTATTTGGACAGGGGGCAAATGCATATTTATGCGCCATGCAGTATTCGGCAGAAACTAGCATATTTTCGTATGCTTGGCTGGTGATAGCCATAAGACAGTCCAAATTTCGTGATAGGGTGTCCAAATTCATTATGTAAGAAAGTATTTGGACAGCTGACGTGATGAAATTTGGACAGCTGACATAATGAATTTGGACTTTTACACCCTATTCTTTACTGCCAAGCATACGAAAATATGCTAGTTTCCGCCAAATACCGCATAGCGCATAATATGCATTATCCCCTGTCCAAATACTTATTTTTCTGTCTAGTAGATACCCCTGAGTATGCAGCAGCAGCATAAACGCAAGAACAAGGTACCCAATATATGATAATACAAGGATGGCAGGCAGGAAAGGTAAGTAAAAACTCAATCACTAGTTTTATACTTAGTAAGGAAGATACTAGCTAGTAAAATATGTATTCGGACATAGCGCATAATGTGCATTAGTACCCCTGTCCGAATACATATTTTACTGGCTAGTATTGATATTAATATTCTCATAGGCCCTGAAATAACCCCCCGAAGAAGAGCAGCAATTGTAGCATTAAGATATTCGCATATACCACATAGTATAAGCAAGCCGCTATCAATAAGAGCAATATCGAAGCTAATGAATATCCCGAAATCAACATGCGCTGATATCATTGACAATGCGATTCTGAGAGCTTCACACAGACATGCTGATTCAGCCTCAAATGTTGAAGTTGTGCTAAGTGCGAATGAGAATATTACCACTGGAGGTAGGTCACTGCTATTTCCAGAGGCCATTATAGAGGTTTGCGAGAGGCTATTCGGAGGCTGTTGACATGCTATTCAAGAGGCTGTTCGGGATGAAAGGCTGTTCCGGAGGCTGCTCGGAGGCTGCTCGGGATGAGGGGCTGTTCTGGAGGCTGCTCGGAGGCTGCTCGGGATGAGAGGCTGTTCCGGAGGCTACTCGGGATGAGAGGCTGTTCCGGAGGCTGCTCGGAGGCTGCTCGGGATGAGAGGCTGTTCCGGGGGCTGCTCGGAGGCTGTTCCGGGGGCTGCTCGGAGGCTGTTCCGGGGGCTGCTCGGAGGCTGCTCCCCCATGTTGTATTTAATTGCTAATTTACTTGCTACTCTAGGTGATAATTCTGGTTCTAGTTCAGCCGCTCAAGAGCTTGAGGATATTACTAGTGCTACACCTGATACCAATATTAGAGCCGAAAAAGTGAGAATATTGGAATTTAATCAAGTTACACTCAATGATTTAATATCTTCGGAAGTTTTGGACTCAGCATCAAGAAGTGGACGACCAAAGATTTTTAGTGAGGAGGATCGGCAGCGCTTAATAGCAACAGTTGAAAAGGATAAATTTACACGGAGAATGGATTTAACGGAGCTCCAGCTTGAAGCACAGTTAGGTGATTTCAGTAAACAGTCAATCTTTTTAGCCTTACAAGATGCTGGATTCAAGGCATATCGAGCGCAATATAAGTTTGCATTAGAAGAAAAAGATAAGTTAAGGAGATTGCAATGGTGTACAGCTAGGAGGGATTGGCGAGTGAAGGAGGAATGGGGTAATATAGCTTTTACAGATGAAATGTCAATAGAGGTAGGAGGAACTTATGGTGTTACTTTAGTGTGGCGAAGAAAAGATGAAAAAGTGGCATGAAGACTGTATTGGTGTTACTAATAAGCGACCACCTAAGGTAATGTGTTGGGGCATGATAGGATATGGCTGGCGAGGTCCTTTTTATATATGGGAATCTGAAAGTACTGAAGAAGAAGCTCAATCTAAAGTAGAGATTGAGATATATAATCAGCAGGTTTTGGAAGAGGCTGAAAAGCTAAATAGGGAGTGGAAAAGCTCGGAGGAATATAAGAAGCTTAAAGAGAGGGAGTTGGAAGAAGCAAGACAAAAACGGGCAGAGGCTAAGAGGTTAGGGAAAAAAGTATATTGCCCACAAGAATGGCGGCAGAAAAAATTTAAGCCAGAAACAATATGTCGTGGGGATGGTAAAGGTGTTGATGCATGGCGGTATGTGAAGCATGTTGCTAGGCCACTAATGTGGCCTGAATGCGAAAAGCAACTGGCAAAAAATCCAAACTTCCTTTTAATAGAGGGATTTTGCAACCCTGCAGGGTGGAATTCAAAAACCTGTTGCGACAGCAACGGACCTGAACGAGTTTAGATGCTGACATGGGTCCCCGGGCTTTTGAATTCCACCCGCGCTAGCAGTGGAAGTAATAAGTCCACACTGTTAGCGCGGGTGGAATTCAGAATCGACTACAACAAACAACCACAAGTGGGCAAGTCTCTCGTGAGGAACCAATGAGTACGCTTAGTAATAATACCAAACATATTGAACAAGATCGAAATACTGATAATTATGATATCTACAAGGCATAACTCAACCAGGTAAATTTATTAATGTCCAATACATTCAATATCTCCCTAACCACTTGATAGTAGTATCCATAAAAGTGACTTATACTGTATCGGGGGTTGGGTAATGAGAAGTAGCTATATTGTAATGTTGACACTGTTCAAGTTTAAACTACATACCTAGGAGTATTGCTTGGAAATACTCCAGTAGTATCAATCTTGGGAAGAGCAAACCGGCATTGGTCTTGCATTGGGTGAAGTTGATGGTCGTGATAGTAAACTGAGGTTCAGAGTTCTAAGCTGACATAAACTAGCTTGTCTTGTGGTCTTGTACAGTTTGGGGATACTTCATTTTACCCATGTTGGTTTGAATTCCACCCTACAGGGTTACGTACAGGGTTGCAAAATCCCTCTAATGGAAGATAATGCATCTCCACATACTGCAAGATATACCCGCTATGAGAAAGCTAAGATGCGTCCCATAAATATACAAATAGTATTTTTACTAATTATCTTAGCGCAATATAAGAAATATTGACTGGCCGCCATACTCTCCTGACTTCAACCCAATAGAAAAGATTTGGGGTCTGATGAAGAATAGAATAAATAAGAGAAGTGCACGAGAGTATATTTCTACAATAGCACGGATGAAAGAGGTTCTATGTGAAGAATGGGATAAAGTGACAGTGGAAGATATCAATAAAGAGATAGAAAAGCTACCCTCTATTATGGTGAAATGTATTAATGCCGGAGGTGGAAACAATTATGCAGCATAATACTGATATGTATATAAATTAATGCTTGTAACTAATTTATATACCCAATATATATTAGACCAACATACTAGGAGTCTCTCATTTTGAGCTGCCTTTAGAGTAACCTCCGAAACTGCCTTCTTATTTAGAGCAATCTCTAGAGCAGCCTCTCAAACAGCCTCTAGAATAGCTTTCAGAACAGCCCTAGAATATTAGAATATTAGTGCTTTCTAATGCTTTGATACTTAAGTACTAGACATTCGTATTGAAGAGACCAAATTCATTATGTCAGCTGTCCGAATTTTATTATGTCAGCTGTCCGAATAGCTGTTTACGTAATAAACTTCGGATACTCTATCATGAAATTTGGACTAGTCCCATAGCCAAGCATACGAAAATATGCTAGTTACTGCTAAATTCTGCATAGCGCATAATATGCAAGAATCCCATGTCCGGATACTTATTTTACTAGCTAGTACCAGACGCCCTAACAATTCCGGACCGGACAGAAACCTCCAGACAAGTTCCCCCCTGACTCCACACAAATAATATTTGCTATACCGGATACACTAATACTAATACAACTAATACATCTTAGACTGCCCCACTTCACACACTGCCATCACTGCTGCTACACCATGTTACGGGTTCACCGCAACCGTAGGGCGGGCGGTCGGTGGATGCATATGCAAGCGATATGCGACAGCCGGAACGGCGTCGCAGTCGCATAAATGAGTGCTATATGAACTACACAGGGGACTAGCGAGCATCGCTAGTCAAGTGTCTTTGACCTGGCGGGCGGTAACTCTCTGCGTTTACCAGATCCGTTACACACCACTGCTGCTACAGCTGCTACTATCACTTGCAAGGATCCGTTATAAAATAAAATGCTTGGCAGAATTACAGTACAATAGGGATGGGCAGCAAAAATAACAGAAATTGCCTGATTGTCGACAATTACAACCTAATTTTAATTATGTAAAGTCAAGTTTAGTAAAACATGTTCAAGGTGAATGCAAAGGTGGGGCAGCCAAAGATTGTTTAGTGCATCCGGTATAGCAAATATTGTTTGTATGGAGACCGGGGGGTAAGTGCCTGACAATTCCTGTCCGGTCCGGTATTGTTAGTGCGTTTGGTATATGCATATCATAGCAAGAGGGTTTTGTATGGGAATGGAATGTAGAAGCCTGAGAGCATCTGGTATAGCAAGGTTTCCGGTACAGCGAGGTCCGGTATAGCAAGGGAAAACTGTATGGTAGAGCACATTCCTTTGACCTGCCAAAACCGTTATTCAGGCCGAACCGCGGCGCTGTGCTTTTTGGCCGTTCCCTGAACTGCCAGCACCGAGCCCATCTTGCCCATTTCAATCCGCCCCTAGCGGAGTAGGCGCTCCTACTCAGTGCGTCCTGAAGGAGTAGGGAAAAACAAGGGGGAAAAAAGTAAAAGAAAATTTTTTTACTCAGCGCTCCTTCAAACTTCATGGGCAGTAACCGGGTATATGCTCTTTTCCAGGCCACGCCGCAGGGCTAACTGCATGGGTATCTGTTAGAGGTAAGAACTTAGAAACTGATGTAGGAACATATCTGCCTGCACGACTGCATGCTGCCGCAAAACTACCACCCAGGAAGGGCGATGCATGTGTCAACCCGATGGCGACAGTGTCAAGCTACGTTCGCTAATTTGCCATGTTGACTGCGGCCATGGGAGAAATTCCCCCCATATCTGGGCCAGTTCCCTTCTCATGTTCTTCAATTGACCACCCAAATTTCTGACACAAGTGTTTTTTTTGCTGTTAGGTAAGCATCGAATTATCATCCTGATGGAAACGTGCAAGAGTGAAAGCTAATTACTGTGCCGAATGAAGCTTTAGTTTCTGATTAAACCTTGTTCGGATTTGTAGCCCTCGAAGCTCCCGGATAGGCGTTGACGTCACAATATCAACCTCAGAATTACGAGAGTTTCACTTGAGGCAAACCGCAACAACTCCATCAGTCAATTTCTATGGTGGTGAGCTCTAATGGCTCAAAGCCCGAGGCCTGGTACAAGGCCCACCGGATGGACGGACGAGAGTACGAATCAGAATGGGCAAACACGAATCTACATTTCTCCGGAGGAGCCTGCAACACCACTCCGGCCACAGCCGTTTCGTGCCTATCACTCGGATTCAATACGGCCTTCGGAATTGAGACCTCACTCCCCATCTTCGTCCCCCGTACTTGCATCATTCAAGCAACCTGCACGATCTTTTTTCCACAGTTCATATCATTCTGTGAATGCGAATGGTAAATGAGTCATGGTTGATGAACGTCCTTGTTTTATGGTCAATGCTAACAATAAATTTTGCTTTCAGTTATCACCGACGCCGTTCATCAGCCTACACATGCGATACGTGATCAGACCGCCGAGTTAGCAACATATGCTCTATCCGAAGCTGCCAACTCGTATCAGAACAGATTCTCACCATCACTACTCGCTTCACCGCTTAGTAATGGCTCTATCGGTGAGCCAGCATCCTTTACTCTACCTGCCCCGATACTGCGACCACCAACTTCTACTACGCACCCGGATTGCGGGCTTATCACCGAAGTTTCAGAACCAGTCTCGCCAGATGCATCACCAAATAAAGACAATAAGAGGACTTCGTATTTGACTTATTTGCTAAAGACATCACCTCCCGAGACATCTTATGAGCAGAGTGACAATTTTGATACTAATGGAGAAATTCATCAACGTCCTCCTCAAAGTCCTGTGCCAAACGAGAGAATGTCTCTACTGAATGAAGCAAGAAGACGTTCTTTTTCACACATGAGATATGATGCCATAAGCAATGGCCAAGAACGACATCATCACACTGATTTTGAATCTCAGAATGGGCATGATATTGGCAATTCACTAAAATCAAGAATCAAATCAGCCTTGGCATGGCGTAAAGTGCGAAGACTGGATTTTGCAAACACAATTTTCAATAAAGATGGCGGAAGATTAGATAAGCGGAAGCTCTGGAAAAATGTGGTGATTAAGCCAGTTGGCTACATTCCTGCAGTTATTCTAGGATTGCTACTGAACGTATTGGACGGTTTATCGTATGGTAAGTGTTACCCTGACCTCGCCAATATTCATCATTCTTTGCTAATTACCCTGACAGGGATGATTCTGTTTCCACTTGGTCAAGCGATATTTAGTGACCTGGGTGCCGATGGTCTCTCCATGTTCTATGTTAGTTGTATAATCTCGCAATTGGTATATTCATGCGGTGGGAGCGTTTTTAAAGGTGGAGTTGGGTCGGAAATGGTATGTTCTTCATAGCAAAGTTCACATCTTAATACTTACATTACTGCAGATTGAGGTTGTTCCATTTTTCCACAAAATGGCTTTCACAATTCTGACAAGGGTTGGAGAGGGTAACGCGAAAGCTGTTCTTGCTACAACAATATTAGCATTCTCGCTCAGTTCGATAATCACTGGCCTGGTCTTCTTTCTGCTTGGTTACTTGAAACTGGGATCGTTGGCCAGTTTCTTTCCAAGACACATTTTGTTAGGTTGTATTGGTGGTGTAGGATGGTTTCTTGTGGCTACAGGCATCGAAGTATCTGCGCGTCTGGATGGTAGTCTCACCTACGATCTGGACACACTATATCATCTTTTGGAACCTAGCACTTTGGTGCTTTGGGTTATTCCACTGCTATTGGCTATCACCCTGACTGTTTTGAAGATATTTTTCAGATATCATCTGCTGGATGCCTTCTTCTTCATCTCAGTGCTGAGTTTATTCTATCTCATAGTGATAGCAGTTCCTCAATTGGATTTCCCATTGTTACGAGAAAAGGGGTGGGTATTTGAACGTCCTCCCGCTGGTGTCCCCTTTTGGCATTTCTACACCTTATACGACTTTAAGGAAACCAACTGGGAAGCACTCTTACACACAGTGCCCGCCATGTTTGCGCTAACTTTCTTCGGCATTCTGCACGTACCAATAAACGTCCCAGCTCTTGGTGTCTCCACAGGAGAAGATAACTTGGACGTCGATAGGGAATTGATTGCACACGGTGTGAGCAACGCCCTCTCGGGCTTATGCGGCAGCATTCAGAACTATCTGGTTTACACTAATAGTGTGCTCTTTATTCGGAGTGGAGGTGATAGTAGAGTTGCTGGGGTTATGTTGGCGGTTGGGACAATTGGCATTTGGATGAGTGGGCCAGTTATAATCGGATATATTCCAGTGATGGTTGTGGGCTCTTTAATTTTTTACTTGGGTATGGAGCTATTGCGAGAAGCCCTATACGATACTTGGAGAAAAGTGCATCGCCTGGAATACCTTACTGTGAGTTCGACCCAACCTAACGTGCAAAAAGACGTTATACTGACTACTTTTCTCTTAAGATCATCGCAATTGTTGTCACAATGGGTGGATGGGACTTTGTGATTGGTATTCTTATTGGCATCGTTCTAGCATGTGTGTCATATGTTGTACAGACATCACAAAAATCACCAATACGTGGTACATATACAGGAGTAGTGGCGCGTTCAACTGTGCGGCGGCACCCAATTCAGCAACGTTTCCTTCAACAAGTGGGAGGCCAAATCTTTGTTATGAAACTAACAGGCTACATGTTTTTTGGCACCATTACCTCAGTTGAAAGAAGCATTCGGGATGTATTAATGGATTACAACTTCCAACGTCGGCCCATTCGATATCTCATTGTCGACCTTTCACACGCTACAGGTATAGATTTCTCGGCTGCGGAGGCCTTTACAAGAATCCGAAGACAGGTGGTCACCCGAAATGTGGAGCTTATTCTCTGTGGAGTTGAGTCAAGCAGTGAAGTAGGAAAGGCTTTACAGAGTGTAGGGATATGGTCAAATACTGCAGATGGGGTTGAGATCTTCATCGACCTCAATGGTGCTTTGGAAGCTTGCGAGAATGAGCTCTTATCAACATTCTACCGACAAAAAGATTTTTTTAATCAAGAGAATAATGGGACTACCTCTTTAGGTATGGTTCAAGTTTCCCTGCATAAAAAAAGCCTTCAGTCATTTACAATGTAGCAGAAGTGCCCAATGACAATAGATCCCACACGAATTTTGATGCAGTTTTCAATTCCCCTCGTCGGAACTTTGTATATCAAGCAGCAGCCTCAGCATTAACGGATTACATGTTAGTGCCGACCCGATGGCAGAACTTCAAGCAACCACTGCCATTGATTTTACAAATATTTCAGGAAATGACAGACAAGAACGAGGATTTTTGGTTCAAAGTTTGTCCCTATTTCAAGAGGATGGAGTTCCCTGAGGGCTCAATCATATTTACACGAGGAGTATGTAAAAATCTAAATATATATTTTATCACAGTTTCGCTAACGAGTGGCATTCTCAGGCCAAGCCTGAAGGGTTCTATCTACTGGAGCAGGGTATGTTTAGGGCTGATTACGACTTGGAGCAAGGACAGTTCAGTGAAAGTATTGTAGCTGGTACAACATGTGGCGAACTGCCATTCTTTTCTGATACCTCTAGAACAGCTACTGTGGTTGCTGAGAAGGCTTCAGTGGCGTGGGTACTGGATAGAGAAAATTGGCTTAATCTACAGGAAAAGCACCCAGATGTTGGGTATGAATTGCTGAAAATATGTCTCAAGCTCACTACCGAGAGACTTTCGGCGATCACGAGGTAATCTTCACAAATGTCCCAGGTTAACTTAACTCTTATGTACCAAGCTAACGTCCTGTGAAGTTACATCTTGACAACGTCTGGATGAGCGGTAGCCTTCACTCATACTGAAGTAAACAGTTCAAAATATTTCAAATCTGAGAGGTTCTGTTTGAAAAGCTTAAGGCATTTCAATGTGAATGGATCTTGTTGTATTTATCACCCCCCACGATATATTTGTTTACCAGCATTGCAGACTTAGTACTTTTATCTTTGTTGTGACTTCTTGATTGCACAATCTTATGGAATTTGGCGAATAAAATGCACTTCTTTCTTTGTTAATGGAATCTATCTCGCGGACATTTTACTCTTATTATTGAGTGCCGATCACATCGGCAGTAAGGGTCTGAATAAGCTAGTGTGACCAGGAGGCTCGAGCAGACCTTTCATTTACTAGTGAGAAACACCAGTCTCGAAAGATACCAAGCTCATCTCGATATGAAGCCACAATCAAATGGATTAGGCGTCAAAAGAAATCCTGAGTGGCTGGGGGATGGCTAGTCTTATCTTTAGACTGGTCTGGTTGCTGAATGTGGGAATTGGAACAGGATGCCAAATTGCTCATGTGTAGACCAGGGAAGGGGGACGTAACGGCTGCTATCATCCTCTGTTCTATTGTCTGTGCTGTCTGTGCTTCTGGAATTGCAGTCTCGCCAAAGTTCTGATGATAGTCAATAAGGAGATAGTGTTTACTGCAGCTGAGTTGATGCTGTTTCACGAAGCATCACTGACAATATAGAAGGAACAATCTCATTACCAAGAGTAGTGCTCTAAGCTCTACATTTCTCTAGTATTCTGTTTCACAAATTCTAGTCAGTCCGTATCTTGGCAAGTACAGAAGGGGCTGGTATCAGACAGGAATTACCTTCAGTAAATGAGTGATGCCAAGGCTCGGTGCATTTTCTTGATGTCCTAAGAGAGAATGTCTTTTTTTTTGTTAAAGAAAAGGGGGTATGAAATGGGGTGAGAAATTGGGCTAGTGTATGACATCTGGCGAGAGATGCTTCAGAGTCACGCTTAATCACACTCCTTCATTTATTTGTTTGTTTAGAGGCTTTATATCGTCGACTGAAGCACATATAAAAAACAGTAAACGCACTGGACATGACATATAATTCGATATTATTGCGCGACTTTGAACAGTGAAACTTGAAGTGCGATTTGAGGGAAAATGTATACGTACGATGCTGATCTACTCTAGAGCAAGAAACCGACTTGTCTTTCTGGTTCATGAAGACAGCACACATCCCGTCGATCAGCGTTTGGCGAAAGTGTCAGGTGCCTCATTGAACTTGTCAGGAAGGAATAATAAGCGGTGGCACTTTTTAACCTTACTGGTGCGGATAAATCAAAAAATGAGCTAATCCCTGGCCTCTTGATGTAATAGGGCTTCAGTGGTGAAGGGACGCTCATTGGGCAGTCAATGTCCCATCGAAAAGCATTGACTGGGGCGGTCGATGAGATGGACAGTCTGCTGTACTCGAGTACTGCTGCCTGCGAGATTGAAGTCTCGTGGTCAAAATTGGCCCCACCAAAGTGCCCTAAGGGGTGCACACGTCAAGACATGGCATTCATCAATTTGTGAGTTTTGCATGGTCGTTGTGGCGACAGGAAGCGCAAAAGCTTCACTAGTCCACTAGCCTAAAGGCAACCGGAGTTCGCTGCTTTTGTCGTGCCATCCCTAGCCAATAACATATTGTAGCATTTCACGCCCCAGCTCGTGCCTGCAAAACTGATGGAGCAGACGTACCAGTTTGCGTCAGGTAGCCAGACTCCGGCTTCAGGTTTCTTCACTGCAATCCATATCCTCCTGTGACACGGCATCTAGGGCGGTATGTTACCACGGCTATAACAGAAAGGGAGGGCAGCTAGTTACAGTTTGATTACTTACAATCCCAAGATCTCGCCGTTACTGAGCAGGCCAGACCTTTTGTGTCCCTCCATAAACACCCATGATCACTTGTCTGGGTAGAATGCCCTTCCTGGGCATGGCGTACACTATGTATCGCTTTTACCTTGGCACTTCAGGAGGCCATCAAGAGCCCATTGTCTTTTACATAGCTAGGTATTCTTGATAGCTATTGCTATTGCAATGGGCTGTTCAGCGCCGGAACAAATCTGCAGCGGCAAGGGTCAGGCTTTTCGTCCTCGTCTCGCATGCGATGGGTCCTCTAGGCAGGATGGAGAACGTCTGTATCGGGCGCGGTCCTCGCATGTGCTTAGTATCTATTCTATGGACGTCTCCTCGATGGGCTTTTCGCATGCTGCGGCTCTGTCCTGCCAGGGGGGGGCAAGGGTCAATTTCTGTGGGCAGCCACTCTACTCGTAGGGTATTATACTCCCTAGAGTGCTTTTGCTCTCGATGTCTGCACTCGAGTACCCTACTTCCTACTTGCTTGCTGAGTAGGTATCATATATTGCTCTATCATAGTCACGGCCGCTTCAACGACGGGGGGCAGGGATGCTGCGCATGGGAAGAGCTCAGGCTTGACCTTGGTCTATCATAGGCTTGGCCTGCTGGACTCCAGCAAGCAAGCGAATGCGAGCAGCAAGCACGCACGCCAGCTGCAGCCTGGGCCCGCGAGATGGCAGAGGGGCGCGGCGAGCACGACTGCGCAAGGTACAGGCACTCTGCTCAAGCCTCAAGCCACTCTGCTCACGCCCGCAGGGGGACGCAGGCAGCGGCGGGCGCTCTGTGGGAGGGCGTAGGTAGGATCGTTCGACACTGGCCAAGGCGGTAGCTGAGCATGTGAGCCTGTTGCGCCAGACTTGCCTCTCAAATTGCAATGGCCGGCAGTCCATGATTTGATTATCCTGTTCTGCGCATTCATTACCCTCTTTTCATTTTCTTCTCCCTTCTCCCCATGCCCTAGAGCACAGTTGAGGAGAAGGGGCCCCTGCCTGCCCCCCCTGTCCACTCGCCGTTCTTTTGCACACCCCAACACGCTTTATCAATCTTTGCTCGATACCCACACTGTAGGGCGCACGTCCTCGCTATCCCTTGGCTGATCAGCGCATATGAGGTGAACCCTACATGTCCCCTAGTGCTCATTTTGTCCCACACCCGTTGCTGCTTTAGACCAACCCTATTTGCGCCCTCTGTCATTTTCCTACCCCTTCTTGTTTCCCCCTCCCCCCTCCTTTCTTTCCTCTTCTACTTCACTCTGTCCCCTTCCTCCCTCTTCTTCCTCCCCTCCCCCTCCCCCTCCCCCTCCCCCGCCTCTTCTACCGTTGCAATCTTCTGTCGCCTCCATACAAGATATTGGCCTCACTTGCCTGGCAAGGAGACAAATACTTCTGTTCGATACATACGAGGTACACCGTTGAGCACACAACCAAACACAATGTCAGAAAGCAAGCCTGAGGAAGTCCCCGCCCTTGCAGAGGCCCCGAAAGTACCGGGTGCTCCGACGCTCGTTGAGGCCACTCCAGCTGAGGAGCCTGCTCCACTCCCATCTGCTGATGCACCAGCTCCAGCGGAGGACGTTAAAGAACAGCCTCAAGAAGAGAGCAAAGAGGATGCCAAAGAAGAGCCCGCAGAGATCAAGACTATTTCAGAAGGATGGCTGGAGTTCAAGCCTCACGGTATTCTTCAGTGAGTAGAGAAAATTTGATCAAAACTCAGCACTATTTGATATACTAATATAGCAACAACAGTTTCATCCCAACCAAAAAGTTCTTCTACTTGCAAGATGAGCCTATCACAGTTGAGAACTTATCCAACTATATCAAGAAGGAGAAACCGGAGGTCGCTCATCCGACGGCTGCATATGCTAGTCAGACCGGAAAGGGCCTCCTCTTCTATACAAAGAGCGAAACTCAAAAGGCCAACCCAATTGGTATCATCAAGCTTGTAAGGGCTGCAAAGATTCACCAAATGCAGTTATATCAGCTAATCAGAGATAATAGGCGGATGTTGTCGACGTTACTGCCTCTGGTAACAACAAGTTCGCATTGAAACTCCAAAATGATGTTTGGAACTTTGAGGCTGCGGCGCCCGCTGATCGTGATAGCTGGGTTGACACAATCAAGGGTAAGGTAACTGAAGCAAAGGAGGGCGTGGAAACTATCACCAGTTCTGAGGGTTACAAGAGTACTCTTGACAAATTTAGTAAGTCCATTTGCCTAAATGTACTATATTATGAAGTCTAATTGGACTTTTAGGTAAGAAAGCTGTAAGTGGTAAGACAGCCGAGACTGCAAAGGAGAAAGAAGGAGAGAGGAAGGACGACGAGGAGGAGAAGAAGGAAGAAGAAAAGGAGGAGAAAGAGGAGAAGAAGGAAGAAAAGAAGGAAGACAAGAAGAAGGAAGAAAAGAAGGAAGAAAAGAAGAAGGAAGAAAAGAAGGAAGACAAGAAGAAGGAAAAGGAAAAGGCAAAGAAGTCCGATGACAGTTCTGATTCTTCCAGCAGCTCTGAGGATGAAGGCGGCGATAAGAAGGGAAAGAAGGTGAAGCGTTCTAACTCAGCCAAGAAGAGCAAGAGGACTTCCTTCTTTGCGGGAATTATTCCCCACAAGGAGAAGAAATCAGAGAAGGAAGAGAAAAAGGAAGAGAAAATTGAGGAAAAGCCTGAGGAGGGCCCCAAGGCCGAAGAGCCAACCGAAGGTGCTGCAGAGGCTTCAACTGAGGGTAAGAGCTCAATTATATTATCTGGGGAAATTACATCTTTACTAAGCCTTCTCTAGCCCCTGCTCCAGCAACAGAGGAGCCAACGGAAGAAATCAAGTCTGCCGAGGAACCTGCGAAACCTGCCGAACCTGCCGCGACTGAAGAGGTTACAGCATCAAAGGGATCCAATAAGCGTCACAGCTTCTTCGGACTCTTCGATAAGAAGAAGGAGTCTGATAAGGCCTCTGAGCATGCAAAGAAGGAGGTTGTCTCTGATGCCCCTCCAGTTATCGCTCCCATTGGTGAAGAAACGGCAGAGGAGACCAAACCAGTGGAGACATCCCCAGCTCCTCCTGTTGATACTGGAGCCAAGTGCCCTTCTTCTCCTCCAAAGGAGTCATTCTTGGATAAGTTATTCAAGCCTAAGGAAAAGGGGCCTGCCGCTACTGTCCCAGCTCATGAAGCTAAGGTAAGTCTGCGTTTTACAGTTATTCATAGCTGAACACCTGAATGTGCTGACTATAAGTTTAGAAGGAAGAAGAAGCTACTGAAACAGTTTCGGAGCCCAAGCCAGCGGACACAGAAGCTGTGAAGGACACGGAGGAGAAGGCTCCTGAAGCCTCTTCAAAGGATGCAAAACGGAGATCTAGCTTCTTTGCCTCACTTAGCAAGAAGGATAAGAAGCCAGATGTCAAGTCTGACACCGAAGAAGAGCCTTCGTCTTCGAAGAGCAACCCTACTTCCCCAATCCCCAAAAAGCTCAGCCTCTTCCGAAAAAACAGCAAGTCCGCCAAAGACGCTCCTAAGGACGAAAAGAAAGAGGAAGTTCCACCTGTCCCTGTGATCGCTCCCGTTGCTACTGAGCCTCCAGCTCCTGCTGCGACCTCCGAAACCACTGCACCTGTAGAGGAAACTCCCGCTGCGGCAGAGACCACAACCTCCATCGCCCTGTTACTACTGCTTAATTTCACACCTTTGCATGTTGACATGAATCATAAAATAATGTGTGGTTAGTTTTTCAGTTTGTTACGGGGTTTTGTTTTGTTGTGGGTCATCTTGCTAGCTGCTTTAGTGTCGATATTCTTTCTCCTGCCTTCTGCTCCTTGAGGGAATCGATTGATCTTATACATAATCATTCTAATGTCAGTTTCCTCCAATGAATTTCTTTTCCTTTTTTTTTTGTTTCGTGATGTTTGCTAGGGGTGGGCACTTTTGGTCAAAATCTCTTCGTTTTTTTTGAGCGCCAGAGCGAGGGGATTTTTTGTACTCATTGGCTGCCTTGACGTCCTGTCGTTCTTTTCCCTTCATATAGCGTGGATATTTACTAGTACTTAATAGCGGGAACTGAGATTCCGCGTTGGATGAATCTACATGTTTGTTAGCCTTGCGAATGAGTTCCATTTAGTTTTTATTGTTTTTTGTGGTCTCTCAGCTCGTGCGGACCAAACCTCCAAGCTGTTACTCAGGCTCAAATTCCGTGATGATAGCTGCAACAATTGTATTGTATTGCACCTTTATAACGCATGGAACTTTCGCACATGACTGATCCAGACCCTTGACAATGGGCTCCAACACAATCTTAGACCACATTAGCGCGGGATGTAAGGTACGAGAGACGAGCTTGGAGGCGACCTCGTACGTGCGCATGCGAGCAATTTGAAATTGGTGTGCAGGGTAAAGGGAAAGGGCGTTCTCGCTCCCAGGATAATAGGGGCCCGCAGCATTCGCTTGCAAGGCGAGTACTGTACTCTATGATACTCTATCGACGGCTCGGGACGAGGCTACCCCGAACAGGGCGTGCGCCTCGTCTTGTAGCACAAGCAATTTATGCTTATTTCGCCAGCGCTGGCTATGATGCTCGACTAGTACAGTACTGCTGGGCTGGGATTGGATTGCGCTTGGTAAGCGCGACATGAAGCTGCAGTACCCGAAACCTCGAAAGCCGTGGAAATTGATGCTCCCTTCCTCTAGATGCGGGCGTTAGGATGCCTGCATTGGCCATGTCATGTCGCTCGACAAACCCCCACGGTCAACTGGTCGACTGAGCATCAATCAATCAAGTCAGAACTTGAAATGAGCTGCCGTTTGCCCTCTCGCCACCAGCGCCTATCGCTCTGCCCCTCCCCCCTGCTGTGAATCCCTCCTCAGCTGTCCTGCACCCCGACTGCTTCCTAACTTGCTCCAGCCTAGCCTCTCCTCAATCCATCGCAGCTGGCCGCTGTCGACTTTCGCTTAACCTCCCCCGCCCCCCCGCTCGTTGCATTTCGACCCTACCAGGGTTGTTATGTCGCTTGTTTCCTTACTCTTACGCCTGTATCATCAACTTGCTCGCCCCTCCGTCCTTGAGGGCTTTTATCCTCCTGCGTCGCACACGCAGCTCTTTCTCTCTCTATTCTTGTGGTTCAAAATATCGAAGCCTTTGACCGCACCAAGCCTGCTGTATTCATTGTGGTGAAGCTTAACCCTGGTGGCTTAGTTTTAACTATGCAACATGGGCTGCTGTCTATCCACAGATCGTGCGACCTTACAGGGTGGAAGTGGCAGTAACATCCAGTCGAATGAACAAGGTAGCGATGACGAGCATGCCGGACCTCGACTGATAGCTACTCAATCCCGACAGCAGGATCCCACGCCGCAGTTAATATCAAATCAGTACTCCAGGCGGCGGTCTAGGCAACTTGAATATGAATCGCAGAGGCAGCTGGAAGCGGAAGGATTGCGGCTTGACCAGAGAGTTACTAGGCCATTGGTAATGCATAAATGGAGTTCCAAAACGCCAATTACGAGGGAGGAATTGACGAGGAGGAGGGATGAATACTATGACACTCGAGTGACAGGGAGAACGGAAGTATGGAGAGTTATGAGATTGGCCATCGAAACTATGGAAAATGGGGATTTTCCCACTGCGCAAGAAATAATAAACGCAAGTGGGATTACTATACCCACTGGTAAGCTTGTACAAGGCTAAAGGACCAGTGTATTTGTCAAAAGCTAATTGTGGCGGTATAGGGAATTTGATTCATGGTGCCTATGATGAGCGTGGGATTCGTTATGAATTACCCGAGTATTGTGTCTCTGCACCTAGCAACTTGATTACGACGTCATCAGATGCTGAAAAGCATGCTGCGAGTGCCGGTGATCAGTCTGACACGGAAGAGGATGATATCGTGGATCTAGAAGAGATTGAGAGACGGCGAGAACTGAAGGGTAAAATGGTGCTAAATAGGAACGAGAAGAAGTACAGAGTCGTTGCGAGGCTTTCTGACCGTGGTGGGCCAGGGTCAGATGTTGCGGTGATATTTCAACAGAAAGATACTGTGAGAACTGTTATTCGTAAGATCATAGAGAGGGGAAAACTGGACCCAAAGGCGCATAGGCTGAAGATTGCGTATTTGGGTAAGATGTAAGTGGCAATGACAAGCTTTCGATGTTCTATTTGACTCAATATACTAATTCTGGACAGATTGAATGAACATGAGTCTCTCCCTGAGCAAGGATGGGTTGAAGGCAATGTCATTAATGCCTTAGTATTCCAACAACAACGACCATAAACAAATATCTTTCGTGGAAATGGCAACTTCTATACCCGTTCCACGATTATTCCCGTCTTCGTGACCTATTCGCCATCTTTCACGAACTTTTGTGCCAGCGTGTTGCATATATGTCTGTGCGCAACTGTAGCTTTTGTTAATTTTCGAATTTTTTTTACGATTGACATGACTTTCCTCTTATGTCTTTCATCTTCCAAATCTTGATCAGCTTTGCGGTGTGGCAATTCCGTGTGCAGTCTCAAGGTTCTTGTGGTTACTTTGATTTTTTTATTCTTAAAATTCGGCTTGCTTGGGTCTTTAGGCTGGCTTAATAAGGTTTTTCATGATGTATAAAGCACTGAATTGGGTTAGATAGTGCACAGTCTAATAATAAGCGGTAGTACGCCGGAATTAATGGCTAGCTGGAAACTGTCAGACGTACGATACATAAGGTCAATTTCCAGGAATTCACGGCAAGATTGGGGCGAAACCACGGATCCTCTCTTCCAGCAAAACTTATGGAGGCATAAATATATCACAATTGGTGATCCCCGTTATCTGTCAGTTTGGTTGGTAACGTCCCTTGCAATTTGTGCTCTAAAGTTTATGCACTCCCCGCTCTCGTCTCTTTGGTGGCTACGTCTGCAGGCATCCTAGGACCTGTAAGTGCCCTCGCAGAGAGGTGCGTCAAGCGTTGCTGCAGCATATACTACTACTTCAAGTAGACTGTACTTGCAAGTCTTGATCATTGCAGTGGATGCATACGTATCAAGTACCTTACACATGCCGGTACACTGGCATCTCAAGAAGATCCTTAATTTTTGCTGCGTGTGGTTGGGCTGCAGTTTCAGGCTGCATGGCCTGACAGAAGCCTTCCCGTCAGCATCATGACAAGTGCCTTCATGCCTGTTTCTTTTCCTCTGCCTAGGGCGATCGTGTTTCTGAATTTGTCCAAAATACATAGAACATAGTAAATATTAATATTGCAGTCTTGAGATGTTTAGAGCGATGTTTTGTATATTTTAGCTTTAGATTTACAGTACTCCTTTGTTTCAATATCAAGGGTTCGATGCATATTTCCTGGAGATACTTGCTTCTTTTTACTTGGTTTGTATTCATATCATACCGTAGTTGAAATGAGAGATTGCTTCGAAATCTGGGGTTAGTATACATACATAGATAGGGATGGAGAACTATTGTGGAACGCGCACAGAACTGGATTGCGTTAGAGAAGGATTAGTTGCGGGATGTTAGGTACGTATATACCTTGGTACTTTGGGATTTTTCTGTCTGTATGGATGTGTCTAGAGGTTCGATAAATTACCTCAAGTATAAGTATGTATGGCTTCGTCAAGTATATTTGGTTTGCCGCCTCCAAAATAGGCAAGCAAGAACCACATTTTGTCAAGGGCACTTATCTTCCGAAAACCATCGCTCGAGTACAGTCTGGTGTCGAGTATACTATCGATATATATCGAAGTGACCACTGCAGCAGCCAAGACGGCACCGACTGTAAGATTGCTCAGGAGCAAACAGCTACGTCATTGAAGTGTTTGTTGCCGGAGACTAATCTTACCCTAGATCCGGGATAGATAATAAAAGCAGCACGTCAATGCTGATGCGCTACCCCATTTATGCAGAGTATGTTCAAAAGCAGAAAGTAAAATGAATGTCATCCGTCTCAATTACATTTCAATGCTATAGCAGCTCACCTAGAGTGTAAGAACACCGACCCGTTGGCCGCTGGCAATGGATGACTTTCACTACCCCAGATTCCCAGATTCCTAGATCCCAGACTCCCAGATTTCTACACCAGCCACTGCCAAGGACGTCGCAGATTTTTCAGAACCCCTTCCAAATTCCCAGATTCCCAGATTCTGGCAGACCACACCCCCCCCTCTGCCAGACGGTTTTCGCAGATTCCCAGATTCTCAGACCTATCCACTAAACTCAATTCAGCAAAATGCAACCCATACTCCATAATGGTCATGATGATGATGAAGATATCTATATCGCAGTCGGCTTAATAATAGCGCTCTATGGCCTGCAATTACAGCGCGAACGGCGAAATCGCTTCTACCTGACACGCGTAATCAGCATGTGTAAAGTGGAGCTCATAATGACCGGTACCTCCTTTTTTGGCGTTGCTGTGCAGTTTGTGCGGAAGCTCTAGAGCTCATGCGAAAGGTCTTTTGGTACTCTAGAGCTTACAGGAGCATTTGGGAAGCTCTAGAGCTTGTTGCGAAAGGTCTCTATTGTCTACCTTTAGTAACTACTAAGTATGGGTATAGTACAGTCACATGGCGAAAGAAAGTGTACACCTAAATTTGCATAATTTGATGTCTTAGACCTGCATACACACGATTACCACCACTAACGGCAATAAGGAACTTCGAAATGGAGTTGAATTTTAACATTAGGGCAAAGAAAAATATGAGGACGACTCTTGAAGGAGATTAAAGGACAATAAGAAATATACTACCACTTATCTATAACTATATTTACATAAAAAAGAAATCTACCCTATTCATAAAGACTCTCAAGTTCATCTCTTCTGCCAAATATGGTATCTCTCATAACTAAACATGCTGCCTCGTCTACCAAAGTCATCTATAACGGATCTGGTAAATGCAAAGAGTTACCGTCTACCAGGTGAAAAAGACACTTGACTAGCGATACTCGCTAGTTCTCTGCGTACAGTCTAACCTTGCTATACCGGACGAGTAAAAATCTGGCACTTTTTGTCCGGTATAGCAAGGTTCCGGTATAGAATAAAATGCTTGGCAACTGTAAAAAAAGGGCTGGCAAAATTTGTATAGAAATTACTGGAGTAGGAAATAAACAAGTGCAGCAAACATTAACTCAATCAAAGTCTATTCAATATGCATCGCTCTCACCACCTAGAACAGGTCGAGCCTTAAAAGCTCTTGGGGAGCAAATATGCAAGCATTCACTAGAGCCAAAACATGCTACTCTGACTGTTTCTCTAAAAGCCTATCAATTCACGCCAAAGAAGCAGCAAACTCTACAAGAATGTTCCAGTCTCCCAGCAGTAGCAGCGACAGCAGTGGCAGCAGCAGTACTGGCAGCAGTGGTGGCAGCATCGGTAGCAAGTGATAGCAGCAGCCGTGACAGCAGTGATGGCAGCAGTAACGGCAGCAGTAGTCGTAGTTAGCATTGACGGCAGCAGAGTGGTAAACAACCAGTCTAAGTGGTAAAGTGGGGTAGTCTAAGTTGTATTAGTATTAGTGTGTCCGGTATAGCAAATATTATTTGTATGGAGACAGGGGGGTAGTTGTCTGGAGGTTTTTGTCCGGTCCGGTATTGTTAGGGCGTCCGGTATAGCAAGGGCAATTTGTATGGGAAGCGGTTGTCCGAACCAGAGGCCATCCGGTATAGCAAGGTTAGACTGTAGCTCATATAGCACTTATTTATGTGACTGCGACGCCGTTCCGGCTGTCGCATATCGCTTGTAGCCGCATATGCACATTTCGTGTGCACGCATCCATCTACTGACCGCCCGCCCTACAGTTGCGGTAGACCCGTAACATTGGCCTTTTTCAAAGTCGGGCATCCGTTTCTTAGGAGCGGCAGTATTGGTACTAGTAGAAGAGGTGGCACTAGAGGCAAAACTGCTGGCAGTATTAGCTGAGGAGGCGGCAGTTTGAGTTGACATTATTAGGTAGGATTATGTAAATTCGGCTGTCACTTACCTGTAGGCAACTGTAGATTTTTTCCTGACTTCCGGTCCCCTTTAGGAGTCGACTTTATATTCTTCTATCCCCTAATCTTGAAAATTATCTCCAGCTTAGAATTCCCAATAAGCACAATGTTGTGAGACACACGCGCGCTTATGTCTAAGACACGCGCGTGTATGTCTTAAAGCCCAAAGATTATGCAAAGGTGTACTCGGGGGTAAGGGTAAGTCTTCAGAAGCGCATACAATGTGACAGGGATAGTTGCTAGGATAGAGTTGACCTGTTGGTTATGTAATACTTGTTATTCTACACGTATTTTCTGTAGTTTCCTACACGCTTCACAGAGTAACACGCTTTAATTCTTTGTTTTTCAACCAACTTACAGAACTCCATTTCCCAGTCACAGCCTCGAATCACCTGCTGAAGCCTGCATACAATATCAAAATGAAAAGTTCAGTCATGAGATTCACAATCGAGAAACTACTCAAGTTCAGCATGTCAGAATTATTATTGTACGCGATGAATGCACAAACAAGGTGGAAAACCTCAGGAAGAGTGGGATAAAATAACAAAAGAACAGGTCCTATCATTAGTTAGAAGTGCGCCAGATTAGCTTTGCTGTTATGGGCTGTTGGGTGATAATTATGCAACAATTTATTGACTTGTATGCAGTTAAAATTACGTGTGTCGTATTTTTGTGTGTAAAACCCATACAATTGTTCTGAAGACTTTTCGACAAAAAGTCAACCTACTTCACTTTTGACCCCCGGTCAGGTGGCGCACATTATGCATGCATAGCGCTTCTGAGTATTTTCCCCTACCCCCGAGTACACTTTCTTTTGCCGTGTGACTGTATAAAGGTCTAATTAAAAAGAGAGAATAGCTAACCTAAAATAGAATAGTATATATACTGTACTATCCCCTATATACCGCTTTTACCACTTCATTTTATGGCATATGCATACTTGTCTATGACCTTTATACATAGGTGAAGGAAACTCCTTCAAGTTAGTACTATAAGTTAATCCTTCACTATATGTATCATAATTAATTCTTTAATTCAAGCGACAGGGTGGTTGGAGCAACTGATATGTGCGACTGATGCAACAGGTATCAAGTATGCAAGTCAGCAAACAACCAGTGGAGGATTGGTACTGTAGAGCGGGGGGTGGCAGTGGAAGAATATCGCTGTGAGAACAGGGCACGTAACTACTACATAACTAGCGCTTAGGCATCAAACCAAATGTCCGCCCACCTCTGTGTACTAGCCAGTAAAATATGTATTCGGACAGAGGTACCAATGCACTATGTCCGAATACATATTTTACTAGCAAGTACTGAGTACAGATGTCCCCAACTAGAAAAATAAGTATTGGACAGGTGATATAAAGAATAGGTTTATGTCAGCTGTCCAAATACTTTCTTAAATAAATTTGGGCAACCTATCACGAAATTTGGACTAGCATAGTCTCATGACTACTAGTATCAACAGCCAAGCATACGAGAATATGCTGGTTTGTGCCGAATGCTGCATGGCGCATAAATATGCATATATCCCCTGTCCAAATACCGTATTAACTCACATAAGAGCAAGAAAACAAACGCGCGCTAGTTCGGTCTTGGCAAAATTCTCAGCGCCAGTGCGCGTGTATCACGCACGGGCACGTAATGATCCCCGAATTACCGCGATGCTAACCTCAACACCACGGAGATTCGTAGAGAAGCTGGAGATTAGCCGTGCTTAGTAATGCCAAGACTGCACGAACAGCGCGCTAGCGTGATTAATGGCGCCTGAGTCCTGCCAAGACCGAACTAGCGCGCGTTTGTTTTCTTGCTCTTATGTGAGTTAATACGGTACGTATTTTTCTGTCTAGTAGAAAAGGCTCATCATCGCGATGGTTCCAACTCCGTACCGCTGCTAATCACAGGGGTTGCTTAATACCTTGTGCTTGCTTTTCAGCTCAAAAGATCATCGCACCTGCTGTGGCGAATCAAGATCTGTTCCATAGTCTGGGTTGGCACGCAGTTGCCATCGGAACTCGAGGTTGCACTAGCGAGAAACAATTGGTGGCAGCATGTCAGCGTTACTGCACATGTAGCTGTACGTACAGCCGCACCAACATTGGCATGAGAGATATCCAGATAGCTCCCTGCACTGGCGTCCCACAACAAGGAAGCAATTAGGAAAGTACCGACACATACCGTTCAGGATGCAATGCCTGCTGAACCCTAAGCCCACTCCAGCCCCAGTCCCAGTCCCAGTCCCAGCTTTCAACATCCCTTCCTTCTCACCCGTTCGCGTGCCCCGGCTCGCTTTTGTTGACGCTCTTCCAAATCCAGGACAAGCTAGTAGTGTGCCAGCGCGGTATCAGCATACATACTTATTTGCACAGCGCCTTCAGAAAAAGAAACCGCATACATACTTATGTTCAAGTACTCTATATTTGGAGTCCATAGGCCGAGCAGAAATAGATCAACGACATCAATTCAAAGCAACATAACTACCTGCCATTCATTACCTATGCACGCACACGCCAATGTAAATATATTAGGTACTGTAGAGTACATATCTACAACGTTTCATAGCCTGCTATATGTAAGACTGTATTCTTTATACCATTTTCCATTTACCTTCTCAACTCAACGGTTAATCGCGCAGTTATTTCAGTGCTTCTTCGGGCAGGCCGGACAAGAAGCGCGGGTCTCGAACATAGAGAGCAATTCAGTGTGCCTGCGCTCCAAGGATATGCAACCTTGTACAGTAATAGGACCATCATCAACTGATTTATCGTTCGAGCCCAGGCCATCTAAATGTTAGGGCTTATCATCATTTTTGCAGCATATGCTCAGAACGGCCAAACTGTAGCAATTGGAAAAGCAAGATAGCTTCATGGAGTGCATTACCCCTGAGGTAAAGCAATATGTACAATACATAAGATGATTGCTGAAAAATAGCAAACATAATGATCGGAAAAACAAAGTAAGTGGAGAACTGAGAAATGTGAAGATTGTGGGACAAATCCAAAGCATTCCCTAAATGACAAAACAAAGCATGTAAGGATGCTACAGTGTTGGAGATGGTTCGTTAGTATATAATACAATTGCTCTATCCACCAGGGAGAACCCAATGAACGGTTCGGCTCCACCCAGAGACAAACCATGGGGTGCTATATAAAACCCACAAGTAGAGAGGACTGGAACAAATGTCAGATAGTGGAGAGACAATGAGAGGGGATAAGAACGAAATAGGAAATCAGACGAAGTTGGAAAACCTCAGCAAAGGGTAAGCAGGCAAATCAGACCTGAAACAAAAGGATGAAACGAGGGGGGGACCGCTCCACAACTGTTCGACAAGGACATAGAGAGAAGTCATGAGAAATAATAAATCGGCATAACTACCAAAAACCGAGTCAACCAACCAGCCAACCAAGCAAGTCGTACAGCCCGAAAAAGATACCGGTAAATACCACAAGCATGCAACAAACGAATATCAACAACCTTCAGACTCCGCCGACCCAAATATCGCTCCGTTAAATCCAGTAATGCGCCAATTACCCATGATGTTTTCACCTGAACTCATAAGATCCGAAACACCTGTCGCTGACATAGGAAAGCTCCAGCTTTTGGAATTTTTCACTCTTAGTATGAAAGTAGATTCCTGATACACTACCTGTCAATTGATGAAAGCAGACATAATAAAAGCCTTCAAACGATGCCCCATATATCTGGCGCACCCGATGGTCTGGAACTAAAAAGTATTCCTTCCAGCGCATAAAAATGTACTCGCGTTCTGCGAAATTCTTGTAGATGTAGTTTGGTTTCTTTGCCTGCTGAGAAATAGGCCTGTATGCTGGGAATTTAGCCCAATGCTGAAAATCAATTTTTTCGGTTGCTCCCCATTCACGGTGACGAGTCTGGAAAGAGTATTTAGGCCCAATCATCTCTGCTTCAAAATATGTTGTGAGAGTGGGATGATTGTCCGTGAGACCTACATGCACGCCAAATCAGTACTGCTCCCATTACTGAGAGACTTGTAGCCTTTACGGCGCAGACCTTGTATGCGAAGATAACCACACAAGAACGACTCGCTCATATCGACATGCTTCAAATCAACTTGCACATCATATTGCTGAGTGCCAGAACTCTGTTTGCCTACAAAGCGAGCACCAGGTCTCAAGAAAGAACAAGATGTTGATGGAAGAAGCTAAGCACGAAACACAAAAATGTCAGTCAACATGCGCACTTGTAAGTGCTATCGAGGCATGATACATACCCGAGCTGTAGAGTACTCGTGCGACAATGACAATGGTGAGTGCGACTCGGACAGCTCAGAACTACTTGTCAATGATGTTCCAGTGTTGCTGCGTAACTGAAACTTTTGGTCCACAGAACCACTCGGGCTTGGTATACTTTGTGCCCTCACACAATCCGATCCATCCTGGTTTTCGGACTGCTTCGGATCTGCGGGCGAATGGATAGACTCTCCGACGGGGGATGCCGGACCATGTTCTTGAGATTCATGATTATTCGCTACCGACTGTCGCCATTGCGAAAGAGTAAGAGGTATTTCGTCGGGACATGCCAGCTGCGGCCGTTGCCGACCGCCTGTGTTAGCGACGGGGTCGAGGAGGCCTTGCCTCCCAATCTCATGCCTACGAATTTCGTCTGGAGTCGGCATATTGTATATGGGTGAATTTTGAGTTTTCGGGAATTTTGGGGAATTTTGGGAATTTTGAATGATTTTTGTGTACGAGGAAAATATTGGAAGCAGGTAGCGAATATGATGTCAAAGATGTTAGTTGTAGGAGAAGAACAACCTGAACAGGGCAAGCGATAGCGCTGGTAGGTACTAGGAGCAATACTTGGGGGGAGACGCTGAACAGGCTGGTTCGCTGCTCGGGGGCGGGGGGGGAAAGCGGGAGGACGAGGTGGGGTTGAGAGAAGACGACGGCTGTAGATGTGAGCTAGAAGGGAATCTAGGACAGGCGGCCACAGAGTTATTGAAGCTATGGGGCGAATTTGACAGAGCGGGTGGTTGCGATGCGGGTGTGAGAGCGAGTGTGGGGGAGGGAGGGGGGCGATAATTGCTGGGGAGGGAGGGAGGGAGGGGGGAGGGCTGAGATTGGCTACGCCTTGGCGACAGTTGCTTTCTTTTAAGCCACTGCGGAGGGAAGAATTGAACGAGGTGGGTGATGGGGTGATGGATGGCGGGCACGCTGGTACGCTGGAGGGCTGGAAGGAAGCACAGGACTAGTCTCGTAACTAGACTTAGTTAGCGGTTGCATGGGACGGGTCTACGGGCTTGCAATCTGGTGTAAATGCAGAATGCAGGAAAATGCAAGGTGAAGCTCGCTGCACGTTGCAGCATTTTTACCTTGGAGCTCTCCTGATGCATATCATACCGTTGTCCGTACTCCTAACCCTGGTTACGAGACTATACAGTACCAGGCCCTGCTTCAGCCCCAATATCAGTTTAAAACAATTGCGTACAATGTATCACTCTTGAGGCACAATATATGCCCGCCTCTGGGGCTTCAGCTGTTGACTTCGTGCGCGCCGTGCAAAGAATCGTCTAGGCCCTGTTTCTGGGTAGAGTACAGTCTGTAGAGTGCGTATGATAGCCAATCTAGGTGCTTGTAAAGGGCAAAAAACCGCACCTCCCAAATTATGGCCGCTGCATTCCTCGGCTAAGCTGCATGGGCTCCGATGCCAGATTCTGGCCCGCAGCGGTAGAAATATGGACCATGGTGGAGCCCACCTATAAGGGACCACTTGTTACATTCGCTGGCCAGCCCGCACTTATCTCCCGATCTAGTCTTGTTGTACTAGTACTAGTACTCCCCAGTCCCATGACGCCAGGCCCTCCCCGCACGTCGTCCATAAAATGTTCACACCGTATCAGATACGTGTCGCGTGCCCCGCCCAAAGTTGCTTACGCTCACAGTTCACAGTTCACCCTTTCTTGGCGTCCCTTCCTCCCCCTCCCGCGCCAAGATTCACAACCGCACCATTTCTGTCTCCCCTCTCACATCTTCGCTTGAGCGGATCCAGCCCCCAGCGGCAGCGGCGCTTACTCACCCCCTCCCCCCCCCCAATTTCTCCATCTTCGTTACGTCTATCACCAGCAGCTTCAGCAGCTACCAATCTCAATACGTATCCCCTGAAGAAAAAGCACAGGGTCTAGTACTTCATTACCATAGATTGCAACATTGTTGTATTTAAATATTGAATCCTCATACTTGAGAGGACTGGTTTACGAAACTACGTTGTACCCTTTCTCTAATAGCTTCTCGACGACTTCAGCGGTGTAGTTGAAGCTCAAGCCCCTTGCTCCGCCGATCAGCAACAGCGTCATACTTCCCAGGATAAGTTCACTCGTCTAGCCAATACTTACTAGAGGCTACAATCCTTTATATTCCTGCCTACCGTCATACATCCTTTCGTGGCTTGTCTACCCTGTTTTCTGCGCCCTGCTCTGACCGGATGCATGTGTGAAGCATAACTCTAAAACATTTGGACGACAGCGAGCTTGTAGCTACTGGTCGCAGTAAGGCCATGATATTTCGAAAGCTCCTCTTTGCGGGTTCAATTGGTGCTTTCTTCTCCCTCCATGTTGTCGTCAAATGGCTGCCACTTCTACGGTACTTTGTCTACACTTTCTACGCTGGGGCTGTTACTGCAATCTTGGGATACATCGCCCTGATCTTGTTGACAGTTCGCCTAACACGCAAGGAGGAAGAGGTTAGCACAATACAGAGCTTCAAGCCACTCCCATTCACGCATCCAAAGTCTTGGGAAGAGGAGGTAAAGGCCCTGGATAACCTTGATGCAAGCATCAATGATCCTTTATATGCTCAGTCATTTCTTATTTCCGACAGCATTAGCTCTTTGCTGGATGTGATACTAGAGAACTTTATCAGCAGTTGGTACAGAGGCATCAGTGCCGACCCGGCATTCGTCTTCCACGTCAATAACACAATTCGTCATGCCTTGGGCGTCATTCGAGATCGAGTCTTGAAAGTTGACATCGTGGAGCTGCTAGTTGGAAGGATAGTACCACTATTAACTAACCATCTGTCGGACTTCTCTGCCGCAGAAAGAATTGTCCGGGGAAAGCATCTCAACAAGAGCTTGACAGAGTCGGAGGAATTAGATTTCGCCATTGCAGGAAAATATCGAGATGGGAAACTACACCCTGCAGCTAGTTTGGCCTTCTCTGACATGAGACTTGTGCAACAAGATCATCTCCGGGCCATCGTTAAGAAGCTTCTTCCATTAGTATTACCTGAGAATGAGCTGAAAAGCAGTGCTGTCGGAATTTTAGTCAGGGAAGTTGTTGCTTGTGGTGTTCTATTCCCAATCTTGGCTATGCTTTCAGACCCAGACACATGGAACCAAATAATTGAAGGTGTGGGGAAGGCAGCGCTACAGGACCGCAAGAATGTCAAGAAACTTAGGGCAGCTTTGGATCAACATGCTACACCACGGTCAAGGAGAATTGGAGCTATTGGAGAGAGGGGCAATGGCAGGACTGTGCCGTTCGTGAGACTGTCTCCCACAGACGATGAAAGGACCTTTGAGAGATTTATTCGTTCAATTCGAATGTGTAACAACCTCTCTGACGCAAGAAGGATGAGAAACGAAATATCCAGTCAACTGAAAAAAGATGCACGGCTGAAAGGTACATTAAATGTCTTCCACTCAACGAGATTAACCTTCCTGTGTAATTGGCTAATGTTATATATATTCGTCCTTAGGTCAAGATAGCATTTACATCAAGAGACTGGAGACTGGGAAGCGGCTGCTTGATCAGAGAGTTGCTTATCTATCTGCTGGATCTAGTAGTGGGGGCAGTCTCGACAGGTAAGAGGTCAATAGATCTTGCTGTGCACTTGATGTATTGACTATGATGCTCTAGCCTGAGCAGCAGCAACCACCACAGCGAAGGCCATGTACCCACATCGAAAGTGCAAAACTAGTGGATATCCTTCGAGATCCTACGGGCCTTTCCTACTTCATGGTATGGTATGATGTATCCTAATGAATCCACAAGCTGACTGTAGGACTTAAAGGAGCACATGGATCGCCAAAATCGTCTTTCACTTGTGCAGTTCTGGCTTGTCGTTGATGGATTACGGAATCCACTAGAGGATGACATTGACGAGGAAGAACCAACGACTTTGACAAACTGGACTGAATCAGATAGGAATGACTTTGCTCAAGTCTATGAAGCATACTTTTCCAAGCCTGAGTTAAATATCCCCGAGAGAACTAAGAATGATGTTCGGGTATTTCTGAAAGCTGGATCGAAGGCAACGCCACGACAATATCATAAAGCGAGAGCAGCAATCCTTAGGATGCAAACAAGCGTTCTTGAAGATATGCAGTCTAGGGATTTGATATCATTCAAGAATTCTGACATTTATTACAAGTACCTTGCTTCGGATGACTTGGCGTCTTCCTTTAAAACGGGTGCTCAATCAACAGCACCATTGTTTCCTCGCAGTGCTTCGTGGATTGAAAGCGCGATGACACGAAATGACTCTGCTGAAGTGATGATGTCCTCAAGGCATTCCTTCGATGGGCAAGGGCCGTCAGACCATTATGATGGGTGGGATGACGGACCAATGTCCTCGTCTATTCAAAATCTCGACCAAATCTATCCACAAATGTCTATCCCAATCTACCGTAATGGGACACCTGATCAAGGTATTGTGGAAGCAGTGGAAGCGGCACTGAATGATATAATGGAAGGGAAACCCATACTAGAGGAGAAAGAGTTCCAGCAATCTCCGGGATTTGCATCACCAGAGAGTCCACGAGGCTCAATCGATGAGTCCGCTACAGCGCTCGATAATGGATCAATAACGACCTCTAAAAACGTGAGTGCGTCTAGAGATACATTATTTGGATTCAGTTCTTCGAAGACGAAAAATAAAGGAAAGGATACTCCCCCGAGTATTGCTTCTTTGGGCTTAGTAAATCCGTATGCGCGAGGCGAAGTTTTCTCGGATGACGAGCTCTTTCCGGACGAAAATCCTATTCCGGATTCAGAATTAGAACATGAAGAAACCCATGACAGCGGAAATAAGGACGACACGGAGGATGAAATTCATGAGGCAGCTCCTGGAGATTTGGGCCTAGTAGAGGCTATTGCAGCACTTACATATGACATTGAAAAACTTAACGCACAGGAAGTGATAGTGGATTCATTAACGAGGAAGGCGGAGTTGACGAATAATACGAGTGAGCTGCGGATATTGAGAAAGTCGAAGGCTAGCCTGCAGAGAGAAATAAGGAGAAAGGAGTTGCAAAGGCAGCAGTATATTGTGCAGGAGAGTGATAATAGCTTGTTTGGAAGGTCGAGTATACGGATTAACTCGTCTATTGTGGGGAAGGAGAATGGGAAGGAGTACGCACTTTGTAAGTGCATATAATTCTTTACTCTTATATCCTCAAAACTGACCAAAGCAGACATCATAGAAGTTCACAGGGAGGGAGGAGAGCATATGCCTGCAGCGCAATGGGTTGTCGCCCGACGATATAGTGAATTCTTCAACCTCCATCAACAGCTCCGTGCCAATTTCCCGCAAGTACGTGATCTAGACTTCCCCAGACGGCGGGTAGTACTTCACCTTCAGAAGGATTTTCTCGAAAAGAGGAGAATAGCTCTGGAGAAGTACTTGAAATCTCTACTGTTAATTCCAGACGTCTGCCGGTCGAGAGACTTCCGTGCGTTTTTGTCCCAGAGGAGCATAGCGCCACAATTACATCTCAACCCCACTAAGGCTGGCGAGAAGGGCCAGGATTTTATCACAAGGCTATATAATTCCATTTCTGACGGGATGGAAGATGTCCTGGGCAACCTGCCACTACCATTACCAATGCTGGATCAATTGTCTACAACAAGTACGGGTATGATAACGGCTGCTCTGCAGCAACATCAGGCTGCGAACGGGACTACCGGCCCGCTCAGTGACGCTGCCGAGGCTGAGGCCGAGCTGGCAGCGTTTGATAATGCGAAGCCGGAGCAGATGCCGTTTGTGAAGCCAATATGTGACTTATTTCTAGAGACATTTGAGCTAAATAGGGGGAGCAGTTGGTTGCGAGGGAGGGCAGTGGTTGTGGTGCTGCATCAATTATTAGGGGGGACTATCGAGAAGTAGGAATTTTCCCACTGCTATGTGGATATAGCTAACCGGAGTTTCTACCGCATAAACAGGAAAGTGCGAGAACAAGTCAAAGCGTTCACCCAGGAAGAATCCGTCCTCAAGTACCTCAACATGGTCAAAGAGGTCCTTATGCAAAGTGGTGCCCCAAAATTGCCCAGAACACCCAAGGAGAAGCAAAAGAGCAAGAACGAAGCTGCGGAGATTCTGGCTACCTTGTTGCCCGATATGGCTGCCAGTGTGGTTGGGAGAGCGAATGCGGCGGCCGCGGGGAGAAGGTTGTTTGCAGCGTTCAATAATCAGAGGCTCAAGTATGTCAGAATTTGTGATCGCATGACGATGAAAGCTTGGATCTGGATACTAACTTGGTATTCCTCCAGTGCCTCAATCATGTTTACGATACTAGACGAGATTCTGTTTGCTGCTTTTGAGGAGTTGAGGGAAGGGAGGTGACAATTTAGTAGACCACACAATGTGGTGTAATGCTTTCTCACCATCTTCTGTTGCTTTTGTTTGCATGGAGTTGTTGGAAACTCTGACCTTAGGTTATTTCAGCATAGTGTATAATCAGTTATGTAAGGCAAAAGCTACACAGGTAGCAGTCAGAGTAGACAAGGGATTGGATTCACGTCATGTTTTAACACGTCACGGCTTGTTCATCCATGTTCCTCCTGATGAATTTTATTACAAGGGATATCCGCGTGGAATCTTCTATACTCAGATAGATGAGGAGAAACATTGGTGAGACATGAGAATTCAAAAATTAGAGCATGGCAGTAAACAGCTTCTCTGGTTACTTTCAGGCACGACGGTACCATGGTACTAAAAACGCAAACAGACGATCAAATACCATCGCCTGTTGCTACATTCAAGAAGATCAAAAGGAAGGCAACAGCAACATGAGGCTGATCCAAAACTCCAGCCTCCGCAAGCTCAGAGTCTCAGTGTCCTCTATTGATCCTCATCACCGTGAACCTCCTCCTCATCATATCCACCCTCATCATCCTGAAGATTGTTAGTATCCAGCAGTTTGGTAATAAGATCGGTAGCAGACTTACATCAACACTAGCATCCTGGTACTGCTGGTACTCAGACACCAAGTCGTTCATGTTTGACTCGGCTTCAGTAAACTCCATCTCATCCATACCCTCGCCAGTGTACCAATGCAAGAACGCTTTCCTCCTGAACATAGCAGTGAACTGATCACCAACACGTTTGAAGAGCTCTTGGATGGAGGTTGAATTGCCAATGAAAGTAGCAGACATCTTGAGGCCCCTTGGCGGAATGGAGCAGAGTGCGGTCTGGACGTTGTTCGGGATCCACTCAACAAAGTAGGAAGAGTTCTTGTTCTGGACGTTGCGCATCTGGTCCTCAACTTCCTTCATGGAGACCTTTCCACGGCTATATAAAGTTAGAAAGAAAAAGTGAGATATTTGATATAAAGGCCTAAACTTACAAGAATGCAGCACAAGTGAGGTATCGTCCGTTCCTGAAGTCACTAGCAGCCATCATGTTCTTCGGGTCGTACATTTGTTGAGTCAACTCTGGGACGGTGACGGCGCGGAAGGAGTGTGCTCCACGAGAAGTAAGAGGAGCGAATCCGACCATGAAGAAGTGGAGACGAGGGAAAGGAACCATGTTCACGGCGAGCTTCCTCAAGTCAGAGTTGAGCTGACCTGGGAAACGAAGACAGGTGGTAACACCTGACATGACAGCAGAGACGAGGTGATTCAAGTCACCATAAGATGGAGATGAGAGCTTGAGTGTCCTCATGCAAATATCGTACAAAGCCTCGTTATCAATGCAGAAAGTCTCATCAGAGTTCTCAACTATAAGAAAGTTTAGCAACTTGCTCCCACTGCAAACACTGATTTTAACGTACCAAGCTGATGGACAGACAATGTGGCGTTGTAAGGCTCAACGACAGTATCTGAGACCTTTGGAGAAGGAACGACAGAGAAAGTGGCCATCATTCGATCAGGGAATTCCTCACGGATCTTGGAGATCAACAAGGTACCCATACCAGCACCAGTACCACCACCGAGAGAGTGAGTGATCTGGAATCCCTGAAGACAGTCGCAACCTTCGGCTTCACGGCGGACGACATCGAGGACCTGGTCGACAAGTTCGGCACCTTCAGTGTAGTGACCCTTTGCCCAGTTGTTACCAGCACCAGATTGACCAAAAACGAAGTTGTCTGGGCGGAAGAGTTGACCAAAAGGCCCAGCACGGACAGCGTCCATGGTACCAGGTTCAAGGTCGACAAGGACAGCACGAGGGACATATTTGTTGCCCGATGCCTGAAAAACTTGGAGTCAGAATGAAGGCTAAGGAATATTTACTTGAGTACATACCTCGTTGAAGTAGACGTTCATCCTCTCCAATTGGAGGTCAGAAGTCCCATTGTAACTGTCCATTCGTTAGCTACCCCTTTACTGGCCCTGTGCCAGCTGCCGTTTTCTTCACGAAAGACAGCGTGAAAGATTGGCAGACGAGGCAGCTGGCAAGTCAAATGAGGAGACTTACACCCCTGAGCCATCAAGGCCATGTTCACCAGAAATGGTTTGCCTAACACAGTTATCTCAGTATTAATAGCTACCCCGCGCCATGACAATCAACTTACCAGAAGGCAGCACCAATTTGGTTACCGCATTGGCCGGTCCTAGAAACGGTGGTGAGTATGAAGACGGTTCACAAACAGAAACACCAGGAGGGCATACTGGAGGTGAACCTATAACACAGGTGTTAGCATTAATCATGCGGGGCAAACTGTAGCCGCTCAGGAGCAGACTCACGATTTCCCTCATTTTGAAGTATTAAAGGCTTTTAGAAATTGGATATAATGTCGGAAATCCGTGAGCTGGTAGTCAGGAGGAAAGCTGTGATGAGAGATGGGGCGTTGGATGAGAACGGGACAGAAGATGGGGGTTGTAATGGAAAAGGAGAACGAGAGGGAGTTGGTTGTGAAATTGGGGGGGGACTTATAAAAAGAGGCTAGACTTCTGTGGTCCCTAGCAGCTGGGCCAGCCCGCAGCGCCCGTTGGCTGGCTGCTGCGCCAAGTTGCGCCAAGAACGGCCATAGCTCAGGACGAGGCCCATCTGGCTCCTAGTATCTTGCCCAACCAGATTGCACGCGCCTTGCGGCGGGCGAAGAGAACAGCCCCTGGAGCGTCTGGGCACCAGAAGAAACTCGCAGAGTCGCCATCTCGCTCTGATAGGCTGCTAGCACTGCTCCCCCATCATGCGAGGAAGCAGCCAAAGCGTGGGGAAACAGAATCCGCAAGCTCGTACACCTTGCAGTAGAGTACCATTACAAAAAGTCGAGTCATCATACACTGCACATCTGCAAAAGGCAGGGTGAGTTATGAGTAATATGCTTGTTCTCTCTCTGCTTTCCTCCTAGTAGCCGGAAGCACTTGCCTGTCTTCTCATTTGTGGATGTGAGTTTTTTTTTTACGTTGAGCTCTCTCCATAATACTTGATGTGATCTGTTGTAGTAAACGGAGCAACGTAAAACAGAACCGATTCGCCTGTGAGTTCATGCTGATATCCTTCGCTTTTTTTGACAAACATCCTACATTATCGAAGCATACCCCATTTACCGTACACACGTGATGCTTTCCTCATACTATGATAGCACTGTTACTCGGTATCACGCGTTTTATCAGCATACCCCCACGTTGCACGTTATTGCAGGAACAGCAGTCTAACCGTAATGGGTAAGTGCAGTCCTCAGTCTCATCTCATCCACATCTACATATGTACACACAGCGCCAGAAAAAAAATTCTGCTCGTTGACTACGGCCGACTGGCAACTTGTCAAAATGCCCAGACGGCAAAGGGGTCTGAAAAGCCGTTGGCGCTGTGCAGCGTGCTTTATTATACTTGTTGGCACAATTACTTTGCCAGAGTAACGCAATTGCAAACATGTGAAAAGAAGTAGTTCTGGCACCTGAAATTTATTCTTGTACTTTACAGTTCACTCTGCTCAGATATAGCAATCAGGCCCCGTAAATGATATCTCCTCGATGTAGGTTGATATCAATACGAGACTAGATTGATATACCCATTAGGTCTTTGACTACTGTTTCACCAACCGGCAATTCTCATATTTGTTCTACACAACTCTAAAAGAGACTTCATACAAAAGTCTCTGCCCATGTGACAAGCACAGCGGTTCCAAGACCAGCACAAGCTTATGTCGCTTCAGGGATTAGACAGCTGCCAAAAGTCCAATAAAGCTGGACCAAGTCCACATCAAGCCTCATGAGGGCCAGGGACAGGATGAACGGAGGATGCAAGGGCTTCCTACCTAGGATTGCATCATCACCTGCACCAATACAACTCATATGCTTATTTTACGGACGGCATCTTGAGATGACTTGCTCACTGCTCCATGCTCGTCTTGAACTTTCCTAGTGTTCACATAATCACGAGCAATGCAGCATAGCAATTGGCGTAAGGAGGCAAAAGTTTCTTTCGTTTATTAGTAGCTGCAAAAATGTTCCCTTATGTAGATGCCAGGGTTATGCATATGGTACTTCTATTCTTAGCCATCAGCGCATAGCTTCCCCCGGACAGGACGCTCGCTACCGCACAATTTCGTCTGTAATCCCTGCTAGTCTGCTACACGCTAAAGAAAACAAACAGAAAACAAAACAAAAATGAGGGGTTTGTCATGCCACTCGGTGTGCATGTGCCGGCTGCCAGTCCCTTGCAATCCGGCTACTTTCTATCGGGACCTTACAACGAGGAAATTCGAATTTTCTATGCATGCTTCTCTTCCCAGCCGCCTGTAATATGCCGTCTGTGTGATATGTACTCTACAAATACCCAGCATCAACCCCGATGATTGTCTTGTATTAAATTTTGCCATTTTGCCTCGCTCGTCCAATCATTTTCCTTCCCTTCGTCGTGCACTGGTTTCCTTCTCCGGTTTCATTCGGGGATACTGGTAATTATCTCAATCTATACCGGCTGGTTTTATTACCATTGTTCTCCCTTTCCAGGCGGCAATCCCTCTTCTGCGGTTCGAGTGCATCACGTGGGCTAGAGTGATCCGAATTGGGATTATGTCAACGAAGAAACGTGAAAACATCAAACGATTTATTGCGCCTTGAGACGCCGATTGCTTTCATTTACTATATATCCTTCATTTTGTACACTGGCGATCCCATAGGAGAGAATTCTTCAATATATAAGCTGGCAGACAACAATGTCAACGATTTCATTCTCTAAGCTTCTTTCTGGCATGCTCATAATGCTGCTCAATATTGTGAGCACTACTGCTTCACCCATCATGTTTCTCCCTCGACAACTTGACGCTCCAGCTCCAGACAATGGCGGTCTCGTAATCGATACAGAGCCAATTCCTACCCCAACACGAAGCCCGTATCTCATCCCAGCTAACAGCTTCTTAACTCTATCACCAACTGCATCTGAGCTAGCGACTGAAGGTACCTCAACACCCGACGTTGAAGCTACTTCAAACAGCTGGACACCCAGACATACCCTCATCGTTGCAGTCGTGATTAGCAGTTCACTCGTGTTCATAGGGGTTTTGGTCACCGTGATCTACCTTGCGCGGCGGTCAGAGAGGATGCGGAGAGAGGAAGTTGCAAAGAGAGGACGGACGACGATGGCGAGCGAGATTGGAATGGTGAGGGCCACGAGGACGGAAATGAGGGAACAGGATTTGGAGAGTGTGCTTGGGGCGATGAGAACGGATCCCACAACCTCAGGTTATATGGCTGGTACAATGAATACATACCCAACTTCTGAAAGTGGAAAAGCCGAGTTGCCGTCCCATCAGATCCCAAAACAGTACTGGAATGACAAAGCGTCAGTGAGCCAGCAAGAGTATGGAAAGGAAAGTGAGGAAAAGGAAGTGGTGGTTGTGGTAGGTCCGAGGGAGCCGGTTCCGGCTGGGCTGAGTGATGATTGGCACCCACGAGGAGGAACCTAACGGCGCGGTGGGGGAGTGAAAAGAGCTGGAATACTTGTTACCAGGCTAGGTTATATGATTTAGCCAGGCCAAATATAAGGGCTGGTACTTTCATGACTTTTTATTTTCGTTGAGACTAATTGGAGTTGACTGGGCGATTTGGTGATGATAATGTTGCACAGTTATTGTATATTCTCGTACATTCATTTTGCATTTGGGTCGGCGCGCTAATTATTAGATTGGGGTATTGGTGTTGGTGTTCTTTGGGTTTTTGCATTCGCAGGTAGATATAGATGCTTGGTATATATACTGAAACCATAGGTAGGATTGACGTCAACTAATAAATACACCTTAATAAAATGAATGTATAGTAAATTGTGCAATGTTTCAAGGAGCAAAGAATATCACCTATAATGAATTAATCATGAGAATTGTAACAACTCTAGGTTCCTAGAATGTTCATCAATTCCAAAATACGACAGTGAGAAATGTGAAAGGATGCCCTCAAAGTTGAATAAGGACAATACTGTGTGCGTAAGTTATCACTAGATCATTTAATTCCCACCAGTTTTGTTTCATAAATTAAAGGATGCTTATGACAGAGCAAGCGGGTTAGCAGAGAGATATGGATTGGATAGATACATCAAGCATGTAAGTTATTACCATGTAATGTGTAGATAAGATGCCCATATGAATTAGAATAGAAACGATCTGAAACCCCCAAGCACTCCTGCATAGATAGAACAAGAAAAAATATATATATAAAAAAAACCAAACCCACGGCCAATGAATGACAGGAAGCAGGCATCGAAAGCCAGAGGGAAAAAAAAAAAAAAAAAAAAAAAAAAAAAAAAAAAAAAAAAAAAAAAAAAAAAAAAAAAGGTAATACAACCTTTCTTTTTTTTTTTTCTCTTTAAAAAAAGACTAAAGCCCATACGCCGCTGAATATAGATACGATTTTTTAAAAAGAAAGAAGCTTTCCCAAAGTCGTCCCTTAAAATGCCCTCCTTAACTTCTCACGGTTTCAAAGTTTGAACGTTCAATGTCAACAACAACCTAATGTCACTAAGCTCTCCGGCCCCTAGTCTTCTTCGTCTTCTCTTCCTCCTCCTCGTCTTCCTTCCCCTTGATCAAGTCCTGGTCCAACGTCCACTCATCCCGATCATACCAGTCCTCATTATCACTCAACCCCGCCAACATTTCCTCCTCGGTGATTTCCGAGATATCCCGTCCGGCCTTTATGGCATGGTACTCCCGGACACCTTCCATGGCCCGACACCACCGCCACACGTCTTGCTTCTTGCGCTTTGCTTGTAAAAGCCCTAGATACACTTTATTCAGGCCCCTTATGAACTCTTCTTGCCTCTGCACCGCGTGCAGTAATAATCGGCGCGTTTCGTCTGCCTCCTGCGGTGGAATCCCAAAATCCCTGTCAATCACATAATTCGGTGGGTAAAAGAACGGATCAATATCCATTCTCGGCGAGGATACTGTCGGCGATGACGGCGCGGCAGTAGCGTGCTGTTGCTGCTGTAGCGACCGAGTCGTCATCCGCGCTGTTAACTGCGCAATAGCATTTCCAGCCTCTGGATGCTCTTCCTCAGTGTCTAGTTCCATTCCATCGTTCAATTTATCCTCTGTCTGGGATTTGATGACGCCTTCGTGCTGTTTGGACTTACCCTGAGTGCTCCGGTTGCCATTCACCTTGCTCCGGTCTGTAATGCCGTTCGGCAAGGCTTTTTGTTTTGCGGCTTCTTGGGCCTGTTTCATGAATTCGGGCATTTCGGGCGACTCGAGGTTTCCTAAACTGGCGAACTCGTCGTCACCGAGGAAGGTTGTTAAAAGATTTTTGATGGCGATTGTGTGCTCGTGTTCAGGCTGCATGATTTCGAGAGCTTGTTGGCAGAGTTGGTCGAGGATCTTCGAGGTATATGGGAGCGAAAGTGTAGGATGCGAGGGTAGGTCAGCGGGGTTGTTGATTGGCGCAAGTATCTCTGAAGGAATAATGTTAGGACTTTATGGCTGTGAATCTGTAAGAGGAAACCGTTACTTTCTAGGTCAACCTGGTCAAATGGATCCTCCTCCTCAATAGTTTCTTCACTATCTTCGTCGCTCTCTTCGTCCGCGTCTTCGTCCCGTTTCCTTCGTTTGTATCGGTGAATGATGTATCTTTGTGCGCCGCCATATTCCACTTTCTAGGTTGAGGCTTTAGCGATGAACTTGGAGATGTGACCCGACCGACAAACCTCCTTATAGACCCGCGGCCCAGTTGGTGCGTCCAGCTGCCCTTCACGAACGTATCGAGCCCGGTGTTTTAATTTTCGGCCACGGTTGCTAGGATATGCTATTGAATCATCGGATTCGGATTCTGAGGCCCATAGGAATTGTCAGTAACCGGTCAGGATGTAGCAACGGCAGCACGAGGAGACAGGAGTATTGTACCATCTCCTCTTCGCTTGAGAGCAGCTTTGAAGTTCCTATGAGGGCGGGAACAAGTCAACGGTAAGCTCACGGCAGACTGGGCGCTGCACGACGAGAGCGGAAAACGACTAGGTTAGATCTATGCATGAGGGGGTGAAGCCGCGGCGGAGCGCAGCGAGAGTCTGGATGAAAAAAAGAATGTGTGCGTGTAAGGTGGAGAGAGGTGCTCGGAATGGGGACACTTACGTGACGAGATCTATAAGGGCAGCACGTTCGGCCATTCTGTGCGTGGGAGGTGTATGAGGGGGGAGGTGAGGGCACGATTGGGAGACGGGGAGGAGGAGGCTTTGGGCGAATGTGGGGGGGGGAGGGCAGCGGAGAGGCTGGCGGGGGAGGGGGCTGTGGCTATCGTGCGGGCGGGCGCGGAGAGCGGTGCAGCATCCAGCGAGCGAGTTGCGCTGCGGGTCCGGAGGGAAAACAAATGCTGGGTGCGCACGGAGCTCAATAATGCTGAGGGCTGCCTGGCACCATTGCCCGGCGCCGCCAAGACTTCCGGCGCCAAGACCGGCGCAGGCTGGGATCGGAGGCTCTGCCTTGGCTCTGGAGGCCACGGTCCCGGCCGGTGGGGATGCGGCCGGCGCGAGTATCATACCGAGCGCTTTCTGCTGCTGCGGCGGAGCCGGCGTCATGTGTCGCGTATGATGCTGCAGCAGCTTCCAGCGCCGCGCCCCTTATGACGGACTACCACAACTGATCCTCATCTAATGATAGTGGAAAAGGCACCTGCTGGCGACAAGAATATCATACGCTTAAATATGACGTGTTCTAGAGCTTCCTCGCTCTAGCAGCTAAACAAGCAGCTACAGCCACCAGCGCAACAATGAGACGAGGAACGCCAACACAACCAGAATAACGCCAACAAGCCGCTAACTACGGAGGAGGATGGAGTTAGCCCGGAGTGATTGAGGATGTGTCTGGGCTGATGGCTCCAACGCTACGTTCGAAACCAGGCATGGAATGGGCTACCAGGCCTGACTGATACTACAGGTGCATCTGGAGCAAATGCACAAAAGAATCTTCCAAGTACGAGTTTAATGTGGAAGCAGAAGTGCAACTTTATATGACCGCAATGGTATGCGCCATAGAAGTTGATGATAGTGGTAGCTGGCCATTCGGATAGATGGAGCCTGGGAATAAGTGATTTTGTACTGGTGCAGGAGATACGACAATCAAGATTTTGGGATTTGGCAGGTGGAAGCCTGTAGTTGACTCTGACTGGGCATATCTCAGCTGTGTGTTTTCTAGCTGTTAGCCCGAGACAGCCAGATCTGTCCAGTTGTGGTGAGGGTAAGATGGTAAAGTACAAGAACTTCGAATCAAATCGTGTGATAAGGTTGGTTTCTCTGTTTCGGGGTATAAGTTGACCTGAGTCTAATGAATTGCAGGCATTATCACAGGCATCTCTCTGGTGTATACTCATTAGCTTTAAATCCCATTCTCGATGTCGGTTACCTCTGGAAGAGATGGTGTTGCATGGGTATGGGACATGAGGACTCGAACCAACGTTATGGTTCTTTCTGGCCACCCAATTGCAAGTTCAGAAGGCCTATCCTCACGTTATCGCACGCGCGATGGATTCTACAATACGGTTATGGGTCCTTGCAGATAGGAGATCAATGGCTGTGGTTACACATCACAAGGGGCATGCGCACCATCACAACTCACCATGAAGTGTTCACATTTGCTTCCGGATCTGCTCAGAATATCAAGCAGTGGAAGTATCTCGAAGCAGCGTTCCTGCGAAATCTCGAAGGTGTAAGTGGAATTGTGGTCGCAATCTCGATCAGTGGAGATGATATCCTATTCTCTTGTGACAATAAAGGGATGTGCTTCTTTGACTGGAAGTTAGGCTACAAATTTCATGTAAGAAATTTATCGAGTGACCAACTCGAAATAACGGCCCAGCCTGGCTCCTTGGATGCTGAACAAGGCTTTTTTTTCTAGCACGTTTGACAAGACAGGTTCGAGCTTGTTTGCTGTAGAGGCAAATAAGACAGTGAAATCATGGAAACAGAATGAAGATGCAACAGAGGAGACGCTCCTCTTGACTGGAAACCGACTTTACAGTGGAGGAGTATTAGGGCAGGAAATCTAGCTGGGAGCAAGAAAGCGGATGATTGCAGAATTATATGGAAATTTTTACGATGTTGAACATTCTCAACATGTAATGGCGTAATAGGACTTTGTTAGCTTGTTTTCGCACAAGGGATTTAAATGCATATGTCACTCGGGGTTACACATCATTGGTATACCAGAACAAAGTGTATGTACGATTTTGGTAAATGTACGAATGAAATTTGTTGGTAGGTGTTATGACGGTCTCAGACCATTAGGTGCTGCCCTTTTAATATCTACTATCGCGTTTACGTGATCTGCGTTAGCTGTCTAGCCCGTCTAGCAGCGTCAATATTCCCACCAACACACTCTGCCATCAATCCAAGATTCGCCCCACCTCCACCTAAGCTCAACTGTCAACCGCACCTCCTAGATACTCAAAGACAACACAATGTCAATACCAAACGAAGCACTTCAAAAGGTTAGCTCCTCAAATACTCTGAGGTTCAATGACGGACTCGGCATTGATGAAGTTGTAGCTCTTGCAAGACATCGAGACAAGCGCAAATTTCTCGCAGCAGCAGCTACAGGTCGTACGAACACAGATCGCTACGAAGCAGCGGGATATACGATTGAATCAGCTTACGATTAAAGAGATAGAGTCTTTGCCAAAGGGGACTAGAGTCTATGAAGGCGTGGGTAAAATGTTGGTATCCCTATAGACCTTCACGTCTGGTGGATGTTCACGATTGAGTGGGCTATGAAGTGCAAAGTAAGACTAACCGCGTAATATGCGCCTATAGGTTCATTCTCGAGCCAACAGACAGGGTGAAGTCTAGGCTGGACAAGGAGTTGGAGAACCTAAACGGGGATGTGAAGGACTTGACAAAGAAGTTACAGTATTTGGAGACCACGTTTCAGAAGACGCAGGAGAATATCAATGCCATCCTGCAGAGAGGTTCGTGAAAGTCAGATCTGAAAATAGAGCAATTAAATTTATCAAGGCCGATCTCCTTTGATAGCTGCCTTGCCTGTGTGTATTTGCCGCTCTACCAACTCTTGCAGTTGGTGTTGGTGATTGGTACCATCTATGCTTGAAATAAATTTGGTCCAGCTGCTGTTGGTCGGTAATGTACTCCGGCATACCGAAGTTTCGGGGAGAGGCTCATGCAAACTATACCCCTCTGCAATTAACGCGGACATGGCTTTCTGGTTCGTTTCCTAAACGCCGAGACTAGGCCTGGTCCACTATTGAAAGTGAAATATTGAAAGTACCCAACCAGACTATGCAAGTACGAATGTATGCACGAGTCGGAATTCGCATAGCTACAAAGGCAACTGAAGAGGCGCGCACCTACTAGTAGCCTAGGATGGTTCACAATATGGGCATATCGCAGAGCAGGTGTGAAGTCCCTCCATACCTTTTTTTTTTTTTTTTTTTGCCACAGATGTGGAGCTTGCGGAGGGCTAGCATGACTAACGCCGCAAGAAAAGCTCCCTTGAGAGATCATCGCGATGGTGAGGATGGCAGCAAGCCCCGGCGGAGTTTGGACAACGCAGCGTCTCTCATGAGGCATGTCGTTGTAGAGCACAGAGTACTGTACGGCTTGGGCGTCGCATATGGTACCTGACGGCTGGGATTGGAACTTGCGGTATGAATGCTTGCTCACGATAATTTCGGCCCTTATTCCATTATTCCATGACAATCCACTCCACCATGCATGAAGCAAACCGTTCTAATCTTCTAATCACACCCAGTCCCCCGACCCCGACTGCTGCTGCAGGCTGTAGCACCCTTTCCGTCACTCTGCATCACCAGCCAATTGGCTTCCCCTCCTTCCCCCTTTCCAACAATGCCTTCAGCCCTCTGCTTATTGTCACTGTAATTTGGGAGGCCTTCCATCACGCTTGCAAATTTAGCGCTCACTCGCACTCACAGCCTGCCGCAGTTTGCACCCGCGCTGCTTGGGGATACGTCTCGTCTGCGCTGAGTATCTCCGCCTCCCGTTCTGTTCACCTTCCAGCGCCGTCTGCAGCAGCCCTTGGGGCAGTAAGGTCTCGTTTCATGCGCCCCACCGATAGCGTGCGTGTGCGACGGAGGGCAGAGTCTGGTTGGGGGCATATCGATATATGCACCCAGCGTATCCAGCCCAGCCTGGCTCCTTCTTTGCTGCACCTGAGCGATCCCAGCCAGGCCCAACGCAGGCAGACGTGAGGCTCCGCCGCCCTGCCCCCTCCCCCTCTTTGATCCTGACTGGCTGGCGAGATCTGCTGGTGCCAACACCCAGTCGCAAGCAATACCCACGTCGCATAGAAGCGTACTTGCCTACTGATATCCTAGAGCGCTCCATGCGTGCTGGAGAGGCTTAGCCATTCCTTTTAAGACCTGGCATTCCTTCTCCCGGCGGGAGGGGTCTTGTAATACAGTGCGTAACCCTCCCAGAATTTCTTACTTAAACTGAGGCGGTATCGTGTTCCTCTCATCGGTCGCTCAACCCCGCTTACTACCATCCTTTCCCACTTGCTCACCCAAAACATCTACCCCAAAAGTCTACATCCAAGAAGAGGACTTGCTACGCATACATTGCTCCCTTCTCCGTTCTTGACAGCTAAGCTTTCTCAGCTTCCCCCATTTTCTATTCTCCAAAATGCAGCAATACCCATACGGTGCACAGGCACCCCCCCCACCACCCCCTCCTATCGTGCCCTATATGGGCGATATGGTCTATGAGATCGCAGTGCCGTCGAGCCCGACTGGGTCTCCTACAGGGAGAGGAAGCAAGAGCCCATATATTGTTTATGGGTCTGATGAAAGAGGAAAGCAATATCATTACGAGGATCGCTCCCGACTGGCTGTAGGTCGCTCAAGCTCAACTAAGGAACGCAGGGCTGCCAGCGTTCATGTTGGTCATAGTGGAAGGGACCGCAGCCGACCTAGATCTGCCTATTATGCTCAGGGCGGACGTTACGACGATGAATACGACCGCTATGGTGGGCGTGGCCACTACTATCCCGAGTCAAATTATAGCAGCTCTTCTCGTGGGTCCCGTGATGATTCTCGCCCGCCCCCTCGTAGATACCATTCTCCCTCGACACATTCTGAAGCGGGGTATGACTACGCTCCATATCCTCCAGGGCCAGCTTGGAATCATCCACCAGCTTCACACCCGCCAGGTATGGTAGTTGCCCCTATCCCTCCTCCTCCTCCTGTACCAGGCCAAGCTTTGATGCCTCCAGGTTCGATGGTGCCCTGGCAGGCGCCTCCAAATCCAGCTACTGAGGAGCTTAATAAAAAGATTGAGGCGCTTCAGCTCGAGTTGGATAAGTCAAAGCAAGAATCTGAGAGAATCAGAATACAAAAAGAGCAAGAAGAGTTGCAAAAGAAGAAGGAAGAGGAATTAAAAGCAGCTGTTCAACGAGAATTGGAGAGTAGAAGAAAGGCAGAAGAAGCAGCAGCAAGGGCTGCAGAGGAAGAAAAAAGGAAAATTGAAGCTGCCGCTAAGCAGCTCCTTGAGGAGCAGAAAGCTAAAGATGAGGCCGCTGAAAAAGCAAGGAAGGAGGAGGAGGCAAGAATTGCTGCTGCTGCTGCCAAGTTGGCGGAAGACCAGTTGAAGGAGAGTAAGATGATGCTTGATCTTCGCAAACCTACTCATACCAAGTTTTCCAAGACCCATCTTTGCAAAGAAGCTTTGGATGAGAGGAAGATTAGTTATACTGAACATGTGAGTGTCGCCTGTCCTGCTATTTCTTCCTTGCGAAGACGCTGTTCGAGTGTACTAATAGCAATTCAGGAGGATTCGTTTTTGGTCCATCGCTGGGTTGATCGTGATGAACAGAACGCCCTGTGGGCTCGTACAAAAGAAATTAGAGGTTCAAACCCCTACCTTCTTCCCACTACGTACGCGTATACTCAGACGTCTGTACAGCATATCAACTCGACTACCAACGGCGGTTTAAAGAAGAAGCCGATAAAGCGCCGGTAATCGACACGCCGAACGGACCCGTTAAGATCGTCAAGGTCGGGAATAACCCTCCTGTGACGGTCCCAGTTGTCCTTGTTACGAAGAAGGCGCCAGTCCAGCAAGATGTCAAGTTTAAACATATCTTTAACATGAGGTAATTTTGGGAATAGGATTCGTGGATTGAGGGAATATTATTGAATATGGTGATGGGACTATACGATGGATTTAAAATGCACAATGCGGGGCAATGAGTTTCATATATCCGTAATGACGATATGAATGAGTGCCAAGGGAGGAACGACTGCATGAGGCGTTTGTATTTTCTTGTGTGTGTCTTGCTGTTCTCCTTTTTCTTTATTTACAGTTTTTTTTTTTTTTTTTTTTTTTTTCTTTACCATTATCTCTGCGGTTGTTGTTGACTACCTGTGCTTGAGCTTCGATTTATGTGTATTTTTTTCCCCTCTTTCGGTTGTAGATCGACGTGTTGTCAGTTAGATTCCTAGTAGTCTTTATGATTCCCAGGGTCACGATACGTGGTTGTCGATTCAATAACGACGGAATGAGATTCTTTTCCTTCATTTTATTTTATTTCATTATATTTATTTATTTTTTTTTTTTTTTTAGCGCGGAATACCTTTAGAGCTCGTATGCTCTCTCCCGTTCTCCTGTCCACCTGGGATATTCCAGCTCTAGACCTCTACATATATTTTCCGATAAAAAATTTCGCTTTGATGACATATAGCCAGATGCTTCCAGGTTTGACTCTTCTCCCGTAACTATCATACAAGCGACGATTGACAATTCATGGATATCATGTCAACGTTCGAGGGATAGATGAAATACTTATGTACTTCGCTGTGGTTTGTCTGCAAGGCGATGAGGTTATACATACTTATAGAGAGCGGCTGGAAAACGTAATCCCTGTAGCAGGAAGTTGTAGCCATCCATCTAGCGTTCAGCGTGAACCAACCTACAACAAGCCTCATTTGGGTATCCCAACAGAATAAGTGTTCATGATTGTGAAGACAAGGTTGGTTGCAGAGGAATTCAAGTACACTTGTTAAAGGCTCTTTACATATGCTGCCATAGAAAAAGCAGAAGCATTGTGTCGTAGAAGGCAATAATACAGCCACAGCACCTTTACCTTAAGAAGAATGTGTTGTCATTTCCCAATTTCTGAGCTTGAAATCGTTAACTTGTCGAGTACTTCAGTCGTGTCTGGTGACCTACGGGCATGAGCATGTGTCAACATCTCTGAACCCCTCAGCCTCTGTTAATCGTTTCTACTGTACTGCAAATCCATACTACATCGGCATTATATCCCAATAAAGGCAAAAATCTATACTCACAAGAACAAGCAAGAAAGAAAGAGAAAGAAAAAGAAAAAGTAAGTGGGGTCTGGACAAGCTAGCAACAACTTTACTAACTAGTAGTTACCGTTAATTTCCTTTCGTGAGGTAATTATAGTAACTAATCCCTAGACATACTTTCTCTTTGCTTCATCATGGTAAAGTCTTTACATGAAATTTTTTTTTCCCCCCAAAAAAAGCTCTTGTGGATCGTCAGCAGTACATATCAGCAAACTGGAAGAAGATACCCAGATCCTGAAGCACGCGATCCACACCCTCACTCAAAACTTTAAACAACAGTCACGCTGTTGTCTGTTTCATTAATTAATGGCCTGGTGGACTTTTAACCAGAAAATTTTTTAGGTTGAGTTGGCAGAGTGTGAGATGGGATGTTTAATCTTGCTATTGTTTGGATGGGGGGAGGGCCTCTAAGGTGTAGCAAAAAAGACTCACGGGGGATGAGATGAGGCTGCAGTTGACTAGCAATGAGCTGGCTTCGGAAATGAAGGATTTGCGATTTAGGACGGTAAAGAGGCTGACGGTTGGTGCTGACTGTAGTCGTCGCTGGGTCAGTTGCGTTTGATTCCTGTTTTGGAAGTAAGTTCCTATCTTGCCATTCGCAGGTGCCGCGAGTATCGCCAGTATCATTGTTTAAATTCGTATACCAACGCTTGCTACGATCGCCAGTGTCGCCGCTAGACAAAGTACGAGAATGCCAACGGGGACTGGAAATCCGTCCCAGTGCCGGGTCGGGCACGGTGCTCCGATATTCCTGTTACTTTTACAGAGTATCATAATAAAGTCATAATTGTTCGGCGGGAACTCGAGATACGGATGCTACGCGCTGGCCGTAGCGATCTTTAGTCTCGGTATTTTTAGGGATTGTCTGTATGTTGATAATAATGGTTACTGCTCAGGCCTACGACTTTGGGATTGATGCTGATGCAAATGTTCGTTTAATATAGTTGCAAGCAATCGTTGAAAGACCAGCCGATACTTGACGCCCTCGACGCCAATGCCATAAGAGCCTTGCTACCGTGCTCTTCTCCGCCGGTAACGTGCTCGTGACGAGCAGCATGGACGCCTTGGAATTCACTGGTATCTATCTCTGTAAGTGATTCACCAGCTCGGTGCTGTAAACGCCACTACCAGCTGTATTCACGGCGCACGCGGTGCAAACTTTTTGACGGGGCGGGGCGACGGACATTTTCCACGTGGACGCGGGAAATGTCGTTGGGCCTAGACCTTGGCAGGGGCACTCCCGTCTGGTGTGACTGAGCACGTGGGCGATTATAGATCAACCGTTCGCTTGGGTCTATAGCGTGGTTCGATATCTAGGCCTAGCGATAGCGGGGTGGTCTGTAGTATGGGGTCTAGTAGCGGCAGCGGGGTCTGTGACAGTAGGTCTTTCCTAAGTCCTGGCTTTGGTTTGGCTGTGGCTTTTGCTGTGGTCGATTCCGTGAATGCTTGCTGTGGAATTCCTGGAGGAGTCTTATCGCAGTGGGGTATGTTCATTGGGCGTCCGGGAGTCGTCTGGCCATTCAGGGTAACTACCTCATGTTCAAAGGAACTTGCGGAGGTGGGTCCTGGAGTCCAGTTCGACCTCGCATTCAGCGTCTCCATCAATTTCAATTGGTGGTGGTGGAAGCTGAATTGACCATGGATTGATGGCGGCGGGTTCAAAGCGGGTGACAAAAGATTGGATGGATCTCTGCCGCGCTTGAATATCTTGTGGATTACCCTGAACACCATCAATATTTGGCGGCGAGCTTCTGGCCCCCCTAAGTTGTTCGAATCTGCGTGTCTACTGTGAGTAACACCATGCCACCTACTTGATACTGCGGCGTGGGGAGGTGCCTTTGATCGTAGGATTTGGTCCCTGTGTGTGTGTGTGTGTGTGTGTGTGCCCTGGGTTTTTTTGATAGTCTCTTGATGACATTGGTAGTTGGCGATGAGCTTGGCTGCGGATAACATGGCTGCAAATGGCGTGGCCAAGTATTCGTTCGCAATGACTGAATTTTGAGTGAAGTCATTAGAGAACATCCAACGAGGTGCTCTTGGTACTCTCCGATTGGCATAAACTCTCCGCTCGCTCCTCTAATGAGCGACCTCTATCGAGCACTCATAGTCGTGGAGCTGCGTAGTCCGCAATAAAGGTTCCGAGATTAGGGACTGCGGCATCCTACACCCCAAACAGCTAGATATATTGACGCCCTTTCAAAAGCAAGATTTCCTGATACTCTTTACCGGCAGATGGCGTTCGACTATATCATTTATCAATCAATAAATCAACTCCAATGCATTCCTTTTTTTTTTTTTTTTCCGGCCTCCTTTGCTTCCATAGCTTTATGCCAATTCCACTCGTTCCTGCATACATCAAATGCCCCTTTCAGGACCACACCACTAATAATAAGAAATTCAACAGATCAAGCATGAAGTCGTTCTCCCAATCTAATTTCTCGCCCATTCTGTCAATTTTTCCGCCGAGTTTGTCGAATTTGTTGAGACCATTAAATGTTATGAGTACGAGGAATCCCTGAACATGGCTTAAACACATCCACTGCAAAACCAAGCAGCTTGAACAAGCGCCCTGATGGGCATCTTTGTGATTTAAGTGTTCGTTAAGACTTAGACACTGTGATGTTAAGCTTGGAGTGAGATAGCTTAGTCAGCTAAGCGACAAGTCTGAATGCAAATAAGCTGTTGCCAGTGATCAACCTCTATAACTTGAAGACATAGCAATAAAGGTTATTCAGTGACAATCACTGGTTAATCGACGCCAAGAAATGATGGACTGTGTGGCAGTGGAACGGGATTTATGTAATAGGACACAGGGAGCGAAGCTTCCGCAGTGAAATGAGGTAGAACTGTCGATTCTCGCATCTCGCGCCTCCAGACTCTATCACGTGCGTTCGTCTAATTATTGACAAAAATCCCGAGTAAATGTGCACATAAAGATGCGAGGTACGAAGAGTGATGGCAAAATGCTTACTTGATTGCGTAGGCGAAGAGCTGCTGGGTCTTGGCATGAGGCTAGGATGTAATTCACTTTTGGAGGTGGTAGGGTACTCGCTCGTTCAAAAAGTATTAACTAGACAGCCGTTCCAATAGTTTCTGAATGAGCGAGTACTTAGGATCGAAGAATGAAGACGAATCCGAGACGAAGTACCCCACAATTAACTTCACAAGAGATTAGATTTTTGGGTGATAATCTTGCTAGTACTTGAAGTACTCTGATCCCAATGCAACAATACCCACGAATGTCATACCCGAACCGGTCGTCTGACTTACTTTTAATTTTGGATGGCGAGTTGAACGAGTTTCAAGAAGTTTCCAATGCTTTAATAATCGACTTTATCATCAATCGTTGGAGACGTTCACTGGAGCTTAATCATCAGCTGAGCGTCTCAGCATATGCACCAAGAACGTGTGCCACATCGGTCTTCTTCTTGGCGCTGCTAAAAACCCCTCCGTTACTCCTAATTCACCTTGCTTCATCATTGTCAGGGGATTTTTACTATCTGGATGAATCAAAGAGGGTATCTCTAGCATCAACTAAGTATCTTCAGCTTGTCTAGGCCTTCAGGTTGTGGGGATATAGGTGGTTGAAGGAGAAGCTCTACAGCAAGGCATCAGCCACACTTGGCGATACAATTCTATTATTCTTCTCTTTTTCTCTCAACTTCTGCATAACCCAACGTACAATATGCGCACCTAACAGCTCTAATATGTAAACATGAGCTGCCAGCAGTTTGGTTCGAGTATGAGGTTGCTAATTCCTACAACGAGCGTATCCAGAGCCTCCTAGATATTTCATCATGTGAATATCCTCATACCATGATCTCGGATCACGTGTTATCAACATTCATGTGGCTCCTTTACACATGACAACGTCAAGTGATATGTCTCGTGATCCTCGTTGCCAACAGGGTCAGACAAGGAGTCAAAATAATCTGTACTATTGCTTCTTTATTTGCAAGGGTTCCAAAGAGTTTGGGCACGACAACAAGCCTTACCATACTGACTACTCCAGTACCTGTCGCTGAACAGAACTCTTTTGGACTATATGAGAGTATTGTATTGTTACCTATATTGATTGTGGTGGGATATATTACTTGTGTAGTAGGACAGATAAGCCGCTTCGTCACTTCTGGCACTTGGGACTCTTCCGCTACTACCACATAAAATCCACACCATTTTATCTTTCACCATAGGAATTAGCTAGCCTTCTTCTATAGTCACTTGAGTCACTTGAGAGTGTGAAGAGCTGTATAATTGAGGACAGTCATATAGTACTTGGTGTGTGCTATCCTCTGCTATGCAAGACGGGAGTAGAATACTGTACTTTCTCTGTATATCATTGAATTAAAAAAGATGTACATATAGTATAACTATCAAATAGCGTCGAAATGCTCAGCCGTGTCTGCTGTATCTTCTACAATTTACATGATGTTGCTAACATGCTGACACCGAAGACATTGCATATGGAAAATGCTGATTACGAGAGTGGAAGTGTAGGAGAAGTGCCAAGAAATCGAGCACTAATAAGTGCTCCGGCACTAATAGGTAAGCGACGGTTATCGTGATACAATTGACTTTATCTGTACTCAGCCTGCCCTACCTCCCTTCATCATACCATCCCTTCTGAAAAAGTAATTCGGATACAAGCATCCCGAAGACCAGTTGCAACGTACACTGCGGCGTTATATCCGAGGCATGATGTATATTTAGGATATCGATAGGATACATTGGCACGGGTTTACCATCTCTCTGTACGCGTATACGTTACATACTGCGCCAATACGCTGATATTATCCAACAATTGCAAGTATCCCGCTCCTCACGACCATCCTCTAGCGATAGCCACTTGCAGCTCTGCTACCATGTAATTTAACACATCTATAACGTTAACCAAACAGCCAATTGCAACTCTTCGATTCCATTATAATGCACCATCATCTCAAATGTATACATATGTATATTTCATAATCATAATCTATCCCTCATGAACCTACCCATGATAGCTATTAAAGTGGGTACCGTTTTTCTCAACCTGTTCCATGAAAAAAATTTTACAGACTCAGTATAGTACTTGCAAGATATCTCCGCAACCCCATCCGATCATAACGACAGTTCTAAAATTGTGGCTGTTGAATATAACTCCAAAACGCACTAGTTCCTGCATCGCAGGAAGCACGAGATCATATGCCCTTGTGCACACACACTGTAGTACGGAGTATTTAAAGTGCATATACAAACTGCTCTTATGATATTATATTTGTTGCCTAGGGACACCAAGATTAAGAGATGACATGCATCCTCGAAGCACAAGAAACAGACATGGGCGTTTGCAAACCGCCATGCACCCACCCTCTCCACACCACCTCCCTCTCCTTCCCGCTCCATTGTTGCCCCCAAGGGACCTTTGCGCCATCTTCATCCCCACCCACTCCTCCCTTGTCTCCAGAGATGATCGACTGTCTGCAGTTGCCCAATTCGTCATAGCGAAGCGATATAGGCATCTCCTGCAGATTTTGGCTGTCGTTGTGATGCGGCTTACACATACTGCTTCATCTTTCTCCCGTGTCCAAGACTACATAATCAACATGACCAACCAATATCCCCCCCGCAGACTGTGAACAGCTTAATATGAACGCTACGCCGAGGAGATAGTCAAAAAGCAAAGTAAAACAACCCAAGATGTATGCATACCACTTCCCGGCCCCTGACTGACACCTGCGTAAATCCCCACGCTCCAGGATAAAATGCAAACGGTCACCATTTCAACTACCCCCCTCCCCTACAAGTAGAAAAAACGCTAAGACGGGAAAAAGAGCTAAATGATGCAAGTAGTGTAAATCGTGACCATGCTGAGCATCAAAGAAGCATCAAGCAATGCAACCTATGAACTAAACAGTAAAAATAGCTAAAGCACAAGCAGAAAATACCATGAATTGAAAGCAAATAACCAAAGTACGCCCCCTCATTTGTTGCATGACAACAGCCACCGAGCCTAAAAGCAAAATACAGGAAGAAAAATTGTAACAGAAATTGAATATACGCCGAGTGAGGAAAGCTGCCAAAATGATGTGACAAACGAACAGGAATCAGACCATTAGGAAAACCAAAGAGCGCCATTTTGTCTAGCCGAAATATGCATTTGGAAGAGAAGTATGTAAGTGCCTTTCGACCTATTATGAATTAATTTCTTTCTCATGTTCGACACGAAGGATCGTCATGGTGGCGGTGATTTATAGAAGTATTTGTCTAATCCGAACCGGGTATTGCCATTATAATGTAGACGCCATTGAAGCCGCGAACTATTGATATTGTTATCCTTCAAGGAACGCCGAGATAGATCTTCGCCACCAGTCAGGGTGCCGCTAGACTCTTGAGAAAGGAAATGTAGACAACATCTTCTCTACGAAGACCTGTCGCTCCTGTCGCTATCTGAGTTGATCACCCATCTGAATCCTGTCGTGCTTCCTGTAAAGGATCCCCATCGCTTCACAGGTCGAATGTCCATAGGTAATGTGATGCCTCGCTCAAAGGGGCCTGACATCTTTGCACTTTCGTCTGGGCCAAGGGCATAGCATCCTATCCCACAAAATGAATGCCCGCAACCACATATTGTCTCGGCTGCCCCACAGCGAATTGAGCAGTCGCAGCATCTCCATCCAAAGCTCTGGGCTTTGCTGAAAGCTGCAAGACATTGCCTACCGCATGGTTCGTCCACGACTCTTATCGTCTTTTGGCCAATGTAATCTCTGCAATTGTTGATAATAGTCATGAAGTCGTTGTTCTCTTCGATCCATTCAATCTCCTCCCGGGTAATGAGACCGCAGAGCCTATATCCGGGCCGGTAGTGGCCGCAAGAGTGACGAGTAACGTAAACCTTGCACATCGTGAGAAATGTGTTACCGAAGTGGATATGAATAGACTTGATGTGGGAGCTGTGAGCTTATGATAAATAAGGAAAGATAAGGGGAGAGAGGTTGTCTAATCAGAAGGTGGAGGGGGTGAAGCTGCTTTATATTCGAGTCGCAAGGAAGGTTCAATTGTCTTCAATACAATGGCGATTGAAGATGTGGCCACTGAGCCTCGCAATTGCTATTGTGCTACAAGGTTCAGGTGTATACAGTACCTTGTAGCAGTTCAGATAGGTCCCTTGATTCGTAAAGTCGAATATATAATGAAAACGTTTGACCACGAATTGGCCACTCAATGTTTATTCATCACGATATTCGATGAACGCCTCTTGAGGTTCAATTCCTAGGATGTAATATGAATTGATGGAAGCTGTGAAGATGAATATGCCAAGAAGTAAGGAACAACAGGTACTCGAGATTGGGTATCACGGCAACTGGAGGGGGTATGGGTAATATATATAAACCCGAGTTCACGAGACTGCACACCGCACAATTACACTCCCCATTCCGCTCTCCGACCCAATTGAGTAGGACGAGTTTAAATACATGTAGTTGGTGTGGTTGTCTGTCCCTAGGTTTTGTTTAGATCGCAGCTTAGTGGTAAACACTAGCTTTGTTGATTGTCCGGCTGTTGCTGATATCTCCCGATGAACCTAGAACGGAAAAAAGAAGGGAAAAAAGAGTAAAATCACCGGCCGATCAGTTTTAGAGTTCACCCATAGGCAGGCCTAAAAACTGCCTGCACCGCGTTCTGCGTTTACCTGACAAAATCCCGGTTTGCAATTTGCTACCCCCACCCACTCCCCTACCTAAATACACTTTCTCCCCACCCCCCCACCCTCAGCAGCCGCCCTATCCCTCGGATTCGCTCCCTTCTGAACTCTCCATTTCACACCATCTTGATGAATTGCTTCCGTATACCAGACGCAGGACGTTTACCTGCTGTTATCTATTTGATAGCCGAATATTAGCATAATTGACACAAGGGACAACGTTTACCCTGCCAAATTGTGCTGGCAGGACCCTTCCCTTCATCTACGAGTAAGGACAAAGGCGAACAAATACTTCTTGCAAGGGTTCGTGGGGTTATTATGGGAGGTAGTGGTGCTAGTAGGGGCAGGTCGCAGCACGATGATGTCGGCGCCTGCTGTAATGTACTTGAAGGAGACTAGGAAGGAGGCATGCACCCAGAAAATGGCAAGTATCGCTCAATGCTTGAGTTGGGACAAAGTTTCGGTTCAAACGCATCCATATTGGTTAGATTATCCTCGAGAGCAATCTAGTGCAGTGAGGAGAAGCTTGGGCTTCATCGTGAGGAAGAGATGGTGCTGGGGGGAAGAGGGAAGAGGGAGGGGTATGGGGGGGCTCTAGAAGCAGCACAATGTGTCACTACAGCGAGTCCACATGTGGCAAAAGTGCGAGTGACAGGACATGGGAGGGTGGAGGGGAGGGGAACGAAAGCAAGCAGCGCCCGCTCAACCAGACTAGCGTCTTCTCTACTCATACCATCCTCTGCTCTCTCTGCTCAGGGCCCAACGGCGCTAGGCCAGCCAGAGCGGAGCAACCGCGGCCGCGGCGGAGTGCGGCATGGCCACCTGGGAGAGTATCATAGGGCCAGAATGGTGGCCATCTCGGCGCCACGCAAACCTCACGTGGGTGCCCCCGTGAGGTCTCAGGCTTGTGTAAACACGAGCAGTACACATTGCTTGCGTACTTGTATGTGCGTTGACGCGCGCATCCAGGCTTGCACCGAACTCGAGTACTCCGTACAGCCGTCCACGCTGCTTTGCTGCCTTCACGAGCTGCTGCAAACTAAACGAGCAGCGTCCGATATCATGGTTCGAGCTACGTCGACCTTCTGGAACGCTTCAATTGGTTGACCGATCGACCCACGTAGCTGATTCTTGATTCTGCTTCAGTGATTGTTGCCTACTACGACCATGGAGTTGGGTATACCAGGGTCCAATGGCAGTGCAGCATTGTCTACTAAGTACTTGAGATGCCATGTCTGGTGCATGTAAATCATGCACGACCTTATATGCGCAATCGATCACAAGAGAAAGACCAACTAGCTATAGCGGTCAATGGAACGAAAAGCTGATACCAGACAAGGACATGTTCATCTCGAGAGTGGCACATCACCATGTATGCATACCTCACTCTTACACTCTCTTTCTGTCCCTCTTGAAGCATATCGTCAGTTTTACCAAACAGGAAACTGTTAAGGATCAATCAAGCGGTCAAAGTTATTACCGTCTCAATTGAGCTAGAAGACATATCAACCAACATACTCGAGTGGTGTCGTCAGTCTCTCCCAACTACAACTCGCAATTCTACCTAACACTTGAAGACTTCATCAAGACCATCAATTAGCACTATATATCTAATACTAGTGGGTATACAAAGTAAATCTCCATGATCGTTCGGTGAGCTCCTCTAATGTCCGTCCTAAAATGTGCATGGCCACATTTCCAACCAAACAATTGTGACAGTCCCTGCGTAGCATCGGACTTGTATGGTCCCTGGTCATGTGCTCTTCACCTCTCCTAGCCAGCCTATTTATGAACGCGCGGTACCGACGTGTTGCCCATGGTGGTGCACGTTTATTGACTCCCATCTGTGCAGGCATGTCGCATTCCATTATGATGCCCGCATGCACAATTGCTGCAGGGAAACAGCATACTTACGCAATGAAGGAAACGAGATGTAGGTATCATGCACAGGCGAGTGTAATACATGTTGCAGACCCTCATGTAATAATACCACTAGCATACTTTGTATTTTAGGTAATGTAACTAGGAATGCTCAATAGCCCACGAAGTTTTCTTGAGCTGTCAGGGTTGTCCTCGTGGGTCTGGGTAGACTAGGTCTGGGTAAAAAGCAACATTAGCATGGGCAGGTAACGACTCTAAATTAACGATATGTAGCAACCGTCCCCTGCCTCGGGCTGCGCATTTGCCTATCAAATAATTTGTAACACAAATATGAAATGGGAAAAATATGGGAAGAAAAAAAAAAAGAAAAAAAAAGGAAAGCGAAAACAGCATACTCAGAAATATGTGACATTACATACCGAAATTAAAAGGCGACGCTGTTGAGCTGCAGTTCCCCGCTTGCGCAACAATCTCCCAGGAGAATAGCCTAGTGGAGACGAAAAAGGAAGATGCATCAAGGGACTCCACATATGCAATGCGACCCTCAATTCAGGCTTTCAGCATTCTCATTTCTGCAGGTCAACAACTGAGGTATTGGCTGGGCGTGCGGGGATAACACATCTCAAGAGCATCCTCCCTGCCTATAAACTAAGGATGTAAATATATTCCTGTAGCGGCACCATCCCATGCCACGGAGCCCCAGCGCTTGAAGGAACAATCGAATTATAACATGGCATCAGCATCGTACCGTTGCTCATCGGTATTCGGCGAGCGCTGATTTAAACCTCAAATGTTTGAGGCACATCTACTGGGGGATGTCAATACGAGACAGTCCGCGGCAACCAGACTAAGTTCGCGGCACTGTAACTTGAATCCCGATTCGGCAGGCGCCTTCTCCATTTAGGTTTGTCTCATGCCTTTCGGATTTCAACAATGCAAATTGGAAGCTGTGCTAGAATAGATCCAAATTCTCATGCAGCCTGACAGCCTGGGCAGAACTGGAAGAACCCTGCATACATATAGTCGGGAAAATAATCAGCTCAGGGTTGACGGGGCCTTCAACCACCGCCATTCTTGCGAAACGTGCTAGTGCCGATGAGGTCAAATCAGGCGACAACAATTGGCTTGTACGCAGAAAGCGCTATGTTGAGTAATTGACTGTCCCGGACTTCCGTTCCTGGCAGTTCAGCTAACCCGATATTATAGCTCGTTGCCTTCCTTACTGGAGGTCATGCCAAGCCCACGTGGCTCTTGGTCTACCGCTGCACGGCGCAGAGCACGCGTGTCGTGTAAGGCTGCCCGTGGAAATTGAGCCTTAGACTTTTTAAACGAAATACAATTCATTCCGGGCCATGGGATTTTGCTTATCATACGGCGCCCCCACGCAAGCCGTGTTTCTCTGCACCACATCCACAGCGCTAGCCTTACCTATTCGTGGATACTTGTCCTTCAAGGACGTTCTGTACCATCATAATGTCCGCCATCGTGTGAGGAAGTGGTTGTATGGAGCTCAATGGCAACTTAGGTGGCTATAACGGGACAAATGGACACTTCAACGTTAAAAGGATTGAAAACATAGTTGAAGGACTTCGGAAAAGCATAAACCGTCCATCGACCAGTCGCAGTGTAAGTACATAATCCCCGGATTCGGGAGTTAATAATTTCATGTAAGGCAGCCTTCAGGAGGCTTTATAAAAGATAATTGCTTTTTTTCTTGCCATTTGAGGCTGTTAAGACGGCTATGGTATGATAGTGCGTTGACGTCCATAAGCCTGGCGTTATCGTGGCAATAAATCATGTCCCGGTAGCTGACCTGTGTTTCCTTGTGGTGAGGAGCTCATATTTTATGTACCACGTATGGCAAGCACGCAGAAACTACTCGCTTGGTTATTGGAACGCTGCATAACATATATGCGCTATTCGCCTTTGGAATAGTGCGAACAATCTATGCAGCGTTCCAATACTTTCCGAGCCAGCGAGTGGTAGGTCATGTATTTCTGGTATCAGGCTACCGATTTCGTGGTGTGTTAACGTTTCTAGATCCCAGGTCCCCAAAGCAGCTTCTTGCAGTGATAGTACAAGGCATACATCTAGAGTTCCGTGATCGAGAGTTTTGTGCATTGTTGCAAAAGAGAGTTAGGCAAGGGGTACAACGTTCAATGCTCAGAGTTCTTCTGAAACTGTGAAGTATGCATTGTAATGTAAATATATCTGTGGAGTGCGTGCTCAAGGTAATCTTATATATCCGTAAAATGGGAGCTACCAAAATCTATATGTTAGTGACCTTCGATTCCAACAGGAGACCCCATGTTAACTTGGATAGGCAATACATACATGAAGCATAAATCTCTGGAATACAAGTTGTAACATAGCCAGCTGCAAGGGTATTCCGGTGCTGGTAAGAGACTTTCTTGTGTGCACGCTGTGTTTTCGCCGCTAATCCCTGAGAAACAATTAGCCCAAGCCATTTGCTCTCCAGTTCCAGCGCTGGTGCAATGGCTTGGACTTGAGGAGGGGAGGCGATATACGCAAATGCCCTATCTCCATGGCTACATGTTTCCTTGATTCAATATTAGGTCCTCGTTGGATGGTGGCTTGGTTTTCGATTGGGGGTCTGGAAGGCTCGTGGCGTTAAGAATTCCTTATTGAGTCCTAGTCTGGCCATGGAATGAGTCTTTTCACCTGAGGGCACTGCCGTCACAAATGGAATTAGACACTAGCATGGTACCCTTATATTTAAGCAAGTCGTAACTTGGTTATTTGTAGTGGAATTAGGAGGCTGGGTACGAGATAAAGGATAATAGGATTCTAGATCTTGAAGTCAGCATTGCTTGATTTCAGTAATGTGGTCTTTATATATTAAACTTCTAGATGTTGCAGCTATTCGTCTATTTTTATGAACACAACAGAGCAAAGACAACCTCTATATCAGGAAGATTAACAAAAAAAAAAAAAAAAAAAAAAAAAAAAAAAAAAAAAAAAGTATCTATGAGATATGCTAAATTTGTAATGACCGTCAATAATATCGACGTTCTAGTGGTAGTATTAATAAGATGCGTCGCTCCGTTTGAGACTTTACGGAGAAACTGGACCCGAAACAAGACTCAGCAGCTATAACAATGAAGTTAGCGAAATTTCCCATGTAGCTATTTGAGGTTTCTCGATACTGACATTCACTTGTTTTGGCTCCACAAACAAGGCAGAAGCATCCACCAGGAGGACTGGTTCCTCGCCATTTTTAGGTAAAGTCTCAATATGACCCTCCACCCAAGCTTTTCGCCCTTCAGCCTTTACCATCTTAGCTTTCAGTACAACGTACTGCCCTGCTTGTGTCGGCTTCCGATAGTTGACAGTTAGGCTAGCTGTCATCCCGATCTTATTCGGCAACGCCAGAAATGCAGATCTAGCAAGACCCTCATCAAGTAATGTTGCAAGCAAGCCACCATGAACGAATCCTGGGTAGCCGCAAACATTCTCCCCTAAATATGTTACCAGGACAATAGATTTTGCTTCGCCTTCGGCAAAAACAATTGGAGGAACAACTATCCGTCCAGGCCCAGAAAGAGTACCAGCAGTCAGACTCGCCTTTCGCATCTCTTCGCTAAATTTAAGATGCGGCCGGGATTCTGTATAGGCGGGGTTGGAGCGAAGGGATTTCACAAGAGGGTGATTGCTGAGGTACTCTTCAATCTTTACCTCCTGGTCGTGTACTGCCCTGAATGCCGTTGCTGACTCGGTATCGGTCAGCTTAGGAAGTACTTGAGCAGCAACCGTAGACATAATTGCGTACGCTCCCGCAGAACCAGAGATTATGGCAACAACAAGCAAATGCCAAAACTTGAACGTAAACTTCGCTCTAGAGGCTGCTGCATCGTGAAACCGTCAGTATATGTTAATGGTTAATGAATTTCATGAGTACTTACCAACAGGCTCTTCTGCTTGGAGAGCTTGTCCGTTCAAAAACCGTTTATCCGCGCCTGTGAAACTTCTCGTTAAACTACTCAATATACGATGGTTTTGGAATGGCCGGCTGTTTTTTTTTAATAGGATTCAGTAACGATGAGTGTGCTCTTCCTGCGGAATGCTCAAGAAAAGAACGTCTGGTTTTTGCAATGTAGTAGGTGGAAGAAAGCGAAGCTAATGGCGGTGATGTATGCTTGATAGTGAAGAAAGATCGTAGCCCGGTAGATCTTGCAATCCCATGTCGGATGCCTTGATATATAAACATTCTGCTCAGCTCAGGAGCTCAAATCCGACAGACCACCGACTCGTAAATCTATCCTTTGACGCTCGTCCCCTCGGGGAGATAAAAGCTCCGCCACCCTCTACCCCGCTGCCGAAGAAAGAAAGACAGAAATGAGGCAACCAGAATTATGAAATAAGGATCAACAGTCAGGTTGTGCAAGTATCCCCCACAGTCTTGTCTTGTTGAGAGGGAAACAGAAGAGCGAATGAATAAGACTGAACGTGGGAAAAGCTAAAGGAAGATGTCCACTCTGGTAACCTCAACACATTTCCTGGATGGCCCAAGCACTGGCGTTACTGTAGTAAGTGGCGCTAGTGTGGGGACCTGGGAAATACAGAGTAGTTAGGAAAGTAACCTCGGCTCAGAGGTTCAGCTGGGAACAGGGAGGCGGGGAGTGATTTTACCTATTACAGATAGATGAATCAGAGTAACATGCACAAGCTATGGAATAATGGATGATAGATGGTGGGTTTTTATGTGGAGCGTCAAAAGACTGCAGTCTTCTAGGTTGACATTGGACAAAATCCGTTGATACTGTCTCCGGAGATGCCGAGGTATAATTCTTAGGCACCTAGATGGTGTGCAACGCTAATTACTCTACGTATGTAGTTCAGCCGTACGCGTCTCGGCGATGTTTGACTTACACCATCCGACACCCTGGGTCCTGATGCAGTCACACAAGCTGAGGAGAAATGGGGGAAATGGAGAAAATATGTCCCATTGGTGTTGCCGCCGGAATCTAGCATTGCGGCAGGCAGACGAGGCTGACTACCAGAAAATTTGGTCACGAGGCTAGCACGAGCCATCTAGTCTCATGCCCGAGCCAACATTGCGGTGATGCCGTAAGTACAGTTTTCTTTCAATACTTATTTCAGCTCCCCCACTCGGGGTTAAATTAAGTGTTATAGGGGTAGTTGCTTCTTAGAGAGAGCAGTACTTTGTTTTCTAACCATCAATTCTTATCATTTGGCTCTCAAAACCCCACATAGAATATTCTAATTGCCTTCAATGCTAAGAAGGAAATCACTTGTATGCTTCCTACCCTTTTCCCTGCCCATTCCTTCGCACCTCCGATTCCTAACATCACGAATATTACTTTCCTACCCCCATACCCTCCAAGCTCGTCAGCAACGTTGACTTTTATTATACATAAGTTTAATACTCACCATACTGCTATATTGCCATACTACTATGCTGCTACACTGTTATAAGGAGAAGGAGGTTAGTAATGGCGACTTCCAAAACGTCAGTAAATCCATACTCATATTATATCACTATATTGCCACATAGCTATGCTACAATACAACCATGCTATTATATCGCTATGCTGCTGTAGTACTATAAGCGAGAAGTTTGCAATAGTGACTTGTGACATATAAGTGAATGCATACTTCACCATCTGCCATGCTGCTATACTGCTGTACTGCTATGCTATCATGCTTGCTATATAGGCAAGAGGTTAGTAACATAGCCATGAAATACGACATGTAAGTGAATGCAAATTTATCATGCTGCTATGCTACCATACTGCTATGCTGGTATGTCGCCATGCTGCCACGCTTGCTATAAGGATTGAGCAAGAGATTATTGACAATGATTTGCGATATGCAAGCGAATGCGTTATGCTACTATGCTTCTCAGGAGGGTAGAGAAGAGACGAGGCTGAGAAAGTACGGGTACAGTCTTAATTAATAATCTATTACCAACCCACTACTGAGAATGGAATAAGACGTCAAATGCCAGGACATACCAAATTGTAGATATAGTAAAAACGCAAGAAGATGATGGTTGCTGCCAAAGGGTAAAAAAAAACAGACCGAGGGGTGGTGTGGCGTATGGGAATGTGGCGCTCGACAGGAATGTGTTCTTTAGTCGTGTTCAATCTGTGGCTGTCCATCAGTAAATAATAGAGAGTGAATACTATGATCTCGTACCCATGAATACTAAAATAAGTATTCGGACAAGGGGCTCACGCATATTATGCGCTACGCAGTATTTGGCATGAGACTAGTCCAAATTTCATGGTAGAAGTTGTCCGAAGTTTATTACGTAAAAGCTATTCGGACAGCTGACATAATGAATTTGGGTCTGAATACCAGTCTAATACAATAGTATCAATGCATCAGAATGTACTAATATTCTAATAGATTGTGCATGCTATTTCAGAGGCTGGCTATTTGAGAGGCTGCTCTGGTGGTTGCTTGATACCGAATATATGATAACTATTGGAACAATATAGGGAGCCTCCAGAACAGCGTCTCGAACAGCTTCTCATCCCTATCAGCTTTCGGGACAGCCTCTCATCCTGTGCGGCCTCCGGGACGGCCTCTCATGCAGCCTCCAGAGCAGTCTCTCATCCCGAGCCTCCGGAGCAGCCTCCAGAGGTCACTCTCATCCCGTGCAGCCTTTGGAGCCGCCTCTCGAATAGCCCGCCTCTGAAATAGCATGTCAACAGCCTCTAAGGCAACTCCGAAATGGCCCTTAGAACAGTCTTGAAATCTCCAAACCTATTAGAATATCACTGCTCTCTGATACTCTGATACTTAGGTACCTTTTGTTTTTTAAAATTGCATAAGCCCGCTTACAGCTATTCGAGCAGCAGGACATACTTAGGTACTAGATACTGGCATTGAAGAGACCCAAATTCATTATGTCAGCTGTTCGAATAGCTTTTACGTAATAAACTTCAGACACTGCTACCATGAAATTTAGGACTAGTTTTATGCTAAATACTATAGCGAATACTATCCATGAGCCCCCTGTCCGAATACTACTTATTTTACTAGCTAGTATACTAGTAGTGCTGGTAGCGATATCTATATGCATATGCATGCAAGGCGCTGTTCTATGCGGCTTATGCTACACAGCCAGCATGACCAGTATATGCTAAGACCCAATTGCAAAACTACAGTAGATCACCCATAGTGTACCCAACCTTGAGGATGCCCTACTGCCTTCAAAGGCTCTCTTCCACAGGCTCTGTTTCATAAAGTTCTTTTGCCCTACGTCTACAAGTTTCTAGGCGATCTCGCACAGCAGTCCGTCATAGCCAAACTGCGTCCAGATATGACAGAATCTGGCCGTTGACTATGATCGTGCATTGAATACATAAGTACATCTATTTAAGTACTTGAATGTTAAGTATACACAGATGTAGGATGTTTGACTGCTGCAAGCATAACGCGATGTCACTTCACTTCCTCTCAATCATCATCCAATGGTGACATTCAGAACCACTCTTAGCACTACCGCCTCCTTCAGCACTTCCAGCTAACCTGTATGTTAAATGCCAGTCTATATATCTAAAAGCCAGTCTCGAACTATATAAACCCTTACTGTAAGGTTGGTCTGTGTTCAAGCAATTGAGCAAGGAGACACCGCTATGTCGATCAGAACTTACAGACGACATAAATGCCAATTAAATAGTCAACCGCTCAAGTGCCCAAGAATAAATCTAATCACTGATTTCGCAAGCCCTTTTCCTTTTACTAGATCAATAACAATTTCCAGCACCTCCCCACTCCCCCAGTAATGGCTATCTATATTCATGATCTGCACCCTCGAGCCTGCTTACTCCCTGAAGGAGGCATACATCTCAACCCCTCCGACTTTGTAGCGTGAAATCAACATGGATCATGAGCATGCTAGCATGCTTTATTCGCACCTACGCTTGATATCATGACCAAATACCTTTCTAAAACAATGATAAAAGACTACTTCGATTCTGTAATTGTTCTCTCTTATGCCGAATTTGTTGCCTTTGATGCTTGAATCTCGGAGGAAGTTAGATTAGCAGGGTATTTTCGCTCTGTAAGCTTTACGGGCATCACGAAGTCAACGTAGTCATATGAACTCACATGATGCTATATGATGTGAGAAAATTCCTACCTGATATTGGAAACTGAGAAGCAGTGCCTATGAGCAAGTTTCCCCTGCCTCAAAGTGAGAAATTCTGTTGCCTGCATTGAAACTAGCTTGCATATCTTTGACAATGTCTGACTGTCCAAGATAGAAGATGGATATATCTGTGTTCAAATGTACATCAGTGAAGTAGATTGGTAAAAGATTTAGAAGTTGCATTGCATTTGCCTGAATAAGAATGGAAGGTTTATCTTGAAGAAACCAGACGAGTGCAAGTTGGAATTGTTCAACAAGTAATTGGGTACATCCTCTCTGATATATTGGCGAACCCAATTGGGAACTGTTGGAACATACCACGAAAAAAAAAAGAAATGATTACAATTGCTCTGCTGGTCACTTGAGATGATTCTATAGAGCTATCATCGTGTATTCAGATAATAATGAAAAAGGTTATGTGCATTGCTCTTGTAGCAGGTAACCAAGAATAAAGCCGCCCATCCGATAAGTGGTTCCTCTCCACTATCACTGTTAGCCGTCAAACCAAATCGGTACTGCGAGAACAAGTACAGGGTACCATTTGTGCAATGTAAATGTAGGATTTCAGAATGCATAGAACAACTATCATGGTTCTGGCACCAATACGCCAATCGACTTCATTACCTGAACGAGCTTAGAACTTCATATACATCCCTAAATATTATCGCCCAGCCTCTTGATGCAGATATCGACAAGGGCACGGCAGCCCTTGAATACACTCCATGGACATTAATTCGCTTAATTTTCTTGATTTTTGCTACCTTTCATTCTGCTGATCAGTCTCTGTTACCCTCAACTTCGGCCTTCCATATTGCTGTTTATAACCACTCTCACAACTAAATAGAGCCGTTGGAGGGTATAAAGAATGAGATCTACATCCTTCAAACTTTCACCAAATCTAATTTTATCTCTGTAATTTCCCCCTTCACATTCCTCGCCCTCATTACAATCTTCTCAAACAACGCCAAATTCCACTGCTTCCCATCGCTCTCCGGCACAGACAAAACATAGCTCTACGATCGTATGCCTCAACCTCGCCCTGTATCCCCGGCACTCCTTCGTTTTAATTAACCCTTCAATCTCAATCCCAGAACTTGGCATAAATACCACAAACCCACTGTTGTGTATCCCCATCACGTATGCTTCCTCTTCCATTTCTCGGTTCTTGAGTGTTGGCCAAAATCGTATTCCACTCTACTGGCCCACAAACTGTGTGCCTCTGTGTCGGACGTTAATGTTCTGGAAATCGCTCAAGTTGGCCCTTAAAGTGAAGTAATGCTTTTTTTTTTTTTTTTTAATATATATATTTCACGTAACCCCGCTTGCAGCTATTCTCCATGGCAGGGCGATGAATTGAGTTTGTTCATAGCCAATAGCAGCAGCTAGCTGATGGTGTGCAACCATGTCTGCGTAGTGTGGGATGGGCGAGGTAATGTTGATGTAGATCTCAGATGCTAGCACATATACCGGAACTCGGGATACGGTTGGTCTGGAGCAGAAATAGCGCTGCAGCAGGCATACATTTTGTTACAATGATACGCACAAGGATATTGGAAAATGGATCGTTGGGATTCACGCATGCGTCTAATGAACCTACAGGTGCTCTTGAAGAGTCTATACAAAGTCATGCCCTTGCAAACTTTCAATTGAATCTGGAGCGGGATACATCATATCAATAAAGCATTACAGCCTGCGGAAACGCTTCGTAATCTTACGAGCTACACTAACATTGGCGAGAAGCATGAACTCTTGAACTCTCCAACGAGAGAGTTCGTTCCTTCGAGGTACTCTGTTTGGTATCAATGGGGGTTTGAGGCCTCGGTCTGACGGCTGGCAAGGTTGAATTCACCGGCGTCCGTACGTTCCTCTTCAGTTTCTTGGAGAGAGCAAGAAGCATTGTCATTTCTTCTATGAAATCGTCATGGTAGGAGCTGTTTCTATTGTCAGTAATTCATAGGAGAGAACCGACGATGAACTAACCTATCATCTATGCGGATCTGGGCTTGGTCATAACTAAAAGCTTCCTGAGAACAGATAGCTTATATCCGCCAATATCAGCGCGTGTGGTGTGTCAATTCCTAATGTATCATGGCTGAGTGACTTGTCCGGATCCTAGAAACTGCAAAGCAGTTAATGCAAGGCTTCGACGAGCATCGTTCGGTATAGACAGCATAAGGATCAATACGCTTATCTACAGGTAGGCAGTAGTGCCTCGTGTCATAGCCTCGACATTCATATAACTGCTAGCGTCAAAGCAGCTGTATGCACTCCGCTCTCACAGTTTCTGTTTGGTAGCAAACGCGGAGGGCATCATCAATGCTTGTAATTCTGTGAATGCTGTCATCACACTGACAAGTGGGACCTGTACCAATGACACGCTTTTCAGGTTTTCTGTCATTACGATCACTGAGTGCTTTTCCCTTCTAACCACCTAGCATAGGTTTCCGTTCAAATCTCACGAAAAAAGTAGAATCGTTTTTCCGAGTCATCACTTCTTGTAAGCTTCAAGGTGCTATTTTGTAGTGACAGACTTCGATTCTGGACAGTTTGTAAGATGTTACATCGTAGAACGCCATTTCATGCTCTATGACATCCGTACTTTTGAGGATATTGGGATGTAAATCGATGGAATGCCATACGGATATGCTGAAGTCCCTGCAGGATGTGAACAAAGAGCACAAGATTATGAACTGTAACAACGGGATATTAACATCATATGTACTTCATCAATGATAGAGGTGTGAGACAGTTAGATACACAAGCTTGTAAGAGTAATGTGCTACCCCCATTAAGGGAACTAACCTTTGCTACTTGCATTTGCGGGAGGCATTGAACCGTGCAAGGTGAGCGAAACCTCAATGAGCACGGAATATCTCACCGAAGATAGAGTTCACGAGCAATTCTGACATTTGTCCCTGCCAGACCGCACAAAGCCTTCCGACAAGATATTAAGTGCCGTGGGATGTGATGTGGTCCGCAAGAGGCATCTTCAAAGCGGCTCGCCATCTTATGGGACACAAGATCTGCACTTCAATGTTATGTAATAAAAGGTATGGTGCCCCAGGGGCAAGGACCCTTCGACTACTCAGCGGCAAGCTTGCAGTGGTAGGGGTCTGGATGAGGTCTCAGAATTCCTGAATCAAGGCTGGTCGCGAAGCTTGCTGGTGCGTGTATGGTGGGCTTCAGATGCACAAGCCTAGGGGTAAAATTTCAGACCCCGGATGCGGCTCTACGGGTCTGTGTAGCACGCTTATGGCCTGTGCTTGGGCGACGCAGTGAGGCAGCGTGCCTAGGGCTTCGAGATGTGGGGATTGAGTCGTCAATATTGTAGTTCCATGGGAGCGGGGCGGCCATAGGGCGTTGTGTGTGGGTTTTCTGTATGGCAGCACACGCGAGCCTCCACGCCACATTCCAGCGCCGAGGCGAGCCACACGACCCATGTCAGCTGTGCTATCATACACCTGGCTCGCGTCTGCCCCACACCTTCGTCCCCACAATCACCACGCAGCACCCCACACCCTCCATTGCCCACAAACCGCCTCTCCCCCAAACTAGCCTTGCTAAATGAATTGCTTGAGCATACCTCCACACCACATTCCTGCAAATCAGTGAGGAATGATTTTCTGGGAAACATTGCATCCATTCACTGCAACCCAGTGCTCTGGGTCTGCCGTCTAAGGGAGCATGGCTTCACACTCAACACCCTCGAAAGCTGATATGTGACCCACTCCTGAATGTTTATTCTGCTGTAGCACATTCTCTTGCGCGCGAACCCTGGCAGCTAGGTATCACGTTGCTAGATATCACCGTGGGTTTCTTTGACAATGAGTGCTACTATGCCACGCCCTCTATTGGATTAGAAACAATTCGCACCCCTAGAGTAAAGTATAAACCCTCAAACGGCTAAATTGCTATCTTTCAGAGAAAGAGGGGTCATATTGGAGAATTGTGCAGAGGTCATCCTAGTCCTGGGGCAAGGACATGCAACGAATAGCAAGGGATTCCCTCATGCAGAAAGACTCGGCGATGCAGGCCACGGTAATGCTCTAACCTTAGTGAGGTCTTCAGGCACACAATGCTGAATCTTAATCCCTGAAGATTTAGACTGGTTCACTTCTAAAGAAGACAATGACAGAGCCTACAAATAATCATTGAACGGCTTCGCTACAGCTTGACGTCAGGTTTAAGAGCATGTGCATTTGTGTCTCTATGCTAAACATAGAATTATGTCCACGGCGTATAAGCAGATTTTGGGTCGGCCACTGTCATCAACCACAATCATAACAGTCTATGAGCAAAGCCAATTTACATCTGGCGGATGAAATCAGTTGCAGGATCAAAACACCGTAGGTGGGTGGTCTGGTTAGATAGGATCTCTACAACGATATAGCTTGGGAGTGTTCTCAGCTTTCAATGGATATTATCATGGAAGGGTTTGTTGGGGCAAGACTACCGTATGACCATTGTGATGGCCGCGGAGATGCAAGGAATCGGTTTAAGAATAGCAGCTTCATATTTCCTTGTCCTACCTAACTTGTGCACACAATCACAACGAGGAAACCTGACAGCGTCGCAGGTATCCACAAAAGCCGAAAATCAGCCTAGTTTGTCTACTATCGTACTATTAGTCGCTGAGAGAGGACTGCCGACAAGCAAGTCTTGCATATTTACTCTTGAAAATACAAAATCATATCTAGCAGCCATGTGGAGAAAATCAAGGTGGCCGTCTTGCAACGATGTGCCAGCAGCCCACAAAAATTGGAAAGAGGTGGAATACCAAATAGAGTAATGATAGGCAGACAGATGACCATTTCTTATAAATTATTGATTGCCTGTGGCCACAGCTGTCCACCATGTGAAAAAAGCGATAAGAACTAAGATGCAACTAGTAGGAAGTACGAAGCCACTTGTTATCCCTGGATGCGAACGATACAGTACAGTATCCAGATCGAGCTTGTACTTGTTTATAGGGTTCGAAAATAAAGCTGCATCAGGCGAGCGGAGTGTGATATAGAGCAGGCCTATTGCGACATCAAACTTCTTGCACATTGCTTTGCCGATGTGTGTGTGTGTGTGTGTGTTTGTGTGTATGTGCAGATAGCGCTGGCTATCCACCGACGAAAGCATAATAGAGGACCAGCAAATTTGGAGAGGCTGTATGCCCGATCCTGCGGCTTATCCTGCTTTCCACCAGTTTACTCACCACAGATCTGTATGTGCATTGTATGAGCCTGGGGGGGGGGGGGTGCTTACAATTGGGAGCATAAGCACAGACAAACTTACGAAAAAGTCGCTCGAATGCGGAATGGACAAGTGAATTTTTTAGATCTTATTTGTTACGGATGGGGGAGGGTGGGGGGGGGGGGGGGGGGGGGGGGAGCGCAGGTCACACGTGCGGGTTAAGCCAGAGGAGTCGAGCAAGGGACGCCGCCAGCGGGTAGTCTGGGGCAGCGTGCGTCCTAATCCCTACTTAATCTCACGATTGAGAGGCGGAAGGTCGAGCAGGTAGAGCAGCATAACATAGAGTGCTCGTGAAGTGTACTCATTCTGAGCTGTAGATATGACAGAACCGGGCGACCATCGGCGGACGGGCCTCAGTTTGGGTGCAGCGTGCCGGGTGGGAGGGGGGGGGACATTATCGCATCTGCGCCGCCCGCGTGAGGCCAGTCCCTGCCGGTCCCGTTCCGCAGCAAGGTCGTGCAGCGGCCAGGCAGCGAACTGGGGACGGGGGGGGGGGGTGGGGGGGGGGGGGTGGTGCTGATGCGCAGGAGCAGCGCGGGCTAGGCTCAGCGCGGTGCTGGGCTGTGCGGGCGAGCACGTAGGCTGGCGGGCTAGCTGGGGTTAAAAGTGGGCGGGGTGAGCCGGCCTCGCGCACGCCCTTCCACCTCCACACCACCAGCACCACCAGCACCACCAGCACCAGCACCACCACCACCGCCGCCGCCGCCGCCGCCGCCTCGCCCAGCAGCAGCGACGCAGCGCACGCTCCCAGGCCATCCAAACGCCCACACCCACGCACGCTGCGCCAGCACCGCGCCCTCGAACCCCCTCCCCTCCCTCCCCTCCCCTCCCCTCCCTCCCCTCCCTCCCCCCCAATACAATACATACGTCCCACAGCCAGCCCTGTCCCCATCCTCAACGCTTGCTGCCTACCCTCCATCCCCCATCTTGACCTGATCCTGATCCCTCCGCATTCTCGGATTCAATAAACCAACTCTTACACGAGAGGATCCTGCGCCCTCCCCCCCTCCTCCCCCCCCGCGACGTCTGCTACGGCCGCTCTCCATTCCCTCGCTCGACCAGCCAGCCATCCTGGCCCACCCCCATTCCTGGTTCCTGCCCATAGCAGCAGCCGGCCCAGCAGCCCCAGCAGCCCCAGCAGCCCCAGCAGCCCCAGCAGCAACGCAGCGACGCAGCACCCCTCCCCCACACCCCTCCCGCTCCACTGTCACCCTCCCTGCCCCCTCCCCCATCATCCACACCTCCATCCTGCCTGCAGCCCCCTCCTCGCAAATAATAATCTCCCGACACCCGTCCCAAGATACTACTCGCCTCAGGAGCCATCTCTGATACCCCCTCCCCCTCTCGCACCCTGGAGTGATGGCAGTTACTGTCGTCTGAACTGCTTTTATTTTTCTAAAAAAATAAAAATAAAATAAAATTAAAAAGCAAGCGCGACAAGAAAACTGCAAGGTCACATCCCAACCACCCTGTCCTCCCCCACCCACCCTCCCTCTGCGTTCATACACCTCCACACGCACGCACGCACGCACGCACGCACGCACACGCACGCACACGCACGCATACACCACCCACACACACCCACTGGCTACCCTCCACACTCCGCACCCATCCTACCAATTGCTTCTGGCCCTCTTCGAGCGAACGTGCACCACAGTGACAATAACACCCGTACCTACCCTTATCTCGCTGGGTTTCCCATTCCGCCGCGACATTCACAGGATCCGCAACGGTTCTTTCCTCCCCCCCCCTTCTACGAAGAGGCCCCTTCCTACTCTGAGCCACAGTCCAATGAGATTGAGCGACTAAAGCCTCTTAACCATTCCAAGCGAGAAAAAAAAAAAAAAAAAAAGGAAAGAAAAAAAAAGAAAAAAAAGAAAGGAACTTCTCGCAGCCAATCACGCGCCAGGGAACCGCTGCTTGACCGTTGATTCATGCAAACGCACTACAGCGCAAGGTACTCACGTATTATCTTGACTAGCATTTGCACTACATACCATCCCTCAGTTTTAGTGGACCCGATCGGTCACCACCCAGATCCAAGCAGCATCTAGCCAACCGCCATCCTCCCCTCACCCCTCCATTTCTTCGTAGACCCAACCTTGCGCTCCGTCGACACGACACCAAAAGGAACATAGGTCGATTTCTTTGTCTACCACCCCACCTTCTCGTCACAGCTCACCAACTTTCACGTCCAATCTCCACCACCAACCACTACCAAGACAGAGTTTCGCTTGGGAGCATCCCCCCCTCCCCCCCCCCCTTCACCCCACCTCCCTCCATCCCCCCTACCTCGAGGAATAGGCGCTGCATGACTCCTTCGGCACGCTTTCCCCACATGTTTTCGTCGTCGCAATCGACAATGATGAATAACGGCGGTGAGCTGGACGGCTCGGGAACGATCAATCCAGCCACGCTCAACCCAGCCGGCGCTTTTGCAGCTCCTCATCAAACACAAATCAGAGCAATACCTCCGAGCTTTTACGGCACTCCATCGACGCACGACTATACCACGGACTCCAAGCCCCGCGTTCCCGTGATTGACGCAAGTCCAAGAGGAATCAAAAGAAGTCGGTCTCCCGAGGTATATCGGGAAGGTCAAGTCACCAATGATGATATCAATCCAGGTACGTGGTGGACAAAGTTCTCCCAAACTAGGATAATTTTGGGCATTTTCTTTTAACTAACTATGCCTCTCAGGCACTGCAGAGGAGCCGGTGAGGAGAAAACGAGGGCGCCCTCCAAAGAACAAAGGTGGTGCAGCAGTTCCACCAAGCCCAAATTTGAACTCTACCCCTCAGCAACCACAGCAATCTATACAGTCACCGCAACAGCAGCAGCAGCAGCCACAACAACCACAGCAGCCGCTACAGCAGCAGCAACAGCAACAACCTCAGCAACAACCTCAGCAGCAGCAGCAACAGCAGGCACCACCACCGCAGCAGCAGTTACCACCTCCTCAGAGTCATCAGGTGCAACCAGTAGAGGCCGCTCCTCAACAGGCGCCAGTCACTGCAACGCCACCAAAGCCAGCACAACCTAAACCCGTGGTTAAAGCCCTCCCTACTGTTCGTGATCATACTACAGATCAGCTTACTCCTGAAGGGGACGAATACATCCCTCGAGAATTTGACGAGGAGGGTGATAAGAAAGTGTTGCCAACTGGTCACCTTGTGAATGGAAGGGAATATAGATGTCGAACATTCCATGTCCCTAACAGGGGTGACAAATTATTTATGCTTGCCACTGAATGTGCACGAGTACTTGGATATCGTGATTCATATCTTCTCTTTAACAAGAACAGGAGCTTGTATAAAATCATAGCTACTCAAGCCGAGAAGGATGATCTCATAGCTCAAGAACTCCTGCCATACTCTTACAGGTCAAGACAGATTGCTATTGTCACGGCTAGAAGCATGTTTCGACAGTTTGGAAGTAGGGTAATTGTGAATGGTAGGAGAGTTCGCGATGATTATTGGGAGACAAAGGCGAAAAAGCAAGGATTCACAGAGGATGATTTGGCTGGAGAAAAAAGGCCTGGTGCAGCAAAGCAGCGCCAGCAGCAAGCTGAACAGCAGGCACAGCAGGCGCAGCAACAGCAGCAACAGCAACAGCAACAGCAACAGCAACAGCAGCAGCAACAGCAGCAGCAACAGCAACAGGCCCAACAGGCCCAGCAGACTCAGCAGCCACCACCCACTCAACAGCCACATCATGATCCGCCATATCAACATGAATCGGTCATCGAAACCCCACAGCCACAAATGGTGCAACCTGGGCTTGGTGGCCCGGCTCCTGGTAATGCTACTACCCTCCCAATGATTCATTTACCACAGCAGCCACACAATCCAAGTGATAATGATCGTTTCAAAGAACTGCTTGCTGTGCCTCGACCACGTCAAGAGGTTACTGGGCCCCCATACCAAGATCGAGTGCAGTCAACACCTTCACAAGCGCTTGCCGAGGGAGTTCATCAAGCTGGTGGATACAATGCTACGCTTAAGAATGCCCGTAATAACCGCCGCGAAATATACAATACGAATTACTATAAATCAACGTCGTCACCTCCCAAGCCAGTCCAAGCCCCTATTGGCCAGCAATTACCAAATCCTCAACCGCAGGTTCCTGCTCCCACCATACCTCATCCGCCTCAACATAATCCACATCCTCAGCAGCATACACAACTGGCGCCTCCTCATCCACCAGCTCATATGAATCCTCAGCAGTTGTCTTCACTTCATCATCATCAGCAACAACAGCAGCAACAACATCAGGTGCAACAACAACAACAACAGCAGCAGCAGCAGCAGCAGCAGCAACAGCACCAGAATATACCTCAGCAATCCCCAAACAGGATGGGGCAAAGTATCAAACCGGAACAGCTTCACAATCCAGGATACATCAACCAGCAGTCCTACTTTCATCCGCCTGCACCGCAAGCCTCTCACCCACAACACCCACAGCAGCCGCATGCACAGCCGTTGTCCCAGCCTCATCATTCTTTGATGCATCCACAGCACCAGGTAGGCCAGCCCATGTATTCGACCCAACAGCATTATCTCCAACAACCAGCGCCCCATAACTGGAAGCCTAACCCTACTTCTCAACAATGGTGGAATCCTCCTCAGTGAAGCAGAATTCCAACTCGAGTAGCAGCTGTTCCTCTGATATGAATTTAGCACACGGTGCATGTTTCACTCTTCATTTCGAATTCCCCTTGACATAGTTTCTTCTTCATTTTTCTAAACATTGTTGCATCGCCTCGCCTCTCTCCCTCTGTTTTATTCCACATTCAGGGGGGTCTTCCTTTTTTTTTTTTTTTGTGTGTGTGTGTGACGGTGCAACTTTGGCATTGGGTCTGTTTTGATCCGAAAAATTTTTCTTCTCTTATTTTTATTTGGCACTAACTACGATTCATTTCGGCTTCAAAATGCAATAGCTGGCCTTTATCATATTTCCCTCGTTTGCCTATATGTTGGGAATTTCTTGGAGGTAACCTTATAACGAAATTTCTGCCTATGTTTTCCTTGTCTTTTTCTCTTTTTTTATTTTCTCTTTTCTTTTTTTTTCTTCTTTTTTTTTCTTTCTTTTTTTTTTTTTTTTGGATCTGGGCCGCAAAACGTAGTTCGCCTACAGAGTGGAACTGTTGCACTGAATCTATGTCAAAGGTCACCGGTTTATTTTTATGTTATTGTTTGACAATTTGTTTATTTCTCCACCTTTGTTTTCCTTGCGAACGATGATAACATATCACTTTCTAATCCTCACGTTTATGTATCGTATTCCGGTTAGGGATTGGTTATTGTTCCGTTTGTCCTACCTTTTGTCTCACTCGCTTTGTTCAATACTGTTTATGTAGGGTTGCTTCGCTGAGTCGTCTTCTCTCGGATGGTTGAAACTGCGGTCATCTACACTATGTACCCTCTCTGCTTGCTTCTGTTTTTCAGTATGCTTATTCCATTTCATCGGGTTGGTTGGTAGGTTTTGTTTGGCTTCGATTTCCTGTTTGCTATATATTTTTTTTTTTTTTAAGTTGGGATCGCTGATGGTATACTTAGTATCTCGTATGGCTTGCTTGGTTATTCGCGTGTTTTAATTTTGGCTTTGACTTTTATTTTGTGATCTTGCTTCTTCAATCTTATTTGGTGAATTTGTCTGGGAGATCTATTGTTGATGGAAGCCATTGGCCAAAATGGCAACGCACATACATTCGTAATGGGTGGATGGTGGTGCCATGGTAATGGTAGATATGATGCTAAAATGTAGTTGGAGTGCTGGGATGGGAAGTGGGTAGCGGACGTCCGTTTTCCTCATTTGATTTCGCGATCTCATTATCGAAATGCTGCTTTAAATTCCTGGTTGCTTTGAATACAAGTATGCTCAATGCCTCTGAAACCTTTAACTTCATAGTAAGGTTTTACACTGGTTATGACATTGCTTCCATTGATGGTGCTGAGACTGCATTGAGGGTAACCCTCCACTCTATTCGTACACCCTTGTACTTCTCCCCAACAGTCTCGATCATGTACATCGTTGGTGACTGGCCTGCACAGCTATTTTCTACATTTGCCTCTGCAATGACACGAGGCTACCTACTCTGGGAAAGCAAATCTGCTCCTGATATTGTGTCATGGCTGCGTTGATATTGTACGGAGTATGTGGAGTTGACTTCATGCTCTGCGCATCTCGCTTCATTTTTTTTTTTTCTTTTTTGTCCTGCAGCAACTGGATACACCAACACCTTTATTTGGCATAGTTGCTAGGATAGTTGTGTTCAGCGCCTCGATAGCTTGTGTCTAATCCACGCCGCTCTACTCCTTTATAGCGAAATGCCCAAGAAATTCCTACGTTATAGATCCAGCCCATCCCCCCCCCCCCTGAGTGATTGTATGCAGGAACCACAAGCTGATTGTCTGAGAGCTGAACGCTCTAAGGGAAGCACGAGTAGCGATAAGGTGCTCGAGCATCTAGCAGTGACGCCAGCGCTGGCTATGACAGTGCGGCGTGGTTTGGTAAGCCTACAGCGGGGGCCGCGCCTCCAGTTGCAAGAAACTCCTGCGACAAGTCATGATCTCTGTTGTTCTCCAGGTCCAAATTCACGTCTGTAATATAACTGCCAAGCTAAGTAATCCATGCAGTGCTGAAATCTCGGGTGACCATGAGCATGACCAAAGAGCACAGGCCCCGCCAGCTTTCACATTTGTCTTTAAATCACATCACGTGAGGGAGATGTCCATCAAACACTGTTTCATTATCCCGTTTGTGAATTCGCGGTTTCTATATATAACTTACAAGCATTGAAGGTATCAGCCGTGCACTACAGCACTGTCTCCACCTTTTCAGCTGGCCGCTCGGGCTTGCGTTATCGAGGGTTCCTGCGCTACAAAATTGGGCTGAGTAGTCGTTGAATAATGCTGCTCTCAACGGAATGAATGCAGCAAAACGGCGAAATGCGATGTCACTGTGTTCCCCATGTCGTTGGCTGGTGAGTTAGTGGCATTTGGCAAGGTTCCGAAGGGGACAACACCGACTACCCAAATGGGAAACAACCTTCCTTGACGGAAACAAAACGGGAATAGGTTAAAGTTGCGACAGAGACATACCTGCATTCGGTCCTTGGCGTGTTAACATTCCAGTAAAAAAAACAAAAAAAAAACAAACAAGGCGGACTAAAAAGCAATGCCACATACACAGGGCACGGGCGCAGCTCAAATGGGAGCCTCTTTTCAGACGAAACCCAAAGTATGATCACAGGAAAGATCAGTTACAGGCAGGTATCCGATGAAATTTGGCATGCGTTTCGACAGCAAGGACTGAATGAGCGTGTGCGCGCACTATGCTGCCTCCATGCTGTGTGCGGTGCATGAATACAAAATTTTGTTCGTTTGTATGCAAGCAAGCCAGTTCGAAAAAGCGAGGTGGTGGGCAGGGAGGTGTGTAGGGGGAAACGGGAGGGGCATGTGGGAAAGAGATTAGAGAAAGAAGGGAAGGGTTGGGTGGGGATAATTGATAGTCGGGGCCTGGTGGCTGAGAGTCGCATTTGTTTGGTGGGGTTGACAATCGAACGGGACACAACGGGACAGCGGCAATGCATACAAGCTTCAACCTCGGGCTTGCACCACAACCTTGTGTCCGCCTGTAGAGCACAGGTTGAAAGCAGATGTCCAGCGCTGCGATGAGACTGTCTGATGTAATGTATGAGTACAGCGCTGGTACTCTTTGCAGGCCACTGCTGGTGTGATGGAGCTCACCAACTGAAAATGAAACGTGACACATTCTGACAGCATGTGTAAAACTTATGCCCACCTGAGCTCCAACCTGAATCACATAATTCCATAGGCTTGGGCCATTGTGTCTTGTGCCTTCCATCCCAATAGTTGAGCACTGGTTCCTGAGCAGCGGTTGTCCAACCAGACAAAGCGATGCCCCGAGCGCCGTATTCTGGGGAAATTGTGAGATTCGTATTCTTGGGCTCTAATTGGTCATGTGTACAGTTGGCCACAACACATGAGAAATCATCGAAGGGAAAAAGAAAAACCCAGCTAATGCATTCATAGGCTCGAATACCCATGCATGGTATATCAAACTGTCGACATGGTTCCATTACGGGATACAAGGAGCTCACTTACTGTTACACATCTGTTAAAATTCGAATTTAATTGCCCTGTCTCTTCTTTGCAGTTGACTTGTATCCGTCTAGCCCATGTATGTGCATGATATCATCGAAGTTGTGCCCACCAGGAACTTGCAGGGGGAGGGGGGAGGCGGAGAACACCGGGGTTTCAGTTACAGTGATGGTAGAACTTGGAGGGAGAACAAGTCAGTTATAAGCACTAGCGAGATTGATGGGATATATGATGATGATGATGAAATTGGTATTAAGTTGCAAAGTGGATGAGTTACACGCATGACCAACTTTCCATATTCTAACACGATGAAGGCTTTTTGTCTTGACCATTTTCTACCCGTTGGGCTGGGAATGAATTTCATTACCTGCTTTCTTGACTGTTTACCAACAGCGCGGTATACTGCGCATTACTGTACCTGACAATAAAACATCACCTATTCCCCTACCGACATGTGTGACTACCAGAGCTGGTAAATAGAAATAAATGTAGGGAAAAAAGGAAAACGAAAAAGAAAAGAAAATCAGAAAAAGATACAGAGGATGAGAAGTCAAAAGTGACCGCTCAAATAAATATAAAAAGAAGAAAATTGTACATGTCGATATCCTTATTGGTGTATGTGTGCGTGAACCTTTCAAGTTGACACTGAAATTACATATGTACCTGTACCACCACCACCTACATGGAAAACAAATGACACCTACACAGTAAATTACTCCAGGAAAAACGGCAAACAAACGGACAAAAAAAAGGGAAAAAAAGGCTACAGTAGACGCCAAAATCCAGCTAACTAAATATGATGGATACAAATGAGTGAGGGTGTACCTAAGGATATAAATCAATAATAGCAATAATAGGGTATATGTAAATAACAACAAAAGGTACAGAGAAATAATGTAGAAATTTAGTACTGATACTAGTTATACACCATCGACGTCTGTTTGTTTATGGACATCGTACATTCCAACGGTCTCGCCTTCGCAGCAGCAGCAGCAGCACTAAGCCTGGCACTTAAAAACTCCTCAAACGGGAACGCATTCGTCTCTTTACCAAGAAGAATCCCGCTGCTTGCGCTACTACCCTCCGAGGGGAAATCATAGTACTGCGCGAGCCTCGTATGCCTGAATAGTTGGTGCTCTGGCATATGCATCTGATACGAATCCGGCAACGCTGCTACTGCGGCCGTGTGGTCATCGAATGTACCCGATTCCGGCGTCGCACTGCTAGCGATGAATCCCAAATCTGGAATCCTGTCTTGCTTCACGCACGAGGCAGCCGCGCACGCATCGCCCAACGACGATGGCTCGACCAGGCCCGGTGACGATAAAGGGGTAAACTTTGGCGATGATGCATTCTCGGCCGTGGGTAGGTTATTGAATATGTCTAAGTTGAAGGGGGCCTGTTGTTGCTGGTCTTGAGAGAAGCCAGTGCACACTTTTGCGCGCTTGTTGGTGTCACCAACGGATGAGCGGTGCCGGCGCATGGTGTTAATGGTAGTAGTGGTAGTGGTGGAGATGGTCGGTTTCTCTTCGGCGGCGACGAAGACGGGAAGTGCGCCTTTGATGGAATTGCTTCGTATTGGGAAGTTTGAGCTGCCGAGAAGGCTTGGGCATGCTTGTTTGCGACGGGCTGCTAATGATGGCTGAGCGTCTGTGGACTGATTTGATGCTTCCCCACTAATTGACGCTCGGGTGTTGAAGGCACTGAAAGAATCCACAAATTCTGGAGGGCATGAATCGCGGCGATCAACAAATGGAGAGAAGAGTGAGGACGAGTTTTGCGGCTCCGCGCAAAGAGGAGACATCTGCCTTCTCCTCATCAAGCTATTAGTTGGAAAAGAAGGCATAATGAAAGGTCTATTGTACTGATTCATCTCAATTGCCGCTGCAAACATATCATAATCATCTTGCGTTGGTTTATTTGAATCTAATGGTGAAAATGCGGTTTGGTTTCTTGTGATTTGGTTATCATATTCAAAAGGATCTTCTTTCTGGCCAGAAGGCGTTGGGGTATATGCTGCAATTGAATTTCTGCTACTTCCCCAGTCAGAGAAAGCCGAAGCAGGTTGCTGCCATGGTGTCTCAACCGCATAACTTCGAGAACCAAAATGACTGTATTCGAAATTGATAGGAGCTTGATTAGGTATTAGGTGTGCCACTGGGAGATTGTACTCTCCAAAGCCACCTACACAACTCGCCTGTCGTACAGCTGCAGCTGCTTGAGCCAGCGAGGGGGCGTGAGGTGCATAACTTGCTTCCGTTGGCGATGCATCAGGCGCATAGCTCGGGGTCTCTATAGAGCGGACTGTTGTGTTCAATCGAGCCGTGGAAGAATCGGATTTTGCGCGCCGTCTTCCTGAATTCTTTTGTACCTTTTGATTGGGCATCTCCTGCGGTTGAGAAGGAGATGAGGGCTCAGTTGCGCTTCTGCGTCCAGCGGATTCGAGAACCTGCATGACTTGTAGCTCTTCCTGCCTCTTTTGAAGCTTTGCTTTTGCACGACGATTTTGGAACCAGTTCTGTGTAATATATATAAATGAAGTTAGACGAGAACCTTGCAAAGGTGCAGTGATGTGAAATGGGCTTGTTTTCAGCACGAAAAAAAAAAACGTACCCCTACACGTTGCGTGGAGAGCCCGGTCTTTTGGGCCACAGACCACCGAATGGCTGCAGTTGGCTTCGGGGTCTCGTTAAATTGCTTCTCTAACAAGAACGCTTGCTCGCGGGTTAGCCGTGGCCTTGGCGCATCATTTTCATCACCATCCTCTGCGCAGCTCAAGCCAGATGTCGACCCTCGCCTGGAAAAGGTTACCGGTACTTGATTGCGAGTGCATGTTGATGGTGGGCTGGGCACAAAGTTCCGCGGGAAAGTTGATGCAACTGGGCCGGTGTTTACGGTGGCAAGAGAATCCATTGCTGGACAAGGTCAGGTTATTTTGTTCCTGAATTAGCGTCGATGTAGCAGCGGAGTTATGGAGGCAGAACTTACCTCAATCGGCGCAACTTTCAGCGCCTTGGGTATGGCAAGGTTGCAATCCAGGCGGTGCGACTGGCAGGGAGCACTGCAAAAGAGCGACTAGGGCTGCACTTCAATCGACGGTTAACAAAAACGCAATTTTTCTGAAATGACTGTACGCTGATAGCTAGAGCGTAAGCGTCACGAACTGGTGATGAGGCCTGACTTATAAGAGAATACCTCGAAAGGTTGCACGCCCAAAGAGGACCTGCTCACAGCTCCACCCTCCGTCCCACTGCATCCACCAAAAAAAAAGAAAAAGAAAAAGAAAGTCAGAAAAAAGCAACCGCTGTTGCCTCTTCCCCCTGCACGCAAAGTCGATCAACACGCCCAGGGGTAGCGAGATGGGCATTGGCTGAACCGGTGACCTGGGTTGCTAGCCAAGACAGTTAGGCCTGCAGCGACACCCATTGCACCAGCAAATGCTGATGAATCATAGTCCATCCGGGGCCCGAGGGGCAGTGAGAACGGCTTGAGAGACTGGATTGGGGCTTTTGGAATGTTAGACATGAGATCCAGCATGATGGGTATCATCCATTACAACTAGACACCCTCTAACACTGTTGCGGTATCCAACAACAGACGAGCCTCTCGGCTTAGGATGGAGAGCGATCTTCAAAAATGAAGTTGGGTGGAGTGGTCGATGAAAGAGAAACTGGCCTCGATGCCCCGGATTAGTTGTACTCGGAATGGAGAATGTTGTACCAGCTTGAAATTGAGCGTGTGCCCCTTGCGTGACCTGCCTCTCAGTTCGCCTCCACATTGGTTACGTATGACGCATACAGTTCTACACTAATTTCTTGTCTGCCCTTCGCTGTTTTGCATTCTGCACTGCCCGAGGATCGCTGTAAGCTTCATATTGTGTCGTCCGCATCGAATGTAGCCACATCTCCGACTTGCTTCTCACTTTGGCTCGACATACAACAGACGAGCAGCGGCCGGGAGGTACCATCGGATCAATAATCCGTTACGAACACACTGAGTAGAGGTGCAAATACGACTCGAACGAAATAGCGTTCCTATAGGAGGTAGAGTATAATTGAATGCCCGGTTATGAAGCTTCATTACTGAAGGTCGAAAGACCATCACAACTCAACGGCAGGCAGTTTTGTAGGAAGCGGATCCAAGCACGTGCGCTGTAGGAATTCAGGGCCCTCCTGCTCAGGAACGGAATCAATGTTGAGCCTTGTACCCAGACATTTTTGCTGTGATCAATGCTAGCACTTACGCCGTCAGCTAGCAATAGCACAGCAACGGCTGTGCTCGCTACTTTGTAATGTCGGGCTTTGCAAGCCCTTGCTGGTTTGCACGGATTGAGTAAAAGTCGATCAGCAACCTGCCCGCTGGGGCCGATCTACGACTTGCTACAGCCTGGCTCTTGAGCTTCGGTCCACTTTGTTTCCACGGTGGTGACTTAGCTAACCAATCAATCACCGAACCGATGTTGATAATCCAGGTCTCTTTTATCGATACACGATCTGTAGGAGTATGGTTGTTACATCTGGATAAAAAATGGCCAATTACTCCGGACGATGAGCTGATCTATCGGGGTGATGTGAACCCCTTGCACATACCATGGCCTCCCGCCTTCGGCACAGCCTATTGATCATGGAATCGTGTTTTGGAATCTGTGACGCTCCTCGTTCTAGCATTGACTTATCAAACGTAGTGTATGTACCAGTATAAACATGCGGATCCCTTCAAAGCTTTTTCCTAGTTCAACAACTCCTCATCTTCTGGGGGCAAGGTGATCTTTACTTGCAGCCCATCATCGCCACTCCGAACAAACTCCACACTGGCTAAATCATCCACAATAAAAGTTGGACCAGCTTCGGCTACTTGCTCCTTCGTGTGGCTTGTCAATAGTCCTAGCACATCGCATCCAGCAGCTTTTCCAGCTCGGATCCCAGCAGGTGCATCTTCAACAACTAGGACAGGGGCGTCATCCGGAACGTTCAGAAGTTGACGAGCCATCAGATACCCTGAACAAATGTTGGCGTGTTAACTAACAGTGATAGTACGGAAGTCTATTTGTTTTGGCCTCTCTACCTTGTGGATCAGGTTTTCCATTAGCGACTTGATCTGCCGTGATGAAAACTTCTGGCACAGGAAGTTGCATGACCTTTGTGAGCAAAAAATTAGTCCCACATGCATATGGTAGAAGCAACGAGTAACCAACCTTCATCCATGCTCCCGCGAGAACTTTCGTACCCGAAGTGACGATAGCCCACTTTCCCTTAACTTGCTGAATTGCTTTAATCAACTTCCTGGCACCTTCACCAACATCAATAATTGCTCCATCCTCGATTACTGCGTCTGCAGATTGACTACAGTTGATAGGGGTAGTTGTAGTAGCCTGGACATTATATTCCAGTATCCAGACTCACCGGGCAGCTCCCTCGCATCCTCTGCATTCCGCTTGGGTATTTCCCCCTCAATTTCATTGACATAATCCCAATTAGCCTTCTCTGGGGCCCAGATCTTTAAAATATCGTAGGATCTTCGGCCGTGTGATGACGCTAATATCAGTAATGGATCGATGCCATTTTCTTGTCCAAATCGAGTCCAGTGAGCTACTACAGCGGCAGTAGAGTCGATGAGTGTACCTGCAAAATGCTCAACTCAGTAAATCATAATAACGCTGAATGTCTCTATGCTCTTACCGTCCATGTCAAATAAGATGGCGGCATATTTCTTTGTGATTACCACCATTGCTAAAGCCTAAAGTTACTCGAGATTTCAATGCTTAGATATCAGAATTCCAAGAGATAATTTCGTTCCCGTCGCTCGTTGTTTGACACAAAGCTGGAACTGAGTCAAGATGCTCTTTGAAAGCTTGTCCCTTGCCACCAAGTAAGTAAACGGCCGGCACTGTACCACAAGGGGCTGTTCTTTTTCTATTCCACATCCAGAACCTTGCATCATGCAGGAGCTTTCCAGGCTACGGATGCTTAAATCGGACCACTAACACAGTAAGTCGAAGCAGTGCTTACCAAGTTTGTGCCGTGCAGATAGTAATCGACTAGTGCGGCTGGCAAGCCAGACTATGTGGCTGGTAGATTGAATGTTGAGTGAGCTGGATGCATTCAAAGTTGGGACCTGGAACAGAGACTTGTAATGGCGTCATGAATATGTATGGAATACATACCATCACTGGAAAAAAGGCAAATTTGTGTAAGCAGGAGAGAAGAAGTGGAAACCCGGTAACAACTCATTCACAGCTCCTCTCAACCGTGAGTGGGTGCCAAGACAGCTGAGCTGAGGGTAAACGCTGCTCTGTGCAAAGGGGCGATACCATTGGAATTGTTCCCTCCATATTAAGTACATTGTAGATATATGTAGTGAGCAATGTATATACTACAAAGAACTTAGAATATGTATTGCTATGATGTCCCTGTTAAACAACAGATAGTGATATTAAACCAGTGAATTCATGAGCATATTGAATTTTACCAACGTACCCGACAGGAATACAAAGATACAATGAGAAGGAATATACATGAGGCACAATAAGTCAGAGAACAGGTAGGCGTAACCATCTGTTGATGTAAATGTTGGTAGATGCTTGAGCTTGCGCTTCTTTTTCTTCTATCCATCTTCATCCGCTGCATCCGCTTCTAACTGCTTACCATCTTTTTGGCCTTTCTGCCTTCTTAGTTGATGAAGGCGCAAATGCTTCCTCCATATCCATATCAGCATCTGATGGAATTTCTACCTCATCATCCGATTCCGAAACGTCACTTCCTTCAGAATTGAGCCTAAAAATTGTGTCGCCAAGTGAATCTTCATAAACTTGAGCTGTTCTGAAGTCTGAAGTGAGGCAGCGAAAGCCAAATCAGGGGATATGCCGTCATACTCTTGGTCGCTTTCTTCGGCATTGGATCTTACCTTCGTCGATACCCTTGATAATATCCAAATCTCTGAGATCTACATCATTATCCACAGCTCTGGTCTGCTTTGAACCAATTGTGTCTAGATATCGTCTTCTTCCTAGCTATCGCTTTCACTGGTCTGTGCGTTACTCTTTTTAGTCTTTATTTGGTCATGAGAGCAAACGACAAACATTAAACTTCCCCCAACTATATATCCAAGTATCTTTTTTGTTTTAGAAATATCTGATTTTCAGCAAAGAATATCCTCGTAATCTGGTTTTCCGGAAATATAAGTGCGACAGTATAAGTACGTCCTTTTCATCATTTATCTCATGAGCCAGCCTCTGTAAACGCCTCCCCCTCCCTCCCAGGGATCCAGCCTTTATGCGCGCCTTTCCTTCTCTTACCCTCAGCCTCCAGTTGGTTTCCACCTCCTCTAAAATCTCTCAACACTCTGCGCCGCGCTGATATCCTCATCCTCCGCAATAGACCTCTCGACCGCCTCCGCAATATCGTTCTCCCCCGCCGCCCATCCAACGACCTGCATCCAATTCTTCCCCATTGTTCCTGCGTTCCGTTCTTTCGCACAGCTCTACAACTAACCTCGCCAGTTCTTTCTCGGCAAGGCCTCCGTCTTAGTCCCCATGCAACTTTCCTGTTGGCGGAACATTCACCAACGATCCCACCCTCACACTCACAGCGCTTAAGCATCCCTCTTCCTCCTCGCCCTCCGGTACCCCTTTCTCCTCATGTACCCCCCTTTCCTTTCGAACTTCTTCACTTCCCCTCGTCCACCTCAGTTTTCGCCTCCACATATGTCAGCGCCACCTTCCTTCCTCAGTTTCTCCCAATACTTCTTTCCTCCTCAGACCACCACTCCGCTGCCCCCTTCTTATAGATACATCCACTGATCATAATAAGCCTCTTGACCATTCTCCTGGCCCTAGTACTTCCCCCCCTCGCCTCATCAACGACCTGGGCGCCGCTCCCCTCTCCACACTCAACTGATCCTGCGGATGCCTCGCTTTGCCCCCACGGTTTAGATCGCCTACTGAATTTTGCCATTGCCCTTCGCCAATAGCTCCTGCACCTCTTGCATTGAAATTCTGTTCAAGTCATATACCAGCAGAATTAGTTTTGCATCCGTATATAGCTTTGCCAGCTCCATGATCTCGCTCACTTGCTTCATGTTGCGGATGAGCGAGTACGACGCGTGCCCATGGGATAGGAGAATCGAGGTGATGCATTGCCCGGTCTTGCCGTGGCCACCGATGACCAACACGGTGTGCGGTTTCGCCCCCCATTATTTGTGTTGGAAACAAGGATCTCTGAATAATGCAGGACTAGGCTCTAATAGGGTAACCACGGTTCCCACGCCCAAAAAGGAAATCGACGTTCACACCACGAAAGGCCCAAGTGATGAAGAAAAGAAATGGGTGCGCAAGTCTGAAATAAAAAGCGAAGAAGGAATCCTGTAGATAGCTCCCAAGATAGACAGAGCGAGCAAATAGATATTCTTTATCCCACCTCAAAACCTTTTTAATTTGCTATCGGTCTTGTGGGAGTTACAGGTGAAAACAAGATATGCATGTAATGCAATTCAGATGAATATGTAATGATGCAAAATCTCAAGGATATCCTAGGAATAAGTATGCTATCCCATGACGCCATTGTAGAGTAGAGTGAGTGGATGATGCCGATATCAGACGACCAGGTTAATCTTGTTGAAGGAAATTTATAAGGCGAAAATGGAGACTGTTCGTTAATGGTCAACTTAGCCCAGAGGCTGCCTAGGAGACTTCATGACTGTGAGTGCGTGGTTCACATGTAGTAGTCACATGGCCCTTCGTTTTGCTGAGCGCGCAGTAACATAGAACATTATAGTAGATATACTTCGCTTCAATAGCCCCATGGGAACTCAGCAGCACCGCAACAGGAAAATTGCCAGCAATTGGGGGATATTGTCGCAGGTTCTTTTGCTCAAGCCATCCATTGTCCTGCCTGCCTAGGCTTTAGAAACGTCCTTCCGCTGTCCTACATATGGTGATGGCGTCAACTTGGATGACTAGATATAAATAATGATAAACTCCTGGCCTGTTCTCTAAACAGTTTCGAAGGTAGATGCCTATCACAATAAATTGATAGAGAGACTCGACCCAGTCCATAGGTAATAGACATATCGCCACGTGCGGCTTGGCGTACGGGTCTGGAGTTAAGTTAATCCGGCACCAGACCACGAAGTAGCGGGACGATGTGAGTGGACGCAACGGCAGCACTCTCTTTCAACACGCCCCCCCCCAACCGTTTCTCAAACGAAGGAGACGGCGGCAGGAAACAGAGAGAAGGCAGGCCCATACGGCTTGACCGCTATTCTTCCTTATACCCCCCGTCCATGTTAGAAGACACGGACAATCAAGCTTCTCAGCAGCCAGCACTAATTCCCCGCGAGCGACACTCAAAATGTCATTAAGAAGGCAGGCATACCGAAGGCAAACACCCCCGTTAAGAATCGGCCTTACGTAGACCATGCCTCTGAAAGCTCCTAAGAGGAATCACCTGCGAGGACTCAGTTAACGTACTTGACGATGAGGACGTTCACTGGACCTGGGTCTACGCCGGTCCCTCAGGAACCGAGCATCGCGCCCTGAGCAAGAAGCGCAAAGTCCAGCAGCAGAATGTAATCACAGAGGCGATAATTAGAACGAAATTGAATGATAAATTTCGAGTGGTGGCTAGGCGATTGGTTGTTCATTAAGCGGGAAGAGCTATCGGGAGAGGCATATCTTGGTATGCAATTGGCGTGCGAGTTCACGGAGAAGGATGGCGAGATGGAGTGCAGTACCATGCCTGTATGCGCCCTCCCAAGCTTCCCTTCAGTCATTTCATGGCTCATACATCACAGAACGAATTGTACATCAACCCAAGCTGGGGCAAAGTCCTATTATTGTCTATAAACGGACAGACAATAATACTCTTCTTACAAGAATACAACGCAGATACCCCAATCGCGTTCTAAGAACTCAACGGAGTATGGGAAGGTGTTCATACGCCGGAGAAGATGTGTGTCACGGACTGCAACATATCAGCAACGTATACCGACAAATTCATGTGGGAGGCTATCTGCAGAGGAAGGGATACCAACATTGACATGATTGGACGGAAAATAAGGAAGGAGACAAGTCGCTGGTAGATGAAGAAGAAGCAGTCCAGAAGATGGGTTTTTAATTGACGTAGGGAATTCGAAAGCATGGCTACAGTAGAGATTAGGGCTAATATATCCTTCCCCAGAGCTTTGACAGGGACGATGTTGACAATTTCGGCTCAAAAACTCCTGGGACCCCTAGAAAACGACAACAAACGCGCACAATCCTCGCAATTTACTACTCCACCCCACAAGCGGTGAGTTTACTCAACTTCCATTCTGACAACATATAAGCGGGACACTGATGTCAATTCACCCAAAGTGTTGTCATAAAAAAGCCCTCGAATTCACCCCCTCGGCACCCGTCTCCTCTCTACCAACCTTTTTGACTTCCCTATGCCCTTACCGCAACCATCTCCACGTCTCCGCCGTCCCTACTTCCCTCCCCTGCTGCGAAACTGAATTCACTGAAGTCTATACACACCTTGGGGATGCTTTCACCAATAGATTCTACATCTCCGGGACCTCGGCACCGGCAAAGCCGTCACTGTGCGAGAAGTCATTGCGCAGTTGCTAGCTGTCGTTGCAGCAGAGGAGATCGATGACTTCATCTTCGTTAAAATTAATGGGATGGATGGAGATTGCCGTCTACAGCTTATTATGGCATCGACGGCGAGAGAATCACTGAGAGTAACACCTACACATGCGCTCGCGCTGCTCGAGGACAAGTCTCCGGCGCCAGGCCTGACAAGGGCGCCCTGGGTATTACTGATAGACGATCTGGATCAGTTGGTGACGAAGAACCAGAGCGTGACGTACAATTCTTTGCTCACTATCGCACCAATACTTTCAATGTCCCTAAGGGCTTGCTTTATGCTCGAATTACGCGTTTTGCCCTTTTGCCCTTGTTTTCACGGAATTGTTCACACGACTCTCTAATTCATCATGTCTCACCCAAGGTATGAATCAACGAATATATTCCAGTAACAATTGTTCGTTTGTATCCAGTTGAAACTTGAAACGGCTCTTGAAACTAAATTTTCGGGTAACGACTTATATTTGAATGGCCGGGTGTCAGGTATTTATGTTTGTTGTGCTTACGGTGGCTAAAACAATGGGCTTTCCGAGCGCGCTTTGAGTAACGAGATTAGTAGTATGTTTCCACCCTTGTCATGTTCCAGTTACCCTGAGCTTCAACGTTACTAACCCATGTCTCCAAAACAGGCGTCATCCACACGTTCCAATCTCAGTTGCAAGGTGTCCCCAGATGTCGTGACCCTGACTTCTAGTATGCTAGTTGAATAGTTGCTGCTATGAGCGGCGACGCGAGGCGCGCGCTCGGCATCTGTTGACGGGCATTGGTGATAGTGACCAGGGTAGTGACAGCGACCTGGGACCCCCCGCCGGCACGGGCGGGGTCCTGATTGGAATGTCCACGCGTCGCCGACTAAGCCCCGCGGAGCCAGCTCCGTAGGTGTAGGTGCTGGCACTGGGTCGCCGCCAACGCCGCGAGCCAAGGCCGCGTCACCATCGCCCTTATTAGCATGCCATCAACTAAGCCACGTCGTCTCTTCTAGCAACACCTTCCCATTTCCTACCCACTGCCAAACCCTTCCTTGCCACCATGGTCGCCCACATGCGATGTTCCGGCATCGGCGAGAGCGTGATGGCGGACATGAAAGTTCGAGGCTGAGCGTATGGTACTGATGCCGGAGGACCTCGAGGTGCGAAGGCTCTTATTCCTCTTGGCGGGGCAAGGGAGGAGGAGGAAGGGCTGCAGCGGCAGGAGGGAGTGTAGCGGGGTTCATGGGGTAGGGCTCATGGGTGCGGTGTTAACGCTCAGCCAGGCAGGGGTAGTAGGGTAGGAGAAGAGGAGGGGGTAAAGGGTGGGGCAGGTTAGATTGGATGTGGAGGAGGAAGAGGCGACCAGTGGTATCAAAGATGACAGGCAGGTAGGGAGGATGATTGGAGGTGATGTGAGATAATAAATCGTTCTGGGTTGTTTGCAAGGACAGATATTAATTGTGTGTATTTGTTTTTTTTTGATTTGTTTTATGGCGAGTTATATCCCATTTCCGGTTCTTTCTGATCACGATGATTGGAACTTGAATATTTACCTAATAGTAATACTGCTTGCTGTATGTAGACGGGTATGGCACCCTAATGGCAATACTCACTTTTTTTTTCTTTTTTTTAATCCCTTGGTATTCCATGCACATTGTGACTACATACTACTTATCTATGCAAGTAAGTAAACAGCTATTTACAGTGCTGTATTGCACATAAGTAAACATTGCAAGCGAACAAGAGAAAAAAAAAAAAAAAAAAAAAAAAAACTTAACTACTAAATTAAAACAAGGAGGTCACGAGAAGCTAACCAAAGGTATATATGCCGCAAAAGCTTTCAAACGAACTGCAAAAACATAGTAAGCAAATATTAAAAAAAAAAAAAAAAAAAAAAAAAGAGGCAAAACACAAACACCGACAACAGACTAATATTACAGTAAACTCTTACCAGTAAACACTTTTCTTTGTTGGTATTCGTGTAAACATACAATCAAAGGAATAGTTAGAAAACGAAAGTAGAAAAAAAAATAAATCGGAATGCAAGTCAAGAGAGAGAGAGAGAGAAAAAATTGAAATAACATAAAAAAAGCCCTATTACATAGATGCGCGCCGTCTATTGAAATCGACATCTACCGCCACACGTTTGTATACTTTGTATCTAAACAATCTCAAATCTACAATCTGATATCGTTCACTATCTACACACAGATACGCAGGATATGCGCACACCCAGCAATCACTTTGCAAGTTAGTAGGCTTCTCTCCATCCTTTCCTTCCAAACGAGCCTATCCCCAAGCTGCCCACTAGCCTAGCCAACCTAGGCATGCCACGCCTTCTCATCCCATCCCATCCTATCTTCAAAGCCTATTGCCAATTCTAAACTCAAAGCAATTTCGTAAAAAATACGAAAACGGAAATGGAGCACAAAGAAAGCAACGGAAAAAAAAGAACTAAAAAGACTAATACTCTCTCAACGTGCGTTTGCCCAATCCTGTGTGTATCCCAATCTCGGCTTCTCCATGGACACATTAAATGTAAAAAGAGATCAAAGAAAACTATCCTGTAAGTCCTGTTAACGAGCAAGAAGGAAAAGAAACAAAAACAATGGAAGAGCCATAGGGCGAAAATAGTGTAAGCTAAACATCTGATTTAACGCAACCGAGAAGGAAAGCCAAGAAGCGCAAGAAAAAGGAGCGTTGGCGTAATATAAAGAAAATAACAGTCTTGCCTGTATGAAATCGGAATTGACTCTTTACACATTATTGTCCGACGGCGGCGACTTTGGTAATTTGTCCGCTGTTCCTGGGAACTGGCTGTCTATATTCATTTTCCTTTCCACTGGTGATGAACTACCAATACCACCAGCCACTACGCCCGGTAACACCGCTAGCGCTGTACCAAACGCGGAGTTGGACCTGGAGCGTCTTCTAGGAGAGAAGGAACCAGGCGAGGGCGGGGGCTGTTGTCCATTCTCCATGATCGGTGATGGCGGTGCAGATGGCCTGAATCCAGGGAGATGCTCCACTGCCAATCGACCCTTCCATTTCAGTTGGTTGACTCTTCCTCCACGGATCTTCTTGAGGAATGCTAATTCCTCACGGACATCCAGGTAAGGTTTGCTCCACTCAAATCTCTCATTATGTGAAAGGAAGACGTTAGGATTTTCTTTTCTTAACATCCAATCCGGGATGATCCTCTCCAACCACTTATCTGGTATCAGGCGGATAACTACGGCAACAGGTAGGGAAATGATGCCAAGAATGATAGAAATAGCCCATTCAATTCCATTCAGCCTGGTGACTGAGAACGCCACACCTCCAACGAAAATAATCATGACTTGTCCACCTATCATGACCAAGTTGATACCAATGAAGAACCAATTGTGGGTAATGCCTTCAAAAATGTTGAACTTGTTGTCTAAACGGCGGTTGTTGTACTGATTGAATATTTGTAGCCATACGAAAGTGTTGAAGACCAATGCCTTCATCCGAAGCAGCTCATTTTCCGTATGATATTTCAAGATTGAGGGACCAGCGAAATGGAGAACGAATGACACAGCCAACTGGTAAATTGACTGACCAAGGATCATCTTCCACATGTTAACAGTGATCAGAGGATCCGCCTTCGACTCAGGTTTTCTGTCCAAAATCTTCCTTGTTGGGGGATCAGTAGCGAGGGCTAAAGCAGCAAACGTGTCCATGATAAGATTGACCCAGAGAAGCTGTACAGCTGTCAGGACACTTTCCTCTTCTTCACTTGCTACAGCGGTTACGAAAGTCGTGAGCACAGCAGTAATATTAACCGTCAATTGGAACTATAGCCCTGAGTGTCAGAAAACGGATATAATGGGTAGAGATTGCTATTCTTACTTGTAAAAACTTCTTGACTGCGTCATTGACAGCACGGCCCCACATGAGTGCCTTCACGATAGACGCGAAGTTGTCGTCCATAAGAATAATGGCTGATGCCTCTTTTGCAACCTCTGTGCCAGCAATACCCATGGAAAATCCAACATCTGCACCCTTCAGAGCAGGCCCGTCATTAGTACCGTCTCCAGTAACAGCAACCGTCTCTCCAAGCTCCTTCAATTTCTTGACAAGAATACGCTTATCCTCAGGACTGGATCTAGCTAATACTTGCAGCCTAGGAATTATTCGTTCCATTTCATGAGGAGACAATTGTCGGAATTTAGGGCCTTCCATAACAATACCGCCAGATGTCAAAATTCCACAATCCCTGGCAATAGCTTTGGCAGTCATCACATTGTCTCCAGTGACCATTCGCACAACAACACCAGCATGTCGACAGTCATCCACGGCTTCCTTCACACCTGGTCTCAATGGGTCCTGGATACCAACAACTCCAAAGAACGTCATGTCCGTGAAAATGTCGGTGAATTCAGCTTGAGTATGATTGTCCGATTGAACACGAGCCCCACTAGGCGGCCATTGAGGGAAGTCTCTGTAAACAAGGCCAATCGTTCGAAGGGAACGAGACGCATATTGAATAATGATCTCATTAAGAGAATCAATATTGTCGCTAGTGAGGACAATATCGTCTAAAGGCTCAGAACAATCTTTAATGATTCGGGTACATTGAGCCAAAAGAATCTCAGAAGCGCCTTTGACGTACAGCCGGTAGGTACCATTGGCTAACTTCACCACAGCGCCCATACATTTTCGTCCAGAGTCAAAAGGAATGAGCTGAATTATCGGTGAGTTGGCACGCTCTGCTGCCAGATGGCCCATGCCAAGGTACTCACGAGCATACCCCAAGAGTGCCGTTTCTGTCTTTGAACCAATGAAATCCTTTTTTCCGTCAACGTCCTCCTCAAATGCCGTAGAATTTGCAACAATACTCTGAAGAAGAACATTCTTAACTTCCGGGGACAATGAGTCTCTAGCGTCGGCAATCCCAGACACCGGAGGAAGTTTATAATCCTTCCTTTCCTCTTGTTCTTTGGCGTCCTCGTCAAGTGAGAAATCCCATTCAGGTCCAAAGGATGTTTGAAGCCCAATTGTTCCAGCAACCACGGTCATCTTATTTTGGGTCAGAGTACCAGTTTTATCTGAACAGACGGTGGTCGCATTTCCCATGGTTTCGCAAGCACGAAGCACTCGTACCAAGTTGTTGTCCTTCAACATACGGGTGGTCGCAAACGCCAGCGCTAACGTAACTGCCAACGGGAGCCCTTCCGGAACAGCAACGACGACAACTGTGATGGATGTAATCAAAATTCGCATAAAGTTCTGGCCCTTCTCATCGCTTGTAGCTGTAGAACCCCTGAGATTGACGAGGAACCTGATTAGGAGAACCAAGAACAAAAGTAACGCGGAACCTCCTCCAAGCTTTGCAATGGCCTCCGCAAGATTGTTCAGTTTCATTTGAAGGGGTGTTGCATCCGAATCTTCTCTTAGAGCCATCATTGTTTTGCCAAAACTGCTGTGAACACCGACATTGGTAACCAGGAAAGTTCCAACACCCTCGAGAACTTTGCTGCCAGAGATGATGAAACAGTCAAGTTTCTCATAGGCACCGGCAGACTGCATCTGCCCCCACACCTCATCTGCTGCAGTTTTCTTCATTTGATCGGACTCACCTGTAGCGGATGATTCGTCACATTTTACGCCATGCCCAGAAATAAAGATACCATCCACAGGAATAAGATCACCAGGTTTCAAATGCACAACGTCACCAACCAAAACGTGGTAAACAGAGATTTGCATATCTTTACCGGAACGAGTAACATCAATAACACGGTCTTCTTTCTGTGATAACGATCAATAATTTCATGTTAGTATTTCATCAATAAGGTACAATTCTCACAACTTGCCTTCTTGTTGAGTTTGACAAATTGGCGCTCTTTCTGCCAGTCATTACCAGCGCCCACCATCACAACGATCAAGATAGCCACAATGATAGCGACACCTTCCACCCATTCAACTTTGGCTGCGCCATCTTCATGTTTCACTCCAAATGTTTGATACAGACCCAATGCCAAAGATATCACGGCAGCAACTGACAACAGAATCAAAATCTTGTCGTTGAATGCGATCCACATAAGCTGCCAGATAGATTTGGCCTTTTTCTCTGGAAGCACGTTGTTCCCTAGGCACCTGATACGGTCTGAGAAAGAGCCACTTGAATGACCTGTAGGAGGCGGCGTAGACCGGTCCGCAGGTGCTGATATTGAAGTTCCATTAACAGCCTCATCGAACGTGATAACTCCATCCAAGAGATCCTCATCCAGGCTCAAACCTGTTGTCCGATTAGTTCGCAAGCCCCTCTCCAACCCTTCCAAGCCTCCGAGAGCTCTAAAGGCATCGTGAGATTTCGGGTTCAGAAGCTTTCCGAGTTGCCCTGGTGTAAATGCAAACTTATTATCTTCCACATCAAATTCTTTTTCTTGCCCAGAAATTGGCTTCAATGGATCCTGGTCATCCTGGGTCGTGGTGGTCCCATTGCTCGTCGCAGGGGCGTGGAGGGTCTCTCCACCTAAGGAAGAAGCTGTGAGAGGGGAATCTAAAGAATCTCCACGTGATTGACTACCTGGAACATGAAGACGATTATCACCTGTTGTCCCAGATTTCGCATTAGGCTGCGACAACGTTGTATGAGATACGGTGTCCCCTGAACCATCAGCCATGATAGTGCTCTATAATCAACCAACAATCAGCAATGAGCCCTGTGGCCTTCCAGAACGAAGTAGAAGGCTACGGGGCATACCTGTGATGTGTCAAGAGTCATTTGTGGAGCACCTGGACGAGGGTTCGACTTTGGTTTCTCCCCTCCGGGGTGCCCTGACATGGATTGATCCAGATTGTCGAGTCAATGGAGTATTTTGTCTAAATAGAGGACGCTAGGTAAGCATTTGTAGATCCTGTGTGGCAGTGCCGCTCACTATTCAGCAGCAGGCTTGAGGGGGACGTACACTTGATCAAACAAATTTGTGCTGCTGGTGATGTATTAGTACTGAAATAATCTGTTTGTCCCGTTCACGTATTGCTGAAGCCCTCCTTTTCCTTTTCAGTCCAGCGCGGACTGTGATATGAAGTGCTGTACACGTACCAATCATCCACAGACAGTGGTCTTTGAATGGACAACGCTGGATTATAGATGCGTCCGGTTGATGATGGGGCTGGGAGAAACAAACTTTGAAACTAGCGTGAAGGCTTTTCCGAAGGCACTTCCTCTTTTCCTTTTTTCTTTGTTCAAAAAAATGGAATGGTAATCCCCAGATGAAATAACATAGGACGTTTTGATTGCAGGTTTTGGTGCAATATGCTATGAGGCTGGGATGAAATGGAAGCCTGCCTATGGAATGGGCTGACAACTGCGAGCGTAAAGGACTGTTCGACTCTCGATTCAGAGCACAATGAAGGACTGGATTGCTTGCTTGGTTTGGTATTCAGAGAGTGACTGGTAGTTTTTTTTTTTTTTTTTTTTTTTTTTTCGATTTGCTTTTTTCTTTTTTTGGTATACTATTTTCCTTTTTCCCTTCCTTTTTTCAATTCATCACAGAAAAAAAAAGGAAGAAAATAGGTACTCCCTTTGGTGAGGAAGAGAATGGAGAAAGCAATACGGGCAAGTAGAGCTGTTCGGAAGTCCAACCTCTTTAGGGGGACCAAAGTAATTTAAAGGAAAAAGTCAGACTAAGTTTGTATTGAGCACAGGGGGTTACAGTACCTCATTCCATGGCGCTGCACCAACTCCAGTAGTTGCTAGCTTGTACGCGCCGCGGCCGTTTGCTTGTGCCCTATACTGTACTGGCGCCCATCGCTACTGAAGCGGCGAGTGCTATGATATGTAACGAGCGTCAGTGCTTCCCGCAACAAACAATTACCGCCGTCTCCGTTATGGCTCAGCTACCTTCACGAGCACCGGAACTAACTAAGTACGCCCCACGTACCGCGCAGAGCCTGGACACAAGAGCAGAACTGCAAACTGCACCTAGAAGTCCAGTTACACCTTGTTTATGCTCCCAGCCTTCAGGATTGCGTGGATTGACCAAGCACGGTGCCCGGAATCGCAAGCCCTTAGGAGCAGGTTCTAGCCCTGTAACTGTACAGCACTCTGCTTGATATATCCCGAGCGAGAGGGGCGTCACTCCCGTCCAGTGCAATGGGGCATATGTATGCGTCAAGTACAAGCACGTTGAGCGGCGATGAGCTGCTGCCATTTCCGTCACATCATGGCATGCATCACCATCGCCCCCCGCCCCCCCCCCCCCCCCCCCCCCCCCCCCCCCCCCGCCATCGTGGACATCACCACTCTTGCCTCCGCATCTGTACCAGGCACTCAAAACAAGCTGTGCCCTTACACTCCTAAACGGCGTAGTATGGTGATACTTGATTTGGTAAGTAGTTGACGCTGCTTAGCAACCAGACTACTGCATAACTTACTACATAAGTACTTACATAACAGCTGCATGGCTGTAGTATTGTGCTCCCGATCATCTCTTTCTTCATTCTCAGCAATTCAGTCATTCAATCAAATGAATCAAATTCCTACCTACATATGTCCTTGATATCATGTCTCGGCTTCGAGCCTCAGCAACAACTAGGAGGCAACGATGGACAACTGCATATTAAATCTAAGAATGAGATAGTCATGTTACTACCAGCTGCAGTATAACCATAGGCAATTTTCAGGCCGGATTCTGGCTATGAGCCTAGATCGGATTATCTCCACAAATAGCCAAACCCAAAATCTCACTTAAACTTACAAATCTATCCCAGCTGCCAACATCTCAAGCTCTTTCAATTAAATACTTCGACCAATAACGAATGACGCCAGTCTCACCCCAATGAAGCTGGTAGCTAGCGGTATAAAAGAAAAAAAAGTACAATAAAATGAAAATATATATAAATGAAATTTTTTTGGTTGCAATCATCTCATTATACGGTAGCCCGCTTAATTACGCGACGGCAATCTTCACGAAACTCAACAATCGGACATATTGATGGCGATGGCATAGGTTCAACATGGACCAACATGAATTTAGGGTCAAAATATGGTGCTCACACCAGCGCTAGCGTCTTTAATTTCCAAGACGCACTCCTAACCATTGATATTCCATAACTTACTACAGGATGCTGCAATAAATTGTAACCATATGTCGCACGCATCAGATTTACTTCAATTGCAAAGACCGCGACACGAGCAAAAAAGCAAGAATTCCAAAAATCCTGCTTTGACCTTGACAATAAAAAAAAAAAAAAAAAAATTTGAGACCGGAAGTTCTAGCGGTTTGCCCCTGTTTTCGCGGTTGCCCGAAAAGCTTGATGAGATGAAGCAATTCAATGCCCATCGGAAGGCTCCGTCATGAGCATTTTTACTTCCAAACCAATCTACGGTTCTCTTATTATATTGATTAGTGTATGATGAAGTAATCCCATAATGCATACATTGTTCCATTTTACGTCGAAGAAAGGATGTTTACCATAACCAAGCGCCCAAAAGCGGAGAGATGACCATAGTGGACTTGGCACGTCGGAAATCAATTTGAGATAATGATAAATGGGGCTGTGCAAATGCAGGTGCAAGGATTCGCGATGTGCACCATTCTAATACACCCATTTGATCGTCGGTTACGTTATATAGAAATGTGAATCCAAGGAAGCAAGACCAAAATCCTTGCGGCATGCGTGGAGTAGGGGATTACCCGTCATCGTCATCGTCAAAGAGTTGTGTTCCTCGAAACAATGGCCAGTTCGCAGAGCAAATATCAGCAGTTGAAATCAGATATTTCATAAAGTATTGTAAAGTTTGATGGAGAATCACATTTGTGTGAATTCGGGAATTCCTCGCCCGCCTGTTATGTTAACAGCTACAGTGAGGCTCTTGAAGCACAAGCCGCCCGTGTGCAATTAGATGATGTTGATCTCTGTGTTGGGTTCCGCCAGCGGGGGACGTCCGATAGGTTGGTTCCAAAAAGTGTGGATAACAATGCGAATTTGTGCCAACCAGATTACCTGAATTCTGCAATCAGACTATGAATTCTAGAAGTTAATGCGCCTATGAATCTTTTTTCTAGTCTGGTTGTCCATCCTCACTGATAACATATGAGCCCATCAGAGCCGATTTTGGGAGCGGTACGAAAGAAGCATTGCATAACACACCTTAGGCGATTTTGGGAGCGTAAGACCTCTGGCCACGATTTTCAACTTAGTTGGATCACAGTAGAGTTTGTTTTGAATATGCTAGGATGATTCTGTTGCCAGCTAGCGCCCTCACTGAAAGAACCTAGCCGCTTGATGAACCCTCATTCCATGAACTGCACAATTCCTCCATTTCACAATCATGTTATATACAGGCGGTATTCTAGTCCACATTAGCCATTGTGAGCAGGATTGTCTACATGGGTGGATCACAGATGACTTCCCATTCTGGCTGATTTCTTCCATAGATGTGTGGTTGGCACCTTAACATATACTTGATTTTTGTGTTTGCGCAAAGCCTTTAAAGTGCCCACTGTAGCTACTGTGTAGTACGGCCAAACCAAGGCAGAGGCGGAAAAATAATAGTCTGGGCACGAAACACTTTTGCTACATTGAGTATCTACTGCAGCTATATAAGTCCGCATGTTGCAGTGGGGAAATGCCTGTCCTACTGTAGGTATGACATGGCAAATGAATTGAATAACGGTGAGCCGTACTTGAGCCCACCCCGGCTCAAGGCCAGACTCCCATTGCATCTTCGAGCTCTGAGCTGTGACAAGTGAATACACCGATCATTCAAGCGGAGTTTTTGCTTTTAGCTTGACATAGACTCTGGGCATTAGAGCAGGCTGACATATATGGCTTCGGTAAGTCCTTTCTCGATATGTTCGCTTTGCGTTAACGATCCTGTGTGATTCAGACATGACTTGACTTCATGAAATCATGATTTTCTGATTGTCTAGAGTACTTGGCATCAAAGCTTGGCAGCCCTAGCCGCCCACTTATATTACTGGCCAGCCTGCGGAGATGAAGGCCGTATCCCCCAAGAGAGCTACAAAGTCCCGGCTAGTGGTTTGCCACGCTGAACGGCGGAACTTCGGATTGAAAGAAGACAAGAATTATATAGACCGGTGCCCAGGAAATTGAAAAAGGGTAGTCGAGCAAGATAGGAATAGTTTCTCGCATGCATTCAAGTTCAATTCATAACTATATCCCCGACGTTGTCTGGCCATAAGAGCTCGCGTTCATTTGGAAGTGTAATATACTAAAAGCTAGGTTAGTCGTGCATCAGTGGGATAATGGGAACTTGCGCAGGAAAGTTCCCATTCGCCACTGGGAGAAATTAGAGTTCGGTTACACAGTGAAAGTAATATCTGTCGGGAAACATTTGTGTTTAGTAGATCTAGATTAGTCTCGTAACCAGGCGCTGACTAGATCTAGATACTGTATTGCAGGGGCACAGTCCTAACATCATTGAGTATAGAATTATCCTGAAAGCGACTTCAGCTGATGCTCGACTTGTACGTACTGTACGACTACGGTTGGTGGGAGTATGAGAACATTGCCAACGTTAATTAGCCTCTGGCCTGCTCCCGCGGTACCTCGATTAATAAACTTTGGCGACCAAAAGCAGCTCAGCAGACACTCGGACAGCTAACTATCAACTGTCTAGCTGCAACTTTAAGGTAGGGACGCATCTCCTCGTATTCAGGCTCGTCATGGGGATCGAAATGTAGCCAGGGTACATTGCTGGGGTGTTCTGGCTGGATTGTGATATAATCATTTTCTCGCTATAGCTAGGTACTTAACCAGACTAGCACTCAACATTTGGAAAACAGTTGGCCTATTAGGACTTGAACTCAAAGTGAAAGTATAACCCTTAGGGACGCAGATGTATGTTATCATCGGCCCCTTCCAGTATATCCAACGTAAAGACAGAGTTGAGCATGACCAACTGACACAGATGTGTTGTCCTATATGACAACATAGAAAGCTTTTCTATCTGAAAGCGGCGAATAGCAAGATTGCGATACCCCTAAGGAGAAAGGCCATGGTGTATGTGAGGGTGAGGGTGAAATGGGGGCGGTTGACATTTCGTAATTGTCATGCCCAAATCGAGTAGGAAGACGACAGTCGATAGTCCAAGACCAGAACTATCGATACCCTGCGCTGGCAGTTTTGCTTCAGATGCAATGAGCTGCACGCATGTTCCAGAACAACTCACCTGCTCGCTGGGCCCGACTTTTTTTTTTTTTTTTTTTTTTTTTGCTTGTCACGTGTCCCCGCATGCAGCTGTTCGTCATGGCAGGGCAGGCTGGGCCCGATGACTATGTACGTGCTCACCAATGCGACGTGTACTAGACACCTTCCACCATCGCCATTGTCCTACTTGAGGGTAGCTGGCGTGATCCTTATTTATTTACTAGCATGCTACTCCTGCGTACAGCTGCTCCAAGTGTTGAAAGTCAACTTGTATATAGCTATATGTAATTATGTTCCACAGACTCAAATCTAGAGTCTCTAGACTTCGAGCATGGATGTATCTGAACTACATATAAACATGATTTGATACGTTTCTGGAGCAGACAATGAGCCTGGCCATAAGCAATACTCTGGTACTTGCTAGTAAAATATGTATTCGGACATAGCGCATAATGTGCATTAGTACCCTCTGTCCGAATACATATTTTACGGGCTAGTATTTAATGGGGAAACGAAAACGGCCTCATAATTTGTATGGGTTCTCGATGCTATTATATTAGTCTTCAGTTCTGCTTTTGGCCGCCAGCTGCATATTTGCTGACTAATAGACGGCAGTGGATAGCATTCCTACTGGATTTAGTAATTATAACATCATAGTGGTCGCGACTTATGCCCAGTAAGATCATTTCGTGCTGGCAGGTCTGTCTTAGCCTAATGCTAACAGGGCTCATGCCTCCATACTCTCGGTATCCAATCTTGACACGTCGGGCCCGTTTACGGACTCGGCCAAATGTTTGTATATATAAGCCAGTGCATGTGTCAAGTGTAGCTCGCGCGGAACGTTGGAACTGCGGTGCCTTAATCTCGTCAACGACCTCTAAAAGACCCGGCCAGCTAGGTACGCTTACATGGACATGTTCCAATAGCACAATAATATCCCAGATTGCAGGCTGTGGGATCCAAAGCAGGCCTAGTTGTGCCCACAACTGTGATTACTGGACATATTATTAGCTAGACAATACTGTAGTTCTGAAGCATTTGCTATCATATGTGCATGCCGCAATATCGCGTTGCCCATAAGCAGTACTGGCAACCTAGCGATTGTGGTGATAGATTACTCCACCTTGTCCTCTCAATTCTAGTAAAAGAGCTCGCCTGGAACCTGTAAACTGCAGTTACCATATGTTATCGGGCTAGAGATGTGCTCCCAGCTGCAGTTGATATCGACCCCATGCAAGGCGAACGTACAATTGCAAGACGGCTGCACAATCGAAGTAGTAGCTATGGGATGCAACAGATGTATGTTACATGTACAGTGCATAGCTGCAGGAAATATCATTTGTACTTATTAATTGGGTCCGTTGTTGTCGAACGTTCCCAGTCTGAAATATCATAGGTATAATCTCGTTTGGTAGTTCCATGGCTGTGCCCACCAGCAATCCTACAAACTAATGTTCTCTCCTGTCCTCTACTTAGCTGTCGTAGACAAGAGCATTGCCCCCAGCACAAGCCATGAAGCAAGTGTCGTCAAAACACGTGACCGGATAGACAGGCCTTCAGAATTGACCACGATCTTTTTCTGGAGCAGATTATTGTATGGGCGTCCAGAAGGTTAATTGCACTTCGTGAGGAGAGCTACTTAAAAGTGCAGTTTGTAGCAGTACAAAATTAAGTATGTTGATCCATGATCTTATTCAATAGCGGGGTTAGCATCAGTCTCACTGCTATTGCCTACAATGCAGCCTCAATACTAGAGGCCTTGTGCCCCTACACACGGTATTACGCACTGGCTTCGATTATGGAAGGATGATGCCTTCAAGTTTGTTGTAGTTTTAGCTACGGCATGAACTCCGAGTTGTTTGAGCCTATTAAGATCTCAGTCAGACTCTTGTACGTATGACTCTAGTGTACCGGTAAATTCATCTACCTTTACTTAGTTTGGAAGTTCTGACATGCAACCAGACTAGTTTTTTACACCCAATCGGGTTGTGCTCCCATCTATGGAGATCACGATCAGCATGGCCACTGTAGATCATGTTCATTTGAGAAGCGTGGGGAGGTGATGGGTGGCAGTAATGGTATCAAATATCGCTCTTTTGTAGGTCTTGGTTATTCTACGGAAAAATGGCATGAACTGGTGGATGGAGACACGTATTCATCCTCTGGCGAATTGTCAGTTATCTGGCCTTGTACTTGAACACGTTGTTTTGTGTGAAACAACCATACTAACGTTAACCTAGTCTCGTAAATCAGGACTCTTACGTTAATTAGGGTAGCAATTTCGGACCCCAGGCTAGCGGAACAGTTTGCACTCTGATACCAGAGTGAGCAATGCGGCGATGAGAACGTTTCGAATCTCATGTAAAGTGCTGTCCTAATATCCAGGCCTCTGTAACAGCCTGAATTGTCATATTGTCGACATGATACCTACGTTGAATTCCTATTATTTGGCACGGTATGTTTTGTGAGTGGAGTGCTGTAAGGTACTGCAACATCAGCTCGGGGCAGCAGATACAGACCTTTTTTTTTCTTTGTTATAAAATCACATAACCCCGCTTGCAGCTATTCGTCAGGACATACTATGAGCATTATCTGTATGATATGGGGACCTTGCTCATACTTCTAGAAGGCCATGACGTTGCTATGAGACTAGACGTTACCGTTGCTAATAATACAGCTCCTCAAAGCGGTCGCCGCTTTTGACTGCGATACATCTGCATCAAAATCAACTCTGGTTGCGGGCAGTATGTAACTTAGGCTCAAGATTTTATGCAACATATGACTGCATACCAGGTTATTGTAAGTGTATGTTTGCATCAGTGAGAGATAAACTGTTGGACAAAATGTAAATACATACGTGTAGTACTTCGCAGCTCAATTGAGCCAGTTTTGAACTAGACTACCGCTTATGACTGCAATTGAATATGCATTCTTGAACCTGATAATTGCGATGTACGATCTCTTGCTAGTACAAAGCTACTGCCGCAGCACCTTGATCAGGCAGCACACTTGGCGATCATGTGAAAGCCTGCAGGTTCATTTGATTGGGGCGACTCTCGGGAGCATGCAGGTTTCAGTGCGTTCTTGTGAACAGTTCTATGCTGTTCATTGTGGGATATCGATACTTGTTTGTATACATTTAATTGAGATGGAACAAAGGGAGATGTCTTCTAGAACGCCGGAGAGACGCATAAATTCCAAGGAAACTCAATGTGCACACATTTGATTATAATAACGTGGCGCTGTCTAGTTAGTACAATAATATTTTTTTCGGTACTGCTGTGCCAATAGAGTAAAGTGCCAGGTCTTAATGCATAGCTGCCATTTTCCAATCTCCCAATAATAAGGTTGATGTTAATACTTTCTTAATAGGAGTGTCTGCATTGCATGACAGGTGCAGGTGTCAAGCCTTTGGATTGCAGGTGTCAGTCTTCTTTCCAACTTAAAATTGCTAACACAATATGCAGCCACCTTACCGTGCGGTACTAACACCATCGCAACGTGTGTTTGCAAGTCCTGGCAGAGAACCTTAAGCTAGCAAGGATTTCAATATCCCGCAACGGTGGCATATCATAGGGAGAAAAAAAAGGCGAATTCGAGACTGACCCAGTAGAGGGATTTTGCAAGCGACGACTTGGGTAAAATTCTTGGCACAACCTTAGCGTTAAATCTGGCTCAACTGGGGGTGCATTTCGAATGGTTAAGAGGTAGAGTTTGGCTGGCATTTCTTGCTTCACGACTTGCTTGAGAAGCCATTTTCATTGATTCTAACGATACAGGGGTGTCTGAACATAATATAGACGGAAGTGCATTATAAAAAAATGATTTGGTATGAAATCCAAGTAATCTCCAGAAAAGGGGTTTAACCAGTATACTTGCTGGTAAGCTGTATATATGCTCTTAACTGCGCCACAAACACTTCGTTGCTACGGCAACTTTGCTTAATAATTACTCTAGCAACTTTACCCGCATATTGCAAAATCCCTCTACTATACAAGTGTTATGGATTATTATACTTATGATATTACTTTGTACGAGGGGTAGTGCAACCAGACTAGCATTCTACTCTATGTACTTACGCTCAAGTATAGAAGTTTATGGAGAGCACATGCATTTGGTCGGCAATGTAATGACTGCAAGGCCCGTTTGTCTGCAAGCCTCGCAGGTAACTGCGAAAGTACTGTATTTAAGGGTAACGCTCTGTGCCAACGCTGAATTCATATCAGGACAGACACTCGTGCGGTGGTGAATGTGTGGTCGTAACATTCACGGACTATCTGTGTCTGTAATTGCGGTTGCCAATTCCGTTATCGTCGTCCGGGATGTTGAAATCAAGTGTTAATCCGAACCAGTCGCTCAATATGTACACTCGCATGTCAAAGAACTGGTTAGGCAGATGTCAATGGATGCGAATGCGAAATAGCCAGAGTCTCCTTCTCAATGAATGCAGATAGCTGGCGCTTTTTGGAGTATCCTTGGCCGAGAGCTGTAAGTGGTGAGAACTGGCTCGACTGAGTAGAACGCAAAGGTACTTATGTACTAGCATGTGGCCACCTCGCGGCCGCGAGGGTGAGTGTAGGTGTAGCGGTAGTGGATAAGGGGCCATTGTAGCCCCGTAAAGTCGGCGTCAAGTGACTGTACACTCTTTACCAGTTCCATGACCGTACAATCTCGTTTCTCTGCAGGTATTCATATCAGTATATTCTCATTGTTATTTATAATATCACGTAATCCCACTCCTGCATCCAGGGAGCTCTAGTACCAAATGTAGCTTCAGAAGGTTAATTTTATATAGTATAATGCTAATAATTGTATAACTTATGGATAGCGAAACCCTCGTTACAGCCCATAAACTCTACCTAAATTCCGGTTAATATCTACCCACAATGATAATGCTCAGATGTCCAGCATATGCCCTTTTAGGTGTACCCAGCTTCCTTATCCGCCCTCTAGACCCACGTATAAATGCTATGCAAGTGAGGATATTAACAGGTGTAAGGTGATTAAGAAGTTACAAAAGGATATAATTAATACAGCTGGAATGATGGCAAGAGTATATAAGAAAGTGGAAGAATTGAAGGCTGAGGGTGATGATGAAGAGTAGACATAGCTATCGCTATCTATAGAGTGCTTGCGATTTAAAAAACAGTAAAGGGTGGGGAATGGAGCCGGAGTCAGTAGGTACTGTAGTAGCCGAAGATTGTAAACTTTGGCAGGTGCCCCTTTATCAACCCGCCATGCTGTACCAGTCAAGCGCATTCTCATTTTGTCCCATCTCACACCATCGAGAGTAATCTGCCATACCTATACAATTGTAAATTGAGCCCATTTTGGCATATCTCGCACCATCAAAGCAGGTCTTGTTGTATCTGTCAAATTGAGCCATACTTCCTCACTTTGCACCGTAAAAAGGGGCCAGCCATAACTGTGGATTGAGCCCATTTTACCATGTCTCACACTGCCAGGTAGGTCCTGTCGTGCTTGTCAAATTCGGCTCGTTCTGCTGCTTTCACGCTGTAGAAAGAGTCCTGTAGTACTTGTCAACTTGAGCTCATTCTACCTCATCTCGCGCCGTCAAGGGAGACTGCCATACCTATTAAATTCGGCTTATTCTGCTGCATCTCGCACTATTGAGGAGGAGCTATTATACCTGTCAAATTCTACTTGTTCTGCCACATCTCACGTCATCAAGAGAGATCTACCATGGCTGCCAAATTCAGCTCATTCTGCTACATCTCATGGGATGAAATGGACCTGCCATACCTATCAAATTCTACTCTCGTTCTGTTGCATCTAGTGCTATCGAATACCTATCAAATTGTGCTCATTCCGCTATGTCTCGTGATGTGGAAAGTGTCCTATCATGCCTATCAAATTTGGCTCACTTTGCAATACTCGTGCTGTAGCAAGGTGCTGCTATACCTGTCAAATTAAACTCGTTCTGCTATATCTCGCACTGGTGAGAGAGGCGTGGCCTACCAATGAAATTTCGCTCATTCTTCTGTATCTCATGCTGTAGAAGAGTCCTGTCATACCTGTTAAATTCAGCTCTCATTCTACTGCAACCCGCACCATTAAGAGTGACCTGCCATATCTATTAAATTAAGTTTATTCTATTGTGTCTTGCACTATCTAGTATCCAGAGAGATACATACCTGTTTAAATTGGTTTATTCCACTGAATCTTGTATTGTCAAGGGAGGCCTACACACTTGTCAAAGTCAGCTCATTGTACTGTATCTCGTGCCATCAAGGAAGATCTACTATACCTGTTAAGTTACCCGTTAAATTGAGCTCATTTTACCGCTTTCTCGCTGTAAAAAGGTCCTGCCATACCTGTCAAATTCGGCCTACATGTCACATTATCGAGAGAGGCTTGCTACGCCTGTCAAATTCAGTGCATTCTACTGCTCTTGCACTATGGAAAGAGATCTGGCATACTTGTTAAATTTGGCTGATTCCTGCATCTCAAGCTATCATTCTGCTACATCTCAAGCTATCGATAGAGACCTGTCATACCTGTTAAATTCAGCTCATTCTGTATTATTTTATACTATAGAAAGGGGCCTGTCATACCTGTAAATCACCTATTTTGACGTATCTTATACTATCATGAGAGACCTGCCACACTTGTCGAATTTGGATCATTCTGCTGTATCCCGCACTATCAAGAGAGACCTACGATACCTATTAATCTGACTCATTCTTCCACATCGCATCACATCGCATTGCCGAGGGAAACCTGCTGTACCTATCGAATCCGGCTCGCTCTCCTATTCTCGCCTTGTGAAAAGGGTTCTGTCATAATCTTGAAATATGTAAGGTTCAGGAGTATGTTTGGGCATGTTACATTTAATTCAGTACGTTGATACGGACTTCTATATTAGATGGTTGTTGCCAAGGTCTTTTTGACAGGGGTTGAGGCGGACGCCAAGAGGGATGTAACTCAGTACTATTATAGACTAGCCTCCCGACCGGGAGGCGAGCTGCAGCAAGGGGTAGAGGATTATGCATACACTGTATTTGCACACAATGACCCGCCTTCTGACTGTCAGGCGCTTCTCAGTGTAGGTTACTGTGAACTGACCTGCGCTAAGTGTAGCGGTTAACCTCTTGGTTAACTTAGCGACATACTGAGTGTAGAATTGAGGGCCTGAGTTCGGTAGCTGAGGATTCTGTTGCGAAACCGATGTAAGTTGTTTTACTTTTCACTATGCTTTTTTTTCAATTTATCACTACTCACATGCAGTTGTATGGCATTTTTACATATGGTTTGCGGCCTATGCGGTTTATTTTGATTTTTTACTATTATAGACTAGCAATGACCCGTGCCCCGACCGTGAGGCGAGATGCAGCATAACAATATTTGCCGTTTCCTAAGGATCGAAAGGAGTTTCAGGTGTAGGAGGCTGAAACTCCTCAGCCTGACAAGAGCCTCCACCATTCCTAATGGAACCTGGTCATATACAAAGTAGGGAAAAAACCTGGTTAATACCAGATAGGGAAAAGGCCTGATTTGTAGATATAAAAAAGGAAACCGGTGGAATGGGCACGATGGCCAAAACGGAACATAAATAGGGCCGATGGATAGCTAGAATTCATGTAATAGAATAGATAGATTATGGTCTCGTGCCTAGACTCTATAGATTAGAGCTCCCAAAGACTACCGAGCGAGCGAATAAATCTGTTCTCTCATATAACTTTACATCAGGATCGTCAAGATTCAACACAACGAGATTCGGCATATCTGTACCAGTCATGATTAGCGGCATCTGCGGCCTCCCTGTGCCGTGTTACATGAGGTATATACATCACTGGTATATTTGCAAAATCGATTCTCCCATGCACGATGTCACATCATTTTGCCACCATCCACAATTTAGCTGTCATCTCTGATCCCCTCAAAGTATTAGATTCATATATCATCCAAATTAGTTATATTCACTATATCAAAGCACGAAGTATTTTCCTGATAATGACTAAGTAAAACTGATGCTGAGAAAACGTGAGAAGTCAAATTTTGCCAGGCGAACTAAACTGCGGAAGTACTAGTGGGAAAGCGTAAAAGTTTGTCTGTCCAGCAGTGCCGCCATTCTCAGCTCGTGACTATAGATAGCTAACCAGTCTAAAAAGACGGGTTGCCAAGCCGAATATTAACGAAAATGATAATATCATAGTCTGGGCACGAGAACAGCTAACAGCCAGATTATACCAGCTCCAGGCTTATAGCTGCGATGCGTCTTGCGGCTTAAATAGTAAGACATAGATACTCCACATGAACATCATCTGTTCTGCACTATGGAGTGTCGGAACTTTACTTAAACGTTACCAGGTTTCTCAATTCAGTAATATTAAATAGTAACAAATGGGGCGTAATAATGAAGCGAGGCATAGTAGCATTTAGATACTTAGGTAAATACCATTACCGTGTCCATACTCGAAATTACTCTTTTTACGCCTGTAATGCATATGTACGATGACGGCAGCAGACTATGGCAGTTCTTGTTTGGAGACTGTAGTTCAGTAGCAGCAGCAGCTCATAGCTGCAATGTGACGGTCATGGAGCGGCATACCAGCTCGCGGCCACATAGAACCACTAAAGTCCAGCTTCACTTTTGTTACAGAAATTGCAAGTTTTGTCTCACAAATCTCTATACATATACTTATCAGATATACAAGTAAACTGGTATTCACTTGGCGTTACCAATATTAGCTCAGTATGAATATAAGCACCTGTGCACCATATCAATTCATGTATGGCATGTATTATTCTTACAAGTATGGCCAGTTCATCATAGTTTTCGTACAGCATATGTTTACTGGACTTCCTGTACCTGCCAGTGGCACCCAGCTTTATCGTCATAGTGCCCTTCGGAGATCTTGAGATAGCGGCACAACAATACCAGCCGACCAAGGATGATCTATCGCCCGCTGACGCTGCAATAACCCCTTCCTACCCCTTTACAAGCATGTCAAGGTACGACGTAATTGTTGTATGGCATCAGGTAGGTCTAAATCTTTCCCTCAATCTTTCTTTCTAATCCTGGAATCTTTTCTCTTGATGCAAACATGTAAAGCGGATCAACTTGGTAAGTTTCTCCAAGTCTCCCCTTGCTCATCCTGCTGCTCATTTCTCATGACTGATACAAAGTTTAAGGGATAACCACCTCCGCTTCGATCAGAATAGGAAAGATACCAGGGACATCAGGGAGAATATGGAAGAGCTGCCCCATTTTCGCAGTTGAAGATGAGAACCAGTGCAGTTAAACTTGACGTGGCTCCGGTCACCAAGAATGTGCAACAATTCAATTGGAGCGCTCAGGCTGATGTTATGCACTACGGATCAGTACACGAAATGGTTATCCGATTTTATTGAAGTACCGGAAGGGATGGAACTGTACTTGCTCGTAGTCTCATACCAAGCCCCTATACCTAACTCGCTCGTTCAAAAAGTATTGGAATGGTTGACTAATGCATAAAAATGCCGTAGAGTGTAACCGCCGTGCCCGCATTCATTATCTTCTGACAATATCCACATCATAGTCTTTCGCTGTCTGCCTCTGTTATTGAATACTTGCTAGATGCACAAAAGGAAGGTAAGTAAAATAAAAAAGTAGCTCTGCAGTTACTAAATATATCCGGAGGTCACCAAAGAGAAGAGCTGCAATACTTAGCTTGCAATACGCTAATGTACCAGTAAACTAGATGTACCTAAAAGTACATGCTTTGATATACTCAGTACAGCGTGTGATTACAGGAGCTGCCAATAAGAGTTCTGACTTCTGTTCGAACTATGCTCTAAATTCTCCAGATTTTAATCCTATTGAAAGAAAATCTGGTCTCATAAAGAAAAGAATCAGGTGCTCAGAAAAAAATCATTATAACCAGTGACATGGAGTGGGTTGGTTGTGGAATAAGGCTACTGTGGATGAGATCAATTGGCACACCTCTACTCTTTCTGGGATTATGGCTCACTTTATTAGAGCTAAGGATAACATCAATTATCATGTATAGATATTCTTCACATAATTGCATCGCTGAATCATTTGTACAGCGCTGTGTGGTGGTGCGTAAAGTATGAGTGCGTGCAGGGAGTAAGTAGGGGTGAACAGGAAGTAATCTTAATTATGCATATGCAAGTAGTACATAATTTATGCCGTTCCAATACTTTCCGAACTAGCGAGTAGTTCTTCCGATCTGCTAGATGTTGCTCTCGCTGAGAAATTCGTTGTAAAAAGCATCACAGATGCCGCGATTGTAGATTCAGGGTAGCTGAAAGTTAAGGATACCACGAGCGGCCTATGAGTGGGAATTAAGTTGAAGAAAATCGAAAAAATCATAAGCTATGATGGAAATGACTGCTGTCACCTGTCTCTCCAACTTCCCGGTCATAATCCTACTCACTGATATGAGGTAAATATTGCAATTCTATCGGATCAACATGGATGGAAACTCAAGAAAGCTTGTTGGACTAGCCTCATGGCACCGCATTATTGGAGTCTCACCTGAAGGTCAAAAATCTACTACTTAATCCCTGCATAGCTCAGGAATATCTTGAGGAAAACAAGCAGAAAGTCAGCCTGGGGAAAATCGAGATGAGCAGTACAAGAGAGAAAGGTCGATAATATGGACTTATTGTTTCCACCGGACATCGCAGATATGAGATGCATTCGATGTGATGTCGAAAAGAGAAATTGCACAATGGAAGGCAAGTTACGCGATAGACGGTTATATGCAAATATCCGGATTACTACGGATTCTACGCATAACTCATTTATTTGCTTTTCACTTTTTTGTCCTTCGCATTATCTTTTATTGCAATTTGTTGCGTATACGTTGATGATAGTTCTGGTATGCCGAAGTTCTGGTACGAAGCAGGTAGACTTCCATGAAAGGAGAATATGTACAATTCGACATTGTATAGAGGACGTATGTTTTAAAATTTTGCCCAACTCCATGATGGGCCAAAATAGTATGGCTTCTGTCGAAGGCCCCTGCACGAGTGTATCATCCCTTCGTCGCGTGAAACCGAACAAAATCGGCTACCAGTGGAGAAGCAGTGGCCCAAGCTCACTTTACAGCCAGATATTGGATGGGAGTCTTCAGATTGCTTTAACCGTGAATAGGTTTAATATGCCAGCCAAAACGCAATAAGAGCCATGTCAATAGGAGCTGCTTACAAAAATTAACGCAGACAACGCCTCGGTGGGCTTCCAAACTGATTCCCCAATGAATCAGGGCAAGTTGGAACTGAAACAGCAATGGCTGAACGAGACTTGTCCTGAGCGCGCCAGACGAAACTACGCGCCCCAGATATTTGTGCAAGTCAGGAACGAGAAATTGTAAGTCTGAGCCTTTCCATACTTTCCATAAACTGTCGCTAAACACCAGAAAATTCTCGAAATGGCAAAGTTTCCACAGTCAGCTGTTTGCTGCTCACAGCGCCAAGACCTGAGCAGTCCAATCGGTTGAGCCTCGCGTTCTGATTAATATGCTTAGGGTTGTGAGTACAAACCTCCAAACTCCCCACTCTACGCCTCTTCCTGTCCCATCTTCCACCACCCTCATCAGCCCAGCACGTAAACCATACAACCACAACACTTTCAATTTCTTTCACCTCCTTAAGAACGAGCAATCATTATGTCTGACAACGACGCCAGTCCGCCTCCGCCAAAGCCTGAAGACCAACCCGAACATCTAAACATCAAAGTTACTGATGGGAACAACGAGGTGTTCTTCAAGATTAAACGAACGACGCAACTCAAGAAGCTCATGGATGCATTTTGCGAGAGGAGTGGAAAGGCACCATCAACTGTGCGATTCTTATATGATGGCGCCAGAGTCATGGGGACAGATAGCCCAGTCAATGTAAGTCTCAATAATTTACAAACTTATTGTTATGCCCCCTTACCGGTATCTACCAACATTCCTTTTTCTTCAGCACAATTCATTGATACAAACGATTCTCATCTTCTGTTGTATGTTTCAGCGGGAACAACAAAGAGTTCATAACTGCTTTATGCACGACAAGGCTTTCATGTGAATCATGAAACAGTACTAATTTCTTGAATCGTAGCTCGAGATGCAAGATGGAGACACACTAGAGGTTCATCAGGAACAAATCGGCGGCTATTGTTCCTAGTACCGGTTTTTCGGTTCCATGATTCTCTTGTTTTATTTCTCTGGCGTTTCTCTGCTCTTCAACCCTGGCGCGAGCTGCCCACCGACGGCTCATCTTCGATGACCTTACAAAATTCCTTACACCGGTATGAATAGTCCCACATTGAGTGATGCGGGGCACAAAAATGGGATCGAGAATTTGTGGTTGAGTCTGTTTAGGGGTTAGCGTACTTGTGTGGGATGACCGAAATATGGTTTTTTGTACGGTTCACAGTGCCAATTTATTTAATCTGTTTTGCTACTCATCTTGCTGAAAGCCTCCATATGTCTGATGTTTAATCTTCCGCTTCCTGGGGGTGTTACGGATACATTTATTTCCTTAAACATATCAACTTGAACTCACTGCACTGCTTGTAGAGAAATGTCTGCAAGATTTTCTATGATTCTCACTCGGATAATACATGCTGGAATAACCTCTGGGCTTTCCATTAGCTTGATGGCGTCTTGAATGTCCGATTACTGTAATGTTGCTGGCTTACTAAGCGAACTACATCAAACCTTAAAACCTTCAATACTCCGCTTCAGTCAAGCACAGTCCGCACAGCAGTCGATTACTTCTAGCATTTTTATTCCCTTCCCGCAACTACCTTGCAGCGAAACTTCACACTGGGCTTAACGACAACTCACATTTACAATGGTTCTTCACGCTGCCGCTCACGCAAGTCCTCCCATTTACATGTACACATAGCACCATTTTGACAAAAGTAGTATCTAGCTGATTCACCTCCTACCATATGCCGTCTTGAAGTTGAGCCTCATTTTTCAAATCTTCAGCCTAATGAAAAGCTCTATGCCCATTACATTTCTCGTGCAGCATTCCTCGGAACGAGAATTACAATGAGACAAATTTCTCCAGAGAGTGAAGCCATTTATGACCTGATCGTGGGATTATACAAAGCCGTTGAAGGCGACTGGGATAAATTAGGAAAGGAGATTGGTGTTGATCCGCAAAACATGAAGCTGTGGCTGGAGTACGCTGCATGCTTTTTGGGAAATGCAGGTAATTACAAGGTAATGAATGAAAGAAAGGCAGTATTTTGGTTAACGGGTGCAGTATTATAAGGCGGTGTACTGAGGTCTAACATCTTTCAACGACAGAGTTTCGGGGACGAGAAATTTATACCCAGAATTCCGAAAGAGGAGTTAAAAAAGCTAGCCGCTTATACAACCGAGATGAATTCTGTATTCGAGTCGATCCAAGAGGCAATGTATTCTACTATTCCCGATTCTCGGAATCTTTTAGGGTACCCAGACGCCGGCCATTTGAGCACCTATTATCCAAACTCTCCTGATATCACCAAGCAAGAAATTGAGGCTATACAAAGTTTCATGATAGCAAATGCATTGCTTCCCGAGAATACCCGCCTTTCCAAAGTAGAAATTGGGGGCGCAATTGAGTACCATCTTCTGAAGGCCTCTGCGTTCCATTCGGCGACCGAGGGTGAAATACTTGAATATAACCTCCCCACTGGAACTCCTTTGGAGGGGCGGAAGCTCAAAATTATATATGGAGATCATAGCAAAGAGATGGAAATCATTGTAGCAAACATCGATAAAGCAGTTCAGTATGCGGCAAATGATACACAACGAAGTATGCTCGCAGAATACAGCAAGTCCTTCAGAATTGGTAGTTTAGAAGCTCATAAGGAGAGTCAGAAGTATTGGGTGAAAGATATTGGTCCCAAAGTTGAGACAAACTTGGGTTTTATCGAAACTTATCGGGATCCTGCTGGCGTAAGAGGAGAATGGGAGGGCTTTGTAGCTATGGTCAACGAGGAGCGAACTAGAGCATTTGGAGAGTTAGTGAAGAAGGCGGAAGAGTTTATACCTAGGCTTCCTTGGGGAAAAGAATTGGAGAAAGACAAATTCCTGAAACCTGACTTTACAAGTCTTGAGGGTAATGGTTTACTCTTAATCTCGGGATATTTAATGCTAATCTCTAGCTAGTCTTGACCTTCGCTGGGAGTGGGATCCCAGCAGGAATTAATATTCCAAATGTAGGTGAAGCATCATAAGCAGATATGAAGTCGGTGCTTACATATGTTAGTATGATGATATACGTCAAACAATCGGATTTAAGAATGTCTCTCTCGGGAACGTTCTTTCTGCGAAGGCTCCGAATGAGAGAATTACTTTTATCCGGGAACAGGATGTTCCAATGTATGAAAAGCTCAGAGGCCCTGCATTTGAGGTGCAGGTCGGGCTTCATGAACTTTTGGGACATGGTACTGGGAAGCTCTTAAGCGAGACCAGCCCTGGAGAGTACAATTTTGACATCAACAGTCCGCCGATCAATCCCTTAACTGGAGAAAAGGTTAAGACATGGTATAAATTGGGGGAGACTTGGGGTAGTGTATTTGGAGGCATAGCGGCAAGTTATGAAGAATGTATGCGTTTCGTTCATGACATTGTATTTGATGCTGATAGTCCGCTTTAGGCCGGGCTGAATGTGTTGCGATGTACCTTGGAGGAGATGCGGACATTCTCGAAATTTTCGGATTTGGGGAAAATAGTGATATCAAGGGTGATGATGGTACAGTATACTACTCTCGCATCTATGGGTATTATTCCAGTGCTGACTGCGATCTCAGTTCTCTATATCGAGTATCTATCAATGGCTAGGGCTGGTCTTCTCGCCCTCGAACAATGGGATCCAAGGTCAAAGGTATGTTCGCGTTACCTCACTTCAAAATTTACTCTAACTCGACACTGTCTCTAGAAATGGGGTCAAGCGCATATGCAAGCCCGTTTTTCCATTTTAAAGAGTCTCCTCCAGGCGGGAGATGGTTTTGTTACGCTGAGCTCAGCCGAGCTAGATCATGATGATCTTGTTGTTGTACTTGATCGTAGCAAGATCAAATCACATGGCAAGCCTGCTGTGGGAAAATATCTACAGAAGTTAAGCATATACAAATCCATTGCCGACGTTGATGCAGGTACAAAATTGTATGCTGAAATGACGGAGGTGGATGAGACAATGGCAGAATATCGAGATGTGGTTTTGAGGAAGAAGCAGCCCAGGAAGAACTTTGTGGAGGCCAATACATTTATAAAGGAGAATGGGGAGGTAGAACTGAAACATTATGAAGCAACTTGCGAAGGCTTGATCCAGAGCTATGCAGAGAGGGACTTGTAGATAGTTTGCTCTGCAGTGCTTGGGGAATAAACAATGTGGTTACAATTTCGGGTTAATATTACAAGTCTAGCCTGGCTGCTGTACGTACGGATGTTTGGTTTAAACAAACTTTCATAAGCATAATTTGGATAACATGTAGACTAGAGTACCCGAAATGGCTGGTTGCCAGACTGCCACCAAGCATAACATAGATAACCCCAACATTAATGTAGGATGTTGAGGCTGGTTACGATGTTAATTGAGTTATCTGTCGCTGCCACCCAGGTCATCTAGATTGAGAAATGAGGATCAGCAGCAAACCCTTGTCGTTGGAATGCTCTGAAAATCAAATATGTGGTACAGTACTCCAAGTTACTTGAATAACTGTGGGAAAAAAAAAAAAAAAAAAAAAAAAAAAAAAAAAAAAAATAATAATAATAATAATAATAATAATAAATAATAAATAAATAAATAAATAAATAAATAAATAAATAAATAAATAAATAAATAAATAAATAAATAAATAAATAAATAAATAAATAAATAAATAAATAAATAAATAAATAAATAAATAAATAAATAAATAAATAAATAAATAAATAAATAAATAAATAAATAAATAAATAAAAAACGATAAAAAAGAGATAAAAAAGAAAGAAAAAATAGAAGAAGCAGAAACCTAACATTCTGTAGCATTCCTGAATGGTCGATCTCCCTGGGCGGAAACATCCGCTGGGCTTACGCACCGATCGCATGCAGTTCTAGCGAGGTGTCAACTTATATGCGTAATTATAAGAGAAGGCAGGACAGTTAAGTTGTCAGCATTGGTGCATGTCAGTGGAGGAAGCACCGTCCATATTCATTCACAGAGTATTGATTCTCGAATTCAACGATCACAATGCCCGCAGCGAAGCCACAGGGAACAGCGGAGCCAGGCAAGCGTCAAGCAGCCAAACGGTGAGTGCGCCCTTCAGCTGTGTTTAAGTTCGTGTCCCATTGCTCATCAAAAGGTCAATCGCACAATAGTAATCCATACAGTAATCCATACTTGCTTCCACTCTTCAGCGCACTTTTCACTTTCGCTACCTTGTGGAAGCTCTTCTCCCAACGCCCCCCTCTCTTTGGAGTTTCCGCACCATCAGCTTGCACAAATCCCACGTGTAGTGTGCACCATAAGGAAATCTTAATCAATTGTGAAGATATTCGGCTTTTTCCAGGTGATTCGCCATGGGCAGTTCTATCATGCGATAAGGGGCGGAGGGGTTGGTCTCCCGCCTTTGGTGATTTCAACCTCAAGGCGCCGGAAGGGGAATTATATCTTTGGAATTGGAGAGACACCCCAGAGGAGGAACCTCGACCGTTAACATTTAAAGGCGCGATTGGAGAGAACGGGACAACTACTGGGGATTTCCACCCACTTGGGTTATCCGTCATTCATGTTGAAGGCCCCATATACAGAATTCTCGTTACAAACCAAGCGCATCGCGTTGGACTGGTCGAGGTTTTGGATTTCAATGTCGAAACCAGTACATATGAACATATACAAACTATCACAAACCCCCGTATCAACAGTCCAAATGCGATTGCTGCACTAAACGCGAATCATTTTATTGTTACATCGGACCTTTACTTTGCAAGGAAATGGAGTCCTGGAGTCATCATCGAAGCGGCGTTGGGTTTGCCCCTCGGAGAGGTTTTGCATGTTACACTCACGCAGGATCAGGACGGTGAAAGGAACAGTAGAGTCCAGTCTGTTGCCAGGATAGCGGTCCCAAGTGGTATCGAGGTGGATCAAGACAGCAAAAAGATTTGGGTGGCTAGCTTGACTAGTGGCATCTATGAGTTTGAATATGACAGTCAGCCAAAGGAAAATTCTGAGGCCGATAATGACCCACTATTTCCACGCAAATTTCAAGCAAAATCCTTCCTAAGAACCCCTTTTTGGCCGGATAATATTGTCCTATCTAAGGATAAGAAGATCTATGTATCTGGGGTTTACTCAGCTGAAGGATTTTTCACAAGCATGATCAGCGAAACTGCACCAAAGCCGCGCAGCTGGACCGTGGAGTTGCTGCCAAAAATCTTGAAAGGGGACCTTTCTACTGAACAAGGGAAGCAAGAGATGTCGCTCCGTGCCACAGATCCTGCTAATGCGCCATTGAGGAGGGAAGAGATGAGGTGGAGAACTATATTTTGGGACGATGGGAAACTATACGGCGGTGTGTCAACTGGAAGTGTAGTCAATCTTGGCGGAGATCGCTCCGAGGGCTTCATTGGTGTAAGTTTAGTTGAGAAAGGTGTAGTAGTTTGTGATGGCAGGACGGAAGGTAGAGGGTGGCTAGCGGAGCCCAAGTTGAAAGGGCATGAGGAGCTTTAAATTCTGCGGCGCAGACGCAATGTTCTCCTTTCAACGATACCATGGATTCTTAGATATTAGGGGTATAATCTATCAACTGGCTCATCATTTAGTGGCACAAACATTGGTTGCATTGATCATGTTCATGTATAAACTGCTGAATAGAAAGCGTCTGTTGCCGCGTCTGTTACCGCAAGCTGTTACCCTGAACACGTCAATTCCCGCCAATGTACATCCTAGTGGGCCTGATTTGTTAGCTGGCACTGACAGGTGGCCTCACGCTCTCGTGCGCAGGCCGGCAAGCCATACTGTTGGTGTTCCCGGAGTGTGACGGCAGAAGCGGCCTTGGCGCAAGCCGGCGCCACATGCCCGCAGTGCCTGCCAGCTCGGCGGCCTTCTTGAGGTCGGTTACCTCTCTGCCGCCGTGCACCCCGTCAGCGTGGCCGTGGCCGTGGCCGTGCAATCGCTTTCAGCCACCTTCACAACTCCTCGCGTCGATTGCCGCGGCTCATTCTCTCGATTCCGACCTTCCCCTTGAGGCCTTCTAGAATAATCACGGCCTTCTGCAGCCCGCTTCCCCGGCCACATCTCGCTGCCAGCAAATACCTAAGTATGCCAGCGGCTCACTGGCCTCATGGGCTCGGTGGGTGCGTGTCGAACAGGATCTAATCTTTGATTTCAATCTAGACTTGATGATTATCTCAGTCTTCTAGCGTTGTATGCAAGCTGCGACAGGGGATACCTTTAAAGTATACACCTCACAGATACCAACCCAGTGAAACTGTTCGCACACCCTGATATCTCCATGCGGGCTATGGGCTCACTGTCTCGACTTAGGGTTTCATAGTTAGAGCGGGCTTGCTCCTTCGAAGCTGTCTCTCTACTGCAACAGACAATGAGACATTTCTAGCCTTACTCAACCGTTGGGCCTCATATCTGCCACCACGTACTGGGTTCTCGAGTGATGTACGACAGGAACCTGATATCATTCGTCAGTATGATGCGCATGTTCAGTGTTCGACAACTGTTCATATCCAATTTATAGAGAAAAGAGTTGTCACCCCCCACAACAGCAGTTAATCGGAATACCGTTCAGAGTATAATCAGAGACCTATTCAAACTTTTTCCTTCTCCTCTCCACTCTTTTATTTTCTTTTTTCCCTTTGTCTTACTTTTTTCTTTTCTATCCCCTTCCCACTGTTTGCTCCAGGCCCAGTAGGTTTCATTGCTCGTTCGATAGGGGAATTATAGGCGCATAGTTCAGGTTTCAGTACGGGGATGATTATAATAGCGGCCAAAGTGGGCTTGCTGGCAAAAGGTTGACTCTAACTTATTTTGATATCCACGATTTTGTTCATTTGCTTATATATTCCTGCATCCCTTCGCGAGTTTTGGTAAGATTGCAATATCTTGTTGACCACCGGACTAACGGCGCGACCGTCAACTTCTGGTTTGGGAAGGAGTGATTTGTTTACACTTTGTTTCCATCGCAGCTTTGAACTGAAGGGTTCATATATCAGCACATTTTTTCAACATCATAACCGTCACCACTTAACAACCAATGCAGTTGCGTGGGACTTACCGGATTGAACGAAGACTGCTTGAAGACCCGCTACAACCCTACATCGCACCGATCCGATGCCTGCCGAGCTTCCACATTCCGATAGAGTATTCAGTCAATTCCCTACCTGTGCATCTGCCTACACCAAATACAATCCATCCGCATCTGGTTGGCAAGCTTGGGTGGGGTGCCTCTTGTTCCACAGCGAAGATATGGCGGGAGGTGCCAGCAAAGTCTGAGAAGGGGACGAATGCTCTTGGCGTGGCGTTAGGAGATACCAAAAGGAGGAAAAGAATACGGAAGCCAAAAAAGGAGAAAGTGGCTGATGCGTCAAAATACAAATCAAGGTCTGCAACGGGCCGTGTCCGTCAAAAGCAGGCAACAATGGCGGGTCTTCGAAGTCATACGATAGAAGCCAGTTTTCCGCTCGATGAAGTACCGCAACCGGGTCACATATCGAGGGCGAAATTCGAATGCCTCCATGATAATGAATATTCTGGTTACACAACGGGAGTGAGGCAGGTCATAATCAAGCAAGAGGCGTCCCACTTAGAACACCCAAATTGAGAAAGAAAAGATTTTCCGGGAATTTTCTTACTTTTGAATTTCTTTTAAAAAAAACATCAGTTTCATCACAGTGGAGTTATCTACTTTGAGGGAGGTTTTTGTAATTCGGAAAAAATTATTATTCACTGCAAACAGAAAATGAATTGTTACTGTCACTGTTCTTTAAATCGATCACGTGAGCGTGAGAGTGTGATTTTTGCTGAGAATGTTTCAGGCACTCGTCACAGAGGAGCTAACACTACACGCTTTAAGGCCCAGACAACAATATTACAATCTGTACGTCAGCATCACAAAAGTGCTGGGGCGCTTCCAAAGCCCAATCCTTTATTGTCATGATTGTACTCAACAGGATTGGAAAAAGTTTTTTACGAACACTAGTCGAATCTTTACACTTGGACGTCGGCAACTTGGCTAGGACATCGGATCCACCTGTGTGGACCTGCATGGGCGTTATTGCATTCACTATCCGGTTGGATGAAGATCACCTGAGTGATATGATTATGACCACTGAATAGTAGCCTAACAGGCTTCCCTATATAATTGGTTCCATACTCATCACACGTAAAACACTGCAGCCATTGAATATATCATTTCGAAAATAGTACAGCTGAACCTCTCATATTAAATCATCTATGGATATCTTAACATATTTGATAATTTTTTTTTTTTTTTATATCATTACTCGCATGCCGCCTTACAAGCTATGGCGAGGACATATTTGATAAGAGTCGCAGTCCCAAGCTGATCCAATATGAGAGATTCGACTGTATTACGATTACCATACGGCGTCGAAAAGTAACATTATTCCATAAATTAATGAACATGAGATTTAGGAGAACGGTTAAATATTTTATTATATGAGCTAGCTCCTCTCGGGGCTCACTACAACAGCTTTTTTTCGCTGGCCATGGCCATCGACGCCAACTTGTTAGACATGAAGTGGCAAATGTTTCTCTGCACGCTAGCACTGCTGAGCTCTTCAACCAGACTATAAGCATCTGAGGGTTTTGCAGAAGGTTCAGAGGACATCCTGGGGAGTTGGAGGGCAATGCCATGCCTACGTATACGTACATTCTCTAGTTGACAACTTGACTTGGGCTTGAGATATACGTGCTAGATGTGCGTCGGGAAGTGTGGAGAAATTAATGCTGAGCCGACGTGCGCTACTACACGAGCGAAATTATAGTTCTAGATGGAGGTCAGATGTATCTTCAGAGGAGGATGCATCAGAGTTATGTGGGTCAGGATAGCTAGCTTTTGGGCGAAATGGCTCTTTCAAGCTCATGATGAAAAAGCTCAATACACACTTTACTATGTATTTGAAGGTTGAGGTAAGTATAGTATCAATGTGTATGGCCATAGGGCCTCAGGGCGGTCAAGCAGTTGAAGATGCCAGTACAAACAGTTTCAAAAGGCTACCGGGGGTACTTATGTTTAGAGGAACTTTTTTTTTTTTTTTTTATATATCATTACTCGTGCCGCCCTGGGGGCTACGGCGAGATTTAGAGGACATATATATATATATACTTGATGTCGTTTATGAGCCCTGGGCTAGACTCGAATACATACATGACAATGGCGGAGGATGCTAGTGTTCCTGTTCTCATGCGCAAACTATTATTTTCGGCCTTCATCCAGTGCCCGTCTGGGTACGAGAACGAGAACGTAGTGCTCCCAGTTCTAGCATTTGGCGGGAGACTACTAGTACTTTTTTTTTTTTTTTTTCTTTTGGGTCACGTAACCCCGCATACAGGCTGGAGACGAGGCTAACATACAGGCTACTGGCCTATGGCAGGGACACTACTAGTACTTAATCCACTAGATCAGCGCGGGAGCAAAAGAGCAATATATATGGGGAAATATATAGTCGGCTGTAAAAAAGCAACGCTTATATACATACTACGATTGGCAGAAGATGCCAATTTCGTAGCATCTCCCCTGGCCCCCAGTCACTTCCAGGCCATACCACGCTTCTCCTGTACTTGGTTAGCGTTCTAGAAGAACCGGTTTGCTATATAGGGTGGCCCAAGTTTCTAACCTCAAGCCTAGCCCGAGTGAGACTTCCATATAGCTGAGCTGATCAGGAGAATAGAGGGCTAGGACTAAACTTATGCTCAAACTCCTTGAACAGTTGCTGAATATGGCCCAGCATAATATGGCCCAGCATACCCGATTCCCTTGAGCTTGAGGTGCCGGCGGTGAACTTCTGCATAGTTATCCCATATGATCCATGGGTACCCACATTAGGCTGGCTCTGGCAGGAAAATTATCTATATGTAGTATACGATTAATATGTGCACGCAACACGCGAAGTCAAGGCGAATAAAGCGAAAGTTAAGCAAGTAGAAAACAGCCTGTCTGGTTAGCACGACCTGCTCAAAGGGCGCGCAACCGCAAGTAAATAGGCTCCCGGGCCGGGTGTAACTCGCGGCAACGAAGTGCTAGTAAGTATGTATTTATTTACATCTAGATCTTACTTTTAACTATAATCTACCGCGCATGCACGTGGTGACTTTTCAAGTTAAGATTCCTGGGCCTCGGGAGCTTGAAGATCGAATGCACGCTGTGAACATGTCGGACCCCAGATTGGCGCTATTACATTGCGGCATGGTGGTTGGAGGACGATGGCTCCACATGTGCATGCGGCAATATGGCAGCCTGGTGCGTTGTTGGGTGGATGCAGCACAGAACTGTGAGCCTGTTTCCTAACTTTACATCACGGGTGGCGAAACATGTATTACATACATATAAAGCAGTAGTCTCTTGCCCTGGACTTGATCATGAGTATCTACTTCTTAGCAAGCGTTATCACTGGCCGCGAAATGGCTGGCATCGCCAAAGGACGTGAGACTATTACCAGAGCTCTGGAATTGTGGGAGATAGTTGAATTTAGTCTAGTCTCTTCGTAGAAACTAAGCAGAAGCCTGGTTTGAGGTCTAAGTCTGGTTGCGAGACTAGTTTGAAGTTGTGGTTCCCCGAATTGTAAATCGGCGTCAGTGGTTGTATCTTTATATTACTGTTACTCTCGTAAACAAGACCTATATCACTGTATAAGGAGGACTAGTTGCCTACCTAAGCTACGTATTTCAATGGATTGTGACAAGTTGGAACGCACTTGTAGTTGATAAAGCGGTAAACAATCATATTTGAGCTGAAATTACTGTCGTATACGCATTATTCTATTCAATGAGACGGGTATAACTTAACAGTCACATTCTAATTGCATTGTGAATTGGGATTGAAGGGAGTTCAGGGTAACGTTCACTGGTTAAGGCTGGATGTAAGTCTAGATCACGTGGCTCATCGTGAACGATCCCGGTGGTCCCGCGTGAGACGGTTTACCGAGCAAGCTTGTATTGGTGTATGAGATCAATAAATTTACGTACACGAAACCGTATTCATACAACTTTCATATATATTATTTCTAGTCCGGTTAGTGCCAGACTATAGTTCGAAGGTTTTTTCATCTTCTCGCACTTGTAGTGGGCCCCGCCACCCATAACTCTCGTTCCCAGGCGTGAGAACCACTACTAGAAACTTTGATTTACATATATCAGTTGCGCTTACAGCTGGGGTATGTGAACCAGATTATGCGATGATATAAGCCATTTCGGCACGAGAACAGTCAGCTCTTGAGCGCGGCTGCAGGTTTGCCAAGTTTGCGGCTCAACTCAAGAGTAGTCTCGTGATCAGACTTACGGCAAGAGCACGTACATCTTATGTAGACATACCAGCTATAGTTGCAGGTTTCTGAATTCTATGGTGGTTGCTACTCTCATGCTGGTTGCCCTGAATTCAGCCGGTGCTAGTTTGCATTTCTTCAGTTGCCCTAGGGCGTGGCCATCACTCAGGAATTGCATTCCAGGTCAGCCAGATTACAGGAATTTTGCAGTTGTAGATTCGGGCCTGAGGAGCACGTTATGAGGCTTCAAGAGGACGCTCATGCGAAAGTTGACTGCAGCTGTGAGAGGCGGACTAACGGGTAATCTCGTGTCAGCTGACGGGGCTATATATGCCTCCGGTATCATACTATAGAGTATGATCATTGATCTCGAGCTGGTTACGAGTTTATGTCAAGTGTTGCTGCAGGCTACTCATGTACAAGTACTTACTTGAAGCAGTAGGTGCACGTGCAGTCTTGGGCCCTCTATGGACTATGGCGTATCAGTAAATACTAGTATTTATCACAAATGTGCAAGTACATGCACGTTTGCCAGTCTCATCCATAATTAAGTACTGCAGGCCTGGATGGCACTGTGGCTGGTAATGGGGCTGTGGTTCCACTTAGGCCTGTGGGCCTCAGACAACCCACTTTCACTTCCATTTTTGGCCGAAACAGATTTTGTGCACAATGTTCCAGGTTATTGGTCTACCCTCCCACCAGCCGCAGTCACATTCTCCCCCTCCAACACAGTGCCCTCTCGGTAGTCTCGTAACCAGCCCTCTCGGCATATTTAACGCCGTTCTACCTTTGATGATACTTCTATCGTGCAATCACGAAGTCAAAATCATCCTTATTCTCAAAGCAATTGGCTCAAAGAGGCCCTTAGTATACGTACGGCTATTCTTTGCAGCAACAAACCAATTTCAGAGATCGACTGCATACAGTGTCTTCCGCCTGTTCAAGATATTTTAGTTGTTACACTAGCTACAAGACCTGCGGGGCATATAAGAAGACAGGCCAAAAGCTCACGCGATACAATGGTTCGACACAAGGACAGGAGCACGACGAGCTCTCAGGAGAACTTTCTTGTTTCAGACTACAATGTAAGCCTATCACCTTTGCCCTCTGCAGAATAAATGTCTCTCACAGTTAAAAGCAGAGTTGTGTTCTCAAGAGGTCTTATTTCGTTTTGAATAGCTTTGCTAACAATAGTTCGCTCAACTGGGCAGAGTGAAAACGGCTATGCTGGGCCAAAGGTGCCTAATGTTGGTTCACTGAATGAAATGTTCACCAGTCAGCTGGCTGGTGAGTTGGGCCCCAACAATTGTAGAAGAAAAAGCAGCCAATCCTCCGGAATCTCACCCTTAGATGCAGCACCCGGGCATAGGGAAATTGGGGCACCACGAACTGCAAAGCAAAATAACGGACCAGCGCCTGCTGAGAAATTTCAAACGAGTACTCAGGTTGCCGGGCCCAGGCATGATAACTTCGACCTCAGCTTCAACAACACGCGGAGCAACTCTGTGGCCACTCAATATTCAAGTGTCTTTGGAGCTCTCCACAGAACTCCAAGCTTCTATGGCCATGAAGCAATGGCGTCAGAAGGTCAATACCAGATATATTACACAAGTCATGTGAATGTAGAGAAACCCCTCTCTAAAGGGTCTCAAACCAGCAAAAGGAAGCTTTGTTGTGGCTTGAAGCCTAAAATATTTCTGGGTGTGTTGGCATTTGTTATTCTCCTCACAATTGGAGCTATTGTCGGTGGAGTTATGGGCTCAATCCTCAAGACTCGTGAGAATACAGGCAATGATATGGATAAAAACATTCCCACGTAAGTCTCCTTTCTGTATTTGTATAAAGCCGGGTGTTAGAATTAAAGCCATAAGTAGTGTCACAGAAGAATCGACCACAGCACCATATTCGGGGCCGTTGCCAACTAATCTTCCTTATGAGTTAGAAACTGGGCCTTGGACAATCAACGCAAAACTAGACCACCAGCAGGGTGTTTGTCAACCGAATCCACAGGGCATCACAGAATGCTTGGATCCTTATAATCTCAAATTCAACATACACAAGCTCCCAGAAGGGTTCAAAGTTGAATATGAATCGACCTCCGTACTGAACAATGTTATAATGATTCCGCCGAGAACCTACAGTGATTGGTATGTTTTCAACGTCACGGGGGAATACGAGGCCTACAATAAGAACGGCTTTACATGTAATACAACTGTCGACGCGAGCGTCCTGTTAGGACCTAACTACAAATTTCACGTCATTCTGTGAGTTATCTACTATGAATGGATATGTATAGATAACTAATAATGCTTCGACTGTAGGCACTACTGGACTCTCAAAACTTGTCAGCTTGACGATGGGTATAAGGCCCTAGCGGGGCAATACTGTCGCTGTGAATGGATTGGCTATGGCTGTGAATGGATTGGCTATGCCAATGGTAAAGATATAATGACAACGGAACACAGCAAAGAATTCAGACCTACTCCTGCTCCGACAAACATAGGTTCAATTACGGATAGAACTACTACCAACACATTTAGACCGTCGCTGCGTCGAGGGGATTGGTATTGAGTGTGTGGTGCGGAAGAACGCTGAAAAGATGTTCGAAGAAAAAAGGCTCTTGAGAGATACGGAAATATGTGTTAAATTTTCTACCTTACTATGCTGCTTCATGATAGAGCGCTTTGCTTTCCTTCATAACTTGTATTTCCTTCCTACTTATCAGATTTATCACTTTCAATGGCTAGCCAGATACCAAGAGCCTACCTACCATGTATTGGTTTCCATTTTGCGGACTTCCATTGTGATCATAATTTCTTTTGCTGAGTGCTGTTTCCTTCTTGTGGTGGTCGTTTTATAGGTTACTTATATTAGCCAAATAAGGGGTTGCCAGGATGAGTAATATTGAAACTCTATTGCTCTGTATCATAGTTAAGCAAGGGCCTGGCCCAGGCACGAGAACGTGGATTCATTACTGGCTAATTAAATAAGTTTAGCTTCGTTCCGCACGCTTGCTGCATACCTTCCTTGCAAATGAACTTTCGAAAACCCAAATTTGAATGTAACAGGAAAAGTGTTTATTTTTCAGAATCTTGTATCCGCTGGGCGTCTTAGTTGGTGGTTGTTATGTACCTTGGCAGGAAAGGCAGATTTGAGGGTAAGTCTTGTGGAAGGCTTCACTTACAAGGTTGGGAAGGTTCAAAGTAATGCAAATCTTAGTGGACCCACAGATCGACGATGTAAACACCCGCCACCATCGAGTCTGTCCATGATCAGGATATCAAAATATCAAAATAATCAAAAGCGGCGATAAAGGGTCTCCTGCGGAGCTCCTGAGCCGCTGAAGAAACCATCGCTCAATGCGGTCTTCAATGCCACTTCCGGATCTTCTTACATCACTTTATCACTTCAATCAGGGCACCTTCAATATACATTTCTTTCCGTTCTGTAATAAAAAGCTTCTGATTCACTCGGCCAACTTGCACCTTGTGAATGAGTAACATTATCTTATCCTTCGCAGTTCCCAGTCCATCTGGGTTTACGCTATAAATCTCATAAGGAGCAGCTCACAGCTCCTCACTACGTCTTGAATCAATCGATACGACCTCAAACAACGCCCTGGTGAGGCTACCTGCACCGGTAGTGATAATACAATATAGGAGCAGAAACCCACCTTCTCTCCTTCGTAAGAAGCCTCCAATCCTTACCTTTATTCTTTCTTATCTAAATGGTCCAAACGCCCAATACCTGCTGATACGGCGCCTGTGAAAGAGCCCCAGTAGCGAAGCGCGCAATATGACCTAAAATTACCCAAGTCAACTCCAAATCCCATTTTGTATGTATCGTATATCTTTTCGACGTCTGACTGGTTAGTTTACCTTTTCGCGATCAACGATTTTCCACTCGAGCATATGTTCATAAACTATGTAGTATTAGTAGGCCTCTTTCGAATTAATTAAAGTCGAACCAACGTTCAAAACTCGTTGCATATTGCCTTTAATTAGTCTGGCTTGGTACAGGCCCTTCGCAGGGAGACTATTGACGTCCTTATATTTATAGACTGACCACTGACCAAAAGGAGATCTCTGTTGCTAGGTTTGCTAGGCCTAACACCCATACACCAAGACCTCCCCCCAAACTACACCAGAGGAACAGTCTCTCTTGGCCATCTACCCTAGAGGGTTTTGCCTCTACCGCTGACACTTCAGGATTCCAATGAGTACCCAGATGTGGAATTTTTATGTGGAAATGCAACTGCTCTCGGGCGGCATCGATAGGGGACCCGGAACTCCTGGATGGGTTTGCTGAATGCCTCACGGGTGCTCGGCTTCCCGACCATTTGCCTATCCTCGCAATTGTTTTTGTATTGCACTATGATGGAAGGACGGCTGAATCTTTTTCGAGATCAGACCCTGTGGTTTGTGAGATTTTGAGTATGAATGTACAAGAGGAGAGGCACTCGTCGTCACTGTAGGTTTGGAAGTAATGAACGCATGGTTAGCCGCCACCTTGTAGCCTTTTTCTTATCATATCACTAACAAGTGACAATGATTTCTCTAACTTTGGCTAACTTTGTCATTTCATGCCCGTTTATGGGCGTAAAAGAATAATAAGTTAGCAGTTGACACCTTTTTATTATACCAATTGCTATCCATGCCTTGTAATGATAGTCTCCTTTCTTCTTCACAGTCTATCCCGGCAATCGGTTGATCAGGATGGGTAACCTCACTCACTGGAAGAGCACCGTGCCCTTGCTTTGTCCCGTATCCTATTAACGGCCCGGCCATCTCTCTTACCCTCGGTCGCAGCGTGAATGGTCCCTTCGCCAGGACCGCTGTTTCACCCCGCCGGCAATATGTCCTCTTGCAACACCTCCAAACTCGCCAGGGCCTTAATGGCAAGAGGGGCGGTAGGTCTGCCTTTGGCGTGCCTACACCCCTTCTCACTCTTCGTCCCAGTGACAAGACACTTCGACATCAAGAAGTACCTTTCAGGCTTTCAATGAAGTCACAAAGCGTGGAAGAGTCCGGGTACGAGAACAAACGCGTGGCAAAGATTGACCAAAACCTGCAACTAACAGTCAGGACTTGGTATGAGACTATGATATTGCAGACCTTAACCCCCCAAGGTCGAAGACCGATAAGTCAGCCCTGTTACCCCCTCACGTTGCCCCCGAGTAGAATATTACCTGACTTTTGAACACAAAGTCGCGATGACGTCATAAGTCGGTCTAATTGTCATGAGCATCCAATGATCTTCAGAGCGCTGTCACCTCTTGCACAGCCGGCAAGCCACATGTAAACCGAGGTAATCCCATCAATCGTTCTTTTCTTTATCCAATGCAGGTCCAATGCACAATATATACGGCCGATGGATGATGCTTACATCAGACCGCTGATTTCCTGCTCTCCCGACTCCACAGTCCCCACCTCGCCTCTGCTCCAATCGGACCTCCCAGCATCGGGGGGATATCAACGGAGAGACCTATATCCCGTCCCCATCGACCTGACTTGGGTGTCCCTCGACGACGCTAAACCGCACACTCCAACTCACTTACCTCTCTCTTCGATTCCCTTTCCCGTTACCCCCCTCACCACCAAAGTCCGCAATTACGCTGCTACGCGGCTACCATCTCCACACCTTAACCATGCCTACCGCACCTACTTCCTCGGGCAGGCAATGGTTATGCAACAATTTCCCGAGTGGCGCGAGCATTACACCGATGAGGCCTACCTGTGCGCTGCGTTGCTGCATGGGGTGGGCATCTGCGGGCCAGCAAAGTCAACCAGAATGAGCGCTGAGATTGCGGCTGGGGTAAGTGCATGGGGGATCTTGCGGGGATGTGGTGCGGAGATAGCTTTGGCTGAGGCAGTGGTGGAGAGCGTGGTGAGGCAACGGGATGGGGAAGACAGGGTCTTTAATCCTCAGGATTGGGGTACTGAGTTAGACTGGGATGTTTTGTGGCAGCCGCGAGGCGGCTTGAGTGGTAAAGTGCCAATACTGTGTCAGATACTGCAGATGGGCATGTGGCTTGACAACGTAGGCTATCTTTCGGAATGGATTGATATGAGAACGGTGGAAGAGGTAGTGGAAAGGTACCCAAGGTTAGGGTGGTGTTATGTGTTGGCTGAGGCAATGGAGAGAGAGGGGAGGGAGAAACCGTGGGGAAGCGTGACAAAGATAGGGAAGGAGGAATGGGGAATGAGGGTAAGGGGGAATAAATGCATGGAAAGGTACGAGGAAGTAGGGGAGCAGGAAGGCGGTGTTAAAAGGATATAAATTGAAGGAAGGCAATGCGAGTTTTCAAACAGTTCCTTCTGCCATGCATCTGCCTCTGTAGCCAGCTAAAGCTCTGAAAATTGTATATTACAAGCAATACCTGTGGAACTGCTTTGGTTAACTGATTAGCCATGAGAGTTTTTTGTGTATTTGATATTGAAGGTAACAAGTGAGACAGGCTAAGCCGAACTGGGTCATAAGCAAGCATAATGATGTAACTGAAATATCATTTCGAACGTACAAAGCTGAATATGAGCAATATGGGAAGAAGTTACCCCTTGGGTAAAAATTAGTCTCTCCACTTCGGTGCAGCAAACGTACCAGATGGCTGCGGCCTGCGTATCTTGTAGAAAGACTAGCTCAAGGCCTGCATTGAAGTTTGAACTTCAGGACCCCCCTGATGTTTGTTCCAGCACTTTGTTTGTACCTAAGTATAGTCTGCCCCAAGGTCAGCCGCTTGATAGAGAAGTTGTCAGCTACAGAACCCTGCATTTCATTCCTGTGCTTCGGCTAAAGGCAAGGAAATTAGCGAACAGCTTAAAAATCAGCGTTCAGCTCAGTCCCGTACTGCCGGCAAGGGACGGATGACGCAGCAGCAGCTGGGTCGCCGGGCACTGCGAGTAGAGAGGAAAAGGTCAACGACCTGTGAAACCGTCAACGCCTTCCTCTTCCGAATAAAGAGCAGTATGTGGATGGCCTCGGCGTAATTTTGGTGTAATCTGCGCGATTGGCGGAGCTGCGATGTGGGCTGCTGGGTAAGTGAGGGCCTTGGGAAACGGGTGCGGGTGCGGGTGCCCGGAGCAGAGATATAAAGGAGGGGAGAGGACGGTACCTAGGTACAGTACAGGTAGTGCAGCGCATCTTTACATCTTCTGTTCGATACCGCTGGGCTAGTGTGTGAATTATTCCATCTCGGCTCCGTAGTTAGACGGTCTCGAACAGCATCGACCCTTTTGAGCCGGGTGACCCTCCTTAATTTCCCTTGCACCGAGAAGCGAGAGTGGAGAGAGAAGAGTGCAAGTGAAGAGTGCAAGAGTGAAGAGTAAGAGTGAAGAGTGAAGAGTGAAGAGGGGAAGTGCACAGCGGCTGGAGTGCGGGGCAGCCTTCAAGCGCACGAGCGAGACGAGACACCTCTGCGTCGGACACTGCGTCTTCGGCGCTTTGCTACACATCAGCCCGCCCGACTGCCCCCCCCAGACTCCCCAAGCGCCGCTCGCCGCCCGCGCCCGCCCCGCGCAATGCCCCACGGAACCCCCCCCGTCCTTTCGGCCTCGCCATCCCAGCAGCCCTCCGCACTCCCAGCACAAGCACAAGCACAACCTCACCGGCCCTCCGCTTTGTCACACTTTGCCTCCGGCCTCTCCTCCGGCGCACTCGCTGCCTTCCTGCTCCAGCCTGCCGACCTCCTCAAAACTCGCGTCCAGCAAGCCCCTCCGCGTGCCTCCCTACTCACAACCGTCCGCAACATACTTAATGGCCCAGCTCCGATCCAGACTCTCTGGCGCGGCACTGTCCCCAGCGTCATCCGAACTTCCGTCGGCTCAGCTCTCTACTTTGCCACCCTCGCCTCGATCCGCGAACGCCTCGCTACCGACTCTCAGCACGCTGCTACCCAACGTTCGGTTTCCAGAGGCCAGCATTCCTCCACCCTTGTCCAGCTGTCTCCAACTGCTAATTTGCTTTCGGGCGCTTTTGCCCGTGCATCTGTCGGCTTTGTCGTGATGCCTATTACCATCCTCAAAGTCCGCTTTGAGAGTGATCTATATAAATACCGCAACCTCTATTCTGCTTCAGCCTCCATCTTGCGCACGGAAGGAATTGCAGGGTTCTTCCGTGGGTGGGGGGCCACTGCTGTCCGAGATGCGCCCAATGCGGGGTTATACCTCTTCTTCTACGAAGCCGGAAAGAAAAACCTCTCTTTCCTTTTTACAGACACACAACATACAGCGCTGAGCGGTACGACTGCAACGTGGATCAACATGGTGTCCAGTGCGTTTGCAGGAGCAGCGGCGACTGCGGTAACGAATCCGTTTGACACATTGAAAACAAGGTTGCAGGTACTTCCCGGGGAGTATACGAACATGTGGACTGCGCTTCGCCGGATATTGCGGGAAGAAGGCGCAAGAAGGCTTTTTGATGGGCTCGGGCTGCGGATGGCAAGGAAGGCAGTATCCAGTAGTTTGGTGTGGACGGGGTATGAATTTTTCATTGGCAGAAATTGGAGGAGTTCCAAGGAGGAGAGGCTGCGATGATGTGCTGATAATTGTAAAGGGTTATTATCATTGTATACGTTTCTTGCGTCTTCTGCATTTTTGCTCTGCTCTATCAAGTTTTCACGACTATGTTACACAGTTTTGCTACTCACTGCTCTTTCACAAGAGTTTGTTCAGATGAAAAGTAAGTAATACTGCATTGAGGGAATGCATGTTATTGTTTGATACGGTCCCTTTATATTATATACGGTTGCTGCACGTGGTTACTTGAGAAGGCATATAAACTATGGAGCAGGTCAGGAACGGAATGGGAAAAGAGGACAGGGTGTTGAAAAATAGATGCATTTATTAATATACGAGTTTCATATATCCTATCCTCGAGCAGTGGGCCAAAAGTGCAAAGTAGGCTTGCAACGATGACAGGACAGTACGGATTGAGGGTAAGTGAAGGACTATTATTTGCTGACGATTTGTTAGTATAAATTGCAATATATGTTAGGTTTTAATGTATGTTCCGAGTTAGGACAGCCTAAGCATCAAAGAAAGAGACCCTAATTGTTCTTTGACTGCCTCAATTGGTAGTCCGAGCCACGGCTTGGTGCGAATTGGAATTCGAGGCATCAGATGCTGCCAATTAATTTTGCACATGTTGCCTGTATGTAAATTATGAGCTGCAATAAGCGTTGGGGAATGTAGTAGGGGAATATCTACATAGTAGTAAGTATTTATGAGGTAATACCCTTTGTTAGCTTGCTCTACACGTGGAGACAGAGTGATCGAGCGGACAGTAGTCAGTCGTTACCCTCAACCGCCAGTGGCTGGTTCCACGCATTACACCAGGCACTAACAGTACTGGCATGAGACTAGCAACAACATACATACTGTACAGCATGAAAGTTACCACATGAGTTGTGCTTCCTATGCCCACCATAACCCACATTCACTCTTGATTCAATTTTATCAGATCACCAACACCGACATCCATTGTTCCCATTCGGATTCTACAAGCCATTTCTCACTTCCTGCACGTTCCGACGTCTCCCGGCCCCTTTTTGGGTCGTCGCCAAGCGTGCTATCGATGTGGTTGGGCTTGTTACCGGCGCCGGCTCGACTTCCACGCCGAACATTCACATTTCTTTAAATACGTGATTAACTACCGCGCCGAGACGAAATATTAACCTCAATTAGCACACTGCCGAGTTCGGTAATATGCCCCACCCCAGCCGCCCTCACAACAGCCCATTCGCTGAAAATTTACTTAGTTATCATTCGCTGACTTTGACTCATCAGGTATTTCTAGTCTGGTTGCAAAGGTATTTCATATCTTCAGCTCAAATTCAAATCCACCTAGATACCATGCCAGACTTTAATGCATGCAAAGCTGATCATGAGCATCATTTGATGGTGATAGCCATCAGTGGTTACTTCACAAGTAGCCCAAGTTTCACTTCCGTGGCCATTGTTTCCACCAATCCAGTCAAACCTAATTCAATACAGGCACCTACCCAACCTTGGCGAGACCGTATATGTACTTCTATCTATTTTTATACATTTGTGGAACGCTGCACTCCCCAACATTCATATTACCCCATTCCATTTAAGCTATGTTATGTTACGTTATCAAGATGTGGTACTGCAGTTTTTTCAATCTCTTGCTACTTGACAGAACCATATGTTTCTTCATACGAAAGCACAGTCAACGGTGTTGCCCGGCAAGATACCCTCTGCAGTTACGGCTCTATCCATTCAGCGCGGCTCAAAATATATAATTCACAAATCTGTATACAGTGAGCTAGCCAGCTTCAAGATACCGGTTAGCCATACGCCTCACGATGGCTGGCACCGTGGCCGGCCAAACTCAGAACTTCAGGTACAACCTTGGATCTGAACCTTCTATCTTTCAGCTGTATTTTCGTGCAAACTGCAATTGGAACATACGCAGAAAAGCAATATACGCACAATATACAACGTACACTATACAAACCAAGCATCAGCGCACCACACCTTCACGGGTACTAGCCACGGATCACGGCCCTCTCAAATTGGGAACTTCAAGCCTTGACGCACCCACGTGGAATAAATCTAACACATGTCTGTATAACAGGCCAATCCTGGAGGCACATCCAAAGAAAGTTCCAGGCTGGCAATCCAATTCCAATGCATGGATCATTTACACTTATATTACCTCTATATTAACCAATCTCAACTATCTACCACCTCCTAGCACCCTACTTCTTCTTCATATACTTCCCAATTCAATAGCTTTGAAGCGAAACATCAATAGGAAACAGTAACGTTAAACAAACTTGGAGGTCCAAGACTGCAAATTTTCTAGTCTTATTAGACAATATCAGGAAGCACATACTACCTCATAAGAGCGTCTTCATTACCAATATAGTCTCACAACAATATATGCAAAATTGCACATACGTTATCTGAGGTTTTGCATAAGCCTAGGCAGAAATATAAATTAAAATCCATGCTAACAAAAACCTGCCTCTTCTGCTATTTTAAATAAATATGCTCTATTGTTACAGCCAGATGCTGATCTGTTCATGAACAATAATTTCATATACAGAATGACTGCACGAACTGACGATATACTGCTCCTCATGCGTAGCAGGTCTGCAGAGCCGCAATTGCAAACAGCACTGAGCCCATACAGTGGGCACAATATCCTACAAAACATCTCCAACCGTTTACGTACCACGGTAACAAATTAACATACCCCATTATTTCCATTCAAGCTGCCAATGTGACCAACTTGGGAATTCTAACCAATAGCAACCTTCCAAAATTCTCTTCGAGAGAGTGTACAGCTCATCTTCGTTATCATAAAAAAAAAAAAAACTGCACTGCCAATATCAATATCAGGGCTTTATCAATAACAGAGGAATTGAATATACATGTGATGATACTTAGCGTACCTTCGCCGCTACTTTCAAGCACATCACAGCTCGCATCTCATCATTATCATACCCAACCCCCTTCAATGCAGTGTGCAATACGTCCTATCGTCTTCATCCGCCGCAAAGAAAAAATTTCATCGCCCCATTCCCCCAATCACAACCATCTCCGAGCAAAGTCACGTGCCTTACACTACACATCTGCATTCAATCCTCGTTATTCCTTTTCCGTACTGAACCTGTACCCTTTTCTCTTCTCTTCCTTGCCCCGCCATAACCCTGCATCTACCATATGCGCAAGCAGTGCTGATCAGCACATCACAGTAACAGTTGCGAAGCTTTGGTGCCCGTGCCGTTCCCGCGCCGGAATGTTACGGATGCAGGGCAAGCTCCACGTCCCAGTGCAGGTTGGAAACACATTGAAGAATAATAGAGTCCTCTGTTAGGGATGAAGTTTATCAGATTTTCAGGCCAAATCCATTGATTTTGTCCGATTGGCTATTCCTCGGTGCAATCTGGTTCGTGCAAGGGATCTCAAAGGGAATGGAAGCTCAGAAAGAGGTTTTGTACGTCTCTGACGGGTTTTCATTGGCCATACCAGGGATATAATTAGTATCTAGGCAACAGGTATGTGCAAACAGCAAAAGTCCGCAGACAGATCGCAATGGCAAACTGAATATCGGAGACAATACTAGGGAATATGATATCACCAAACTTATCAAAAAGAAAGAAAAAAGAAAATAGACAGTAAGATGGCTTCGGGTGACAAGTGATTGGTGATGATGACTTTACACTTGCATCTAAATCACCCTCCAAATGTGCCCTGCAGTTCATCATGTTTCATATTATGTTCTGGGGCTTTGGAGCTGACTTGATAGAGGCCTAGAGAACGTATCATTGTGTGATGTAAAGTACTCCGTGTCAAGTTTTCGGAAGCAAACTTCAAGGATGGAGACACACATATATATACTCACTTAGTTCTAGTGGCCCGTACTAATGATAAGCACGAATTGCGCATCAAGAGATGCAGATGCGGGGAGCGCGGGGCGGGGTAGGGTGGGGTGGGGTGGGGTGGGGCGGGGTGAACGGATGGGAGGCTAAGACGATGGCTGGCCTTGCAACTAGCTGCTGACCAGGCGATGGCCACAGGGCAATTGAAACGGCCTTTTTTTTCCTCTTTGCTTCTTCACTTGCAAAATAGTACGATGGCGGCGATAAGGCACAGCCCAATTGTCAATTGCACCACCCTCCAGACAAACGTTCCCATTTATCCTCCTTCTCCACCTCCCATAAGCACTGCAGTTTGATGAAAATAGGGTTCTGTAGTCATGGACAGCACCTAGATATCTGTATACCCTGTGACGCAGGACAGCAAGTGTGCCGATTTTTGAAAGACGCGGTACCAGATACAAATGAGAGAAAGCACAGCAAATTAGCAAACGATTGCAAGCTTTGTTGCTTCATTCCTGGGCGGATATTCTCAAGTACGTTTGAACATAAATAACCAAAAGTCTGTAAAGAGTACAGTATAGGAGCAAGAGATATCAGAGTATGCTAGGTGGGGAATAGGATTGGATAGCTATGGGTAATTCTCTCCCACCCTCAGCTCCACTTTGTTCTTCCTTCCTAGAAAATTGATGGTGCCCTTGGCTCTGCCTTACCTCTTCCAATGGCAGACGTTTCACGACGGAAGCCCTACTTCTGTGCTGGTGCCTTCAAACTTTGCATACTCCTTCTCCAACACAGGACAATCTGCTATACTCGGGGGTAAGTCTTCAGAAGCGCAAAAAGTTACATACAACGTGACAGGGAGGATAAAGTTCACCTGTTGGTTATGCAACCCTACAGGCATTTCCTACACACTTCGCATCGCTACACGCTTTAGCCAACCAACTCGCACAACTCCATTTCCCAGTCACAGCGTCGAATCACCCGCTGAAGCCTCATACAATAGTGGAATGAAAATTCGAGCTCGGCACGCAAAGATTTCGGTCATGAAATTCACAATCGAGAAACTACTTGAGCTGAGCATGTCTGAATTATTTATTTTATGTGATGAATGCACAAATGAAGTGAAAAATTTCAAGAGTGGGATAAAATGACTCCTGTCATTAGTTAGAAGTGTGCCAGATTGGCTTTGCTGTTATGGTAGTCAGATGGAATTATGCAATACTTTATTGACTTTATGCAGTTGAAAATATGTGTGTAAAACCCATACAAAAGTTCTGAAGACTTTTCGACAAAAAGTCATACCATCGTCAACGATCCCCTCTCCAGTGGCGTACATTAATGCATGCATAGTGCATCTGGGTATTTTCCCCTACCCCCGAGTACTGTATCTTCCTCACTGACTTGATCGGTCTGAATCCTTGATTCTGGTTTTCCGGAGCCTTCTATGAGGCGCTAATTCTAGTGAACTCCTTAATCACCCCTCCCCTGCCTCATTGTAGAGATCCTTAGCATTGCTAACTTCTGCTACCTCAGGAGGGACATCGGTAAACATTCAACAAAAGAGATCGGAGGCTCTGCTGATGCGTGTAATTCCCAGCCTGAGAAGTCTTTCTGTATGGTATGGAGACATGAACAAGGTGATTGAGACTGTGGACGAATCGCCAAAGAGTTTAGAATCCTTGATAGAACAGAGTTATTATCAAGGATTGAGTGGCTGTGGTGCAAAGTTGATCTTTCTAGATACATGCAGAGCTGCTGCGTTATGCTGCCGGATGAGCCTAGGGTCCAGCGATCGAGGCAAAACATACCGATTGGGATTTACAATCGACGTACATCCAGCAGGAATAAGCACCAATAACATGAAATCAAAGCAAACAAAAAAATCTCATGAAGTAATTATAGTAAAATTTTGTGCTTCAGAGAGTCTCACCTCGGCTATTCTACGAATGTTCTCATTCCTGTCCTCTGGGAAGCTTAAGTCCTTTTTCAAGCGAAGTGAATGTTGTCACCTATAATTAATATAATATGTGCCATAGGTGCCTGACTGTTTCTGTAGGGGAAAAGGAGCAATGTCTACGCGTCTGCATCACCAATTGCTTCCCCAGCCAAGAACTAGCGACCCCGCCAGAGCACATTTGTCGATTAGATAAATGAAGTCCAACATTACAGCGGTCTGTAATGCGGCGAGTGGAGCGAAATACCATCTAGCCTATAAGCAGCAATGCAACAGATGTTGCTTGAGGGCTGTAGCGATCGTTGCCTTTCCTGCGGCAGAGATCCTGGTCTACCAGATTGTTAGGTCCTGTTGGCCACGATACATGTTACGCTCCTCGCGGGTGGGACCTTCATGCCCGGTGATGTTACTGTCCGCTCTAAGTATCAGTTCCAATCGTTTACATACAGGTGTAATATACAGCTACCGAATGATAATTATACATCTAGCCTCAAAGGCATTTGGCAAAGGAAGAAGAGGTATCATAGCATTAGATGATTTGTGCTCGGGAAGTGAATAGGAAGAAGACGGAGTGCAAGCTAACAAATGGTCAACGCGGTAACAAGCAAGGCATTGAAGTTTCTAGAGAGGAGGAAGCAGCTTTACTCAGGTAGCCAGGATTTCCGTACAGAACCCTTTGTTCCTGTGTCCAGCTATTATTTTCGTTCCCTGCGTAATCCTTTTTTTTTTTTTTTTTTTTTTTTTTTTTTTTTTTGGGCGAATATCATAGGCGGGAAAATGTGAGCGGCTAAAAGATTAAGGAGGGAGCATAGCTGGCTGATTGGCAAAGGTGGTAAGTTCTGCAATGTAGGCTGCAGCATTACCTAGCTTTCTTGCTCTGACTCTTACGGTTGACTCCTCATCAGCATCATCATTACCCGAGCTAGCCATAGCAAGATCCGAAATTTGACGTACAGAACAACGCATAGAAGCTGCCTGCTTTGGCGGGTATTGGTGCGGGCTGGCGTGGGCGTGCTTCTTATTACACATGCACTTACCTTACGATAGAGCGGTAGCTTGACAGGTGGCCTTGAGGTAAGGAATCAACTCCCTGTGGATCTGTGGAGGTGAATAGTTTGGAAATGTCAAGTACATTCTGTTATAAGCATCGCAAGCAGGATGACGTGCTCTGCTCCTGTGCTAGCGTGATGGCACAAAAAAAAAAAAGAGGGCAAAGCAGTGATTTCCGGGACTGTTAGATTTGTTGTAGTCTCATACCAAGCCCCTAGGATTTCTTGCTTTACTATGGTGGTGGGTAGTCTCGTAACCAAGGTGGTGGGGTGGGGATAGGTAGGGAACTCAACAGAGAAGGAAAAAGAAACACTGGCAATTGTTCTCGTTCCCAACTGGCGGTCCTGTTGGCAAACGTCTTTTTTTCCTTTTTTCTTCCTCGCGATGAGAGTCCGATTTTCTGCATGTACTTTACCTTGAGTGACGAGATCGCAATGACTACCGAATGCCGTAACATATAGGCGATCGCTGGTCCCTTAAACCAGACTAGGTACCTTAAGTGTTCAACGACTGCTTCAATCACCGGTAGGTCTGAGTACGCGACTACTTCAATTACTTACTCTGCCGCAGTCTACTTAGTACCGGTACTTCTCCACCTGGGATTGATAATAGATGATGGAAACTTCGTGTGCGGTGAGGGCAGAACGGAAGGGCTGGCCTTTTCATTGGCCACCCCCGTTACGCCTTTTAGCGCCTTCCTTAGGCTCTCGTGCGTAGTCTCGGCACCTCATTGGCCTGAAGCCATGGGTGCCCCAATCAGGCCTGCGCCCAATCCCCCGTGAATTTATCTTTCATCGTGCTGCGGGAGTGCTTGTCTAGTCTCGGTCTACAATGGAAGCAATTGTGCAGGCTGCCCGCTCAGTCACCTGTTTCATGTTGCTTTGCGTGTGAGCGGATGATTGCCCGAGCCAGGGCCCTTTTGTGGCCCCTGCGCTTCTTCAGACATGCAAGTGTGGGGAAGCCCAGAACATTTGCTCTAGCCTGAAACGGCAGTACAGCACTCGTTTTGGTAGCAGCAAGTAGCCCAAAACGGAAGTCTTGGCTTCGTTAATACCGTGAAAGAAAACGACGCCTGCTGGTGAAAACCCCCACGAATCGCCCGAACCCTCCATTCGCCCTATTATAAAATTCAAGATTTTAATCGAGCCATCAGTTGCACTCGCCATCGCCTCGCATCAGGCCCATCGGGGAGTTTACTCGACTCTGCAAGCTGGACGTAGCCAGCAGGTAAATTTAGCGGGTGGGTCATGCTTTCGCGATCATGAGCTCCTGCTGCCGTCAAGCAATCGAGATGATGAAACAATCGATATCGACTTTCGGCCTCCAACATATATATTGGCATCGTAAACACCTAGGCTGGAAAATACCCTCAACTTGCATGTTCTGTCATTAATATCGCTCACGAGTCTGCTGAGGGTCGCGGTATGACATGACGCCGTATTTTTCGTAAAGCACAATGTGATGCGTACATCGGAGACTGACTAGACAAAAAGCTGGGAATAAACTTGCTTCGGGCCTGGAGTAAGCAGCTGGGGGGGGCGCCGGCTATATGGGACAGCTGCTCGAAGACAAGTGTCCCTCGGCGCGAGGAATCGGGATATATACATGACCATCATTCAGGTGAAAAACCTATATATGAGGGCATATGAATACGTACATATCTAAAGTATTTATGGGTGCGCGGTATGATGAGAGATAGAGTACATTGGGCCTACAACGTGCAGGTATCCGGAGAGCGCCCACCAGTGGAAATTCTCGCGCTTGCATACCGCATGCATACACCATTTGCGCATGCATAACCCAGAAGTACTTCATCAAGCGGTACCCGCTCGCACAGCGCCAGCGCCCAGTGAGGGGAGAGTGATGTAACTACGTCCATACATACCTCTACACAAACACACGCATCAACACACGCATGCGGCCTCCTTCCCCGTGCGCTTTTATTAGTCCAGCTCTTCGATTCTACCTCTCTCCCCTTCGTTTTTTCACCACTCCTGTCGTCATCGGGCAAGCTGCATGTCTGCGGCTGCCTCTTTACCTAGGGCGTTTATCCATGCTAAAGCGCATCCTATTTTGATTTCTTACCTCTTTCCAGCATTTCGCCATCGGGCAGCATGCTGCCCCCTCATCTGCACGTAGGCAGTTACTTTATGATCCGACTTGTTAACAATAATTTTTCCAAGTAACAACGGAGAAAAAAAAAGAAGTAATACTAACTGGAGTTCATTATCGAAAAAGGTTAAATGGTTAAAAGGTTTTTCTCACAAAAGAACCCTCAATCCTGAATACTAGCGCCGCTGTTGCTGGGACTGGCGCCTTCTGCATCTCTTCGTTGTCCGTACATTGGTCTGACGCACGCCACAATTCACACAGGTAATCGTAATCCTAATGGGCCCCCCAGTAGGCATGCATTAGCTAGGGTTTGTGTCCGGTTGCTCGACTGAAAGGCAACGATGATTAGAGAAGGTTATACCCATGTCTCACTGACTAATTGCATTGCTGAGAGGCCATAAGTTGAAGCCGGCAGCGATGCTTGGTGATATTGGTGAACCTATGCCTGAGGCTTTCAAAGCGTCAAAGGTGCAAACTACTAATACATACTTGCTCTCGTATCCAGCTGGATACATACCTAACTAACAAAGGGTGTTTCGGGCGATACCCAATCTGAAGCGCGTGGGTTCTCAGGCACTATTAATGATACTTCTACATGACACAAAGTCGCTCTCCGAGAGAGAAACATGCTCATGAATTATGTGGGCTTAAAAATTTTCTTTTCGTACGAAACTTTGTTCCTGAATTCTGCTCGCGTGAGCTATCCAGTTTTAGCAAATCAACCTAGGAAAGTTGAGTTCAAATTGGCCTGAGTGGAGTGGAAAGATCAAGTCTACCATGCCAACAATGTTCCTTTCCGGCTGAGAAATTGATGCTAATGCATAACATTTCAGACCGGCAGCACCATTCAAGAAATTGGATTCCGGACTCTCTGTTGCAATGTTGAGACAACAGCTTCCAATGAGCGTTGTGCTTCTTTTCTAGATTCACTTTTGTTACATTTGCCTTGAGTTCCCAGGCTGGGGATAAATTGAGGAATTCTGTTCTTAACGAAAGGCGCTCTCGATAGTGGATCTTGCCTTTCCGCGTGGATATCCTTATTCACTTCCGGTTACCCCACGGGGGTGAGGGGGGGGGAACTAAGCGGGTAAGCATCAATGTACATCCTTCCGATGATGATGTTCCCCTGCCCCTTCAATTACGAGGTCTGCAATCAACAACAGCATCCAGGCTTCTACTCTAATTCTGTTGTGGATTCTGCTTTCCGTTTTCGCGTGCTTAGGTTGAAGCGTGATTCACGTGCAAATGGGAATTATGCAACGAAATGATTGACTAAAAAGAACTGGTAAAGTACTAGCCAGTAAAATATGTATTCGGACACAGCGCATAATGTGCATGAGTACCCCTGTCCGAATACATATTTTACTGGCTAGTAAGTCAGTAGCTCAACATGAATTTCCTACTTTTTGCGAAACCGCTCGACACTTTCCTCCCGGGGAATCATAGGAGCGTGGACTTTCTGTGTTGCAATCGGCTCAGGATTTCCACCATAATGGACTGTTGATACAGATACTTCAGTCTCATAACAAGACCTAGTACTTAGTTTTCAACAGTTTACTTTTCGCACAGCAATGATCCACTGGTTTTCTACGTAAATACAACTTACCTTCCGTTTATTCGCTCTGTTTCTGTGGCAGTCGGGGGGGGGGGGGGGGGGGGGGGAGGAGTGGTAGAGTAACTTTGATTTAGGCACTCAGCTCCTACTTGAGCGGCTTGCCACTTACAAGCAACTGATATCACCTACTCTAGTCACCGCCTTAACGCTGATGCATCTCTTGCAATTATTTGTGGACAATTGGATACTTCCTTTCAGTTGGAGCTAGATAAAATTGAGGGTTGTATAAGCGGACATGGTAACCGCGTTTGATGGCTTTGAGCTATGACGCTTTGGTTAATGAAGATGCACTTTTTATAGGAGGGTAGTGGCCTATGGTGGGGAAAGACGAGGCTACCGGTAAGGGTTGGGGTAATGATGATGCGAGAGAGCGAGGGGGGAAGAAGGGAGAGTTGTTTGCTGTTCCGCACTCTCAGTTTGGTTTGGGGGGAGATACAACATAATGGCACCAAAGAGGGGACCGAAGAGCCATTTTTGAGCTGCCAGATAGATTGCGAGCACAAGAATGAGGCCGGAGGGGCCTGGCAGATGAGATGGCAGAAAGGAAACAAAGTGGGGGAGGGGTGCGTACGTGAGCGTGACTGCAGCTGTAGCTGAGGCTTTAGAATGTCAAACTAACATTGATCGCTGCCCTCACTTTCTGTGATGATCTCTCGTCGGGCAGGTGCACTGGGAGGACAGCTGTCACCGCAATAGGGCGTTCACACGAACCAGTCAACCAGAGGCTGGCGTAGGTGCTACGGTGTTACAATACTGCAAACACGATGAAAATACCAATGCAAGTTTGAAGCCAAGTCCTTACTTCCCAACTTGCGAGCGATTCCGATATTCTGCACCGACCACAACTTCCCTGGTTCATACAGTTCAACAAGCACTGTAGCAGCAGCACGTGTAGCGGCACCTCTAGTGCTAGCAAGCAGGGTAAGGCGAGGGGGTAGGGAGGGGGAAGAACAGCAATCGTCCTGCCCTCTTACACTTCTGCGGCCTCCACAATTCATATATCTCTGTTCATTCATCATTGACGTCTTCGTCCTAACTTCTTTTAACTCCCCCCCCCCCCCCCACCACAACTGGCCAAGTGCACAGCTTATTGGCAATTTCAGAGGCAATCTGACGCTCTACCACAGGCTTCCTATTAAGACTGATTCGTTCCTCCCCAAGTGCTGGCTTTCATTTCCCTTACGACCAGTCTCACTGGCGGTAACCAGCCGTGGTTTCTTACCTTATTGATACCGGCTCTGCGAGATGCACGGCTTCCCATAGGCAGGTACCTGTCGCCCGCAGACACTACCGACATCAGGGATTGAACCAGCAGGGAGCAAAGTTCAAAAAGAAAAAAGCGTTCGCCAGTTGCTTCCCGCAGTTGCACCGGAACTGCCCTCCTCCCTCATCCGAGAAAGAAAAAAGTCAGAGACACAGAAAAAGTAAAGACAAAAAAAGTAAAAGAGGAAGAAAAAAAAGGGAAAGTAGCTGTAACTTACTACTTTCAACATATTGGCACTCGTATCTACCACACCATTCGGGATTTCGCTAAAACCGACACAAATCTTGCCTACAATAGTAAAAGCACAAGTCACCGTCCTGGTCCGTCACAATTATCGTTCCTCTAATACCCCCCCACGCCGGCGCCAAAGGTGTTACCCTCGATTCTAACTACACCGACCTCAAGGCATTATCTGAACTTCTTATTATTACAACAAAACTGAATCAGAGGTAATGTAAGAACCCTTGTATCCCCACATCAATTGCTCGTGCAAGGATGTCAATCCGATACTCCAACAGAAAAGCTGTATTTTGACACCCCGGTTGCAATCCAGAAAGGCAGCCCTACACCTGTGGCTACCTCACAAATTAACTACCTATCCAAAGGTTACACTTTCCTCCAAAGGACAATAACCTGTTGCTGTTTTGACCGTCATAGTACTTCCTCGGTGCTGAATACCTTGGTCCATTTAAAAGGACACAAAAACAAAATATTTAGGAGCATTACAAGGGCCGTATGAACTACAATAGCTTCTTTGTCAAGCCTGCTCACTCGTCACTGCTCCTGCCAACCTTACAGGATCCATTTATTGTTGGTTATCATATTAACATTCTCAATTCAAACTCGGGCGCTCATTTGCTGGGCTTTGGTGGAGGTTGTCTTGGTTTCCAAAGCTGTTCGGCCGTGGCGCGAAGCGAAGAGAAGTGTATCACAAACTTACTGGCTGATCTCTCACTTTACGGGTATCAATTGTTGCCAGAGTCATCGACATTGTGGGGAAAGGCTCGAAATACTGTGCTGGGCTTCTAAGCACGGTAGATTCCTGCTTAACTCTCTTTTTAGATATCCCCACGTTACCGTTCGATTTACATTATTCCTGCATTTCCACGACAGCACACCGCTACAACAGCGAATAATACTTTTTTTTTTTTTGGCTTAATCTAGGTTCTTATTCAGTCCGGTAGCTACTGCAGGAGCACTAGGCGCAGCTGCCAGCCTGGCCAGCGTGGAATTTCTGCAGCTTCTAGACTTCGAGACGCATATTCTTCATCCCCGGATACATATTTTGCACGTGGAGAAGGTGAGGTAATCTCACGAGTCCACGTGAAGTTCATCTCGGGAACATTCCAATCAGTGGCAACAACTCTTTGGCCTTCTCAATTAAATACACGGTTGTCAGCCGCTATTTCTTGCTCAGGGACAAGTTGCGACCCTGCAAATTCCTATACAGTCAACAGGGGGGCCTTTCGATGTACAACCTCCCAATCCTGACTTGCCTTACGGAATCCCGTCGGATATCTCATCATCAACGGACTTCTGAGCTAATTAGTGCAGGCTTCTATAACGAGCCAGAAGACTGAGGACAGTGCTCCTACAAGTTACGAATCATCATAGACGAGCAACATCATCTGAATATATATCACAATGACCAAATTCTGGGATAAGGTTCTCGAGATGATTCTCTCTCGAGGGCAGAGAGAGAGACATGAGAAATATCTTTGGGATAAGCAGTGTGGATTGACCCCAACGACCTCAATTTCCAGCACTTCATCCCTGGACAGAGCGATCACTCCAGAATTCAAACCTACATTCAGACCAACTGGCCCAATTACCGGCAAGGTCCCTGCAAGTCCACAAACACCAAAAACGGGATCTCCAACAATATATTCACCCTCCACCACTCCCTTGGTGCCACACTCCCCAGTCAATTCGGCACCTGAATCACCAACATATTCCAACTATCAGTCAAAAATGACATCACCACTTGTTCCACGAGCTCCTCTTCCTCGCCGCCCAAGAGAAGACCGCCCATACTTCTCATTGGAGCCATTGATTGAAGCACAGAAACTTGCCGAGAAGCCATGGGGCAATGCTCTGGAACTGCCGCCACCAAAGCTACCACTCCCGAAGCAAGATAAAGGTTATCTTAGGCAACCTCTTTTATATGAAGTTCCTCCTCTTAGTCAAACACAAGGGGTTGGCCGATATCGCCTTTCGGTCAACGCGACCGAGGAGTTTATCGACTCCACTATCAACAAACGGAACGATAGTTTTGCTGACCTGCTAGCGATGGTCACAGAAAAGCCGAGAGCTCAAAGTGGTGAATGGATTAAGCCAGCAAGAGTCACTGGGAATATGGACACTACAAGCCCTCCACCACCGCGTAAGGCGTTCTCACGTGGCAATAGTCCAGTTCGCTTGGCTATTTATGGTGATGGCGTGGATGAAGTTGCGGAAGAGGAATTGGAAGAAAGAGATGGGAAGTTGATTTTCGGCAGAAGAAAGATTTCAACAGTTAGAGTAAACGACGGTGACAGTAGGAAGGGAGGTTGTGAGAAAACTCTTATGACAACATCTGATCCAGGCGTCATGACAACGGAAGCAGTTGTTACTGCAGTTACAGAGGAAAAGCAGGTTGCATCAGCAAAAAAGAGACAAGGAAGAGATGAGGAGGCCGGTAGAGGAAGAAGAAAGACTTTTGACGGTCGACCTGCCAATCGCAAACTCAAGGGCGATCTTGCCCCACGGATCAGGCATGTTATAACCTCTCAAGAGGTCGAGGAGGCTGTAGAAACAGATTGTGAGGACGTTGAAGAAGTTGAAAGCTTTTCTGATCAGCGTGGGGAGAAGCTTATGAAGGCCGCTATTGGAAACGGGTCTAAGGAAAAGGAACGAGTTGGGAGGACCTATGAGAATGCACGAAAGGGTAGAAGACAACTGAAGGGGTCCGGACAGGCTGGTGCAGGAACTGGTGTAGTCTTGAAGGCAGGGGGACAGAGAAAAGCTGCCTTAAGGAAGTAGGGATGGATGGATTTTGGTTTTATAGCGGTCTAGAAGGTTGTGAGAACAGAAATGGGCTAGCATCTGTCTGAATATGGATTGGAGGACCCTTTGAATTATCTGGCTTGTTATTGAATTGTTTTGATATTTTGTGTGGCTTTCTCATTTTCTGATTCTAATTTCCTTTTTTTTCCCCTTTTATTATTGAACGACTGTAACGACTGACGACTGGGAGGTGATTGGATTGGCGCATTAGGTCTTTTGATTTACACGTTTTCCTCTTCCCTTTGTTGTGGTTGTATTATTCATTGGGAGGCGGCATGGGGTCACGGAGCATATTCTTTATCTTCTTTCGTCTTTTCCTCTACAAAACAACACAAAAGCATTGGATTATTGTAAGCTTGGAGGTGTCGACACAATGGATTTGAAAGGCTGGAATGTATATTGGAATTAGGGGAACTTGGTACATGCATCGGCCAGGGAGTCTTTTATTTCTTCACTTCTCGATGCATATCTTAATGGCCAGTTTGTTGTATATGAGTATATTTGTATTTCAGGCTTCGGTATATATTAGTAACTACATACCTTTGGAATACTCAAGTGTATAGCTAGACAATTACAATCCGATGAATGCTAATTTGGAGCGCTGGCACTGCGATCAAGAACTCACACTTATTGATCATATTGCAATTGCGATGGCATCTACCCTACTGTAACTGCCCAAGCAGATGCGGCGGTATAATTATAAGACCATGTGTGTTCAGAATATCTCTCCGCACTCAGCGGAGGTACTGCATGATCCCCGAATCCGTCAGCGAACTTCCCCCCACGTCTTGGCCTATTTTCAGTCGTCACTGCCGTCAGCTCCGACCCCACATCATCTCTGCACGCCAGAAGGCAATCTAAAGTTCTAGCTTCTACCCTGTGAGAAGTCTCCATGCCGCCCCTCACACGTACGCCCCTGTCTCATGCACCGGCAAAGTCAGCAAGCAACAGTCCTCAGCTCGCTTCTATAGCATAATCAGGAGAAAAGAGCGGAGGAACCATTACCTTGACCATTAACTTCCTCTTTAATGAATAGCTGTTTTGCCATGTCGCAGTTTATCAGGTCTCGCGGTATTGTCACACATCTTGCTATACAACTCATACGACAAACCAGGCCCTGTATTACGCAACGATGCTACTCAATTTCGCTTTTAAATGAGAATCACAAGAAAACCATCAAGAATCTAGCGGTGGGGAAGGAGACGAAAGTGATGTTTCAGGGCTTCACTGGTTAGGACGTTTGTCTCTTTTTCTCTTTTTGAAAATTTAAGAATCTTGCACTTCTAAATGCTTATCTCCTGCATGATACCTGAGATGGGTTCCCTATTGTTCAATGTTCAATAAAGGGCCTACCAGATGGAATATATTTGGTGGTAACTTGGAAGAGGGGAGAATGTGCGCGTGTAGGGAGACAAGCCACTGTGAATGCTACCCAGTCGATCGCCTATGGAACGAATATAGTAGGCGGGATAACACCAGGAAAGAGTAGTAAACATTTGGGGTTACCTGTTTATCCTACTACTGTTAAGAAGGTCAACTTTCTGCTCTCTTTAGGGCTTGGCACGATTTGTGGTTAATGGGAAGGTTCACGTGGCAGCTAACGGACAGATTCATTCCTTTATTCCTCAGTAGGCAGCAAAATATCTCAAACCAGATGCGACTTCCATCTTTGTTTCTGCTGCACATGCTACGGCCGCGATTATTGAGGCAATCGAGGCGGAAATTCCACTTATTTCTGCCGTGACAGAACATATTCCGGTCCACGATATGTTACGAATCCATTCTATTCTCCGAACGCAGTCGAAGTCAAGGTTGCTATGGCCCAATTCTCCCGGAATGCTGCATGCCGCGTGCAAAAGTCGCATTGGCTTCATACCTTACCCGCAATTCATTCCCGGTGTTGTGGGAATTGTTGGAAAATCTGGAACACTGGGATACGAAGCTGTAGCGAGTACGACAAGACTAGGACAGAGCTACGTCATAGGTATTGGTGGTAATTCGCTGGCCGGGACGAGCTTGAGGGAGGCGTTGGAATTGATTTGAAAGGGCGAGGGGACTGAGGAAATTATCATAATTGGGGAGATTGGGGGAGATGGGGAGCAGGAGGTTGCGGAGTTTCTGCGAGAGAAGAGGGGAAGTGGGGATAACATAAAGTACGTGGTATGGTTGAGATAAATCATAAGGAAGATTTTATGCTAACAGCTTGCTGTTTGGAAGGCCTATGATGGGCTTGATACCCGGGCTCACAGTGCAACAGGACCATGAGCCACTCTGGTGCATTTGCCTCAAGCTTGATGGGTGATATATCTGCGAGGGATAAACAAAGAGTGTGGATAGCGGCTGGTGTAGAACTTGTGATGCACCCAGGACAGTTTGGGGAAGGGATGCTACGACTCCTTAAGGCTAAAACGGATGTTGCTAGAAGGGCAGGTCTTTCAAGGCAACAAGTAAGTTGTACATAAAACAAAAAGCCGATGGATGTTTGGGGAATATTCTTACAATGCGCTGCTAGAAACGAAGAATGCACATCTCACTACGACATCCGTCTATCTTTCAGCAGAGAATACTTCTCCGTGCGTTCGATCATACCATGTTCTACTTGGTAAAGTATCAGAGCTCCTAGAAGAGGTAAATAATGTACACAACGCCGGATTCTATCTAGCCATTAACTCCGAAACAGTCAGAAGTACCCTTGATTAGTTGTTTTAATGTTGACAAATCAGAGTACACCGAAATCAGCTTATCTATTGCGATATCGAGGTCAACAAGGTCGCCTTGCATTCTTGTCTCGTCAACGAGCAAACAATTCCCGAAAGCTTCTATTACGTTTCCATATATGAGTGGGCCGAACGGCAATATTGCGTCAGAAATTCTATCGCATATCGGATTTCCTGTCAGTGCGAATGCGTCAATGAAGCTAACAATGCTTCTATCTGTAGCTTACTACCGTATATTCAAATACAGATGGGATTGTAGCAATAGGATGGGAAAACGAACCAACTGATAATTCAAGATCTACCTCGACGATGTGGCCTACAAATCGTGCAGGAGACATCCTGATCTTTGGAATGAGCGTGATCTAGACAATTTGGCGCTGGAGGAGATAGAAGTTGGTGAAAATAGAATTGTCTATATTTAGTTGACTAGAGAGAGGGCCAATATTGAGTGTTTGGGTATGTTAAGCTGAAGCAGAACTATAGAAGCAAGAGAAACATCGCTTACAGTTTCCTGGGGATGATTAGTTAACGGGGCAGGTCTAGCATTGAACACGAATGACGCACTGGTGCATTATGGTGGGCAGCCTATCAACTTCATCGATACTGGTGGAAAAGTGACGAAGGAGACGATAATTAAGGGTTTTCGATTGATTCTGCTTGATTCAAAGGTTCGTTGCCATCCGTTTCCTTAGCTTTGGTACCTGAGCAGTCCATCCATATTGAAGAGCAAGGATGTTGAGTTTGCGACTTAACCTAAACAGGTGAAAGCGATTTTCGTGAATATCTTTGGGGGACTCACGCTGTGTGATATGACTGTCGAAGGGATTATTTTGGCATTTGAGGAGTTTCAGGAAGAGCTATCCGGGATGCCTGTGGTGGTGAGATTGTCCGCATAGTTCTTTTCTCGCCTTTGCACAATTAGTTTCGCGAGTTCTTATAAGTTTAGAAGTATATTGGAAGGCTAACATAGATTTTCCGCACCGGATACAGATTAAGGAGAGCAAATTGCCGAATATCTATGTATTCGACGACCTGGAGGATGCTGCGAGGAAGGTTATCGAATTGGTTAGGGAAGAGGAGGAGAAGGGTAGGGAAAGAGAAAAAGGAGCAGTAGAAGAGCTCAGAGAGGTAGTAGCTTCAGGCAATGTGATGAAGGAATAGGCACGAGCAGTCGGAAAGGCCTGAGTAAACGCCACATCAGACTGGCATTGTAGTGTTTTTTTTTTTTTTTTTTTTTCAGACTATTCTATCGTATATTCAACTCCTAAGGGGTCAAAAGTTCGAAAACGTGATTGAAATAGCCTTTATTTTACCTCTATAGCCAAGGGAAACGTACGCTCCATTTGTATGTATGTGTTTATGTTATCCCACCGTAATTTTCCTCCTTGCTTGTTCTATCATCCCTCTTCTTCTCTCTTTCTTCCTTACTTCACCAATGGACAGATAAAGACATAGGACAGTGAATAAGTTTTTTTTTTTTTTCTTTCTTTTTACTTTCTATTTTTTTTTTTTTTTTTTTTTTTTTTATTATATATATCCTTCCTTTGGTAAAATATTCATTTCCAAGCCGCGTCAGATGCGGTAGCTAGGCTGACGGCAATATCACATAAAGTTACCCCATTGGCCCTCAGCGGAGAAGTAAAAAACAAACACAAAAACGAATATCTGAAAAGCTGTTACATAGCTCCAGGAAGATCAGATTCCAGGAAGCTCGGAATATATGGAAACCTGGAGGTGCAACGCACTGCAAGTTCTGCGGTCATGAAATTTTGTGTGTATGTAAAATGGGTAAAGGAAAAAAAACACAAGTGGTAGAAGTATCTTTCTTTTCTTTTGTTTTCATTTCTTTTTTTTTTTTTTTTTTTTTTTTTTTTTGTTTTTTGTTTTTTGTTTTGTTTTTTTGTATGTGTGTGTGTATGTGTAGCAGCAAACGTAAATTCAATCGAGACGGCAGTACACGCAAGGAAACAGTAAAATAGAAAAAAGATAGAGGGGAAAAAAAAAAAAGAAAAGAAAAGAAAAGAAAAGAAAACCTTCAAAATAACTCCGTAGAGCAATCAGGTTTTGAGGGTAAGGGTCTGTTAATTTTTGACGGAGCCAGGTTGCAGCCCGGCAGCCGTATGAGGGGCATATGATGGAAGGAGAAAGTTGAGAAAGGAAACACTCCATTGCACAAATCAAACCAAGCTCGTTTCTCTTGTATCAAAAAAAAAAAAAAAAAAAAAAAAAAGCCATAATTCTCAAGTGAGGCATGATCCCATGTCAATATATTTCCGCACCTCAAACCATCAGACAGCTGATCGATATACACAGGCAAAATTATATCACACATAAAGTATAGTAACGACTTTCAAACCTACAAAATATCAACCAAAAACCAGTCCGTCCCAGTTAGTTCCAATACCAAAGCCACTAAGCAGCCCAGCCCAGCCCAGTACAGTCTTGTTCCCATCGTCAACAAAATAGAAAATCATAATACAATTCCACGGTGAAAGATAGCAATAAATCAGAGCAAACCACCAAAAGGTTCAAGAAAGTGTACCTCAATCGCAAGTGAATAAAGACCTGTACCCAACCCGACCCAACCAAAAACCACCAACCCGCAACCCCAAACCCACACAAAACAAAAAAAGACAAGGGAAAAAAGTAAAAAGGAAAAAAGAACCACAAATCCAAGATATAAAAACAAACTCCAGGTTCCTTCTGCCTAGGTTGGATCCCAATTACAAGGTTAACATAAAGCGCAATCGTAGTTTAGCCTCCAGTTTGTTATGTCAGCTCTAGGTTATTTTTTCCGCTATGTTGGTTAGTAGTTGGTGTTGGTCTCCCTCCACGATGGCGGGGAGGGATTCTTACCGGATTAGGAAACAGAAAGTGACATTTGGTAGTAAATTGATAAAAAAGAAAAGTAAAGAAGATGTAACAACAGTTATGGTATTTTGACACTTTAGTAAATGCAACGGGAATAAAGAAGAGAAACAGAGCGTAAGAAGATAATTATAGACTTGAAAAAGAAACCAATCGCGGATATTGACGTTACGTTAGTGATGAAGAGCTGTAATAGATGGACGCAACTACAAGAGAGGAAAAAAGAAAAAGGAAAACTGGGGAGCAATTGCAACAAGGAAGGAAAAAAAGCAAAGGGAAGCAAAAAATATGCAAAACATACTCCGCCGCAAGCTGCACACTGAACCTGTATCCATCATCTTCACGGTCGTATTGTTTGCGTATCCACTTCAGCTCAACCAAACAAGCGCCAGATGCCAGTCAAGCGAAACAGAGAAACCTGTTCCGATAAAGTAAGAAATTTGGTGATAACTTCAACAAACGTACAACACAACCTTAAAGGAGAAACAACTCTTTCCTTTCCTAAAAGATTAAAACATTCATGACGTAGAATTCAAATTGCCGGTTAGTTCCTCATTAAAACATGAAAGGGAAATTATCTTCCCAAAATGACCAATTGGATATATGTATCCAGAATGAGAACGATTTGCCGAATTGAGACGCTAGTACGGCTATTGCACCATCCACTTCTCATAGTTTCGACTGGGAAGTTTGCCAGGGCTGAGGCCATCGCCTGACATTATGCCATCCATGTTGTTCATGTTGCCAACTCCAAGGTCCATGGGTAAATTGTGATAATCCGATGTCATCCACTGACTTTGGCCATTGATAGCACCATTCCCAGTTCGTCCATTTGTAAGCCTTGCCAGATCCTCACTCTGTCTCCGACAATTCCCATTTACCACACGGTTGCTGAAGTTTCCAAAAGAGCCAATCATATCCACGCTTCCGTTTACTCCATTACTATGTTGAACACCTTGCATACTAACATCATTACTGTCCACATTATTATTATTAGGGTAAATGGAATTGAACATAGGAACAGGACTATTGCTTTGGCTACCTGCATTCGAGCCGTTGGATGTATAGCCATTCCATTGTCCTCCATTTAGAAAGTATTCCCAAACCGAAGTGATCCACATGGCTCTAATTTCTGGGTCATTGAGGTTTATGGTATCCAGAAACTTCGGGTTAAGTATATCAACGAAAGCATCTTGAGAAGATGAATTGGAGGATGAATCGGACATTGTGGTAACAGTATGGGACATTGGCTGGCTTTTGGGGGAACCTGTGAGCTGCAGTGACTCCCCTTGTGGAGATGGATGGCTGGAATAGGGGGAACTTGGATGACGTTGACTATTTGGGGAACTATTGGCATTGGCTGAAAACGGATTTGTAGACTGTTGCTGCATCCCGTTGTGGGACTGTGACAATTGATCGTGAGACTGGGCTTCTTGTTTTATGTGAGGCCGCAATTGTGTTTGAAATGCCGATGTGGTAGGTGTTGTCGGTGAAAATTGGCCCGTTCTCGGAAAAGCACTTTTAATGGGCGAAGTAGGGAAATTTGCGCTTGTTGGAGCTGCACGAGGAGGAGCACCTGGACTGACTCCATTTGTACTCCGAGTGGCCTCGAAAACAGTGTGCTGTGGAGGGCCGCTGCGGTGCCTCTGGTGATGGGCTCGAACAGCCTTTGGCGACTGCAGCTGTTTTTGCGTTTGGCCTGGTGGCTGCGGGGGAAGCTGTAGGGGCCCAATTGCACCTTCATCCTCATCCTTTGAAGGGACATACTTCCATTCTATTAACTTCTTCCGAATCTTGGCGATGTATTCCTCCTGTGTAGTTTATTACGGGAAAACGCAATGGTCCGACATTAGCTTCTGCACAAGGCTGTCTGGGCGGACCCAGAACACTGGGGAAGGTGTGGGAGTTACCCTATTCTTTGCTTCTGAGAAGCACTTGTGCTCGTAGCTGATTGCTATTATGTCAAGATTTAAACGGCTGTATCCGGATCCGGAGAAGGCCTTCCCGGCATTGAGAAGCTTCCTCTGCTCCCGTTGCTGGTCCTCTATAGTGATGTCGCCTTTCGGATACGGCCGATCGGGCCGCCGAGAGCCCTTGCCCAGTGGCCGCACTTTCATCACGTTGCTGAGCATTGGTAGGCGAAAGTGTGTGGAAGCGTTGGTAGAGAGCGTAGTGCGTGCTGAGGACGATAATCACCAAAAGGGTCGGGGGAGGGGACAGGCGGGGATAAACTGTGGAAATGAGTGGAGGGAAGGGGAGGTCCCCAAAGGATGAGGATGAGGATGGGAGAGCGATGAGCAAGAGTAAAAGTCTGGGCGCGAGGCTAACCGACTGCGTGTGGGCTGCGAGAGCTTCTAGCCGATTGAATGACGGGTCAGTTTCGCACGCAACCCTGGAGCACTCCAACGAGAAATGAGATCACCTACCCTCCAACCAGCCAGATGCAGCGCCGACCGCTGGTATGTGTACAGAGTTTCGACTTTGGTGGGGGGGGAGCGTGGTGCGCAGGACCCTGACTTGTCAACTGCTGCTGCAGGCGAAAAAGCAATGCTTAATGGTATAACGAGCTGACGGGTGCTGCTCTCTTTTTTTTAATATGTCAATCCCTTTTATTAAATGCTTCTTTGTCTTGTTTCGCCGTTTATGAGCGCCAGCTATGGCGTGAGGCGGCGGCGGGTGGGGGGTGGGGGGGGTGGCAGGCGCGTGAGCAAGGGCGGTATGCTAAGAATACCTTATTGGACCGGGGCAGAGCAGCAGGCGCTGGCGGTGGGTGTGCGAGGGCCGCTGGGCGTGAGAGCACGGGGGCAGACGCAGTGGCGGGGCTGGTCGAGTGTGCGGGAGGGCGTCGCCCGGCCAGAGTCGCCGCAGAGCCAGTGCCAACGGAGTGACGCTGCGCCGGGCCAGACTGCGCTGCGCTGGGTGCCGGTATCGATACGGGGCAGGCGAGTAACTATACGTTTGGGCCGACGCTTCGGTCTATGCACGCACTGGCCAGCGGGCCTCAGAGCAGAGCGGCCTCCCTCACGACGCGGCTTAGCACCGGCTCAGACAGGCTGCGTGCGTGCCGGAGAGATAATATACGGCAATATAGCCTGAGGAGTCTCTATGCTGCGTGCTTAATATATCCGCTAGTGCGTGTGTCTGTATCGACCGCACACCGCACTCACGATGGCCGCTAGCAGCAGCAGCAGCAACAACAACAAGCCTGGCAGCTCTCCCCCTTCGTGTGGGGAATCAAGCAGCGGAATAGAACGAGAGCCAGGTAGCGTGGCCGTGCAAACAGCCCACGCCGCCAGTCAATTGCCGTTTCTCTCCGTTTATGATATATTAATCCGACAAGCCTCCGTCTTCTGGCCGGCGGAAGGCCTAGGGCTATTTGGTTAGATTTGCGGCCGCAAAAATCTACTAGTACGGTTTGGTACTTGCTTGGGCACGAGTGGGGGGTGCGTGGCCAGGACGCCGCTGATTGCTGGATGTACAGTACTGTGAGCTTGACTGCCGACAAATCAAGCTCGGCGGGTGGGTGAGGGTGCGCAGCTCGAAGGCCACAAACACGAGGAAGGATGTCCCAATACCGTGCTCCCAGGTTATGCAAACGCAGAACACAGCAGCGGCTCGGCCGGTCTCGAGCAATTGCGGCAATTGGTAAGGCAGAGCGATCCAAAGATGCGGAGCAGAGCAGAGGGGAGATGTGCGTTATCGTAGCGGGTGGGCCAGGCAGATGGCAGAACGCAACGCTTTCAGGTGCGTGGGATAGGTAGCTTATCTAGATAAAAAAAATTTTAAAAATAAAAAGGCGAGGGGGAAGAGACAACTGATGCCTGCCCGCCCCTACCTACACCCCTCCCCCCTTCTCCCCCTGCCCACTGTACTGTGCTCTCGGTCCACCCTTCTCCCAATATCCTTTCCCCGGTCCGTTGTTCTTGTTAGCTCTGTCGCATCTCGACGCATACACATGGGCTGCTTGCACGCACCCACAGCCAGCGAGAGCATCTGCGACTGCGACTGCGACTGCGACTGCGCCGGCAAGTGCAAGTGCAATTGCAAGTCTCGGCTGGCACTGCTTGCTGCCGTGCAGCGCATGCTCAGACAGCGTACCTACGCATTGCTGCTGCTGCTGCTGCTGCTGCTGCTTGCCCCCAAGTGGGATGGCTGGCAGCAGGGCCCAGGCAGTACAGTAGAGTATGTACTGTCTTGCGCCCCCCCCCCCCCCCCGACTGACATCCCTGCCCCGCACTTTCACACCAGAGACGAAACCTGTTGCCATCGTTGGGGATTTTTCCATTTCGTGCTAGCCCGCTCACGCCCGCTCACGCTTGGAGATCTCGCAAGCGCATGCCCGTTCCAGCGGGCTGACGGGGATCCCCGCCAAGGCTCGGCCGCCTGCTTGACAACGCCGGATCGTGCCCGGTATGATACTGGGATGGCGGCGCACAGTGCACCAGATTGGGCACGGCGTGGCAGTCATCTGGGTGCAAAATAAGGGCCTTACCGCCCTGTGGGGCGAACTCGGAAGCCGCAGCTCTGATGCACAGTCCTCGACTTGTTGACAGTCCGTGGGGGACCGGGCCCGTGGCTCGAGACTCCCGCCGACCCCCCGCGGCGGCCTTCAGCGTGGAGAGGAGAGGCCCTTCCCCACAGCGCTCGAGCTGTACCGTGGCGTGGTTGGCGGCATCCCTGGCTCCCGTCTGACCCCCTCCCTAGCCCGCCCCCTTGCCGCCTTTCGGACTTTTGCTTTGGTGCTCTGTGCACGCGTGTATCTGGTGTAGGCAGGCATGCACTAGCTTACTACGTTGGCGATGCGATCGATCGCTTTGCCGTCCCCCTACAATTCCGCACCAATTGCCTACGCATGCCCCGGCCTCTCGCTGACCTTTGCGTTTCCATCCGGACCTTGCTCCAGTTGTGATCTGCCGTGGCTTCTCCCTTGCAAGAATGTGCAGGCAGGCGTGGTCGGCTTCAGAAGGTTTGCCTAGGGCTGGCCGGAAGTGCGCTTGGCAGCGGCTTGGCAATGGGAAAGGACATCCCAAAATCTGCGGCCCGCCTCTCGCTCTCCCTTGCCCCCCTCGGCTTCTCGCATCACCGCTCTCTCTCTCTTAGGTGAGCTAGCTGCCCACAACACGAGCTTATCCTATGCTATCCGTCTTAGAATACATCTGAGTAGCCCCCCAGTCCTCTTTTGGGCTCCACTAGATCTTGATCCTTCCAGACCGTTGGCCTATGCTGGGCACAAAACTAGTCTCACTTATATTTAGGCTTCTAACGAAGGGGTGATGGGATGAGCGAGTTAGTTCTTCTCCGCCTTTTCGAGGTAGTAGTCAGACTATCGAGGTAGAAAGTTCCAGGTTTTGGGCTCCCAAAATCAAGTATTATAGAGCATTCATTTCATTGGATTGACTGGCATGGATATCGAGTGGCTGAACTAAATCATGACCTTCTCTAGAAGATGGGAATGATGCCTAAAAAGGACCAAGTGTTACGTGCAAACGTCATCCAAAAAAGACATTGACCTACCCACTCTTGCTCGCAGTTCCTATCATCGACGACTCTACTTTAAGTAGAGTAGCTATACCACCTCCGATTGCACATACCGAAGTGGAGCAATACAGTTGACATACGTCACGGACGTGGTAGTATTGAGCTGCTTCTGTTTGTTGTTTACAGTTCTTTTTCATATACCAATTGCATTTCTGGATATGTTGCAGTGTAAAGATGGATTGAAATGGGACAGTATTACACTACCTCTGCATCTTCGGTCTTACATCTGGCTGTGAACCCTATAATACCCCTGGCTACGAGACTAATAATACCCCACGAAACTGCTATGAATTGACGGAAGTTTATTATTGTTAGAATTTTTATAGGGGTAACCCTATGCAATTGATTTTGCCAGAGTAAAATGCATCTTCAGCTATCACTCTAACCCCAAGTAAGGTTTGCCACATATATGTATACAACTTCATATTAACACTTATCGCAACTCGACAGTCACTTGGGATTGCATTTACTACTTGAGCATTTCCATGAATTGTGGAAAGACTACCATCGTGAAAGGGTAAGGGCACTCCCGTTCCAAGGTAAATCTCAATACGCCACTGGAGCCTATTTTTGAATAGTGACGTCGATGCTGGGCTTCAGTTTCAGGGAACTCAAACCATTCGAACATTGCAAAGCGGTGCAAGCTGAAACAGGTTTATGCTTCGCTTGCTCGACATTGTTATATGCTTTTGACCTTCATGGTTAACGATATATCGGCCTCGCATCCTAATACTAGAATACGCGCTAGCAGCAATGAAATTAGCCAATTACGACAAGCAGTGAAGCAAAACCTGTGGATGACAGCACTGGCTAATCATTGACGAACTGCAACTCGACCTGAATTGTCAGACAATCCTTGCTCAGTATTAAGATCTTTGTCATGAAACTTATTTTGGTAATAAAAAAGGCTCGGTACAATACCTCGCCCCTCGGCAAGCAGGGAAGGGCACGGCAAAACGACGGGTGGTTTCGTGATGAATTGAGTCGGGTTGCATAATCCCCTAGAAAAGGCGTGGATCTTAGTCACGAGACTACATGGATATTAGTCTGGAACTTCAGTAGGAAAGTACCCCAGTTTGTCCTAGTACCTGCCTAACCCCTCCCTTGTAACTTCGATAACCCTTCTAGATAGCTCCCGATAAAGGCAGTGTGCACATCACCACATGGTTCATATCAATATTCAGATGAGTTTCTTTCTTCTATTGAAAACTGTGCAACGCATTTCAAGCAAGAGTGAGAAAGAAAGTTAAAATAAAGCGAGACTATCATACGAGTACTGGCTATTTTAGCTTGAGGTGCCACATTGGTGGATGGGTTGGCTGCTGGAGATTCGGTCATATTGTATTTAGGATAAAGCAAGGGCTTCACTTACTCCTGCTCGGTTCGAGATTGGCTCTACTCCACAGCTGCACCGGGAATAAATTAACGAGCCTGGCTGGCCACTACAGTTTTAACTACATAGCTATACCGGACCTTGTTAAACCGGAAACCTTGCTATACTGGACGACCCTTGACGGTTTTTGCAGTTCACATACAAAAAAATTAGTCTATACCGGACACCCAGTTAAACCGGACCGGACAACAAAACTGTAGACTTTTATATTCAAATTACATATAAAGCAGTTAACTGAACCAGACAAAGGCCAAAAATCATGAGACTGCTTTTTGTACCTTCCATGCGTTATAGTGGTATTTATGAAGCGTTCTCTATATCTGGAATTCAACGTTTGAAGTTCTGTAATATCTGAGAAGATTAAGAAGAGGATACCCCCCTGGAACCCAGTCTCCAGACATTGTAGCTCTCGATTGGCTTACTAAGTTCTGTACCCCCCTGGCGGGCACCCCTGCAAAATTTGTTATACTGGACCCTGGTTAAACCGGACAGAAAGTGCTGGATTTTGGTCGTCCGGTATAGCAAGTTGTAACTGTATGCAATTGATAAATTACTTCTCTCTTTCTTCTCTTCATTTTTTCCCTCCTTTTTCTGCCCCCTCTAGGGCTATTTGGTTCTTTGGTGTGAGGCTAGCGGCAGGAAACTCTGAACTCCTAGCTTGCAGTAATTCCAGGATGCGCAATGACAGAATTTGTTGCACAAATTTCACGGATTGTAACTGTTCGGTATAGCTTGCACAAAAGATGCCACCTCTTTGAATCAATTGGTTGTTGATCATTATATTCAATGGGGACGGCCTGTAAGTACCCCGCATCGCCGTGATGAAGATGTACATTGCTGGTCTCACGAGGGCAGCAGGCGTTGGAATTGGAATGCTGCCCAAGGAGTCAATACCGGGGGCTTACATGTAACTCTGTGAAGTTCGAACTGAGTATGGCAAGCAAAGTACAGTGGTAGAGTTGAGCACAGCTACAAGACGCTGCAGCTACCAGTCACAAGTTCGTGCCTCGATAACCCGAAGATCGGTCTATCAATTGGAAGGCCATGCCACCTGTGTGATCCGCAGTTGGTTTGGATGATTGGAGAAGAAGACGGAATCGAGTGTAGCTCTGCTCGGGATTAGGGAACTATACATCATAACCTGTTAGCCTGGTTGCACTACCCCTCGTAAGCGGTACTAGAGTTTGTATGAACGAAGAGTTATGCCCAGCACTGCACTCGAGTACTGGAGTACTGAAGCTGACAGGGTGCATGTCTCGCACTCTCACCATCAGGACTCCTACATGACCCATGCGTCCCAATCATCCGAGTTGGTAAGATTTGCATAGCGTCTGGCGTGCCGTAGAAAGCGGCGCTGCTAGAGCAGCAACGCGCATAATGTGAGAAGTACTTGATCGATGATCAGGTGCGGGTGCGTGGTGCGCTGCGCAGTAGCACCGGCAGAGTTGGTGATGCACTCCAGAGGCCCCGAACGTCAGTCAAACATGCTGATTGTTCAGCTGGGCCGGAGAATCTTTCTGCGCGCCGTCCGGCCCGGTTTGTGCGCCCTTTCCCTCTTTTCCTCTTGCTCTCCTTCGTGGTTAACGTGGATGTTTGTTTCCTCCCCCGTCACTCGCTGCACCCCCCCTCCATCGCCCCAGTCCAGGACCACACCCTGGCATAGATTCTCTGTACCCCCTCCCCAGAATTCCCTATCGGCATATCACTTGGCTGTGGCCCTTTGTCCTTTCGATGGCCCACAGTGTGGGCAGGGGTGGGAATAGAGCCAGTGGTAGCCAGTGTGCGTTAGCAGGCCGCTTGCTACTGGGCTCAAATCGAGTGCGACTGGGTCACATCGCTGCTTGGTGATGCCATGTGGGCGCAAAGGGCAGCTTCAGTGCGTCCAGGCTGCTTATTATACCTATTAGTGCTCCAGCTGTTCCTCCCGGCCCTCTTGCACGCATGCCGGCCCCACTCAAGCATCATTGTGTTGAGCCTCCAGGACAGTCGGACATCAACCACATTCAAGCTCCTTCGCCATTTATTAATCCTCTCTAGTGCCCTTCGGATGAGACAGGCTCGCTATTGTACTTAGCTCGACTAGTCATACCGCACCCTCAAATGACAAACATACTGGCTCCGATACCCGTCTAAGCTGTTGGTCTTCGGTTCCAGGACCCCCCTCCCCTCCCCTCCCCTCCCCTCTCCTCCCCTCCCCCTCTCTACCCCATCTCCCCCCCACCTTTAACTCTCAAGTATACACACGCACTTCACATCGCACGCTACACTCCACCACCTGCGCAAGAAAGCGACTGTTTTATTAAACCAGCCAAAACGGCACAACCAAAATTCCGCATAATACAAGCCCTGCGCTACTGCGAGCTTTTATAGTCGCTAGTGAGGAGCGGGACTCGATATTGAACCCTTGAACATCATGGCCCGCGGACAGAACTTGAAACGGCCTGCTGGAGGCTCGCCTGGAGAAGGTAGTGCAAGCGGGGGAAGGAGTGCACAACCTGGAGGAGCTGGGACGGTCGATTCAATGGGTGCTTTACCTCCAACAAGCACGCCCACAAACCCAGCTCTCAATCCACCACCAATTACGGCAACCTCAACATCGACGGCGAAACGACCAGGGACTTCCTCCCTTGCTCTCAAAACACGCCGATATATTGATATCAATATCAATGATGTACGCAATGAACGAGCAAGAGGGAAGTGGACAGAAGAGGATGACCGGATGTGGAAAAGGACGAAGCCCTACGAGTGTGAAATTTGTGGCGAACGGGGCAGTACGAGGGTACGTCTTATAATTTATTATTCATTGGACCCTGAATACAACCATGGAGGGGTTAACCAATACCCCTCCCAATGCTTGCTTTTTCTACATTTGTGTTCATTCAATTGCTTTATTGTTGCCTTCTTAACCCCAAGAAAGTTGAGAATTAAAAAAAAAAAAAAAAAAAAAAAAAAAAAAAAAAAAGAGAAATACAGGCATGAAAGTTGTATAAAGGAGAAGCAGTATATGATTTAAGTTCAACCAAATAATATCTTTGTACTGTATCATTATACATATACTCCACTGCCCTTGACCGATATCACTCTTCTCTAAGTTAGCATTGTTGTCCTGTTCATTCAAGGAGCATTCCAGTGATTGGATATATTGTTTCACAAGCTTATGAGTTTTGGGCTACAAATCTCACATCAACCTTAATCAACAAAATTTAGTACAACATCGAGAACCGGCACAAGGTCAATCGTGAGTGATTCTTATCATCCTTTGGTTTACAATTGCACCATTCCTTCTCCTGCTAGCTAAGCAAAGAACTAAATTAGGTCTCATTGCTGACGGTCTGGCGCAGGCCATAGTCCCCAAAAAGTAATACCATGTCCCGACTGCAAGCTTATGTTTACGCGAAAGTCAGTAATGGTTTCCGCCTCATATGGAATGCTTGTAAGCATACTGACTTGTGATATTTGAGCACACAGAGATAATCTGATCAAGCATCAGAAGAAAGCTCATCCAGATAAATTCCAATCTCAGCCTCAAACACCACCTAGTGATGTCGCGCCACCCCCGAAAACTAGGCAGAAAAGGACTGCAGAGCCAAAGGTTGTTGCCAATAACCCTGTCATACCCAATGTAGGTACGATAGGATCTGGGGATCAGCAATATGGGGTGGATGAGTTAGCAGGGGATTTCAGACTTTTACCTGTTGCTGAGGACGTATGTTTGGATTGCCTCTTGTGTATAGAGGTGGGCTTTGAAGAGTTGCTAATTTATCTTGATAGCTTCCATCCCAGAAAGTTCAAGGCATGATGGCTTATTACAACCCAGAGAAGCTTCCATTGTGAGCTTTTGACTTTCGATGCGATACCACAAGTAAACGGCTAACAGAACGTAGTCTTCCCCCTTCGTTGTTGACTCATTACGCAGATTATTACTTCTCGTCAAATGCATTTCATCCACATCTCCCCCTTCTGCATAAAGCAACCTTCAATCCTTCAACGGTTCTAGCATCATTCCTCAGAGCTGTTTGCTGTGTCGGCAATGTTTATGATCCCACAAACAGGAGCTTGGGCAAACAGCTATGGGAAAGCGGCTGGAAGGTGATGGAGAGGTGGATTGAAAGAGGGAGTGAATTGGATGATCCAAATGAAGGAAGTCTGGCACAGCTTTTCAAAGCAGAGGAAATGGATGAGGATGACGGGTATGCTGCAAAGAAAAACCGCAGAGAGGGTCGTCTTTGTGTGTTACAGGGCCTGGTACTCTTTGAATTCTATGGACTCTTCTCTCAGGACAAGGAAGCGGAGAAGAAGGCACGGATATTACATTTCAGATGTGTTGAGGTATAGCTTTACAGTCTGTGAGTCTCCATTTTTGTTAATACTAACTTAACACAGATTGCTCGAGAACATGGATATCTCCGGGAGATGCAGCTTCCTCAAAATTATAATGAATTGCCCTTACAGCAGCAATGGGAGTTATTCATTGAATGCGAGTCAAGAAAGCGGTACGCATGCTTCTATGCCCTGGGCTGAGTTGTTATGTTAACAGTGTTGGTACAGAACTGCATATTCCCTTTATATTCTAGACTGCAATCTGTCCCTTCTATTCAATACCCCTCGTCTACTTCGTTTGCAAGAACTCAAATTCCTATCATTGCCATGTGATGACGCCCTTTTCGAAGCTGCTACTGCTGAGGAATGGGATGCTGTACGCAGACGGCAAGGCCCAGAATATTATCTTCTAAATGATGGAAGTGGAGTCTATTTAAACAGTTGCGGAGAGAAGATATTGTTCGGCGCTATATACAAGAAGCTCATCCAAGGCGGCGGTCGAGTTGAGGAGGAATACTTGGGGACTCAAGCCAAACTCAACGATTATGCGGCGTATCTTATGGTCATAGGAATTATCATGGAAATTCTTGCGTTAACACAGCGAGTAGCAGAGGAAGAAGAGGAACCTGACATGCGTACTGGCAGAGGCGGCAAGACGGTCGTTATTTTTCCGCAGGACAAAGCGCAAGAGATTGACCGTTTGAGACGAGCACTGGACACTGTCGGAAAGCTTCCCCGGTTTGGACATCTTCTAGAGGTCGAGAAGTTGCACCCGTATGAAGTTCTGCGTTGCTCGCTCAATTCAAATGGAGTTTTCGACGAGAATACGACTGCTGCTGCGCCACTACCTCTTGATCTAGAGGGATGTGCAAAGTCATTTTACGTGGCCTGGCATTTGGCCCACATTATGCTGGTTATCCCAGACAGGATGTGTTTACGAAATGAAGAAACACCACTTGATATGCACACGTCATTCGCACATATTCTGCTGGAAACTAAAGACAGATTGGAAAAAGTCTCTCGATTTTCTCCTCCACCGATGCACATGGATCAAAATCAGCAGAACAATTTGGGAATGCTGAATGCTTCTGCATCATCCTGGGGCTTAGGTCAGGGCCACATGCTTTTCTCGCAAGTATTTGAGAGTAAAATTGCCCCGCATCTCTTCGCTATTTTGCGATTTGCTGGGAAATCTGCAGGGTTTCCGTTTGAAATCTGGGACTCAGAATTTCCCACTGTTCTTGGAATGGTTTTCAAAGCACTGGTTGTGGCATGGGAACTCATTGTTCGAGTTGGTCGGGAGGAGGAAGAGCGTCGTAGTCTCACCCACCCTGTGCCACCTCCCCTTCTTGGCCCATTCACTCAAGCAACTGGAAGTCAACCCATTGACGTCTTTGGCAGCGTCTGGATGAATCCACTTAATCCCAGTCCCGAATGGATTTATATGAACTCCGGCGTGTATCCAGATGGAGCCTATTTCCCCTGGAATCCCAGCACAACGCTTCATCCTCATAGCCAGTACACTCACCATTCTGAGCAGCAAGACATAAAACCCAATATCTTGACTCTTCAGGCCCAAGAACTTCAGCAGCAGTATCAGCAGCAGCGGAGAACAAGATCACCTGGGGAGAACTTTCTACAAGAGATTTTGGGCTTTGTCAAATATCACGAAGCACTGGACGGTGACGTTGAGATGAGCACTGTTAGCGGAAAAGAGTTGCTGGAGTGGAGATTCCTCAGATGGATGAGGAATGTGTTTGATGAAATTGATGGATGGGATGTTGGAAGAGCTGTTGTGCGCGTCATGGATACACAACTCTTAGATGATGAGGAAATATAAACGAGCGCCGTTCAGCAGTGGTTGAAGAGCACGCGTGCGATGCTCCTACTGCTTCGAATTAGGCGAATGTGATTTTATCTCATTTGGCGTGGCAAGCTGGGTTTTCCTATTTTATTTTCTATTTTTACTGTTTCCGGATGATATGATTATCTTCTTGGGTTTTTTTTTTTTTTTTTTTTTTTTCAATACTCATCTCATTTTCAAGTTATTGCCAGATCTACTCCCTTTTTCCCCCTTTTTCCTTTTTTTTTTTGACTAGTCACAGGTTACTGGCTAGGCCAGATACTTATTTTTGATGTTTATTCTGCCGTTTTATTTTTCTTGTATGTAGCTGTTCTTTCCTTTCCCTCTGGTTATTTTCCTTCTTACTTGCATTCATCTCGGCGTGCCTCATTCGACTAGCTCATGTAGCTGCCTGTGGATGACCGCGAGCGGGGAAGACTTGTGCATGTGTATACGATGTATGTGTGTATATTCGTTCACGTACGATATAATTGTGAGGTGAAGAAGGAAAGAGAGTTCTGCATGGGAACGGAGTACTGCAAATGCAATTGAGTCAAAGTCAGCATTAATTCGGGCCTAGCCTTGCAATCTTCGAGCTATCAAAAACACATGTTTTATAGAGGATTTTACCCCTCTCCTCTCCCCCTCACTCCCGTTATCGATAAGAGGTGATGCATGAGCATGGCCGGAGCTCCTAGCGCTCCTCTATACACACAAAGAGGGGCGTATCAATAGACGTAGTGGCGTGTGCTTGTAAATTACGACTAATCTGGCTTAGCATTGATTGACAGAAGGATTGGTTTTATTTTTGTTTTGTTTTTTCCTTCTATGAGTGGGTGGGATGGGGAGTGCGGGTGGGGATGGGAGCAAGGGAGTTGTGTAACAATACGTTACCTTAGCATCGATGCGGTATCATATTGAGGGTCAATTAGAGTGCTTGAGCGAGTGCCAGTTTATCAGGGGCTGATATTTCTATGCCTTGGCTGGGTGCCGGCGAGGTACCGTACTCGTTACATGGCTTCAAAAAGTATTTCTCACGTGTTGTCCGTGTCAAAGGGTTCGGGAAAGATGTCGCTTATAAGTAAATAGTATATGTAACGGGGAAATCCGGTTCTCGCGGATAGGACTCGTAGATGTAAAAAAAAGAAAAAAAAAGGCATCAATTTTGCAACTGTCATTTAAAATGTTTTGATCAAATAAATCAATGACGGCAATTGCATACGTACATGCATATGTATGTAAATTTATTCATGCACATCAAGCAGTGCAGACTACTACTAAGTGCTTACTTACATACTGGCTTCCCTGGGTTGAGCTTAGTCCGTGCCTTTAAGTATGTATTCTACTTTACGCATATTTCTAATATCCCCCGCATTCAATTGTTTTTGCTGCATCGGGGAGGGCCCCCATGCACGCGCATATGATATGGTGGCTCCACCAACGCCATACACTGCAAATACCTTAATCTTTTTTTACCTCACATTTTCTGCTAAGGGACAATTACCCACACGGTTGGATAACGTTACCTTAGACAGATCGCCAGTCACCAAAAGTAGACTACCGGTACATTGTTAAGTATGTAGACAAGGGGAGCGGAACGGGCAAAAACAGAAAAAGCTTGTGCACGAAACAAACACCTCCCCCGCGTACCCCACACTATTACGCAGATGTTATCATACGAGTTGCTATGTTGGGGGCGGCAAGGGAATGCGTACAGTTGCAGTCACAGTGCTAGTAATCTACCGCCCCCCACATATCCACACATTTTTTATTGATATGGAAGCTGAACTGTGTGCGTGCATGAATGCATGCAGCTGCGGAGGTTGGCTAACTAAGCCTGGCCGAACTTCGCAAAACGTGAGCACTACATACGTACCATGTACCGGTAGTTGGTATAGGACTACAATGTAGTAACAACGGGAGTGGTGTTATGTCAACATTCCTGTCAATGTAGCTCTCTTTGAAGAAATTAAAAAAAAAAAAAAAAGAAAAAAAAAAAAAAAGGAAGCGGGAAAAAAAAAAAGCCACTCTTACTACGTTGGGATATCTAAACACCCTTCCCTCGTATGATATTCTCCGCATATTGGTGGAGCAGCGGGCTGCAAGGCAGGTGTAAACAGATTGGAGGATTAATGCGTCTATTAGTTACAGTAGACCGTGAATTGAAGCAATCCTGCCTTCTCAATTTTGGTCAGTCAGCACATGAACCCCCCCCAGGCCTATCACTGCAAGGTTACTTTGTAAAATGCTCGTAGGCAAGGAGGTATGTCGAGGTTTGCCTAAGGAAATTAAAACATTGATCAAAATCCATTGCAAGTTGTTTGATGGTTGGTACTAGTATCTGCACTATCTCACAGTAGACAAAATAAGAATAATGCTCCACCGTATGCATAATAATATGATCATGACCAACAAGCTCTGCAAGTCATGAAGGGTACCATCAAAAGCATCATTTTCAAGAGGGCACAGTAAAACTCGGAATAGCAGCTCCACAGACATTGACTATCGATTCCAGTAAACTTTGAATACCATCCGTGCAAAGGCATCCTTTGATAGTAGAAGTGTCAATTAATGGAGTGTTATATATTTCCGTTTTGGTCAGCGTAGTATATACTAGTATCCACGGAAGTACTGAGTACAGCGAAGTCGGATAAGTAGGAGAGAAGTGTTTGACTTTGCTTCCCTTAACGCTCACTCAAACGATCCGTGGGTGACTTTTTCAAATGTAAATTTCGTAGTCTGCCTCCACAGTCAATGGTCTTGGGCGTACATTCCTGCACGCCTCAGCATAAACCCATACGTTGTCTCATCACCAGACTTACTACGTCTCGGACCTCTGAATTGTATTCTAATATTCCTTATTTACTCTACAATTTACATTCATTGTAGGTTACTTTACATAATAAGTAATCTAGAAAAACTATGGCGCACCTCAGAATGCTAACATAGTCTCCCTGCATACCTTATGTTAACTGGGCGACTGTACTACTTAGTACCACATGGACAACAACGCCCAGTCGCTGAACCAAACAATGCCTGTCCCAAGTACAGCAACACATATAGGCAACCAAACACAACTTTGCTGCCTCATGAAGGGAAGAATCCCCATCCAATTTACAGCATTGAGCCACTCTGCTGCATGAAGTCTTTTTTTTTTTTTTTTTTTTTTTTTTTTTATTTCTTAATAATTCCATTTTATTTCCCCCACAACCACCCCATTACACCATAACCAGACTAATCATCCTCCCCCCACACTGATCCGCGCACAGCCTGTTTCCTGCATTCGCGACTGTTTTTCTCTTAGCCGTTTCACCTTTCCAAGTTTTTACAAAAATTCACAGACAAAAAGAAAGAAAAGAAAAAAGAGGAGCTAAAGAAAATCAAAAGCATCGGAAATGCCACCGAAAAAAGATAAACGAAAACAAAATGGGGCCGCACAGGCACTATCACACCCGGGACAGGAGGATCGAGGGATACTGCAGCTCGAGGCCCTCACGATAGGTGACTCTCCGCAATCGCAGGCGGCGCGATTGAAGTCACAGATAGCGGAGGGACTAGCAAGGACGAAGCACAAGATGAACAAGGAGAAGACGACGAAGAAGCCCAAGGTGGCGGATAGCTGGGAGGATGGAATTTCGTCTGGTGGCGAGGAGGAAGGGGCGGAAGAGGTGCCGGCGCAGACCACTGCAGATATGTGTGATCGAATTCCCCCCGCGGGATCGGGAGCGGCAAATCCGAAATCGAAATCGGATGCAGATATAGATGCGGACACCGGTGGCGGTGGAGATTCGTGGGAGGACCAGGTCTCAGATGTGGAAGAAGGTGAAGTGCCACCTACGAAGTGGAAAAGCACAGCAAATATTGCCCCTACAACCGATAATACCACCAGCATCTCCATCAGCACCACCGCAAGAGCAGCCTACCAAACGTCATCCCGACCTCCATCATCATCATCACCCTCATCCATAGTCCCACCACCCTTCCTTTCCTCCTGGGACCAGACTCCTGAACCCACTCCCATCACTTCGGATTCCGCTCCTAAGCGCCGTCAACCCACAACGGATGCCGTCGCCCGTCGTCTGATATCTGCTGCACTGGGTGTCCGTGCTCCGCGTGCGACTAAGGAACAGAAGGAGTACGAGGCTAGTATCAAGGAGCAGCTGCGCAAGCGGCAGGAGAAGGAGCGGCAGGAGAGGGCGGAGCGGGAGAGGGCGGAACAGGAGGTGGAGAGGAGGAAGAGGGAGATCTGGGGGGATTGAGGCAGCCATGAGGGAGGTTGGTCTTTGATTGATTTTGGGTCAAGAGTTTGGGAATCTGAAGAGGGGGAGGCGTACAGTGGTGGAGCGGAAAGAGGGTATATCCCACCTATCGATAGCAATTTTTGGAGCCTGCAACGAATTTTGAAGTACGTATAGATTGTGCACTAGTTGGGCAGACCCAGTGGAACGGTCAGGTCAGAAGCTGTTGATGCTAGCTGCAATTCCAAGGCTGGACAAGTGTAGCGTGCCAATTCTAGGGTTACCCTGGTAAGACTTAATTTCACCGCTGTTAGAAGTCCTTTATCTACTCGGTAGGTAGGGCACTGTATACTAAATGGTCTAATGTCGAGCCTTAAAAATGCCTCTTACCTTTATATCTGCGTGAGAACGTTGCATCCATACAATGTTAAACCAGAAATCTGCTCCTAATTTCTCCCATGAAATGATTTGAAATAAAAAGTCCATTACATAACATGTGTCACGAACTCCGAATACATGAGTCTGCATATACATGATTCTCTCTCTACCCCTTCTATCTGCTCCCCCCATTACTTCCTTACGCTTGATGACTCTGCCTGACCACCCCATCTGCCCCTGCCTGCGCAATAATCCTCTTTTTGTAATCGTCAATCGTCCCATCAAACTTCTCCACCGTTCCATTATCGCAAACCCATAGCCTGTTACACACGTTCTTGATCATTGTGACATCATGCGAGACCATGAGGACCCCTCCCTGAAACTCGTTCAGCGCTGCGCTCAACGCGTCCATGGCCTCCACATCCAAGTGATTCGACGGCTCGTCGAGCACCAAAATGTGCGGCCGATGCAACGAGAGCAACGCAAACGCCACGCGCGACTTTTGACCTCCAGACAAGAGTTCCATTCTCTGTAAACCCGTTGTGCCAGTGATGCCGAAAGCGCCAAGGTGCCGTCGGTACTCTTCGTCGGTTTTGCCAGGGAACATCTTTGCGCAGAAGCCGACGGCAGACATGCTGAGGTCCAGCGCATCCACGTGATGCTGCGCAAAGAAGCCTATTCTCAATCTCGGATTCTGTGTAATGATACCCGTTGTCGGTGCCAATTTCCCCATAAGGAGCTTAAGCACTGTCGTTTTACCCGCTCCATTTGGCCCCACAATCCCGATCCGGGAGTCCAGTTGCACGTCCAAGTCGACGTTTTGGACAATCTGGTTTCCGGGTACATACGAGAAGGAGACGCCGGACATCTGAATGATGGGCGGTGACAGCTTCTCGACTTCGGGAAATTTGAACGAGACGGTGTATTCGTCTTCGGGTGGCTCGAGAACTGGCAGCTTCTCAAGCTTCTTGATGCGAGATTGGGCTTCGGAGGACTTGGCGGCATTGTAGCGGAACTTGTCGATGAAGGCTGAAAGCAGGATGCGGTTAGAGAGTGGAACCAATTACGGAGGAGGTTTGAGAGTTCATGCAGGTAGAGGGGGGCGAAGGGAAGGGGCGGAGGCTTACATTGCAGATGTTTCCGGTATGCCATTTGGTTCTCATATTCCCTTTTGGCAGTCTTTCGCCGTTCTTCTTTGGTTGCGTAGAAGGCGTCTGGGGAGTGTATGTTAGTTGCCGAAGTGCAGCATTTGAGGATACCAAATTGGGATGGAAGGATTTACCGAAGTTGCCGCCCTTGTAGTAATCTAACCTTTCTGAGTGCTGGTGGATGATATCTACAGATCTGTTAGCCTTCGATTCGAATCATTGTGCATGTCACCATGGATTAGGACGCACCGGTAGCAACCTCGTTTAGGAACGCACGGTCGTGGGACACAACTGTAGTTGGAAGAATTTTCATTAGCGGTGGCCCTTTCACTGCTGCTGCGAGATACTTACCTAGTACAGTACTTGGATAACCTTGCAGGTATTCAGAGAGGAATGTAATTGAAGGGACGTCCAACATGTTTGACGGTTCTGTATGTGAAATCCAGTGTAAGTATCCAACCCAATTGGGACCAGCTGTGTCAGCGTACCGTCAAGCAACAATAAATCCGGTTTACAGAACAATGCTCTCGCCAGCGCCAGCCTCATCCTCCAACCTCCGGAGAATGTTTTCGTAGCAAGCTTCTGCCGTTCCTGACTAAAACCAAGACCAGCAAGAATACTTGCTGCTCTGGACTCGGCCTTGTCTGACTCCATTTCTGCCAGCTTGTTATGGACGTCTGAAAGCTGTGCATCGAGCTCTTCACGGACAGAGTCGTCGAAGTCTGGGTCTTGAGCCTTTTCTTTTTCGATTTGTGCGAGTTTTGCAGTTATTGTCTATGAGTAGGGGGCGTTAATACCGGAGAATAATCCTGGAATAGGGATAAGGAATACATCTTGTTGAGTGAGCAAGTGCTTCCGCCAGACATCTGCATCCAAGACAGCTTGTAATGCAGGTGTATCATCTCCCGTAATCTATCTTGATTGTTAGCTCATCAAACACAAACAGTTTCCTTATTACCCTGCATTAGCAATGCATACAGGCATACGTACTTCTTGCTCGACGTGTAGAATAGTAATGTGCTTGGGCACAGGGAGCTCTCTCCTACTTAACGCCCTCAAAAGTGTGGACTTTCCGATACCGTTCTGGCCAACCAAACCGTATCTCCTTCCATACGCCAAGGTCAAAGTGGTATCACTTAAGATCCTCTTGCCACTGATGCTAACATCCACATTGTCAAGTTTGATATCTTTACTCTTTCCACCAGATGAGCCCATCTGCAGAGGATTGACGGCCATGTAGAACTCCTCATAACTTTGACCGATGTTTGGATTGGCAATGAGTTTTGAAGCCTCGTATTCAACTGTTTTGTGCAATTTTTTATCCTGCTTCGCCTTAATTTTACGTTCCGCCTTCTCAAGCTTCTTTCTGTCCACTTTTGAATCCACTTTCCGAGCGCCAGCAGCCTCTAAGTCTACTCCGCCAAATAGGTTTACTGTAGCCGACATTGCTCTCTGGGAAGCCATGTGAATCGTCTGATCCAGCTTCCTTGCAGCAGTCGACGTCCTGCCCTTGGATCCATGGAGATTGACCAGTTGAGAGGCAAGTTTCTCGATGAGTTTCGTGACCTCTGCGCTTTCTAATAAGCCACCGGCAGCGTCGTAGAGGATAGCTGACACGGTGGATATGGCCTCTTGGAGCTCCAGATCGGCGTCTGGGGACGTCGATGTCGACGCATGCTTGAGATACCCGACGGAGTACTCGCTGATGACTTGGTCGATTCCGGGGATGACCTGTGTGATTGCAGCCTCCATGATGACGATGCGTAAGCTGGCTGCCAGGGTTTGCGCGGTGAGTTGGTTGTATCTGGGGGGTGGGGTGCCTCTGGTGCCTCGATGGTGGCCTCTGCGCTGCTTCGCGTGGTGGGGGCGGGGTGTCGAGCAGCGGCTGCCCCGCAACGCTTCTAGAAGGCTTGGCGCCGGCAAGCTGGCGGCGCACGTCCGCGTCCACGTTACTCGCACCGCACTGGACGCTGCCGCTGCGGCGCCGGCAGCCTTCCCCACGTCCAAGGCACGGCGGCTTCGTGTCCTCCGTGCTCTGCCCTGCTCTGCCCTGCCTGCTCTGCCTGCTCTGCCTGCTCTGCCTGCTCTGCCTGCTCTGCCTGCTCTGCCTGCCGCTCCGCGCTGCTCTGCTGTCGCTGTCGCTGCCTCGTTCGTGGCTCGCGTGTTCCCTGCCCCAATTAACTATGTTTCCTCCCTCTCCCCGTCTTTTCCCCTCAGTCTACAGGCACCAAAACTCTTCTGCGCAACTCAATTCTAATTATACGGACATCGGGCAAGGGCCTACTCTCCGTCCGTCCAATTATGCTCTGTAGTGCGGCCAACAACGTCGCACAGCCAGCCCGGCACAGAGCCCTGTCCAATATGCCAGCGAATCTGCGTAATACCATACGTCGACACTACCATGCAACACTGATCCCTGCCGGGATGGGCATTCGGTATCCACCAGCGAGTCGTCTGCCTGGCCACTCGAGAGAGGTGCACTTGAAGGATAAGAGCAATTGCCTCTCCTCAGTGGCCCTGCTTGCAAAAATTGAGCATCGGGCCATACGGTACCTGCTGCTCCAGTTGAGTTGGTACTAGGGAGTCTGGGCCTGTGGAACGTCATGGAGTATTCGAACGAACAAATCACAGAGAGACGTGGCTGAAACCGCATAGTTGTACTGTTGAGCATTGAGACTAGGTCAGATTTGGTATAGATCATCGTGGCTCAGTTTAAATTTGGGTATCATTACCCTTTTCAACTCTTGAACAACATACGAAGTCAGGTCACAAGTTTAAAAATGCAACAGCTTTAAACAGGCGAAAATGGAGGAATCCAGCTGACCAGGCATTCTAGAGGGTAGCACGATCAATCGAGGCAGTTCGTGAACTTATGTATGCGGTTTCCTCTCCATCAGGCTCCATTACCATTAAAGAACTCGAATAAATTTGAATGATAACCAAAAAAAATAGCGATACCTGCAGCGAGTCAGACAGAGATTAAGAAGAGCTCTGGTATTTGAATCTGCAAGTACTTTCAAGTTGCAAGATTACTGCTTTTTTTTTTCCTTTGGGGGGGAAGGCTCGGCTCAGATGCATGTCCTGTTGCCCAGTAAGACAACGAGCTGACGGCTCATTGGCAGAACAAGTCCGGTATCATGCCTGATTTGACACGTCTATGGGCTATAAACCTCGATTGCTGCGGGGGGGAGATGGGCGTTTCACCCGTTGGAGGTTCACCAAGTATGTATAAGCTTCAAGCTTCAATAGTGATACCAACTGAGCAAGAAGCAGGGACAACAGGTATCCCAATGAACGAGGAGGGTGCTGCTTCATCTTCAAGCAAAATTTTGAACGCTCCATAGCCAGCTAGGTTAAAAAACTTTGGTCGCTCCAACAGCTAGAACATACAAATAAGAAAGGTTGGCATGACATCTGTGTATTCACTGAATGTTTTGCCAAATGAAGGTTGCGATGAAACAAGACATTGACCGATGGGGGCTAGTACTCCTTCAAAAGAGGTCGATGAGCGCGGAGCATCACGCATCACAAGACAATAAATAAAGCTTCCCTCGGGCTAACTTGAGGATCTCAATGATCATCTCCGCCGGAAGCATTGGGGCCGAGGGTTCAGCGATGTTTCGACTTGCAAGAGCAGCGCAATGGAGAACTAATTTGGCTCTCAGCGTGTTGCAAGTTGTCATGGTGGTAACTCCTACGATGAGACGTAGTCAGGCTGTGATCATCTCGCCAAAACGAAACACTCGCCCCGGGAAGCGATGGACAGTGGGATCAATGTCCTTTAATCGAGCGAACAGCCTGGGGGGGGACATGGGGCGGTACGGGCCCTGTGCCTGGCCTTGGAGTATCGATACTGTCGCAAGCGGAAAAGTCCCTCACGAGCGGCGGCCGCTGAGCTGGTCGGCTTGTGTAGTGGTTGCTTCTGCGGCGGCAGAGCTGCTGAGTGCAAAACAAACCTACTTCGGTGCTCCACACCTGCTGGCCCCCCTCGTCGGGCGTGCCTGGCTGGCATGCCCCCCCCCCCCCCCCCTCCTAGGTGTAGACAATCGCACATTATCCAGAGTCATCGCGCTCGCCGTATGTGAATGCGCTCGCCCACTACAACAGACGGCGGCCCCATTCGCAGGCCGTGATTGGTATGTCCTGGGATAGCATCACTGTGCATGCTGCGCTCGCGTCGTTGATGTTCGTTGATACCTCTGAACACAGCTTCTCGCAGAGAGCGGCCCATCCAGACACACAGTCTCCTCTCGCCTCATTGCCTCCCTTCCGCCCTCCTCCTCGACTCGCCCCTCCTGCCTCCCGGCACCAGCGTTGAGAGCACCGTGAGAGGCGACCCACAGGGCTAAAGTCGCCCCAGTTACATCGAGGCGTGACGGACAGCTGTCAATCGCAACGCCGGACCACGACCAAGGCAGGCAGTCCAGATAAAATAGCATAACGAGGCACCGGGGACAGGCAATCCCGTTTCACCAGAGGCACCCGTCCTCCTCACGCCGTTTCAGCAGACCTTCCGTTTGCTGCTCTCTCGCTTTCCGCTCTTTCCTCATTTACTCCGTTCTATTTATTCTGTTCTCTCAGGCAGACGGGCCAGGCGGCCGGCTGTTGCCTCTCTCGACCCCCCCGCCCCCAGCACAACTGGACAGCACAAGGGTGAACACCACGCAGCACCACAGCGACACACGAAGCAAAGGACGACGAGGAGGATTTTAAAAAAAAAAAAAAAAAAAAAAAAAAAAAAAGAAGAAGAAGAAGAAGTAAGGACGAGGACACCAAGTGCGAACGAACAAGAGAGAGAAAGTAACGGGGGGGAAAGAACAGAACAAATTTTTTTTTTTTTCCCTAAAAAGAAAAATTCTGTGGATACACCCTCTCTCGTCTCTCGCTCCCTCACGGATAGCCCAGCCCAGCAGCCCCAGCGGGCGCCCCCCAGACCGGCCACAGTGCTCGACCTGGAGAACCTTCTTCACCCTCGGGCTCCCGACTCACAATGCGCAGGGTCAGCAACGGGCTCTTGGTATAGGCACCCATTGCTTTCGGACTAGCATCTGTTGCGAGCAATGAAGACAATATCGACGGTAAGTGCCCTTCCTGCACTCCCTTCGCTCCCATCACCCGACCCCTGTCGCGCGGTGCGCACACTTAATCACTTAGTACTCACATCTACCATCAAACTCAGCTCTGTGCCACTTCCACCGTCGGCATCGCACCTTGTGGCCTCGCCCTTGGCCGACCCCGTGAGCTGCAGCACGAAGACCGCTTCACCTCTACCACACGCAGTTCTGCTTCCCCCTCGCCCTCGACCGGCAGTCGCTCCATCTCCACGGACAGGTACACCGCCAGTCCGTCGTCGCTCTCGATTGACCCCCCCTCGACCTCCACTAGCAGGAGAAAATCTTGGTTCCGACGGTTGTCAGAATCCTTGCGGTGCTGGCCTGCAGCGTCCTCTCACGCTTCCTCCACTCCCGCTAGTAGTGTGTCTACATCGAAAGCACGAAGCCGTTCTGTCACTACTCCATCGCCTGGGACGTCCATTAGAAACAAGTTGGTGAAACGGGTACATTCCCGGGCGGCCTCTCCAGCTCTAGCCCTCTCGCCTTCACCGCCGATCTCTACCCCCCTCACTCAACCAGCCACAGCTTTAGCGAGAGATCAATCACCTCTATCCCCTATTAGTGTTCATCGACCAGCAACAACACTACCTGAATCTGAGTGCGACTCCGATCTTCGGACCTACGATCCCCAACCGGTGGCATCGTGGAGAATATTTTTTACTGCAAAAAAACATCATTCAAAATCCGCCATTATTAAACGGATCTACCCCGATTGCCTTCATCACCCTACGTTGGTCTTAGCACATGTGATATCTGATGAGCCATCCGATACGAGCTCTGTTTACTCTGGACAGTCTATATACTACGATACACACCCACCAAGCTCCGTTATGTCTCAGCTCTCAACTTTTGACCATCCAACATCAACATCTGTTCAAGGTATTAAAATAAGAAGGTCATTCTCTATATCTAACATACTGCATTCCCCGCGGCTGCCAAGTCGGCACAGTAGAAGACATTCATCTGCCCCCGCATGTAACTGGATCCCGCAACCTACTCCATATCATACACCCTCGGAAAATTTTCCACCCTCACCCCTGCCAAGGCCATATCCAAGCGAGTTTCAGCACCTACCCCCAATCCAGTCTGTGTCCGTGCTAAATTGTGACATTGAGCAAGAGGCTACCACTACTGCACCAATCTGCGACGAGAGAGATTCTCCATCTGATTCATCTTCAGTTTGTGGTTCATTGGTTTCTTGCGAAGAGGGCGACAACGTGAACAACGAAAACAATAACGACAACGCCAACGACAACGACAACAACAACGACAACGGTAATATACTTCAGACTGACAGCATTTACGGTCCCCACCGTTTGTCGTTACTGACGAATGCTGGATCTGAGCGTGCATCGACCTTAATTGGAAGCGATGACGGCTTGGCTATTGAAAACCCATATGATTCTGTACGAACAAGAGTAAACGAAGGTGTAACACCACCGGTCCGGGTCGAGTCATTATTTGATTTGAGCTCATCACCTCCAGATATGTCGGCTTCAGTAGCATTAAAGAAAACTCGAGGAGCTCCGTTTGTGGATGAGATTGATAACGTATCGCCAACCAGTGATGTTTTTAGAGGGTTAACACCTCCCCCTGTCAAGTTGGACGAATGGCTTTCAAATCGACAGGATGATAATGATGATATTAATTGGGGGAGTGATTGGGAAATGCCAAAGAATTCCCGCGCGGATGACGTTCCATTTGGCGGGGTTCCAATGAATGCTAGACGATCAGAAAGCTCTGCCTCCTTTCTTAAGGCTGGGCTGAGGCACGATAATGGTTCCAGAAGCAGTTTCGAAGATTGGACGACGGAGTGGGATAATGGTGGCGACAGTAACAGCAACCTGGGAAGTTCACCGGCAAGCATTAGGCAGGGGGCAACAACGTGGAGGTCTAAAACAACTTATACTAAGGGCAAATCTGCCTCAACCGTAGCACAAAAAGAGGGTTCAGCTCCAAACTCCTTGCATACCCGTAGTCAGAGCTTGCCAGTGAGATCCTCAGCGAGACACAGTAAGTACAAATACTAATTAAGCTCTTTACTGTCATTTATCGTAGTCTAACAAAATTTAAATACAGTGGCAAGCGAAAGCTGGGATAGTGATTTCGAAGATGATGAGTCTGGCTTGGGTGGTGGGGAGGTAGTTGTTCCTCAGGCCATACAAGAACGACAGCAAAAAGTTCTCCGACATTTAGATTCCGTGAAAGAGTTTGCTGCTTTGGTGCAAGGTATTTGTTTTTCTGTTTCGGAAGCTATCCAAGCAGGTTTGAATCTGATTGTTATTTATAGAACTCAAGAAACTTCATGAACTAGCTCTATCAACTGGCGTGCGATGGGGCCAACATGAGAAAATGTGGGATGAGGCTGAAGGAATCATAGCCCTAGCGTCAGTGGGAGCTGAAGAAGAGGAAAAGAGGGGCAGGCAAAGAGATAACGAAATTTCTGGGCTATCGTCGTTGAATGATGAGTCTACAGATGAAGATGAAGATGTCAGACGTGTTATGAGTGAGGAAAGCCGCAACAGCCAAATCACCGTGACAACCAGAAGGACGTCAATTCTCCTGCCAGATGACGATATATTTGGTGGAAATAATTTGGAGTCATTATTCACAGAACCAAACAATTCTCTGGAACGGCTACCTAGTCGACATGTTAAGAGTTATTCGACCTCATCTACAGACTCTCGAAAAGCTGCGACGATTGGAAGATCAGACCCGTTGGCACTGGCTAGATCCATCATGGAACGGATTCAGCGAGGCCCATCCGATAGCCTTTATCCTGGTACCGGCTCGTCGACGATGTCAAGAAATAGCAAAGTACATTTCGATACAAAAATGTTAGGGCCCCTGTTGGAGAAGGTAAGGAAGCTACTTGGCAGCCTGCAGGACACCCTAAAAGACGAAGGCGAGTTTGGTCTTTACCGGTGTTAGCTTTCTTACAATCAACATCGAAAACCAAATTCTCGAGCTTGCATAGAGTGTAGGGATGCATATTCTGGGGGTAAACCTAGCATCATTGTTCGGTTTCATTTGGCCAATGAGGATAGAGTAGCGGACGGTACAAATCGGAAAGTGCATATATCTTCCTTTTTAAAAAAACTTGGACATCATCTGGTTTTTTTGTTTGTTGCTTTTCTTTCCTATGGGGCAATAGGAGTTTTGTGAGGTCACTTGGTCGTTTGCTCTTTTCTTCACCTCTCCCCATCATACCACTACCTCACAGCCGTTGAGCACATTACATTTTTTATTGGACTGGTTTATCCTCCGTCTGACAGCGTGCAGTCTGATTATGCATCACATTACGTTCAGGTACATACTTCCCAGCGGGTTTTATTCACTTCATAAGGATTGAGACATACTCTTCCTCTTCGCTCATCCTTCATCCAGACAAAAAGCTGTACGATGTGTTGAGTAGAATTGTGAAAGTAGTCTATTTTTTGTGCTCGTCTAACTGAATTATCTCATGGGGATCACGGTTACGGTGTACAAAATCATCCTATGTTATTTTGTTCACATGCCTTTTTTTTTTCGTTGATGAACTCCACAATGGGTGGGCTGGTTATCTTCTGCTTGTTGGAGTCTCTTTTTCCCATTCCTGATATCATTTCCTTCCCACTGCTTTAATACTGTGCAACAAAACCGAAATGGTGATGGTGAGTAGCGCTATAAAGAGCTTCAGGGGTCATCATATCATTATCAGGTATTTCATTTTGTTTTTATTTTCTTTCTTTCTCTTTTTTTCCTCTTCTTACGCTCACTTCCTCTCAACGGTCATCTCTTAACATATTACCCTGGCTTGTTTTGGTGCCTTTATCTGTGGTCTTGGCTGATTGTTAGTGGTTATTCTATTTCGTTCCCGTTTGTTGTGCGGGCTAAACTAGGGAAGTAATTTGTCGCATTGATCACCATTCCTGGAGAAGCACAAAGCGGAGTGTGACATAGGACTATTATTACATTACTCATCCAGGCCTGCGGGATTTTTTGCTTGGACTTGCTTGGATATTTGTATGGACGGTGAATCAATGGCGTGGATGGATTGAGCGACAGTGATAGCAGGATACAAGTGGAAAATATAAGAACCGGGAAAAGAGTTTTTTTTTTTTTTTTTTTTTTTTTTTTATCTTTCATTTACTTCTTTTTCTCTTTTTCTTTTTCTTTTTCTTTTTCCCTGTGAATGAGGACTACGGATCATTGAATACACGCGGGGAGGGCAATGTGAAATTTTTTTTATGGATTGAATGGTGATGACCATGGATTGAGAGCCTTTATTCTTATTTACTTTTATTTTTATCTTCTTTTTGGGATTCTTTGCTTCGTTTTTACTTATGTCTCAAATTTCCTCATGGCGATGTAACTCTCGTTAAGTCCCTCGCTTACTTTACATATAAATGTGCCTGATGTATTGACCTTGATTGATTGCCTGATGATGAAATTGACTTGTTTGCTTCTTTTACCTGGCGTGTGTGTACGTGCGTATGTTTTTTGTGTGTTTGCTTCCAGAAATTAAGTTGCGGTTTTCCCCCTTTTTCCCTCTCGTATTTCTTACTCTATCAAGCACCTCTCGCATCATACATATTTCATGATTTCGTTTTTTTTTTTTTTTTTTTTTTTTTTTTTTTTTTTTTTTTTTTTTTTTTTCCTCCCTCGAGTGTTGGAAGGCTGATTTCAGAGGGGAGGACGTTTTTAAAGGCTATTGATACAATTAAAAAAGCTATTAACGGGAAAGGAAAGAGGACAAAGGAAGCTCTGGAAATAAGAATTTGGTCGAAATTTGGGGAATGGTATCAATCAACTGCAAACTGCAGGCTAGGGCAATAATTTTGATATCGAGATGAAAGATTATATGTTTTGCGTCGCGTACAAGTGTTCTTGTCTTTTACCTCATCTTTTTTTTTTTTTTTTTTTTTTTTTTTTTCTGTAACCTTACTTTTCCATTCAATACCACCGTTCCGTACCAACCAATATTCTCCCATCCTTCCGAACACATCTCGTTCCCCCAAAATATATAGGACTCTTGAACATGCATAACTTGGATTTTATCGTTGTATATATATCTAAACTTCAGTTGTACGATTGAGGAGTTTTACAAATGCTTGTACTTTCTTATTTCCTTCTACTTAAGGGTCAATTTTCACTACTTCTATGTACACTACTTGTTGAGAGCAACAAAGAGATCTGACAAAGCGTAACTTCCGGTACATCTAGTACGATATATTACTTACGTCCTTTCCAATATTTATCGTGCACATATATACATACAAAGGTGGCAGGTACTTATACAACCTATCTCGATATCTCCCTAGTTTCCCATGTCTTGTTTTCCACTCATATATCCTGTACATAACATAAATTATGAGAATAAAATCTAAACTCATCCTCAAAAAACGGCCTCTCACTTTTTGAATTTTTGATATGCTACTTTGGGATAGAGCTCAAACCCTGAGCTAAGGCACAGGTTGCTGTGTCTGGTTCTAACAGACCAAGGGTGGGCCTTGGGCGGGGTATTTCCCTCTTCTATGCTATCTCCCAGGCCGACCTCCTAGGCACCTATAGTCCTATAACAAAAAAAAAAAAAAAAAAAAAAAAAAAAGGATGCATATTTACATCATATTCATACGATTGTTTTTCATCATTGAGATTAATCAGACGTGGGGTTACAATTGGGAAATTTTGCAAAGTTAAACCGCGCTGCGTGCGTACGCAGGTATTCTGCAGCACAGATACTGTATGTAAGACATTTTTCAAGCTTAAGGGTGCTCACCTACATGCTTTGAATTAACGTACGCTGTGTGATGAGGGTACTAAAGAAACAAGTGAGGATCTACTGCATCGAGCACAATTTCATGGACCAGTATATATTGCGTACCATGTACCATGCCTGTGAGTAGCCTTAAAAATAATAAATATGAATTTATCGATATCGTATCACTCTAACTTAGATTGTAATTAGGACTCATTTCTAGGGCATACAACAATTTAAGCTTATCTACATCAAATTTGGGTTCGACATATTGTACTGGTTCAATTAGCTGACTGTAAAGTTATCGGTAAGTGCAGTTCCTTACCAGGTACGTTCTACTAAAGATAGAACAACACAGTGAGAGGGGACAGATATGAAAGCGGGGAAGAGGAAAGCGAAGGTGGAGTAGTGGGATATTTGTGTACCATAGGGCACGGTAGGACAGGAAAGGGTACGTCAGTGCGACACCAGCTGTGCAGAAGTGGACCCAAGATATGTGCGGCGAGGAGAGATTAAGTGATCTTTAGTGGCCTGCCAAACTTATATAAGCGTCAAGTCGGCAAAACTTTTGTTTAATAACCCGTGAATGTGGGAATTAGAGTACTTATATTGTATATGTATGGTATCACAAAGACACTGATTGGTGGCCTTGTGCATTCAAGCGGGAAATAGAGGCCAGTAATAAGTCCGGACGGGGAACCACAAGGCTCATGCTTCAATGCAGTTGATATCGATGTGATATGTGAGATAAGCATTGAAGTGCTCATTTTCAGTAATCCTTGTCAGAAGTATATAGAGCCGCATAAGTATGTGAAATCGAGTGGCATTTCAAGCCTGAGGATGAAGTAGGTGGGGAAAAAAGAGTATTGGAGGAGAGGAGCTAAATGGGAAGTGGAGCAGCAAGTATAATGAGGTCTATTACGTACCTCTGTGTAGTGTTCAGAGATCTACCGTTCAAGGAAACTGAACGTTGGGTTAAGAGTTTGAATCCACACCGCCACAGTACTCAAATTGCAGAGTGTTTGAACGTTGACTCTAATACCGGAAGACCTCTTAGATAAAATGTCAACAACGCTTATGACAAAAGTAAGTTTTCAATTATGCGCCAGATTTCTAGAGCACTATGCAAAACACAAGTTTCTAGTTCTCTCGCCGAAGATAATGCTTCGAAAGAGACGCCGACTTGGACCTCTGACCACGCAATGCCAGGATCGCAATTTGAATCGGAACTGTCAAAGTAACGTTGATTTCGAGCAAGTCAAAGTATCGAGTAATTGTTTGGCTTGCATGCAACTCTATAGCAATAGAGTACTTAAACTTGGCAAGAGATCGTTAGGACTTCTAGCAGCACAGTCCTCTCCCAAAGTAAATATCTCGCTCACGTGCTTCATTATTATGCCGCCCTCCAGCGGGCAGCAAGGGAAGTTTCTGTATATCTGTCCTCAACTGCACCTCGATGAGCTCAATGAGCCCCGGAGGTTGATTTTCTTTTTTTACTGTCGCGGCTGTCCGCTTACTTCTTCCCGTTCAAGGATGGGCACGAGATTATTGCACTTCGATTGCACGTGTCATTGGTTTAATAGTCATCGCTGTTTACTTACCTCATATCATATCTAGCTAGAAGTCACATAAATTGGCGGAGCCAAAAGGCTCAATTGCCAAAAAAAAAAAAAAAAAAAAAAAAATTCTGTATTACACTTCTCTGTGCTATTGTTCCTGTGTTACTGTTCTCGTGTATCTTACTATTCAATGCCTCCAAGTATCTCATAAAACCCCTCAATTGTGCTGCGCCCAGACTCAGTTTTTCCTAGCGCTTGTTATTCATGCACATGTAATGCATGTCATACTCTGGATCGACAATTAGAGAGAACCTGTCGAGGGTAGGGCTGGGTTTAGCTACATAATGTACTTGCAGACTTCTGTGAATGAAGTGGAACTGGACAGGGAGAGGGTCAGCCCTAGAGTATTTTACTGTTTCGTTGGGTGAAGTTGTAAACTTGCTATTGGAGAATCAGAGGAATATTCGTCCATAGAGTGCTGTAACTAATTACTCCTAATCATGAGCAACTTTGCTCGCAAACGCTGAAAGTGATAGTGGACATGAGCGACTCTGTACGATACATAAAACTGAGCTATAGCATTGCTAGATGCGTTACTTACTACTGGCCACCTTACAACGTCAGAATATCTAACAGCGAAATCCCTCAAGTCCTCATGATTTAATACCACAGTATTTGAATTCTATAGGCCTACGCGAGAATTTCTTTTGTCTCAGCTTTCCCCAATTATCGTTGCAGATATGAGACTTTTGTCTTCACATGTCAGCCTGAGGCGTATTGTGGACTACTTATCCGGCCATGACTACTGGAGAGTAATGCACTAAGCATGCCAAAGTACTTAGAAAAATACCTATGAAGCAATGAGATATGTTAGTGAGAGCACGCACAGATATAGCAAGTTTGCTATTGTACATATAAAATCTACATCATCTGATCTTTGATTGCGAGCTGAATTTGCAGCTCAATTTGCAGCTTCCTATCATCGTGGTACCTTTGTCTTGTACACGTGATATGATGTCTGGCGCCTTAGGTACTAAGAGTGGTTTCACCAAACTATGTCAGAAGATGCAATATGACAAGTCTCAAGCTGCCAGCACCATAACAGTAGGTTGCTGATTAAGTTACACCGCAGTTTGTGGTGCTCAAGAGTAGTTCAGTCTGACATAATGGTCACATGCTTCGGAGACTGGACAGAACTTCTCATACTTAATAGGGGTTTGTCGACGATTAATTGAGAATTGTTACCACACTTCACTTTACTATACTTGACTGGAGCGCTTTTAGTGCCTTGGCCCTTCGTACATTGGCTTATGGGATGGTGGCCAACATGAGCTTTTAGATACAAGAGGCTGTTTGGGTAAGCACAGCTCAGTTAGTAACCTACTTTACTGCATACACCCGCATTATTTCGCTCCATATGCAGCACTCGCATATTCACATCAACATTCAGTGCGCATCTACAAACACAAACAACGCACACATATTCGATTTATATTGGTGTCTTCATCACATATCAATCAAGAATTGCAAGCATCATGATAGCTCTGACGTCGCTGTCCAAATATTACTTTTCTGTCTAATATTACAGCTCTTTGACTTAGATGGGCATTTTGCAAAAAATTAAGTCGATATGCGTATGCGGTGATGTGTAGGGGCATAATTCGTGGTAATTCATATGATATTCCTTACGAGAAAAGGTTTTTTATACCCTGAAAATACACGGACGTCCTTGAAATACCCATCTAGTTTTTTAAATAGTATTAAGTATGTCTTCGCCATGACAACAACACTGACTAGCCTACTTAGTGACACTACATCACGTTAAAAACACATGACCAGTGTTCATAGAAAGTATCATCCTTGAATTCTCATTATTGTATATAAGAACTATTGTGAAAAATATATCCTATATAAACAAAATAAACTATATCATTATTTGACAGAGATCTGTATGCATTTTATACCTTATTTATTCAGTATATATAGAGGTCATAGATGTTAACTGCGCGTAGAAATACTCAGAATGCGTTAATATAAGGGATAACGCTCTCTTGCAGCTAAGGCATACTTGACTACTATTTAAAAAACTAGATGGGTATTTCATGGAAGTCCGTGTTATTTTCAGGATATCTGTTTGCCGCTGAAAATATATTCATACTAGGGAGGGGACTCCACGTACGGCCGCAAGTCACTTCGGGATGGGTTTGACACCTTTTTCACACACTCGCACTATGCTCCCTTGGGGATCAGTTACCATCTGAGGGGAGGTGGCGCGAAGGGGGTGGCGCGGGGGAGGATAGCGAGCCACGGGAGACAGCGAGCCACAGGGGGAATAGGGAGCGATGGATCAATTAGGGCTTTTTTTTTGTTTAAATAATAATAGATATAAGATCCGGACTTTTTTGCCACCCGTGAACAATACATAATCGATTGATGTTATAAAACGCCATAATTGCTATGATTGCCGTAACTCATTCAACCGTTGCAGGCCACTCAGGCTACAAGTCCAATACCCGAATTCCTCGAGTCGCTAACTATGATAGGCTTTCAACGGCGCGGCGCCGCATGGCGCTTTGCCCTGACACTGGCATGATGACAATATGATGCGCAGCCCGGGGACTGTAGTGGGGCCTTAATATCCGTATTCGTACCTCCGCAATATGCATATACGGACAGCGCTACAGTTAGGGTCGGGCGAAATTCTAGTTTTAAGGGTGACGGCTGCGGCAAAGGCTACATCGGAGATATAAACCACCTTGAGCATAGCTAACAATTGCGACCTGCATACGCACTATATAGGAAATGCAATATAACTTATGGTCTACGCGGAATGGCAGGATGTGGCTAATCTTTATAGACACCTCACGCATACTTCATATGCCGTGAGGTCAAATATGTTATTAGGGGAAATGAACAAACTAGCATAGGCAACTAACGTGAAAAGGGGATGCCGTGGAGATAGGCTAGTGTAATACTCGGCATTGGCGGGGATGATGTAAATTTTATTGCATATATAAGAACTTTACTCTACAGTGAGCTTTCCTTTTCTGGGATATGCCGGTAAAGGTGAGGTCGTTAGTCTGGTTGCAGTAGTAGCCTGCATGGTCTCATGCCGGGTGAGGAACTAACTACCTACGGAATACAAGCCTGACTACTGTAAGAACTATCTCTAGAATGCAATTTGTAGACTGGTGCGATTTACAGATCTCATGCAAGCAAGTACCATTAATAGTTGCTCTCGAGCTTAGCCTGGTACCCAGGCGTTTTACTGTGTCTTAAACCAGAATCCCGTTTTGTTTTGTTGCTGACATGTAGTATCCTGGTCCCCAGGTTCTGTAGGCGGTCCCGTGCCCCTGACAAGTACTCTACTTGGCTATCATACTCCACACTGCAGTCCTGCGAGAGAGAGAAGAATCTAGGAGCTAAATAAGGTGTTGATTGCATCAGAACATCCCTATATGTAGATAGTTTCTGTAGGCATAAATTCTGGGTACGAGAACATGTAGGCGCCTGTAACTAGAGCACGAGACAAGTCCTCAATGAGCTACTCTGTTATGTGATCCATCTTGTACAATACAAGTTCAAAGTTATACTTCTACTCTCTCCGGGGTACGTCAATACTCTCTACCAATGATAGAGTGAATCAAGAAGCTTTATTTTTCCATACACTCCAGAGACGATAGAACCCAGTAACAGAAATAAGAGAAATAACCGAGACAAGAAACGAGAACGGAAAAATTTAACCAGAGAAAAATCAGAGAAAGAAATCATCGAACAATGCATAATTGCAACAAAAACTCCCGAAGATATACACAGCACTCCTCCCATACTGCCAACTGATCCTCCACTCCTGCTTCCCATTTCATTGAAGTCTCATTACCATCAAAGAGAGGCAGTAGTCGTAAACTGGGAGATGCATTGTGACTGAGTTGCAATTCAAGGAGGCAGAGAATCCCCGAAAATTGACAATTTTATATTTCCCTTTTTTTTAACCCAACATCAAAAGTAAAAACAAGAAGCATTAACTCTAATCTTCGATGATGGTGCCCCTCTCAGAGACGTAGAGACCGTCCAAGAACTATTGACTATGTCAGTTTTATTCCGTGGCATGCTTTATAAATGGCAAGGACGATACCTTTCGGATATCCTTATTCTTTACTCGGCAAATTTGTTGAATATCGGCGGCGGATTGAGAGACATTTTCTAGCGAGTTTCCAGTGAGGATAATCTCGTCCTTGACATTTGGAGAGGTTTCAACTGTAACACCCGGTAACATCTTCACGCGACGAACAATCTTTTCACCAATGAAGTTACTGCCGTATCAATTACCGTCAGAAGTTCTTGTCTTTATAATCCAGGAAATCACGTGACATACCGGATCTCAACGTAGGTCTCACCATCAACCGGCTCAATATTGACGTTGATGGGAAAGTGCGCATATACGTAGCGCATCTTGTATTTGTAGCCCTTGGTCACACCCGTGATCAAATTCTCGATGAGGGACCTAACTGTTCGGAGGGTAGCAACATCCTTGCGGAGGCCATGGTGTAGTGAGATCTCAATGACTTTCGGAGATCGTCGAATGAAGTTGACGTTCAAGTGTTTGAGGTCCTTCACCAGCTTTCCACGGGGCCCGGTAACTGTGACGATACGGGACAAGATCTTGACATCCACTATAGCCAAAAGATAGAAGTTAATGAGAATTCATGTAAAGCTCCTTCCACCCTCGTCTTTCCTCCATTCGACAGAAGCCCCTCTACTCGAAGATGGACGACACATAGCGACTATTTACATGATGCCCAACTGCACAGCATGCAGCATTAGAGCCTCATAGTCCGCCTCTTAAAACAAGGTATCAATAACCCCCACTTCCCCCTCCCCTCCCCTCCCCCCATGTTGCTCTGCTGCCCCTCCGGAAAATCCAGCGGTCTCAGGGACTGAATCTGACACTCACCACCGTCAGGAATGGTCAGCTTTTCGGTGCTGAGAATGTACTTCATTTTGACTGATTGTCGGAAAAACGGATGATGTCGTGGAAGCTCGTGAGGTGCTGTTTGGCGTTACCGTCCTCTTGTCGCTGAGCGTCGTTGAGTGTCGTGAACAATTTTTGGCGTAGTGGAATTTCCGCATGCAAACGGTGTGTGGAGGCTCAACAGGTAACCGAGTTGGGTAGCAACAGTCGTAGGGCATGCCCTAGAGCTGCCTTCCAGCCTCTCTGTGACAACTAAAGTTGTTCAGGGCCCTGTGCAGACATTTACAGCTGATTGCGTATATATTGGCACTAGCAATTACATATTGGCTAAATCCCAACTTGTTTATCAGCAGGCACTGTTCCCACCACCGTTACTCCCGCACGGCCCCTATCATAAGCCCAGCAATTCTTCTCTCGCTTATCAAATGTTCTGTTCACTTTCACTTTGTTAGGCGATACTCTGACGCCCACCAGCATGGAAAGAGATAAATAAATGATACTACTCTACAGCACAGAGTGGAAACCCTGGCTCATGGTGCTTCGCTTTGATGCCGTTATTCGTTTCACCTGTGAACGTTTAATGTCAGGAGCAAACTGCACCAGACGATCAGATCCGTGCGTGTTGCCAGGAGCTGCGACACGGGGGGCTAGTCACGTAGTATCCCCAGAAACATACCCAAAAATTTCCCCTATTGTTTCATTAACAACCTTTCCGCTTTAAGTTTACGAGCTCAGGGAATAGATATCCTTGGCTACAACTTGCTTTTGACTCAGTTTCGATTTCTGGCTGCTCATCGCTCCCTCCTACTTGAAAGCCAGAGAGAGTAACTTCTATTTCAACAAGACTCTTTACTTTTTTTCCCTCTTTTTCCCTTTTTGTGAAGCCTAGGCAGGTGTATTACAAACACCATTCATTTATCCACTAGAAAGGAGATTTGGGCTTCGGGATTTCGGAAGCTTATTATAGCCTCGTGCGCCTGTTTCTCGGCCAGAATAGCTTGTGGAAGGAATTCTTCTATCTGCTACAGAGATGGTGGACTGATTCCCGTCCCTTCACTGTATTTGCATACCTCAAATTGCCCAGTCACGCCAGAAAAACTGGACGTGGCTTGACAGTTTTGAATGTAGCCACTAACTGCTACTTAAGGATCACTTCGTTTCTCTCCGTGCCTGTTGATGGATATGCATGGGAATGGGAAACATATGCATCCCCCATGATATTGATCACACCAGGCTAACTATGAGTTAGGCTAAACAAGTTTCACCAGCGGAAACGACTTTGAGCCGAGGTGGCTTGGCGCTTCAAGATTGACCTGCCTATTGCCTCCAAACTGTGAGATCCAGATACGCCTGGCTTGGTTTGCATGAGTCCAGGAAGGTCAGGCCTTGTGAACGGAGGTACTAAAAACTTGCCATTCGCTGGGGTCCACCCTACTGAGAATAATGAATAGAATATTGGCGTGTTCCGGGGTACAGGTTGTCGCGCTAACTAATCTTCCTGATCGAAAAACTCCATGGGCATGCATGGTACCTGTAGCCTCCGTGATAGGTTTCCTTTTTCCTTATTACATTTTTTCGTTGCTTCCCCTTCAGACCTCTTAATCTCCTTTCCATGATACCCAAACACAGTATTTGCCATTCTTTCTAGTGCATGACCGCATTGTATTTGCGGTCCATCCACCTTCGAACTGTGTTTCTTCTATTCACTCTTTTACTAGGCATTCTTTTATTGTTTATTTTCATTTTTATTCACTCTCTACTTCCAACCGCTCATCTTATGTCAGTTTACACACATACCCATGAACTCCGATAGTGCTACCATTAAAGAGGTCGATTTATGATGATATACGACTCTATCGTGGAGCATTCAACTCCAGGATGGTTGTTGATGCCATTGGTGTCTCTACATTCCTTACTGATTTGCTGTTTCATCTTGCTTCTCGATGGGGTGAGCTGTAGAGCTGGTAGGTCTTTTCAGGTGACTAGTGTAATGGCGAAATGGCGAGAATCTCTGACAATTTATAGTTCGTCAAGATTCTCCAGGCGCTCCATATACCCCTGACGCACCAGAGTCTCCAAACGATCAAGATGAGATAGAAGATAAAATCCATGGGTTCATTGATGAATCAGAAAACAACTCGTCCACAAGATCCACAGCTGCACAAGTACCGATTGTTACATTGACTTTTGTTACTACTGATCACATTACCACGACAGTAGTATCACCCCCATTAACAGACACCCTCATTACGAAGGTAGTCACAGTCATCGAAGAACCTCCCCAATTGAGCAGCGAGGCATCACTGGTGCACAGTCAACGTAATGAATGGAGAAAATCGTTGAGCTCAGCTATTGAAGAGGACATGATTACCAACATTACAAACAGTAGCAGAGCATCGACGTCATCCCACGCCGCCATCGAGACTGACAAAGTATCTTCCTTCGCTGTTGCTACCATTACCGCAGAAGATGTCAATCCAACGCGCTCTGTAGAAGTGAACGACTTACTAAAGGCTTCCTCCGACAAAAACTCATTGACGACGCCTGAGAAGATTGGTATTGGTGTTGGGGTGCCCCTTGGAGTGCTCCTTATCGCTTTTCTAATATTCTCTTACATAAAGAGGCATCTACTCTGCAAGTTTGGAGCTACAAAAGGAGAACTTCGCGGTGGTCGTGATGGTGACGGCAGAGGATTTGCTGAGGTGGACGGTGGGTGGCTGTATAGCTGGTTAACTGGGAAGCGAGAGACAACCACGGATAGGACAGAACTACCTTATCCACACTCACATAGCTCCTCTCACTGTGCTGGTACTACAACGGGCCCTCCAGAACTAGATGCATGGGGATCATTATCCGGAGGAGACCCACAAATCACGACTTTCCCTCTTGGCAATTCTGGAGGTGATAGTGTTTTGGGTATTATTGATATTGCAAGGGGAAATGGTGATGGATTCAATGCAAGCGCCTCAGTTAAGAGCTTTGGGGAAAAGAAACGGCCGGCGCATTTACAGTCCATTGCGCTTCCATCAAGTCAACAGTCCTTTGTAGCCTCTCCAGCTTCCCCGATATCATTCCCTCGTGCAGCCATGCGATCAACTCGCGTAAGACAAGGGGAATCAATGTCATCCAAAAGCTCGTCTACTCTGGGGATATCAGCATTTTTCAATCCTGCACAAGGCCACGAAAGACACGGTAGTGCCAGTACTAGGAGGTCCGCGAAATCGAGGAAGGGAAGTGTGGCAACATTGATGACAAGCAACTTTGAGATGGAAATGTCTACATTATCGTCAGCATCAGAGCCGCAATTTCCGGCGACTCCCCGTGATCATGATCTTTCTTCAGGTGCTGAAACCCTGCGTGGGAAAATGTACTCAGCGTCTCCACGTCATTCGTATTTTGACATAGAGAGAGAGGAAATAACTCCAATAAGAACCCCAGCGTATATACCACAGCCGCAATCCCCAGTTTACAGCTTGCCACCGTTACCTTCTCCATCAATAACCCCGCGGCATCGCCACAGTCGTACCAGTAGCAGTGGAATCAACATCGCAAGCTGCATGGGCGGAATGTCATCTCCCCTCGCTAGCCAAAAACAAAGGCCTGGTACCTCTCCACTAGCAAGTAGTACTAAGGGAAAGACAATGTCTAAGAAAGATGTTCGAATTATCAACCACGAAACAACTTATTTCGATGACCGTGATGATGACGAGGATGACGCCGACCCAGTACATTCGAATCTGCCACCTTGCCATGTTGCATCTACATTTGACCATAGCAGTAAACGGAATTCACGGCGGCACAGTGCAGGCATCAAGCGGGTCAGCAGAAGCCAGTCTGATGAAGTTGACGGTGAAGAGGTATGGACGGATACAGATGAGGAACGAGACTCGCTAGATTTTGAGGCTGTGAGTGGCGGTCTGGACAGTCGTTTTGGGAGTAAGAAGCCTGTGGCTCCTTGACCTTGGAAGGTAAAAAAGAAACTCGAAGCAGAAAAAAAAGAAAGAAAAATTAAAAATTTAATAACAATGCCCTAAAGAGCGAAAGAGATAGCTTGTTCACTTCGACCCAGCCAATGTGAACGAATCATGATTAGCTTATTGTTTTTTATGAGTTCTATACTCTGCTTTACTGTGTGGCACAAACTACTCGCTTGGTGTTGAATTTGTTCTAGGTATCTCATTTTAATGTGTGCATTTGTACACGCCCCTTCGACCTAAACCATTAACAATCCCCCAATGCAGTCTATTTCTCTAACATAAAATACCCCCTTCTGCATGCTAACCTCGTTCAGCTTATATGTTCCCTTTCTCGTTAATGTGTACGATATGGAACGATATGTTTGTATTGGTAATTGTTTCAAGCTTCTTACACTTATTTTAATTGACTTAGTGGCAGCTCAGGTGTTTTTCTATTCATTTCCGATCTTCTACGGCTTGGATGGTTTTACCTTTTATTTAGTTTGGGCAGGTGGGAGGCGATTTGCAGGTGTTCATTTTTTGCTTTGCCTACGTTCATCCTTTTTTAATCGCTTTTTTTTCTGTGTAAATATGTTTAGGTGCTGATAATCGAGATGCAATTGATGAATACTTTTCTGGGTGATTGAAGCTAAATTTACTATTACGGTTCACACTAAATATACACTGTAATGTTGGGAAAAAAAACAATGTCGTTGAAGGGGATAGGGCTAGTGGAGATTCGCTCTATCTTCACCTGCATCCACTCTACTTAACCCCTCCAAAGTCGCCTAGAGCTAATGTTAGTATCACTACCTCGGGAATGCCATGTATGCAAATCGGATGTTTATTCAATTCCAATTAGGGTCATCCCTGTTGCGCCAAGAGCTGTCATCTTACGGGAGTGTATACCGTGTTGGGATAGTTAAGTTGTGGCGGATTGCTAATTTTTGAGTGGAGCTGGCGGAGAGGGTGTTTGGGGCGTTTCTTTGGTGGATGATGCTAGTTTGAGGCGCTGTGTACGGAACGAGGCTCGTTCCGAAGAGATAGATGCTTGTACTCGAGTACAAATGTCCGAGAGTAAACGATTATCCATGCGGTTGTAAACAGTAGGTACGGTACTACAGATACATAAAAGTGGACATAAGAAGCGAGATGGGTGTATCAAAATACGAGCACTAAAGCAATTTCCACCAACCCAGACTGAGTTCTTTAAAAAAAAAAAAAAAGAAAAAGGTCCGGGTCAAGCGAGCTGCAGCCTCTTCAAAATGATTCGTGATGTGAAGAAAAATGCACTTGTACCTATAGGGTACGCAGGGCCCTTCCCGAGAATGTCTGGAAAACGTTACTAGTTATCGGCCAGCTGAAGAATCGGATTGTGTGGTATGGGTAGGTGGTTGAATTGGCCTGAAGTTTATAGAGTTCTGCCACGTGAGCGAAGGATGAAACCTGAAGAGGAAGTTGCGTGCCCAGGGATGAGCGAAGTGCATATGATGTGCAACAAATACTCGCTGGTTCAGAACGTATTGGAAGGCTGCATAAGAAGTTTGCGCTATTCCAAAAGGCGAATAGCGCGTACGATTTATGATTTATGCAGCGTCCCAATACTTTCCAAACCAGCGAGTACCTAAACCTAGCAAGCTGGATGGCTGGCTATCATCGTACAGGTATACCTGTCATGATATTCTAAAGGCATAGACATCGAGATGGAATATTAGACACGTATTCACGTATTTTTGTACACAATATACCATTGGCCTTTTTACCCTGTAGCTGTTTCTTGCCCTCTTTAACCCTCAAATTGTCTAGGGACAACAGATTGACAAATTACTCGCTGGTTCAGAAAGTATTGTGTATATGGTGCCGGAAGTTCAGACCAGACATATCCGCCTACCAAAATTTTCCAAGTCAATCAGCTCCACCAAATGAACTCCGATCTTAATGACACTATCATAGATTTGTTGCCTTTCGAGTGCTGAACAAATCTGTGATTTCCATTTTATTTGAGAAAAGATTGGTGAAGCTGATAAGCACCAAACTTAGTGGCTGATGTTACATATGTGGGGCAAAACTACCAAGCGGAAAATGCCAATGCCTATTTAAGTTAGAGGTAATCCAAATTGGTCTCATACTAGCCAAAGGAATTTAATGATCGGTGGCCAGAAACGTTACAACATGACATACGCGCGCCTACGGAGTACGTGTATCATTTACCTTCGAATTATACCCGAAGAGTATTTACCTAGTGCGTAAAGTATCATAAATGCCTACCAATGCCGATCTAGCATCGGCTGTCTCCACATGTCTTCCTGCTTTGAATCGCACAAGTCATGTAATATACTAATGCATAAATAGTCAGTTCTACCAACCAACATTGCAAGTGAGCTACCAAAAGACTTATGAGAATCCATTCCTGTCATAGGTCTAGATGTTTGAGGTTTTTTCACTCTATTTTTAAATGTTTTCCTACCGTCTTGTGAACCTACCGTACATATGTAACTAGTATAAGTACTCTACAGTACGAAATAGGAGAAAGCTCAAACACGACTAGTTTCGTGCCACGACACTAAAAATAAGGTTCGAGGCTCTGGAGTACTTTTTACCAAACTTGAAACAAGAAACCAATTAAAACTTGATTTCACTTTTTCACAAACAAGATGGTTACGTAACTAGTAGTTGTCGCACTTGGCATGTAATTTATAAATGCCAAAAAAAGAAGAGAAATACATACATGTGAGTGGTATAGAAGCGAAGAGCAGAAGCGAGAAGCTTATTCAACTCAGGAACGCCACTGATTTTCGTGCCCTGACTTGGTGGAACCACACTCTGCAGAAAGTCAATTATAATAATAATAATTATTATTATTATTATTATATAATTATTATTATTATATCCAAACCAGACAGATGAACAGCTACCAGTCAACACGATGTCGAAACGATTGATGAAACTTTTAGTTGTTCCATATTCAGTGTTTTTCTGAGTTGAAAGAAACAAAAGTACAATAATCCTACTAAGCCTTCCGTAGTGTGAAAATATGATGTTCTCATTCCCAGAAAAACGTGATACCTACCCTAACAAAATAATATAGAAAGAAACGAATAATAAATAAACATTAAGAAAAGGTTAGCTCCCAGAACATGAAGGTATGAGTATCATGATCCCACTAAGTCATTAAGCCTCCACTATCTCGAGAAGAATTTAAAACTAGCTACAATAGAATTGGCCCTCCATCCTTTTACAAAGCCAAGTAACCCAACACACCCAACGCCAACCCAATCAATCCACCATCAACACTTGCGCCAGCAGCAGCAGCCGCACCCGACCTAGAAGGGACAGGCGGCCTCCTGGATGTCGTGGTCACTGGTACTCTCGTCTGGGTGAGAGTCTCCTCATTTGCACCGATACCAGTACTGGTCGGTTCAGAAGTCGTAGTGGAGGTCTCCTCCTCAACGATGGATGTCTGTTGAGTACTAATTGTCCTTTGAGTACTAATTGTCCTGGTAGAACGGATAGTGGTCTTTATAGTGGTGGCATCGTCACCGCCAGAGGTACCTGGGACGCACTGGTCGTTTGCCCCGCACACGAGCCCAGTCGCGCAGCAGCCTTTTCCGCAAGGAGGGTCCGAGGGCGTGCACCGACCTGCGCATCTCGTGTTCGGGAGACACTGTGTGCCGGTAGGACAGCAGTGGTCATATTCCTTGCAAGGGCTGAAACCGTCGACACCTTGGCAGACCTCGCCATCGTCGCCATCGTCGCCATCGTCGCCAGGGTCGCTGCCGCCGCCCAACCTGCAGACGTCTTTACCGCTATTATCCACGCTGCATGTGTAGCCATTAGGGCAGCAGTAACCATTGCAAACGACTTCGTCCTCGTCGCAGCCGGTGACCCTGTTGCATGATTTGCCGACGGGGCAGCAGCCCTGCTCGCCGCCGTAGATGCCGCAGACGGTGTCCAGATCACCTATAGACAAGTTTTAATATTCGCGAACTAATATGTTGGTGTGACGAGAGTGAACATACAACACCCGTCAAACATTGTGCATTCAACTGGTGACTCCGGCGGGCACGACCTCTGCCTCTCCGCAAGCCTCTTCTCAGCATCAAGTTTGTGATCCGCTTTCGGCAGCGCGACATAATTTGGCCGCGCCTGCAACGCATCCGAAGTCCTCCTCGTCAAACCTTTTAGAGTCATCTTTCCATATATAATAGGCGCATCGTCGGGAACCGCAAAGGCCTCGGCAATGCCAAGGAGAAGGAGCGAGGGGACAAAAGCCTTGATCTGCATAGTGACAGTATAAATTGTCTTATTCTGGGATGATTTTTCTTCGGAGGGATAACGATAGACTTGAAGGAAAAAAACGAAAGGTTTGCTCAGGCTTCTACGCAGGAGCAAAGATATATTAAGGCGTGTGCAAATGGGAGTGCGTGGTAAGGAAGGAGAAGAGAAGGCAGGATCAAGGTACGTCGCCGAATATATAATGTTCACCCAGTTCCATTTGGACGTCTAGCAGATGTATTTGGATTCTGTATTTTCATTTGTCCTACCCTAAAACCTACTCACAATATGCACCCCTTTCAAAGGCTCGTCTATTTAGAGTATGGTCGTAGTGGGCGGCCCTGCCTCCCATGCGCAGCCGCATGGATCAGTATTCAAATTAAAGTAGTGTTAAGAGTCACTCGACACTGGGATTTGAGTATGCTCAAAATTGACCGCTTCTAATTGGCCGTCGGATTTACATTGGCTGGGTGGACCAGGGTCGCCGGTTTTCATTTCTGTTAGTCAATAATAGCAAAGTGCCATTCCTAATCCCTCAGCGGCACACCTGACCAAGATACCCATTATTTACTTAACAAGTGAGTTCTTTACTCAACCCGATCACCGAAAAGACTGACCGAAGCCGCCAGCCGGCGTTTCTCCTGGGACGAGCTAGTCTCGTGTCCAGGTCGAGCAATAGGGTCTGGTTCACGAAACTAGGGACGAGCCTAAACGCTCTCAATTTTAACCTTGTTCCCTTCACCTGATCTGCATCATGCAGAGAATTATCGCTACTGGAATCGTACTAGTTCATTTCCATTTGTTACAAACTTATAGTAGAATTCGGTTATTTGTGCTACCATGACGAAGTTCTTGATTGTGCATCAGTAATAAGTGCCGAATTGTCGTTCCCTAACTGGTTACCATAGATTTAATTCTTCACACTGCTTGTGTGACCATGCAACCCAGTTTGAACTCATGCAACTAGACAAAAAGTGAAGCATTCTACAGGTGCGCTGTTATTGATTACACACAAACAGTGCCCTGACACTTCCAGCTAGTAAGTACGCCACAGCGTTCCGGCGATTTGTGTCGCACAAGTTCGCAGGAAATATCGTCCGTCTCTAGAGATGAAAACCCAACGTATAAAATGGGTAAATACTGTAACAATTTGGGTATTTCCAGATACCTATCCTAGTAGTCAGGGTTTGATTGATGAAATATACGGATAAGCTACCCGTTGAGCTTAGCTTCAGGCAGTGTGATCCACTTGTTCCGCAACAGTTCTAACTGGTGTGTTACGACGGTACAGATGTCAATCAGGCACCTTTGTGGATTTTCAGAAAGAAAGGTAAGGCTGATCGGAAAGTGGAGAAAAGTGTTGCAAGGCTGTGCATCCGCTGTGCAGTCTGGCGCATGTATCGAGGGACTCAAACTAAATGAAACATGCTGTGGGCCGGAATCCCCGATTTCTAGTCTGGTTGTACTACCCCTCTGGTTGCGAGGGGTATGATAGTGCAACCAGACTACCCGATTTCAGTGCATTCGCTAAGTTTTAAAAAAGTAAGCTTAACCAGCAATCCCTTCCTTCTAGTCAGACTAATCATGCCCAACCATGCGAGATCCATGAGATCAAAAGCACGTAGTAAGCGAGAATTCCCCTTGGGCTCTCAAATTTTGAATCCACTCGTTATTCAAGAACTCGGATAGTTTACACCGCCTTGATGTCTCACAAGGCCGCAGAATTGACCATCGTTTAAGTTCACGCTTACGTTCGGCGATCCCCAATCCGTAAAAATGTTCCTCCATCACTCTGAGATTGAGCATTCTATGATATTTTCTAGTGCATTAGTGGAAGCTAAGCACGATTGACAGCCAACCATATCAAGCGACATCGTTCAGTATACTGAGAATCTGCAATATTTGACATGCGATGCAGGGGGAATATCGATGCAAGTCAGCACGAATCCACCAAGCCATGACACTTTTGAGAGGGCACGAGGACATGTTGAAAGGAAAGGCACGGGAGGGGCTTGTGGGCTCTGCAAACCTTCGCAATTCTGGTAACTGATTGACGCCAGCATCAATTGTGAGTGCATGATATGAAACTGGAGACCGAAGTGGTTAATGAATTACTGATCATATGCATTAGTGAGTATCATAGTACTTTGCTCATGCTTGAACCTTGTACTAGTACTGGAACCAGCACTTGAGGCCACCCCCTTGACAAGAAGCAGTCTAGGAGAACAACTAACACGAAGTCACCCGCATGTCCAGTTTGCAATCGAGCAGCAGAACGTCTTGCCAAGTCGCCTCATGAGCAATTTAAACTTCACAATAATCTGCCTCAAGCACTTGTAACGTTTTACATACCTCGTGCCAAAGCCCTACCTACGCTCCTCAAGCTGCCCCTAAAGGTTACTAGTACATACATTACAGCACACCGTCTCACCAAAGTACACGCCGTTTTAAGCTCTCGATCATCCTCTCCAACCTTCGTATATCCGTCAGCGCTTCAATACACACACTGCCTGTTCTCTGTACCATCTGCCATCTTTTCGCGCTAAATTACATATGAAATAAGCTTAGTTGCACGTAGTTTATTTCTTTTCCATTGTACCCTACACACAAAGTACTTCAGCTGTACAGCCGCACCTATAGGTACAGAACCATTTGATTACAGGAGCATCCTACAGCTTTTGCAGAACCAATCTTCTGCGCCATTATTCCCCTGTCTCTGGTTGGGGATCCCAATCCCTGTCTACAACCTCTCTATCCGGTGCAAAACTGCCCTTTAGGTGGTTGTAAAGTATGCGTGAATACAGCCTACGTAGTGCAACCACATAGTTCTGAGCGGCCATTCCAATAACAGGCCAGCAAAGCCCTGTACCGGTTCAATTGGGCGTCAAAGAATGTTCTAGACGCCCCAAATGCTAACCAGTAAGCACTTTTGCGTTGCCCACTCACAAATAATTTGAGCTCGACTGTGTAGTACTGTGTGTGCGTACTGTACAGTGGGTTCCATGGATCGGTTGTGGTTGCGGCCCAGAAACCAGGAACGTGGGCATGAGTGGGGAGCCTCTAGGCTTCTGGTTTCAGAATAATCTATTTGGAAGACTCAAGAACACGAACGAAGTAAGACATGAATTTCAACTAGGGAACGATCCGAGCTTTTGGTAATGATACACCTTTCGAAAATCAGCACAGGCTGCATGCCATGTCTGGTTCCAAATTTTGCCTTTGATGTATACAAATGGCATTATTTCCATTTGACCCTCACTGACATAACCATCCTCTCTCTTTCTCTCTCTCATGCCATACATAAGAACTGTTATTGCGCCGGGGCCCTATGCCCCATTCCTGGGGCCAAAAAAACCACCACATATGGAACCTTAAAACTACAACGCAAACGTCGAAATAGAACGCAAACCTCCATACAAGTATAAACATTGATATTTGATAACATACACCCCCTCTTCCCTTCGTTAACTTCCCCTCTATTCCCCCTACAGTTTAGATATAGGTAATCATGTACCAACCTACCCAAATATACAAGTATGGGTACCCGCATGCAGTCCGCCACCCCCAATCTCCCACTTCTACAGGGAGCACATAAATGAAACATAACAGGCCACTATAACAAACAAGATAAACAAACCAAAATAAAAGAGATATAAAGTAAAGAAATGTACAAGAAACCCAATAATAGTTCCCAAAAAAGGAAAAGAAAAATACGAAGGAAATAACCAATAAAAGAAACGCAATGAAAATGACGACATAGCCTGATACACGCATTCTTCCTCTTTTCCCCCACTCCTTCTCTACTCCACGCGCATCGGCTACGCAGCAAATGAAGAAACAAGCACACGAAAACAGTACAACGTGATATGACAGGACAGGATAATAGACTCAGACGACGCATAATGAGCAACCCATTGTTCGTATTCGTCTAGCATAACAAAAAACACACGAACACACAGATTTTCCTCCGCAGGTTAACAAGCAACAGACAGGATCTCAAGAGCCAACAAGCTCATCAACAATAGCAACAGATAGCAGACAACAGGTACATGCGTCCGTCACCTAGAGAAGGTAACCTTATCTAGGCTGTATACATCTCTAATGTTTTTTTTCGCAAGAAAAGAAACACATATACAGATAAATGTGTAAAAACCTCCTCTTCGCTCGTCTTCGGATACCGCAAAATGCAGTGCATCTTGCATTTGGAGATATTCCCGCTTTTTTTCCTTCTTTCTGATTAGTATGTCGTTGCACCCGATCTTCGAACCTGCCTTCGCATCGTCTCTCCATTCCACTCCGCTTCTGCTGCTCCGCTGCCTGTTGCGCTCGCTCGCCGTCGTCGCCATTATCCCTGGCATGTATGCTGCATCCATTTTTCCGTCGTAGTCAAACCACATTGCAACTCCATGGCTGTTCCAAAGCCCCTACTTCCTCTGAGCAGGTGGCGGAGGCAATATACCCTCAGCCTCTAAGCGTCTTCTTGCTTCCTCCAACGCCCATGTTTGGATCCTGCATATGCCAAATTTAGGTTAGTCCAGGCCTTATCTCCGCCAATATCACTTCCTCACACAACGAGGTAAAGGAGGAGAGACATACGAAGTATCTGGCTTGTACGCCCACCCGACCGTCGCGAACGCCAATGACCCAAAGAATCCCCAGAAGAACACATTCTCCCACCCTTCCTTCTTCGCCTTCTCCCCCGGCGGCACACCAAACAGCCATCCCGAAGGTGGATCGTAGTGGTCTTCGTGCGCCTGGTGGCTTGACGTGCCCGCCATGGTGCGGGTGCGGGTTATGGATCCGTACAGCATGACTGTGGGGATAGTCGGACGAGGGATGAGGGCGAAGGCAGAAGAGGGCGCACGGAGTGGCATCTTGGGGGTTATGTTCAAATTATCAGCGAAGGTGATCTAGGATATAAGGCAATTCCGGAATGGCCGGTAAACCGTTATCTATGTGGTGGGATTTGCGGATGACGGCAAGCAACTAAGCAAGCAGATATGCAACGCTCTTTGTGGACCCCTGGTGAAGTGGGTGAGTGATGGTGATTGTGGTGGGTTGGGGGTTTTAGCAATTGGTTGGTTGGTTCTGGCGGAAGCCGGTGCAGTTATATGTAAGGCACAGAAGTAAGTATGATAATCGAGGAGGACGATGATGAAGTGCTCTGCGCCAAGAGATTAGGGAGCGGGGCTTAGTCACAGGTGGAAGAGCAAGACAAGGAAACAGCGGAAAGTCACGTGTATGGAAGATAGTTTGGTTCCCCAGAGGGCAATTTTCTATCGAAGTGAGATACTGCCTCATATGCTCGTAAACGTTCGGGATAATTTTTAAAACAAATAGTCTAGAGATATCGAGAAGCAGGTAGAAGATGCAATCCAACGAGAAAGAAAAATGAGGATATCGCAAAATCAATGTTACAGGTTGCGGGAAGGCTGTATGCCCGCTTCGAGCCCTTGCAGCTATAAATCCTCCTTTGGCACAATTACGCTCCATTCGCTTTCCACATCACCATACTGCCTCTCCAAGATCCAATCCCACATGCGCTGGGCAATTGGGCCGGCCTCCTTTCCGGGCGACAATGGCACGTTGATCTCCACTGCACCCTTCTCACCCAATTTTCTGCTCTCAAGGCCACCGTCCCAGTGGATTCTCTTGATTGGGCTCACCACAGCGGCAGTTCCGCTACCAAACGCTTCCAGCAGTCGCCCCTCGGCTTCTGCCTCCTTGACTTCGGCGATGGTGAACTTCCGCTCAGTCACCACCCATCCTTCTGGACCAAGCTTCTCTCGAGCAAGGCTCAACACGCTATCCCTAGTTATACCCTCTAAGATAGTTCCATCTAATGGTGTCGTAATGAACTCCTTCTGACCATCTTTCCGCACCCAAGCAAAGAAGACGTTCATGGTCCCTACCTCCGTAACATATCCCTCGGGTCCAAATAGCCACAGGTTCTGCTGGAATCCCTTCTTGGCTGCTTCCAGTTGCGGGACAATGCACGGTGCATAGTTTGCGCCGAGCTTCTTGTCACCGACACCACCGGGCCATGCACGCACAATGTCGGACCTTGCCTCCAAGCTCACGGCCTTGAATCCAGTTGGATAGTATGGCCCAACGGGGGAGGCGATGACGAAAAGGAGTGCAGAGCCTGGAGGGCCCACGCCGAGGGTCTTTTGGGTGCCGATGACGGTGGGGCGGATGTATAAACTGTAGCCCTGTTGGGAGGGGATGAAACGCTCGTCAAGGTTGAGGAATTTGCCGATGAGTGTGATGAGGGGCTCAGAGGGGATAGCAGGCATGGCGAGACGCTGCGAGGAGGTAGAGAGACGAGCCATGTTCTTCTCTGGGCGGAAAAGGCGGATTTGGCCTTTGCTGTCCTGTAGCGTTAAGTCAGCATAGGAATGCCCACATGATGTAGAGGATTGGTATTCACCTTATACGCCTTCATACCCTCGAAACACTCAAAAGCATAATGGAACGCGCAGGTAGCGGGATCCAAGGAAAGGTTTTGATATGGGGTGATCTTTGGTGCAAGCCATCCATCAGCAGCGGTCCATTCGGCAGTGAGCATATGATCTGTTTAAGATTAGCCATTGGGGCAGCAAGGACGGTTTCAACAAAAGGCAGAAGAATGTTGGAGTGGAAGCACGCATCAGAGTTCCGGTATGGGCGGCGGGGAGATATGGCAGAAATCCTTTATCTACCGCATACTGTGCAGAGAGAGGCGCACTAACCCGTGAAGGTCTTCCCAAACACCAATTCCTCTGGCTTGAGCAATGGTTTTGGTGAGACGGTCTTTGTTATCTGCAGCTTTGAGGGATCCAAGTCTGCCAACGGCCTTAGGGCAGCCGAGTAAGTCCGGGATATAGAATATGACGTCCTGGGGAGGATGCATCTCGTAGCCAGCCGTGGAAGTGAATTGCGGCCTAACATCTTTCTCCTTTACGGTTGTTTTTACTTTTGTTTTGTATTGACTGGGGGGCGGAGTGGAGGTGAAGAATTGCGGAAAATGGGAGGGAGCGCCGCCAACGGGGCGAGCTTTATACTGCGATAGGCTCGGAGTTGGAGCTCGGGGTGGGGGGTGGGGTGGATGGGGGCAGGTGCGATAGAGTCAGCCGGGCCGGTAATATTGTCAGCGCGCTCTCCCCGGTGCAGCGAAGGCTCCAGCGGTCGCATCCGCATCCGTAGTGCGGGGCGGGGTGGGCATAACGAAGCGGAGGCCCGGAGGGCGGAGGCGTTCGACTGCGACTGCGCCAGGTACGCTAGCAGCCCGCAGCAGCCCGCAGCAGCCCGCAGCGGGCCCTTCTTGCTGGCGCCTCTTGCACCCGTATGCGCAGGGCTCGCAGCCTCGCAGCAGCGCAGCAGCGCAGCAATATCGACGCAGCGCGACGGCCGCGGGCCCATCGCCAGCAGTGCCGCCCTTCCGTTGTTCGCTAGCGCCTCTGCAGCTCCCCTACGCCGAAGTTCCGAGATGGCTGCGTGTCCTTTGGAGCGACGCGGTGGTTGTCACGTGCTACGCTAAGACCGGAAGCTGCACGGGATGTGGCTGTGCATGCGCCCCCGTTACGCACAGGTGTGGCTTCGCCATACGCTTGTGAAGCTCTGTCAACTTCGCTGCATTATCATAAGCTCGGCGCTTCTTCGATAATCTCTAATTGACTCCAGCTCCCTCCCTTTCTCAACGGATCAATGAGCAACTCCACAACTGACCGATCGACGGCCCTCTCGAATACTCCCTCGTTCCGGCGCTCGATGCTGCGCTAAATTCGCCAAAAGTAGGATTCGCATCATTGCTAGTTTGCTATGCTCCTCAGCGCAGTCGTCAGGATGAATGCTTACTGCCACTGTCTTGTGCTCCGCATCTAGACTTTCTGCTTGTGCCCTGTTACGATACTTGAGTGTAAAAGCCAATTACATTATTCATCAAAGACATCTATTCCTCTAAACACACCTCCCTCCCTCCAGAGCTCATCGGCAGAGCGCTTTTTTGGTCATTCATTCGGATTCCCCAGAGCGCTCCCCCCCCTCCCGCCCCCGAAGTGGCCTCAATTTCAGGCACCTTCCCATCCAGCGACCCACAGTCATGTTCACCAACGCTCTCAAGTCTTTCACGTCAAATATTTCCTCAAACTACACCCTATCACCCCAGCCAATTTCCACATCAGGGCCATGGAAGATACATGACGCTAAACGAAAATCGACTGGACAAGCAGTCTCAGTCTTTATATTCGACCGCAAGTTCCTAGAACCCTCGTCTGGCTCATCAGGTCTTTCACTCCGCTCGTCATCTTCGTCTTCAGGTCTTAAAGCAGTTCAGGAAGAGGTCTGTGAACGGCTAAAAAGAGAGGCTTCCTTCCTAGCTAGACTTAGGCATCCCTCAATTCTGGAATTGGTGGAGCCGGTGGAAGAAACTCGGTCTGGTGGGCTACAATTTGTCACTGAGCAGGTCACAGGATCGTTGGGCAGCGCATTGAGAGACAAGGATGAAGCTGAAAGAAGTGCTGGTCGGAGCGGCCGTTATGTGGTGGATGATGGCCAGGGCGGGCGCAAAAGGCGGGAAATAGAGGTCGATGAGATTGATATTCAGAAAGGCCTGCTTCAAATTGCAAAGGGATTGGAGTTTCTCCATGAGAGTGCAGGGTTAACACACTGCAACATAACTCCAGAGGCGGTATTTATCAATGCAAAGGTACGATATATCAGACAAATGGGTTCACACGCTTTTGGAAAATATCTCACAATTGCTGTCCATTATACAGTCCGACTGGAAGTTATCAGCCCTAGCCTTCGCAACTCAAACCTCAACTGAAGGGGTAACGTCAGTCAGCAGTCTCATTGCCCAAGATCCGAGGATACCACCCTCTGTCCAGCTTTCTTTTGACTATACCTCACCAGATATCATTTTTGACTCTTCTATAACCCCCTCCTGTGATATGTTCTCCTTAGGACTGCTGATTGTAGCATTATATAACTCTCCGCATGAATCTCCGTTAAAAACACACAACTCCACCAATACTTTTAAGCGCCTTCTCTCTTCCCCGAACACAACTCCCAATGCATCAAATAGTTTTTTATGTTCTCGGCCTCTCCCCAAACTGATGCCAGATTTACTATCGAGGCTCTTGACTCGCAGACCGGCAAACAGGTTGACAGCACGCGAGTTCCAACAGAATCCGTATTTCGATAATATACTTGTGTCCGCGATTAGGTTTCTTGAATCTCTTCCTGCCAAGACAGCAAGTGAAAAAACGTCTTTCATGAGGGGTCTTGTGAGAGTACTACCACAGTTTCCGAAAAGCGTACTTGAGAAAAAGGTTTTGCCGATTTTGGTAGAAGAATTAAAGGATAAAGAGCTATTACCTATACTGCTTCCAAATATTTTTGCCATTATTGAGACCAGCCTCGGTGGCAGCAGGTTATTCTCGGAACGGGTGCTAAAGAAGCTTAAGTCAATATACCTACCAAATGGCAATGCTGATCTCCCTCCTCCAAAATCACCGACGCCTACTCCCAGTGGGTCAGCGTCAAAGAAGCCCCATGTCACCTTGCCTTCATCTCTCGAATCTGGGTTGGTTGTAATTTTAGATTATTTACCAACAATCATTGCGAAAACGACTGCAACCGAATTCAAAGATGATATCCTCCCACTAATACATCTAGCATTGGACAGCCCAACACATAGTCTTCAGGATCGAGCGCTGCGGTCTCTGGATACTGTCCTTCCGGCATTGGATTTCCCTACCATTAAAAATGATCTATTTCCTGTGGTGGCAAATTTGTTTGCTAAGACCAGCAGTCTTGGAATAAAGATGCGTGGTCTTGAGGCATTTAAAGTCTTTTGCGGGGGCTGTGGGCATGACAGTGGTGATGGGCTTGATGGGGGTGGGGCACGAAAGGGCAAGAGTCTCTCGACTACACTGGATAAATATACCATACAAGAGAAGATGATACCTTTGCTCAAAGCCATCAAAACTAAGGAACCGGGAGTTATGGTATGATATTCTTCTATATTCTACTGGATTGAATGCTCACTATGTGTTGTAGATGGCTGCATTAGAGGTTTTCAAAGAAATTGGGAAGATCTGTGATCGAGAAGTAGTAGCTACTGACATAATACCTATGCTCTGGAGCATGAGCTTGGGGCCACTTCTCGGTCTTGAACAAGTAGGCTTCCTATGTAGCAAGCAATGGTGGCCTTTTCTGACCAGATGTACAGTTTCAAGCGTTTATGACGGTTCTAAAGGACTTATCTCACAAGATTGAGCAAGAGCAAACCCAGAAACTCAAGGAACTTCAGGCATCATCATCCGGCTCCGTCAATGCCAATGGCACCGATTTTCTTTCCTTCGGCAGCCTCCCTGGTGCTCAAGTACATGATCCAAGTACCGATATGGACTTTGAACGACTGGTTATGGGGAAAGAGCCAGATACTGCCAAAGATGGCGATGGACTTGGTGATTGGGGTTGGGGTGCGCAATCCGATTCCATTCCCGCTACCTCAGCAAAACAATCGATAAAGCCAATAGTACAGACTCAAGTGAAGAAGACAGAAGCTCCGAAATTCGAATGGAGCACGCCTAGCCCAACTGTGTCAGCACAAACCCACAGTTTCGGAGCAGCAGGGCCAAATAGTGCAATGGGGATGGGGGCTAGCATGTCGTCTTTGATGTCCGCGTCAAGCAGTAATACTAACGGCAATACCCTACTCTCATCGTTTGTACCATTACAACCAACTCCTGCCTCTGGCAATACTGGTATGGGGATGGGTTTGATGCAGCCCCTACAGCCTACCGTAGGATCAACTTCGACATTGCCTCTTGGAGGCTCCGGATTTGGAAGCACAACTTCGTTGCGACCACAATCCTCTAGTACGTCAACGTATAGTACATCTCAAATAAAAGGTTCTTCGGGAATTGACTGGTCAAACGCGATTAAGAAGCCAAGCTTTCCTTCGAATAACACTATTACTTCTAACTCCTCGATATGGGGATCAACGTCTACGCAACAGCGACCTGCCTCAACAGGAACCCAGGGAAGTTTATTTTCTTCATTTAACCCTCCTCCGATGAACCAGAACTCTTCTGATTCGCATCCAACGATATTGTACGGCCAGACGAGGATGCAACCTCCTCCAAGCTCTGGTGCAGGGTTAAGTGCATTCAAGCTACCTCCTCCTCCATCAGCAAATAGCATGAGCGGTGGATTTGGGCAACAGCAACAGCAGCAAAAGAAGACAGGCCTGGATGCCTGGGAAAGCTTGCTATAAGACGTTGGTATTATTTTAAGATACGGACTGGATGATATCTCCTTCATAACTGTCCTTTTCCAGTGAGGGTTGATAATAGACATAAATGGGACTTTTGCTTTGGTATACTACTACTTGACACATACATTTATTTCCTCTTTCTGTTTACGCTGCTCTCTTCCATTGTGAAGTTTGGTCTCGACATTCATATTACAGGGTTGTGTCAGTGCTCGTGTTGATTTCCGTTTGTACGCAGAAGAAGTGATTTGACGAAAAGCATTTTGAGTAGACGTGCAATGTAAATTACATGAGTTTACCACGTATCCTTAATGCATAGATTATCCGACAGGACGTATATTCACAGGGCTATCTCGATATAAAAATAGTACAAATTTAGCAGCGGATAAGGCTTCGCCCGACCGTGAAGAGAATCTGGCAAGCACCACACCTTGCCTTTTTCATTTTTGATTTTGAAGACCAAGTTTGTGACAGCGAACGGGATACCACCCGCTATGATGACATCACTTCTCTCTACCCCTGGACTAACTGAGACTATGATTGAAATGGCTTGGTGGAAGACTTGAGTGTTGTTATGGCAACGAAAGATTTGAAACATTGCAATTGGTCAACGCCATAGGTAAACAAAGGAGTCGCAACAAACACAAATCAGCACTAGACACGAAAGGGGCATATTGTTTGCGACATCCAGGCACCCCATCCTTGGTGTACATATGCTAGGGCTGTTTTTTTCTATGTTTATATTTTGATTTTGTTGCCGAAATCGTTTTCCAAAAAAAAAAATTAGTAGTTGCTGTAAAATCGCTACCCCACAACAATTCCAGCTTGCTCGAGTGCGAGAAACATCTAGAGTAGAGCAAGCAAGGACCCACGGCACGGGTTTCAACGCATCAGCTTATCTGCAGGTGTTTCAAATCAAGGTTAGTTTGTTTGCCCACAATCCTATGTACCGCATTGTTTTTTTTGATGTCCGCGTGCACTCTGCATTTTATTATGCGGATTTTTTGCACGGGTTTCTCCCCCCGCATTCCCACTGACGTCGCGCGCACACGCCATTTGATTGCCCCCATTGATAGATAGATACGGCTCTCTCGCGCAAAGATTGTTGTATTAATAGCACAACAGAGAGTGCACAGACGGTATGATAGGTATTTGCAACTTTTTCTGCCCGGGTGGGTCAGGGTGGGATCCGTTTGGTTCATCGCGTCTGATTGGATCCGGAGCAACTTTGTACCAGAGCGAGTTGGGGCTCGCGCAACAAATTAGTCGAGTTCAGCCAATTCCGAGCCTTTCAGCCAAGGGACGTCGACACACACACCCACGCACGCACGGCCCCGTATGGCCACTAGTATTTATACTTGGTCGAATTATAAAAAACCACCAGGCCTGCTAAGGAGCTGAGAAAAGATAGAATCCCTGAAATAAATACAAAAAAAAGTTGCCTGATAATAACAGGAATAAGTTTCCTCAGCAGGCTGTGTGTGTGAGCTGGGGGGCTTACGAACTTATTTCGTCGATCTGCAATCAAAAAAGGTCATACCTGCCTTCCACGTCTTGTGTGGGTGAGTTTGTAAGGTGTGCTCTGTAGTTGCACGCCTTGGATACGAGATCAGTTGCACATCACCGCTCAAGTTAGCGAGTGCGGAATAAGCTGGTAGTGGGTTTGTTTCTTCCAGCCCTCTTTTTCTGAAATTTCCCCTCCCCCCATCCGCCCTAGTCGCTCGCTCCACCGTCCACTCTTTTCCCCTCACCTCGGACACTCACGAAACTCTCAGTGAACGACCCAAAGCGGTGTTTTCCGAGAGCCGCGCGGCGGACAACTCGAGGAAACCTCAACAGCACAATTTCTGAAACGTATTTAAAAGAGAGAAAAAAAAAAAAAAAAAAAAAAAAAAAAAAAGACAAGGAAGAAACCTTAGCAGTCCAAAACGGAGAGCGAGAGACAAGACATCAAGACATACAGTGTCCGGTTACAGGTGTACTTTGTTGGACACTCAACAGTTTTGTCCCTGTTGCACCAGCTCAACCTGCAAGCCACTTTTCGGATTTTCTTTTTTTTTAAATTTTGTGTTGCTCTCACCACAACTTGTACGCATCGCGAGGTAGACTCGATTGAGCGTACACAATCCTGTCGCGACACCACAATCACTTCCCTATCAGTCTCGAACCGCTTCCCTATCGCTACCGACATTTTCGCCCCCCACTCACTCGTTTGAGGGGTGACCTGACTGTTCAAACAGAGTGTTGTTTTCAATTGTTATTTGGGTCAGCGCAAGATTACTCGGTGCAATTTACGATAGTTAACGGTTTCTACGACAACAATCGAAACAGGTGTATTGGGTAAACTTGGTCAGCAGAGAAGGATACGTGCGTGTGTCAACACGCGCACGGCATAGATCTAGCGGGGACAACGCATCTGCTTGCTTCTGTTCATATTCTCTATCTCAACTCCCCTGATATCAACAAACAAATACCTAAACAAAGGTCAACACTTGACAGAAACGCAATACTAAAAAACAATGATCACTCGACCGGTCATACTTCTCGCTTCCGCATTTCTTGCCCGCACTGCAGCCCTACCCCAGGGACTATACTGCAACGAATCCAAGGGAGAAAGTTACTGCGGCACGATATGCTGTGCTTCATGGCAACAATGCATAAGCCCGGATAAACCACAGTGTGGTCCCAGAGACAACAGTGGGGTTACATCCGTCCGTGTATGGACTTCGATCTGGGTGGACACAATGACTAGGATTTCAGTGTACACTGAGGTTGTGACAAACGGCAACAACCCGGGCTATTCCTCGTCGGTCCCAGGATTCACGTATACTACAGACTCGCCGAATAGTCCGTCGCGACCAACATCGGGTGCGAATGATGCCTCAGACACGAAGGTCAACCCTATCACGGCGACCGCAACCGACACATTCACCTTCCCAATCCCTACTGACGCATCGGGCAATTCCGACTTTGGCTACGGAGGGGTAATTGGAGGAGACAATGGAGGTAATGGTGGGCTTACCGGTGCGCAAATTGGCGGTATTGTCGGCGGTATCCTTGGTGCGATTGCGTTGATCTTGCTAATCCTCTTGTGCTGCTGTCTCCGCAAGGGATACAAGGGTTTCACTGGTATCTTTGGCGGTGGTGGCGGTAGTTACTCGAGCCATGGTGGGTCTTCCTACCACGGTGGTGGTGGTGGCGGTGGTGGTGCTGGTGGTGGCAGTGGTGGTCATGGCCACGGAGGACTCGCAGCGGGATTGGCCGCAGGTGCGGCTACAGGTCTACTTGCCTCCCTTCTCAGCGGACGCAAGAAGAAGGAGACACACCACTACACAGAGCACTATGCGCCTACCCATGGCGGCAGCCATGGACACACTGGTAGTGGTGGAGGAGGTCTCGCGGCCCTTGCTGGTGGACTTGCAGCTGGCCTCGGTTCGTTTTTCCTATCGAAAAAGAAGAGGGAGGAGAGCGAAAAAGTGCATTACCACCCCGCGCCTACTGCTGGAGGCGGCGCTGCGTACCTTGGAGTCCCGCAACAAGTTCATGGAGGGCACGGCGCTCATCACCATCACCATCACCACGGACTTGGATATGCAGCGGCGGGGGCAGCGGCAGGTGCATATTTGGGACACCATGCGGCGAGCGAGAAGCATAGTGCGACGAGCTACACGAGCTATTCGGGCACGGAGAGCACAGGGACAACGAGCTCGACGACCAGGAGTGCGAGTGGTACGAGCGCAACAACAAGTACGAGTGCGTCGAGCAGCTCAAGTGGTGGGAGTAACTCGAGTAGCTCGAGTAGCTCAAGTGGGGCCACGTCTTCGTCAGCGTCTACTATGCGGAGGTAAAGTTGGTTTATCGAGGGTGGAGGTGTAGTGATGTATTAGGTGATTGGATTGAGGATGGGGGAGGTGGGGGTGAGAAAGGTGGATTCGGATGGAGTAGTGGTCCAGAGTGAGAACGTGTTTGAAGTGATGAGAAATGATTGAGAGGAGTGGGGGCGGGGGTCTGATGTTAACTTTGGTTTTCCTTTTTTCTCTTCTTTTTCTTATGTTGGGCTATTTCCTTGTTCTCTTTCTTTCCTACGAAACTTGTTACCCCTTCACAGATATCTTAGTGTTTGATGTCATGTATAAACGATAAACGAACTATGTGCAAATGAGTTAGGACCGGTGTAGTTACGCTAGGCAATGGAATTTGACATGAATTAATTTTTATGAGGGGGGCCAGGATGCATGTGAAGTTTTAGTGGGGAAAAAATTAGAGGAGGGGAGGAGTGTATCGGCGAGGGATCATGTATGTTTGAATGTATGTATGTGTGTATGTGTATGTGTGTATTTTTATGTGTGTGTGTGTGTGAATGGTGTGAGTTATGTGTGCAATGAGTTATGTGTGCATGAGTGAGGTGAGATGAGATGAGATGAGAAGGGATGAGATGAGATGGGGAACTTGGACGAGGGCTGGACGATTATGGTAGTCTTGTTGGCAGACTACGGTTATGGATGGTTGTGAAGTATTGATACATATAAATTCGCTACTACTGTATTTGGATGGGTGCTTTGAAGCGTTTATGCCGCATGCCATGAAACGCAGGCACTGCATAGCTTCCATGAACTGATGCCTGGATTGCATATGCAATCTACTTACTGTCCTGTACAAACCAGACTTATTCATCTAAGGTAATGATTGTGATGTTGGATGAAGAGGTTGAGTACTTACCTATAGAACGCATCTACATGATTGGTCATGAGACGTGCGCACGGAAGTTCGAGTACGCTTCGTCGTATAGATATATATGTTCTGGGCCACTCATGTCGGAACATTTATATAAGTTGTACTGTACTCTAATGAAAGGGAAAGGTCGCCCCTCTACTTAACTATGTTCCCAACGAAATATAATTGAAATAATAGCAATGAGCTCTTTTGCGTCCCTTATATTAAATTCGGGGGCGCTGGGATTCCAAAAAAACTGGCCTGTAAAGCACATCACGTTCCTTGTATGCTGGCTTCTGGTGTGAGGGTAACGTAATATAAACTGGAACTACATAGATCTAGAAGTACTTATGTATCTACCTACAAGGCTCGGCGCAGATACTGGGCCTATTGTGATAGACATCTCGTTCCCAGATTGTGGTTGCACATGCCCCTCAATTTCCTAGTATTATGTATAAATACGAAAAACGTTGCGAATTTGGAGATACCAGAGCAATGAAGTTCAATACCGGTAGTAGTTTAATCTATTTACCTAGATCACCACACTTGTGCTCACTACCCAGCTGTCCTAGAAATACATGTACGAACTTATCCCACAGCTACTCCCCCCTCATCTGCCATGCTCATGTCACACATGACATAACCTACCGTAACATCAATGATTAGAACGTATTAGTTGCTTTGGGTAACCGATAGCCCCAATAAGCCTTGATACCCGCACCGGTTGACTTGCAAGAGGGCAAGTTGCAAGGCAGTTGTGTACGGCTGAGATGTTTGTCCCCAAAGGTAACAAGTACTCTAGTAACAACCAGTCCCATACGCATTTTGACTGTATTCGGCAAAATCGAAAAAAATCAGTATCACATCCCTTGCGCATGTCTCGTGTAATTATAGTAGAGGGACAAGGCTGGGGACAAGGAAAACATACCATCCAACGGAATTTGCACAATGCGCCGGAGTAGTGCCACTGCACAACCAACCATAGCCATCAGTCTCTGTAATAAATCCTAATGCTCGAGCAAACGTCAATTAAAACTCACCAGTATCCTCCCGCAGAACAGCACATTTGGTTCCACGACTCGCTGCCTGTGCACGTAGTGTTAAATGCAGCGCCACAACGTCCGTCTATAGTTGGCAAGATGCCCTCGGCGCAGTTTTCAGAAAAGGGAGCCTGGCTAATTTGCAGATGTAGTATGTTAGTTCTGCTTTAGATTCTTGTATGATAGTAAAGAGGGCATTGTGGGCTACGTACCATCCCACTCCACAATGTGTCGTAGAGTTGCCACTATATTATCAATTCAATTAATATTCGTAACCAGCATTGATGGTCCCGGATGCTCACCAAAATCCATATTGCGAACAGCACGAATCCTTACAAATGTATCCAGTTTCGCCACCGCACGTATTATCAAACGAGTAAGGTGGACCACACGATACTGAATAGTTGCGCTGACACCCGGCCGAACAGTGAGCTGTCGAATTACCGCTATATATGTCCTTCCAATTAGTTCCATTGTTCGTTATTATCGCATAGTAATAGGGAGAAGAACATACCACCACCCAGAGCTTGAACAACACCCCATATCGCCCCAGCACTCATAGGTGACACTATTGCTCTTCACACCGCATGAACCGTCTGGCGAGGGCTCGGCCCAAACGAAAGATAATGCAACAAAAATTGCCCCTAGGGCGGGTATGGCTTTCATGAACATTTTGCGGTAAAAGCCTTATTGAATAGCAATTGGTGGTACAGTAGGTACTATCAGATCAGAGAGACTGTAAAAAGATCTCTAGAGCGTCAGGAGTCGTGAGTTGAACGGGAAAGCTGCTGGGTGGGCAATGGCATCTACCATTGCCCTTATATAAGTTTCGTATCCATATCCAACTCCGCTGTTGACGATTATGTCGATGAATCCATATTCAACTCTGCTAGAGTCCGGTACGGCAGTGGTATATTTGGGGCTCCATTTCGTGACACCTGTATGGGCAGATCAGGCAAGGGTCCTGACAATGCATGTTGCTAGGCCGGATTCAGTCTCATGCAGCTGTGCTTCCTGCACTACAAAGCAGTCTTATCCACGAAAGTGGGCATTATGCCCTGGGCTTGTCTGTACGTTTTCTCAATATTCTCTAAAATACCCGAGCTGAAAAAAGTAAGTACCTCGTCCCAAGTAGCTGAGTCGAAACCTAGGCAAAAGAGGTATATATGCCAGCGGTATAATTCTTAACAAAGCGTCTAATGATATGGAATGATAAAGAGATACGAAGTCGTATAACAATGGTTATGCACATTGCATGTGGTCCCTTCGAGCATAGTCACATAACCAGACGCTGGAAGTTCCGGTGATACATCAAGCAAGTATGCGCAGCCGCTAACATCGAGTGGAATTTAAATCCTAGGGTTTGATAAGCTCCGATGCGAACAGCCGAATAAAAGGATATAGGAGACCGAACGCCACACATAGTAACTATAAACTATAACCGAATACTTATCAAAGATGAGAATAGGAAGCAAAAATCTGCAAAAAAATATATTGTGGAACCTTCTTAAAGGGTCGTGTTGCATGCGGTAACAGAGTGTTAAGTACCTAAGTAGCAAGGTCAAAGCAAAAGGCAGTGAAATGACATGCTTAATGTATATGCAGTGTTACCTTCGCATCTGGATGGAGGTAAAGAGATTACACGAAAACAGAGCTTCTTGCCGTATACAACAACTATACTGTATACTTTTATGCAGTACCTGTTTATCCTTCAACACGCTGTAAAGAATCGACATCGATCGGATCTGCCGTTACTGCTGGGACAGTGTAGAATATGCCTGGACTGGATGTTAAATATTCTGCAAAGCCCACTCCTAGAAAACCCTGATCCCTGGGCGATGTTGAGCCACTACAAAAGCGATGTAATTGATGGATTCGTATATACTTATTCTAAACCATCAAGAGTCAATTGTAAGCGAGCTAGAGTGAGAACCGTATACTACGCAACTACCGGAGAACACTAGTATTCTATAGCCGTATATTGATAGCTACGGACTGACATGAGAGCTCTGGCGCGAGGAAAGGAGCTCTGGAGGATTGTAAGTGTAACAGCTAGAAGCTTTGCCTAATTCTCATCATCCACAAATAAAATGTGGAACTGGAAGAGATAACCTACATGATAATCGACTTAGATGAATTGCGAAGTATGAGGCACTTGGCCAATTAGAATTACTTCGTGGAACGTCTTGGCATATACCTTGTCAATAGTGAGTTCCGTCTGGTTGAGTTCGGACCGAATATTACATGTGTTAAAATTAAAGTAGTGAGGGTAGGGGCTAACGAGGCTTCCTCGAAGACTCCTATGGCTGAGCTACTTAGAGAGCAGCATAGTAATGTGGACACAAGAACACGAAACTCTGTATTGAGGGTCACGACATATCCTTATTGGACGCCAAGTGCTTGAAGGCTTACCAACATATCTTATACCTCTACGCTTCGCTTCAAGATGCGGCTAGAAAATATTTCCTTTGTCGCAACGAATAAAACCTTTTCCGCCACCAAAATTGAAAGGCATGCGTCGATGGGCTTGGTATGAGACTATGTGTCGGTGAGAGGAAGAGTGAGAGGATGCTACAGCTCTGGAGGTAGACGTGCCAAGACACCCGTACCGCCAAGCATGTTAGTATCACATATTCATCTACTACCACATTAGGAAATACTTTCCTCAATAAGAACAAGAAACCTCCATCACCGTCACGTTTTAAGTACTGTTCTATCTGCCCTGGGCCAAGCACAGGTAGGTTATTTTCAGTACCGCAGAGACCACAATTTTGAGTATGTGTTACTTGGAAATGAGCTGCTCCGTCTCTTTCCGCAAATGACTTTGGAAAATTCTGGAGAGCCACCTGTGACTTACGTACTTCAGCCCTTACGTCAGCAAGCTCTCTCTCGAATGCAAGATGCCGGAGCAGTAATTGCAAGACCTTTTACACCCCTATGCCTTGCTCCCTTCGACCCATTCCTCAAAAATATTTTCATTTCCCACCAGTAGCAGGTACACACCTGTGACCTACCTAATCGCCAACATTCCCTGGACCAGGTCACCTCCCCGCCACTACCACTAAGGCTCATCACCCCCGTCCAACAATTGCAACGTAACAGGTCCTTCCTAACTCCCTTTCTAGTCCGTAGACCTCCCAAGGTGCTGCACGAGAGTACGTATACGCTTGCCTGGTCACCCGTCTCGGCGGCCCACGCTGTTCTCGTTCCCAGCCTGAGGTAGCTAATTATTCCTTGCGCCGTTTTGAAATCCAGACATGTGCTGTACTTGCTCAATATATATATAAAGTATACTGTATATATGCAGTCTGTCACGGCTGGCTGCATATGACACCTGGCATAGCCTGACTTTACCAACCTCTACGGTAATTATTTAAATTGAATTTTAGAAGGAGAAAAAAAAACGTTGGTCCTCTTAATTATTAGAATTTCATTTCATTTTATTTTTATTTATTTCTTTTGCTGTGCCCGGATGGAGGGCGTTTACCTACATAGTGTTATGTAGAAAACATGATGGAATATAGACTTGATAAAGTAAACTCTAATATTTATATTATACAGGTTTGAATCCTGGCATAGTGTGCTCATACCTAGCATCAAGGTATTTTTGTGCAATAAGTAGGTCCATATCCTGTATCTACATGCTTGTAAATTAAATACCATCATGAGACTATAATTACAATATCTGAAGAGAACAAAGCTTGATATCTGACTATGCAAAGTACGAGAGTAGTCTGATTGCTTGCATGACAGGACAGCTAGCTGCCAAGATAGCGGCTAGGCGCGCGACAAGTTTCCGAAATCTTAAATAACCACGAAGTGCGTAGACTCACACTTAGCTATGATTAACGAAATGACGGGTACAAACATTTCTTACCACTTTTTTTTGCACTTCCCATGATGAAGCGCAACAAAAAAAAAAAAAAAAAAAAAAAAAAAAGGAAGTATAAGAGAAATAAGAAACAAAAGAAGAACTTGCAGAGAAAGTATCACCTGTAAGATGTGAACTTTATGGAAAATAAAAGGTAAATACCACAATTAACTTGAGAAAAAATATCATATTCTCATATCTGGAGAGTTAGAATATCAAAGCCATAGCTGGTCTTGTGCAGGGAGGGAAAAAAAAAAAAAAAAAAAAAAAAAAAAAAAAAAAAAAAAACTCCCTTTTGGTGACAATTAAAATCAAGTTGCTCCAATGCTGACTACCCGCTGCAATTTTGTCTATCCAAAGCACTTACGAAAGGAGACAAATGAGAAAAGAAAATTGGGGACAAACCCAAATACAAACTCCAAAAACGAAAAGAAAGATGCTTGTAACTGGGTGTTCTGGCCTTGAGACCCATTGTGGAGGTTAGATATCGTCTTATGATATTTAATATTCTAATGGAGATCGATGTGGTAACTTACAGTCCTCGTGATGGTATAGAAAAACTAGGAGCTAAGCTAGAAGACGAGAGCTGCCATGAGAATGTGGTGAAGTCGGGGGTATTGGTTGGCTATTATGTGCGGCCTGTTAGCAACAATATTATCATCTTGGGAGTAAAGACAATGGGCTCCTCTTACCAAAGTTCAAAATTATTCCCGAGTGCGCCGTTATTCCGCTCACGGCGGACTCAACACATTGATCCTCAGGTCACCAACGTAGTGGTAACCTTGTGCCCTGAGTGTGCCCCCAGTCATTTTCAGGCACCTTTCCCGGATTTCATCAACTTCGTCAGCCATCTTTTGGCAGGAAATTGATGATCCACGGGGACCACAAGCTGTAATCATCGCTGTCTTGTGGGACAGGATGACTACGCAATCTGAGTCTTTTGGGGCACTTTGGTCGGGGCAGCGCTTTCGACCCATCACTCTTATCACTGTACTGGCAGCAGCGATATCCGGGGCATGGGCACTTTTTGCATCAACGACGCACTCGTATGCCCATACGAAGTGCTCCAGTAAGCTGAGAAGAAAAACGATGCAGATGGTGTATGGAAGCATCGTTGTTGTCTTGCTGGCGGCGTGGGGAGAGAGATGGGGACCTCAAGGGACTGGAAATGCCATATCTATATATAAAATTTTCCTTTGCTGGAAGGTATAATTAAATTCATTCAGCCGTTTCGAGGTACAGATGTTGGCATGGGAGTACCAGCTCATTGGAACCGAAACCTTCTGCATGAGGCGCCGATCTCATGTGCCTGAAAAACGATAAAGGTAATAATGTCGAGTACGGAGCATCGTGAAGATGCACATGCTTCTGCGGCGGATTCTCGTCAGGAGAGTAATAGTGGCAAGCCCTAGAAAGCTGGATTTTCTCGATTCTTGCTCTGATGCTAACAGAAGAACTTCAAATAAGATCTCAAAATAAGACCCCATGGTGTTTATGGTTAGTATATCTAGCTTGAGTTTGATCAGAATGAATGCTGTGAATGGATCCTATGTGCATACAGGATGCATGTACGTCTCGTAATGGGCTGACAGCAAAAGAAATCGATGGCGAAGCATAGGATCGAATATTATTTTCCAATGAGTGGTACAGATTTGGAATTTGCATTTTTATGTTGAGGTTGGCCGCATTCGACGAAACTCTTTGTAGAATATCTCTAAGTTCCTGTTTCGTACGCCCATGCAGCGAATGTAACAATCCATTTTTGTGGAAATTCATACCTACAGCATAGAAGGATGATATGTCAAAGGAAGATGCCAATGCCTTTTATTTGAACTGGGCTTCTGGAACTTTGGACATGTGTGTTACTAGTCTCGAATCAGAGTACCACTTAGTGCTGGTATGTTACATGGACTCTATATTTTTGACAATAACTTGCATTGGGCTTAAGCAATGGCATCTCTGGAGCTTTGATTGACATCTGACTATTGAAGATTTGTAAAAAATTAGCGTACTGTAATTTCAAATCTCCTGCCTTGCATTTGATACACTTTGAAGTTCATGCCCTAGAGCTCAGGGGGCGTTGAGAGTACACATATATGTGGAATGGAACTATCGTTTGCGGCTATACATACATATTCCCATTAGGTGAGACGTAGTCCATGTAAATTGAACTCTTTGAGTATATGTCAATTCTGGTGGCACCTTTCACAGAATGGATCGCGCTGAGGTGACACGTTGTCGTACCATATAATGCTCTAAAAAAAAGCTGCTGGGTTTGATATCAAGAAACATTTCTCCCAGAGCAAACGCAGGCTCTCTTAAAAAAGGACAGACTCTTGCAGTAAAAAGAAATTTTGAAGTATAAAAACCATTAATTGGTGAGATTTGCAGTAATTATTCGGACAGCGGGTTGAGCCTGCGTTGACTGTTGAGCGAGCATTACCTTCTGAGGACTCACTGATATAGAACTCTCTTACCGTAAGTTTAAAAGAGCGTTGGGCATCACTTCTTTACATACTTCTATCGTTTGCCAAATATGAGCTCTCCTTCACTTAGTGTTGCTTAAATGAAATGGTTGAAGATTCATATATCACTCATACCGGTAATTTATTCTTATGAGGCAAATAAAGAATTTAAAGATATTGCGCTGTAACAGCACCTTCGCGGTTCACCTCAGCAAATGCCGTCATATGCGATATTAGTGGCGTAAAAATTGTGATCTCGAGATCAATCACTCAGAATTTGAATCTCGCTCTCCACTTGTAGCATTACCTTGAGCTTTTTGAGCTCCACGGGGCCTCCATACACAGAAGTTAGTTCTAGAGCTGATATGTGAGGATACGCATGAGTGATAATACCGTACTTTCTAGGGCCTGCAGATCTCTAGAGGAACAAATTTATAGCCCCTGTTAGCGATTCTCCTTAGACAGCTTGTGAGTACAATGTTGAGGCCGAATTTACCAATCGATGCTACAGCAACCAGCATTCAACTTTCATAATAAATCAAACAAGGCCGGGCAGGTCAAGAGCGAAGGAATCCTGAAGCTGAGAATAACACCAAGAAATACCAGAGTGAGGCCTTCAGGTGGCTGGTTCGTTTATAGCCCTGTAAAGGATGTGGTATTGTATACTGTGTTTCATCACATCTCGATGCGCACCAGAATTCGACGCACTTTCCCACCAAAACTGAGCGAATGAGAACCTGTATATCCCCACGCACAGAATCTACTTTTCTAGCGCCTTTTAGGAGGCTTAGAGCAAGTGTCATTCTTCAGACCCTGCATCCCTCCTTTTGGAAAGAAGTAGTTATGAATGAATTATATATTTTTGCACATTTTCACATAAGTCTTGGCACCTATTTTTTGCAGTAAAATTGCAGATATGGAAATCTACCCACTGCACCTGCAATTAATTCAATAAAAAATTTAAACACTTCATTTGGCCTATGGAGATATACATGAATGGCATCAACATAATCCTCAAAGTAATTGTTGTGTTGTTCAAAATATTTTTATTCTCATAGAAATATTGTACATAAATAGTATCGGAAGAGCATCTGAAAATATATATCAGCATGCCAACTATGCAATATATTAAAATGGACCGAATAAAATCAAGTGAATCAATATACAGCTAGGGGAAGCCCTTTAATCACAAGACTATGGCTACGGTCGGAGGGTCGTAAGTAACATTCACTCGGAAAAGTACAAACTATAATAACTGAGAAAGTGTCTCTCTACTTTAATTCAAAACGGCAGGCCATTCCAGGGCCAAAGCAAATAACAATCCAGCAACAACGCAAGCAACAACGCAATAGCACAAGCAGATATTAACGGACATGAGTAACGTAGGTATGTCCATATCTACCAACATATTTGACTCTCCTCGCAACCTCATCTACTCATGGTGTATAGTGGGAAACAACTCATGACGTAGATATACACTAGTAACCAAATCTAGATAAATGTGTGCAACCTGGTATACTTTACTCGTTGCAACTGCCTTCACACGGACAGTACAATGCTTCTTGCTGTCACTCCTGGATGTGTGCATGCCATTCCTGTCACCAGGTTCATAACATTAGCTATAAATTACAAGCATCAAAATCAATGCTTAATACATACCGGATTTCCATATAACCATAATTCTGAAAATCAGCATGCTGCGCTGCTGCTGAGCAACCGTTCACCGTCGTAATTGCATAGGGACTAGTTTCGGAGGGAGTATTGCCTGAGAACCACACGACGGTTGGAGCCATATTTTGTTGTGCTCTATCACCCATCGTGTCAGACAGGGTAATATTTGTAAGGAATCATACCGCAACGATGACTTACAGTTGAATGTAGTCTGCAATTTATCGAGAGTGGAGATGGGCACTGATTCGAGGGTGATACGACCGAGGTACTGTACTACAGTTTAATCACGGAATGCAGACATTTTCACGATTCTTATACTCCGTCCGTCTCCATGTTGACGACTCAACTGAGCTCGAGGATTATTGCTTCGCTGGCCAGAGTACCACGTATGACATGCAAGAGGAACCCTCAGAACAAACTGTGAAAACCGTTTATGGTAACACTTGTTGGTGGCGCATAGCATCATGGCGCTTGTTGGCGGCGCATAGAGTTCCACTCGTAGCGCTTGTTGGTGGCATACATTATAGCAACGATCTCAATTATCACTAAATCTGAAAATATAATTCACAGGTTGCCGGTATGGGATGAATGCCGACATGGCATGCTCATCCACATAACTTAATTGTTTCGGCAGTTTGACCTATCAACAATTGCAACAGACCTGTTAAAGCCAATTTACCTGCTTACTTACCGTGATATAGATTGCTCCCAAGAAGGGAGATGGTGCACATATGTACGACAATGTGTTTCTTTTAATAGCTATCAATATTTGGTACTGCATCAGTTCTCAGTTATTGCTGGAGTCGCACTTCTTTTTACCGCAACTGTACATACTATGTAGACAGAAAAATAAGTATTTGGACAGGGGGATAGATGCATTGTATGCGCTATGCGATATTCGGTGGAAACTAACATATTTTTGTATGCTTGGCGGTAAAGAATAGGTGTAAAAGTCCAAATTCATTATGTCAGCTGTCCAAATACTTTCTTACATAATAAATTTGGACACCCTATCACGAAATTTGGACTAGTCTTATGGGCTATCACTAGCCAAGCATATGAACATATGCTAGTTTCTACCAAATATTGCATGACGCATAAATATGCAGTTCTCCCCTGTCCAAATACTTATTTTTCTGTCTAGTAAGTATGGTTTCGCATAGGATCAATTGCAATATGTAACAGTGCAAATAGCGGGGTACAGACTACTCGCCAAGCCCTTACGGCCAAATGTCTGATGCGAAAGTGCGGCGCAAGCCAAGGGTGAGGCTTATATTTCTAGAAGCCAGCCGGCCATTCGCAAATCAGAACATGATATCTCCTTCTCAACTCCACCGAGTCAGCTTTCTGAATCTCCCCAAGCAAACACGGAGTCGCATTGCACACCTGTTGCATCTGTCTCCTCTCTCTCCCCTCTCTCCCCTCTCTCTCTTCTCTGCCCTCTCTCTCTTCTCTCCCCTCTCTCCCTTCTCTCCCATCTCTCCCCTGTGGCTGCGTCGTAACCTTCAAGCATTTATTACGGGCTCGAATCGAACCCAGAATCGAGACCTGCAGCTGTTGCGATCGCTTGCGGGCCAGGCAATTACCAAAGATATGGACTGGATATACAGGTCAACAGTGCCAGCTGAAGATGTACAAAATTACAAGCCAGGCGGGTTTCATCCTTTGCTCCTCGGGGCACGTTTACAGAATGATCGTTATGAGATCTTGCACAAGCTAGGCTTTGGTGCGTTCGGGACTGTGTGGTTGGCAAAGGACATAGTGTAAGTCTGCGTCTTTGCTGGGTATCAATAAAGCTAACTGGATTTAGAAATAATCGCAATGTCAGCATCAAAATTGTTGTCGCAGATCAATCTGAAGAGCATTCTTCCCGAGAGCTCCGCATCCTAAGGCACCTTTCTTGTTCTACACTCAGCCATGCTGGTAAAAGATATATTCCCACCCTTATAGACAGTTTTTACCTTGACGGACCCAACGGCCGTCATCTCTGTCTCGTAATGGATGTTGTTGGCCCTATAGCTTCTTTCGTCGGGGAGCGTTGTAAGGGTGAACGCTTGACAGCTAAACTGACACGAATGGTGTCCAGGCAACTTATGCTGGCTGTGGACTATTTACATGAATGTGGTGTTGCTCATGGAGGTGCGTGTTGCTTTGATTGTTGCCTTAATCCAACCTCATGCACTCTGACTTACGGTATTAAATAGATATCCATGTGGGCAATGTGCTCTTTCGCTATCCCGGTCTAGATACTCTCGCAGGTGACAGGATTGAAGACATGCTTGGTGAGCCCATGACAGGGTTAGTAACCCGTATCGATGGCGCTCCATGTGGTCCGAATACTCCTGAGTATCTTGTGATGGCAACTGGATACAAGAAGCTCAACCCATTTCCAGACTTCAACGAAATTCAGCTCATCGACTTTGGAGGAGGTCTGAGTCAATCCGGCTGTTTTGTATGCCTGTGCCACTACTAACACCTTTCTTCTCCACAGCGTTTTTTATCAATGAACCTCCGCAAAGCCTGGATAACCCCCTCCCGCTTAAATCACCTGAACAGATCTTCCAGCATTCGCTGACTCAAGCTGTGGATATCTGGAGCTTGGGGAATACTGTAAGTTAATGTCCGTTGAGGAGTATAAGCTCTCCTCTCGTATACCCCGTAGCGTAATGTTTAATCTTGCCAAAACATCCGATGCACAACAACAATGAATACGTATTTAGCTTCTAACTTGACACTGTAACTAGATTTTTGAACTAGCCATGGGCCGGCCGCTATTCATGGTCATGTTCGATATTGAATTTCCACAACTTTTTGCAAAAGTGCTAGGCGACGTGCCTGAGGGATGGGTCCATGAAGCAATAGAAAAAGGGGTTTTCACCGATCATCAAATCCACCGTAAGTCATTTTTCATTATATATGATGGCAAAAATTCTGACAATTTCTGGCAGAGTACGATGAATGCTTGGAAGGCTGGAGAACCCTCGAGGATGAAATGGAATATGTATATCAAAAATTTAGTGGCGAATATGATGGTGGAAGTGGAGAATGGTTCAGTTCAAAAGATATCAGCGACTTGGCAAAATGTTTGCGTAGGATGTTGGTTGTGGATCCAGCGAAGAGGGCGACTTCGCAGGAGCTAATTGGGGAAGAATGGTTCAATGCAGGAGGCACGGTTGATAGTGAGAAAGATGTGGGACTGGGCCTGGGCAAATAACCACATAATTTCTTACATTGCATACGAGGCTGAGGGTTACCCTTATGGTTCATAGATTAAGTGTTAAGGAGGTCACAAGCATGCCGGTTCTGTTTGCTTGTAGTCATGTATTTTAACAGGGGATCTCAAAGGTGCCGTTTTGTCACAACCGGATGATATTGCAGATGGAGAATTATACCGAAAAACGAAGGAATGCCATCTCTTCACGAAATATGAGATCTGTCTAGAAGTATGCATACGCAGTCGGAGGAGTTTGTTTCTTGTTCCCAGATTGGAATGTTAATGTAGGTACTCGGGGGTAGGGGAAAATACTCAGAAGCGCTATGCATGCACTAAAGTGCGCCACCTGACAGTGGGTCAAAAGTGAAGTAGGTAGGACTACTATGGCCATTGGTGTGATAGTGCTGAAAAAGAGTAGTATGTTCAGTCCGTTGAAATATTGCATGAGAATCCCATACAAATAGATGCCAAGACATTGTTACAAATTTTGCTGTGCCATAATTCCTTGAGAATGGTTTTTTTGAGCAAGCAGAGGTGCTAAACATGAAGAACAAGTATTTATTTAGTGTCTCTAAATAGCGCTTACAAAATTCTGCTCTAGTGGTTGAGATACACGCTCTTCTGTGTGACTAGTTTTTGTAGGAAAGTGCGTCGAATTGTGGTGTGCGTCGAGATGTGGTGAAACACAGTAGTAACTGTTGATTTGCTAGTGTTGATGCTATATTCGCTGCTAAAATAGCAAAACGACGAATACGAAGTGCCAGAGCCTATTACTTAATAATGTTCATGTACGGTACTTACCATATACAGCTCACAAGGAGTATAGACAAATGAGGTATATCTGCAAGACGGTTGTGAGCGTAATTCAATGTTCATCTCAGCTACACATCGGTGATAGCTGAACCGGCAAGTCCAGAATGGACTATTCGAGGCCTGTAGTATTGATCATCGTACGGAATGAAGAAATTTGTATGACTTGAAAGGATACTTTAGCATCAATCATTGAACAGCAGCGCATAGCGGCCCATCGGAATGTACAAGTGCGTTCTCCTCCCCATTTAAGAATTAAACTCACAAATATGCTAGTGGCAATTCAAACAAATAACCTATTGATAAGTAATTTTTTCGTCATAGTGACCAATCTTCAGCAATCATTAGGACTTGCATTCTCCGAAAAGCGTTAATGAACTGATTATATGTTGTTGACCCTTGTTCAATAGGAGTTCATGGCCACGTGATACTGCCCAGCCGTAGCGGACAGCGTTGATTTTTTTTTTTTTTTTTTTTTATATCATTACTCGCAGGCCGCCCTATGGGCTATGGCGAGGTATAAGTTAACTAAAAGAAGAAAGAAAAGGAAAAACCAAACTAAACACTAAATACATGTATTGCCCGCGTGTCCTTCGTGATGCGGGTAGCTAAACACACCCAGAGTCGTGTCTGTGACCTTCCTACTTCCTTCCCCTGTCTGTCTCATACACGTTGGTCTTCAACCACCTTCCTCCGAGTCTGACTTTCCCGATTTCCGTTGGTGTCTCCAGGTAAACTACCACGGAACTTGTCTTCTTGCCCTCCTCGAGTAGGATTGTCTTCTTACGTAGCCATCTGATTCCGGTGATCTTGCCTATGTCTTTGTTGGACGCCTCCAACCATCTTTGAACATTCCCCAAGTCTTTCCTCAGGGCTATGCCGTGTATGACAATGCCTTGTCTCGCGGTGGGGCTTTCAGGGCGGGTCGGGGGCTGGAATCTGGCTTTGGGACGTGGGAGGAGGGTCCGGGGTCGTGGGTCAGGTTCTGGTGTGGTTTGAGTGTTCTGGGCGGTGGCGGGCGCACTGCCTGCCAGTGTCTGTGCCGCAGCGACAATTCTCTCGGCTTCCTTGTCGCTCAGCTGGCGCTTCAGGGCGTATGGGTCTTGTGCCGATGGGCGTCTTGCCCTTGCGCTTCCGGGTGTTCGTCTTTGTGGTGTGCCCCGGGGTGGGTGTCGGCGCTTCCGGGGTGGGGGTCGGCGCTTCCGAGTGTATATTGAGTATGGGGCTGAGTCTGTGGTGGTGGTGGCGGTGGTGGTTGGTTCAGTCGAATTCCCGTGATGGGGCTGAACCCAGTGGCGGTGGCGGTGGTGGCGGTGGTGGTGGTGGTGGTGGTGGTGGTGGTGGTGGTGGCGGAGGATCTCCTGCGGTAATCTCCACCCTGCTCCATGTGTCATCTAGGAAGCGTACTGTTAAGACCGACCCTTTGGATGGGTTTTGGTCTTGGTAGTTCCTCCATAACGACCCGACAATGATGCCTAGGTCGAGTTCTAGTCGATCTCTCAAGAGTCCCCAGGACGGTATCTCGGCGGGGTGAAATTCTCTCCTCGGCTTTCTAGGAATCTTATTGGGTGTTGGCGTCGTCTTCGGTGTCTCCTATTGGTTCTTGGCGCGGGGTTGGTGTGTTGGGTGTGTTGGCAACGAGGTGTTGAGAAGATTCCTCGCGATTTTGCCCCTCGGGGGAAAACCGCAGTGTCGGGTATTTGGAAAAGAAAATTAGACAGCGTTGAGGCGACTTCCTTGTAACAGCTACCCTAGCCTCGATTCAAGGGCCATAGGTGCTTGAATTCAGTTGAATATCGAATGAGTGTCACAGAATAGCATGTAGATTTGATTTAACTGGTGAAACTCCATATTATCGTCATCCTTTTCCTCTTGCTATCTTTCACCTATAATGCTGGCCTGAAGCTTACCATATGCATTTCGTGTCAGAGACAAAGCCAAGTCGACCATATTAGTACCATGTTGAGTTCGTACACCGAGATCACAATGGGAAGAGTATAGTTATGAGTTGAATTAAGCATGAAAGTGCCTCCACCTTTAAAACAGGACACATGAAATCAGGCCTCTCAATATTATTATGATGGGCTAACTCGTGGGTTCACGTTATGCTTGCCTCCCGGAATTGAGGCTTCCGACCCAGGGCCCCGTGTTCCCAACCGGCCAGACCAAGGGTATGGCCTGGCCGGGCCGGTAAGCGGGGATGCATGATATTTTTTTAAAAAAAAAAGTGTGTTCAACGTATACTTACATCTCATTTCTATTAACTAGCAGAAAACTTCAGACTTTGGACCTCGAGGATCTTATTACCATAGTTGCAGTGCCTGTATTAAACCTTGAAGTTCCCGAATGTTTTGTTAAAATATACACACGAGGTCTGAAGACGATGTAGCACCAATGTTGTTACATATACCTTGCAGCTTCCCTAAAGTATCCAATACCTCAGATGCCCAATGTATCGCAGAGATATATCGACAGAGGCGCAATGAGCAGCTTACTTATACAATCGGGAATCTGTGTACTTACGGTTCCTCTGGTTCAACTCGGCTTTTCGAAAGCCATGACCACATGCAGAAACACTGATGTCAGGGGGCTATTACAATATTTGGGATATTGAAAGTTGACTTAAACGATTTCGTTCAACCCAATTTTCTGCTCACTTACAGTCTCAGTACAAATGAAAACTGAACTCTTAGATAGCTCGAGATTCTCCATCGATCTATACTGTTTACAAGGTTCTGGATTTTGAGATATCGCTATGAAAAAAGCCTTTAGGGTTCGAATACCCTATTATAGAGATTGGTGCCACCACCAGATCCAAAATCGGCATTGTAGTACACGGGATCGCCCTACGGAAGGACCTAGGGAAGGTCAGACAATGGTTGGAGGCAGCGAATAAGGATTTGGGAAAGATTACCGGAATTCGCTGGCTGAGGAAGAAGACCACGCTGGTTGAGGAAGGAAAGAAAACCAGCTCGGTGGTAGTTTACCTGGAGAGAGAGACCGAGGTTGGGAGGATAAGGCTTGGGGGACGCTGGCTGAGGTCGGACCGGTATGAATCGGAGAGGGGACGGAAATAGGACATACCGGGCCTTTCACCCGCACCATGAGAGAGTTTTGCGGGCAATACATGTAGTTAGTAGTAGTTAGTTGCAGGGTTTGACTTCGTTTCGTTCTTTCTTTTAATAAAGACCCTCGCCATAGCCCATCGGGCGGCAAGCGAGTATTGATAAAAAAAAAAAAAAAAAAAAAAAAAAAAAAACCCTATTATAGACCCTAAAATTAGCAACATGCCAACTATCAGCCAAGATGTTTTGTGAACTGGCAATGAGATAAGGAGGCGGCAACACGAGGTCCTTGGGCATACATGTTGGTGGAAGCGGTTTCTGCAATGCACTCTAACAACTTTTCGTACGGAGACATTACATGAAATCTAGTGAGTATCTTATGTAGCTGTATTTGACTTCCTGTAAATTTGAAATTTGAATAGCTGTGGGCTTGCGGAGCTAGAGAATAGTTGCATTGAACTAACTTCTTCGTAACTAGGTTGAGATGCACAGGAGATGACTTGCACATGCAAATATACTGTGATATATATTTGAGCATCACGTTAGTTATGATCAGCTGCTGCCAATGTAAGTGAGGGATGGCAATTTTGAACAGCCTTTTTCCAGGAAATGCTTATAAACTGGTTATGATATCCACAGTCGAGGCCTTAAGGGCTGTGGCAATGGTTTCAAAGCTTGCAATCGATGGCATATTGTTGTGTTTATCAACTTTCTGCCACACCGTTTTACCAACCCATTTGGCTCCTATTGGCTCAAATTCCAGGCAGATATCAACGTTTCCATTTGACCAGACAATACTGATGATAGAAATAGGGTTCCGAGATAATATGTATTATATCACAAGTGTAAACTGGGTCTAGAACAGTAACTCAGCTGGCGTCAGTCGTCACTTTCAGGGGATTTAGTTCTCAGAGGCGCCGTGATTCTGGGGTGTAAGTGCTGACCTAGCTACATCTAACTATGACACAGAAATTGTGATAACAATGTAGGTATATGCGACATGGAACTGTGGGTGATGAAAACTCAAGGCAAGTGTCCACAGAGCAACCAGACTAGACCACTAACCTGCCAATAGTCTCGAGCCCGAGATGGGGGCTTTTTTTTTTTTTTTTCTTTTTTTTTTTTTTTTTTTTTTTTTTTTTCGCAATTTGCTGTTCCACGCGAAATGTCCATGCACTTTGACACGTGCCTTTATCCCCTAGCTAATTTTCTATGCATATTTTTGAACATCCATCAAATATTGGTTACACCAATGTGATTTAGGTTTCCAAACTCTTTTTTTTTTTTTTTTTTTTTTTTTCACGTGACCCCGCTTGCAGATGGCAGGGCGTTTCCAAACTCAATTTAGGACGATATATGCTGCAGATTTCCTTTATCTAGGCAAAACCCAGAAGGACACAACTGTATGAACAGAAAACAAATCTGAGCCAGAAGAGAAGAATAAGTGGAAGTAAGCAACGAGCTCTACAGCTCTCCTTCCCTGGTTACCCTCTTAAGCAATCACTAAGCCTGCATTGCCTAATCAGGTAATGCAGCAACCCACTTCGACTACGCAATCTTCACAAATCATGAAACTCTCCATTTTCCAGTCAAATGGCGTCATAGCTCTCAGGGCAGTATACGAGTAATGATATTGAAAATAAATAAAAAATAAAATGAATGGCTCTACCAAGTCTGCAGCCCATTCTTGTGATAGTTCCTTTCAGCTGAGAGGAAGCTGAGAGAATTGATTGAGGTACGGGCCCGATTTGAAAAGAATGACAGTCTATCTCATGGCTATAGCTAAACATCAATTACAGTTCAATTACAGTACCCTGCACCGTTCTCTATCTTGCACCTCCGTCCTCTCTATTGCGTCTTCATCCTGTGTACCCGTAGCACCGTCACTATCGCAACCACGGCAGTAAAGCCCAAAGAACCAGTCCGGAAGCAGCCGGTTAATGGTCACAGTTCAATTCAACTAGCGTCATGAAACTACAGTTCAACTGCCATCGCCGCCACCTCTGGGGAGCTGACAAACACCAGTAGCTGCCCGCTGCCAAGCCCCAGGAGCACTTAGGCTGTCCCGGGATAGTCCGCGTGGAGAATCCGGGTGCTGTCCGGACTGCCGTTAACTGACTGTCCCGAGACATCTTAGAATAGATCGTAGAAGTCTTCGAGAAATTCTGAACCGGGTCCAGCTGACAGTGGTGAGCTTTTTCGGTCGGAAGGTCATTGCAGTTAGACTAGTGAGCTTTCTGACGAGATGTTGAGTGCTATCCATATACATAATTAGTAGCCTTAAGTTCCATACATGGAAATTAGCTGCAAAATCATTGTCTTAAAACTCTGAGCGGCCCGGGCTGTGTATATAAGAGTGGCCGGGTACATATACAAGCCAGGACTCCAGGCGCAAACTTACCTGTGAATCGAGATTGAGTGGGCACATTATGATACAGAAGGAAACATCTTCATCTGCAAGCATCTTACGCCGGCCCAGGGCCGACTATGAGCATCTGGTGCTAAAAAGTAGACTATACAGCCTTCGAATGGGTTAGCGCTAAATCAAATATAACCAACCCACGCTGTTCAAATACCGTATAATAAACCTTCCATTATATCATTGTGTACATATATAAATTTGAAATCATCACGAGAACAAGGACCAGAGATCCAACTTCGAACAAAGGAAAGTCATCAACAGTTGCAAATCAAGTATCAACAGCTTGACCCAGGGAAAACAAGACAGTCGCTCAATCAATCAAGAATATGCCTTATTAGTGTTTGAAGTTTCGAGCTGCAATTTATCATCAGGCGCATTTTCGACAAAGGCAGCATCAGGTAGTTCAGTATCCTGTACTTTGAAATAGAGGACTGGAAGAGCAAACACCATTCCTGCGGCGCAAAGTCCCCAGCTCGAACCAAATCTGCATTCCTCAAGTTAGGCATTCATTTATCGAGCAAATGGATAGATGAAGGAGAAGCTTACAAGGCATCAAAGCTTACTTGAGTTGCATCCATGCGCCAAACAACCGCTGCACCTGCGGATTGAATGCCCTTGTAAAACCCAGCAAAGTAGGCTAATTTCCTTGGGTCGTTCGATAGTGCACCCATAAGCCAATAGGCATATGTTTGCCACATGGCATCAAGGAAACCATAGAACAAATATAGAATACAATAGGCAGCAAAGCTATCACCTGCAAAAATTAATACCTGAAAGTTTTATCGTAGAATATTATACTTACCGTAGACGTCGATATTTGGCGGCAATTCCAAGGTCTCGTCGATAGGCAAACCCTGCTTCGCACGGTTCGCATTGTATGCTGCGTTTGCAATGTGCTGACGTTCATCGGAATAACGATCCAGAACAACGTAACCGCCACCCCACTATGCCGTGTCAGTAATTATTTAGCCTTAGACAATTTAAAGGACATACAATCACGTTGACGATTACAAACAAAATTCCCCAGCCTAGCCACGCTCTTGTTTTTCTTGAGCCCAGTCGGGTGTTATCCAGAACGAAACCAAATGCAACTGCACCAAGAATTTGTGCAAGCCAGTACCAAATATTGTTAAATGCCCGGCCTCGCAGGTTGAACAAGTATAGATTGTAGCAATTTTGTTGATACGTATAAAACCAATTACTTGCCCAGAACATGGGGAATAGAAGAACGATATAGTAGTCGGAGATGAGAGTTTGATAAAGGCCTTTTACTTCAGAGATCGCTGATGGGTGGCGGACAGGGGCAACACGAGTACCATCCTTACGAATGATTTGTTCTGGCGGGACAAGGAAGAATGCCAATATCGCTCCAGTAATCATTAAGACCAGGAATCCAATATAGGTACCATCGTTGACTACTCCACTAGCTACGAAATCCCAGTTTTGCACAATTGGTGAAATGGATCCAATGACGGCGCCCTGACCTTGTTATGTTTCGCAGTAAAAATGTATGAACAAGACAACGCTTACCATATTGAAAATACCCCAGAAGAGGCCGATGTAACGACCTTTTTCACTTTCGGTAGGATAACTCTGTTCACATACAATCAGTCTCTTCTCTTTCGTCTTGTGGGTAGATTTTCATATGCTTGCCATCATCACGGTCCCTTGTGCACACCATAGGAAGGCTGCGCATACACCGAGCATGGCTCCAGAGAAAATAACAAAACCAGCATTGCTGGTATGATTATAGGCAAGCAAGCTTGCCGAATATAGCGCATAGCCGAGCCCACCAAACGCAAGAGTTGGACGAGCCCCGACTAGAATAATCAGTACTTATATTTCCCACATGTTGTCAATGCAAAACATCATCTAGGAACATACAATAGTTGAGACCTGTCCCAGCGATGAAACCAAAGAACGCAAATGTTGTGTACAATGCTACCAGGGCATTTGAGGTAACAGAGCTTTCAACCTGTCCACCAGCGCCCAATCTAAACATGATTTAGTCGAGGTTTGATATAGCTATGTAGACTGCGAAGAGGACTTCATCCTACCCGTTCAACGCGTTGAACATTCCTATTTCCGTAAGCTATGGTATGCCAGAATTGTGAAGGTACTTACCAGGGCAAAGAAAACAAACAAATCCAATCAAGATAACTATTGTATTTAGCCCGCCTAAACTCTCTCTTAATATGGCGACAAATGATAATACCTTGCATAAGCGGGGATCGCCATGCTGGAAGTTTGATCCCCAGTATGACGGGACCATGTGCGGATCTCTGAGTCGGCAACGTTTCGGCATGCGCTTCAGTATCAGCCATCGTGGCTTTGTCGCTCTATGTGTTTACGATCCTCTTTGGTGGTCGCTGGACAGCTGAGAAATCTGAAGCTCGACGCTCTACAGATGTTGGCGGGAGTCTCAATGATTTAACTAGTGAAAAGGCATAAAGTATGGGAGGTGCGAGTGAGGGGGCGAATAATAAATGATAACTGTATTTTTGAACAGCCAATTCGGGAGGGGCGCACACCGGGGAGTGAGAATCGGGCAGTCAAAGCTAGTCAGAAAAAGGTGGTCTCCTGCCTTCTCGTGTGGTTCATTGGGGCCATTGGAATACCTAGTTTTGCTTACACGCCAAATGGGAGGGCACGCGACATCGCCAGAGAGACAAACAGCAAGGGTGGATTGCAATCGTTTAAAACACGGTGTACATGCAGTGTATGCGCAAGAGAGGGTGCCCAGGAATGATGGCCAGAAACCTGTTCACTCGCCTCTGCTCTCCACCGTTCAGGCGTCGTGCAACCGACCATGACATGGGGCTAGGAGCAGCCACTCCACACTTCGAGCTGACTCCACACGCCCTCCTCTGTTGCCTCTCTCGGAGGACCACCCAAAAACGATAAGGATCCGCCGCAAACCGTTTTATGCACAGGGGCCGTTGCCGGCTTGCCCAAAGGAGGTAAAGAGACATCAGGGCCTCCCTAGTCTGGTTGCACCACACGCCCTCGCGAGGGTCTACCTAATCCTCTAAACCCAGGATAATTCCAAAAAATTGATTACGCTCAAGGGTTGTGCTTAGTCTGGAGGTTGTGCTACCAGATTCCGAGTTCTGACTGTTGCTGCAAAACCATTTTGGAAGCAGAGTTTTGTGCAATCAAAACCGTACCTACAGTAATTGACTGTTAGCAGGATCAACGTTGCGGCAACTGGCGAAAGGCGTGTCGAGGTCAGTCTCCATCCAGTCGAGACACGGCTTGTAATTTACTCTACATGCTGACGGCTCGTGGCTTCAGGAACTCCGCGGTGCGGGTACGGTAGGCGAGCAAAAAATTTCGGGACTAGCTAAACGTGGAACCATTGCAAATTAGGTTGGCGCCTGCTAATGTTCCGCATATCGGGAATCCCACTAAAATGCTGGCCTTCATAACTTGATTATGCATGGCTAAAGCGGCAAGGTAAGTGCAACACAGAATTAGTGCACGATAAAGTTTAATTGGAGATAGCAGCGTAAGCACATGGCTAGTGTAGGGTGAGCTCAAATGAAACTTTTCAGCTAATGACAGCTCAGCCATACTATAGTTAGAAGTCTGTCGCCCTAATTTTCCGGATTGTTGTATTGCCTGTTTCAATTCCCTATCTTACTTCCATCGTGGACTCGTGAGCATACTTAGACATCGGGAAAACCGGAACATTAGGTTCGATGAGGCTGGTACCTGCAACAACTTATGATTTGATTATTAAATCGGCGAGTAAAACGTATCAGGTGGTGGTTCCCAGAGCTAATTCTACAATTTCATTTTCCTTCAGATAATTCCGTAGCTTGGTATGATGGAGACAATTACTGACGCAGGTAACTGTTCTTGTTCCCTGACAAGCTTGACTTGGACTAGACTTCTAGACAGTCTCAGTGCCAGCCATCTCTAGGGCTGATCAGCTTCGCCCCCGCACCTGCCAAAATGCGGGGAAAATAAAATTCCTCGTTCCCCTCGAAAAAGTGAAGTAAGGTTACAGAATGTGTAAGACAAAAAGTAAGATCAAGAAGCTTTAGGGGTATCTACTCTAGCATCATTGCTGAAAGATTTGCTCTGCTTTCCCATTCACTTTTTCCTAATCTGTGACCAGCCCTTCAACTGTATTCAACTACAGGTGAATACTGGATGTGAAACTGAGGAAATGGATTGAGGGGTGATTGTTTGGAACTTGTTGTAAACTGTTAATTAATTATCAATGTGAGTAAGAATGTGAGAATATCGAAGGTTGTTCATAGTCGCCTGGTTACCTAGTAACTCAACCTCGAGATTCTGGGGATCAGTCTGAATCAGATGGCACAAATTGTGGAATCTTTTTTAGGTTCTTCTTCTATCGTCGTTGCTGTAGTAAATGTTTGTAGTACAGATTGTGCTACCTGTATGTACCGTATAATGATGTGCATCAATAAGAAACTCCTGTTATAATTAACTGAAATCATGAGCTTGAAGTTGAGACTCTATCTTGTCACCCAACAAGATCTAATTGAAGTGTAAATACCATAGATATGTACTATTTCGTCTGCTCTACAACTTGATGTCTGATTTAAAATATATGAAGGCGTCATTGAGTAATATGGTTTTGAACAAGCCTCTGAAATGTAATGTGCCAAGACAGCCAATATTGTCGAATTAGTACTAGTGGATTACTTAATACAGAAATAATGTAGAGTACTTGTTTCTTCGGTGACTGTCACATACACGTTGTGTAACCTCTTGTGTACTAGACAATCATCTTGAAATGCTTCCATAGCACAAACATCCGCTTCCACTGTAATTGGGGTAACTGCTTCCACCATAACTGCTCTTTTTTTCTTTCTGCTAGCTATAGCAGCAGTGTGCAGGCAAGCTCTAGAACCAGTCTATTGCTACAATGTGGGGAAGCTGAAAGAATTGATGTTGCACCGGAATAGGCCACGCCTTGTAATACCGGGTTGTCACTCTGGCATAAAGGATGGATCTTTCTTTGGCTTCTTTGATTATTCTTCTTTTTCTTTCATTATTAGAATTCTTTGACATAGAATCTTTCTTTGCTTCCTTTGTTATTACTAGCCAGTAAAATATGTATTCGGACAGGGGTACTAATATACATTATGCGCTATGTCCGAATACATATTTTACTAGCTAGTATGTAGCTTAAAGTAGCATGTTTGTTCCGTAAGTAGGAAAGCAAGCAATCTTTTCGGCACTCTTACAACACTACACTTTGCACCCATATTCCCATTCGCTATTCAACATGTGAATACAAGCCTTGTGTGTGTATTCCGCCAGTTTTCAACCTTCCGAGGATAGAAGACACTATCGCCCTCCTCTTACAACATCATTGGCTAATTTTCTTCACAATGAACAAGAAAGTAGAATATGCTCACTCTTAGGAATTTCACTCAAGTTGTCCGATGTCAAAAACAGGAAGTCGTTACAGAGATATGTGTTGGGCTCAGGGACGAGGATGTCCTATTAGTCAACAAGCGGGCGAATGTAACAACTAGTCCCTTATTGATGCACATCACCATAGCCCCCAAAGTACAGGAGAGATGCCTCAAAACCACCCATTTTCCAACCTACTCACGGCTTCGATTGAAATCGTGCAAGTTGCTTTATATAACTTAGTCGATGTGATCGGTGATTCAAAAGTGTAGGATGTCTACTGAAAAACGTGGTTCCGTACCGCACAAGTACGTGCAGTTGCTCTGGTCATCTCGCAATTCAGTCCCTGCAGGAGTGACCCAGTTCCCTCGGGAATTGTATGTAGTTCCTTGGAGGCTCGGGGCGCCCAGGAATTCAGTTAGTCCGCTCGGGAATCAGTATTTTCATAGCTCAGGAATTAAATGCTGTGGGGAAGCTGCAAGAATTGGTTGTTGCACCGGAATAGGCCAAGCCTTGTGATACAGGGTTGTCACTCTGGCTTCTTTGATTATTCTTCTTTGATTATTAGGACTTCTTTCATTATTAGAATTCTTTGACATAGAACTTTCTCTACTTTGTGATTCGAGTTATTACTTTCTTTATTTCCTTTGTTAATATGTAGCTTAAAGTAGCATGTTTGTTCCGTAATTAGGAAAGCAAGCAATCTTTTCGGCACTCTTGCAATACTACACTTTGCACCCACGGTTCGCATTCGCTATTCAACATGTGAATACAAGCCTTGTGTGTGTATTCCACCAGTTCTCAACCTTCCGGTCACTCTGAGGATAGTGGATGCTATCTCTCTCCTCTTACAATGCATGCCAGGCTCCACCTTCATTGAAAATCGACTATGTACATATTTTCGGCATATGAGTAGTGATATCAATAATGAAATCAAAAACATAAGTGTTTAGTACATGGTCCATGATCTTAGTACGATTACTTCGCCTTCCATACTATAAAAAATTCTACTACTGAATGCTTACGAGACAACTGAACTGAAGTGCATGACAATTATCGAGCTTTTTTTGAAAGTTTCTGACGCATAGGCATCGCCGACTGGGCCTGCTGTTGCCATATTGCTTGTGACACCATATCAACGAGTCGAAAGAGTATGTGCATCAAAATACCTTAAAAACATCGAATATATTCAGTGAAGAAAATTACATGACTTGGTGCAGAAAAATTTTCATATACCCGAGCGGTCCGGAACTGGGCCCGCTCCGGAGTGGACTGAAACACGGTCATTACAACTCACTGGACTTGCAAGGATCATATCACAGGAGCTGGCCAAGGCTACCCACACCTCTTTCCTAAAAGATCCCCAACAATGCCTATGTTGCTCTATTTTTTATTCGTTTTATATATCATCACTCGTGTTTCAACATTAAAAGAGTACTCTACAAGGGAAATAAGAGGGAAACCAAAACTACCAATGATCCACGACTTGTGCTAGTCACGTAGGCGAACACAAACAGACAACCAACCACGCAAACGAATGCTTATGATACTGTACTTGAACGCCATGCCATACACATCGCAGCCAACCTCACCATCTGATTCTTGGACCTTATTCGACTTGAATACCCATCAAACGCGTGCTAGTGCCTGGAATAAACAGCAGATTGGACGGACTGCTTGCATGAGTATATGGTGCTTACTTGCACATGAAGCAATGCTCACGATATATGGAGGCGGCACTTGTATTCTTCAAGGTAGTCTCCAGCAGAAGCCCAGCAGCTCATAATGCGAGATTTCCCAACAGCAAAAGCAATAATGCCTTTATGATAAAGGATATGGTGCTAATAAGCTTACATTCAAGAGGAAAAGAAATTATTTATTTAGTTAATTTGCTAACGAGAGGCAGCTGGAGTTACAATTGGGAATTCAAGAGTGAGATTAAAGTTGAGACTATTCGAGACCACCTGCCAACCTGTTTCCAATTTCATCGTATGGTCCTACTGGCTCCAAGCCATTCATGCATCTCTCCACATATGCATACTTCTCAATGTGCTTTCAAGTCGCGATCTTCAATGTTCCTACCTCCTTTGCCCCTCAATACCTCATACAGCCATGCACTGTTGGGTCTGAATATCTCCGAAGATTTGCTCCCCCAGTAGCTACCACCCCACTCTAGCGCGGCCCTATTGAACGTTTGATTCACAATCTTCTCCCACCGGCCGCGATTTTTAAGTGACATCAGCGCACTATACTTTTTCCATACGTACGCTTCAACGAGCACATTTGCTTCGAAAGTCTCTTTTGCAAAAGAGTTCCCATGGCCAACATTCATAGGGCAAGGTAGTTGGAGATAGTTACTCGTACTTTCCCCATCACATGAGGAATTCAGCCCAGGAGTTCCAGCGCAAGTAAGCACTAGCTTTCGCCAACCGTCTCTTACCGTCCAATCTACAACCTGCAATTTATATGTCCCGGCCAGTGCATTATATTCCTCCTTACAGAAAGGAGAAACATATATACCCAGCCCAATCAAGGGTAAGAGAACTGTGAACAGTGGCCGAAAGGTCCAGTTGATGGAACGACATGTGGAGGTAGGAAAGAGCACTGGGCTTTCGAAGCCTACAAAGAACGCCTTCAAGCCCATGATGGAGCCTCCGGCTAGTGTAACATATGAAGTAGATGAGTTCTCGATGAGCTGAGATGCAACCAGGGTCACTGGGGGCGGTGATGGGTTAAGTGATTCAATCCTGTGGGATTATCGAATATTAGTCCAATACATTAACGTTATTCCTGCAGGATAACCTACCAGATCCAACCAGTGGGGAAGCTCGCTCCCCAGTTTTTCTCCATATGGCCGTGCCCTCTTTCCCCCAGAACGTGCTCAACTTTCTCTTCGCCACTTGAACACCTCGTTACCTTGTCTATGTTCACTTCTGCCTCCGAGCCTGTGCTCCAAACAAACCAGTGAAGCGGTAACAGAGACTCCAGAGCTGCAAGGAGGCCCTCAGGACTCTGACTGGTGCTGTTAACTCCCCCCCAAGGGGATCTCTTTGTCAACTGAATGTCTATATCCAACGCACCATCTTCTACCGGCAGCGATAACCAAAAATCCGCTGTTCCATCAGAGCCAATTGTTTGGGCTCCAATAGGCTTGCCAGCCTCATTAAAGGCCATCAGCTCTAACTCTGTACCTTGTACAGATGGATTTCCATCCATGGTCAGTTTATCAGGGTAGATATTAAATACCAGGGCCTGCTCGGTGCTTGATGAAGGAAGATAACTGAAGTGAAGAAGATGCGGCTTTTGCTCTTTCGGAACATTGCGGACCGTGGAAAAGATGACAACAATTGTTGCCCCTGAGGACGTAGTAATTCTAGTATAATAGCCCTCAAAGGCTGCCTTTAGGTGAGGTTGATACTCGTGGAATATAGTCGGGTCACGGCCTAGGACACGGATGGTGAACTTCCTCACAGGGTTCGAAATCCATGTCGGAAGGAAGTGCTTCGCGACACAGAGCAGAAAGATAAAGGGTTCGAGTACGATTGAGAATAGCGTAGAAACCGATAGGAACATCGTGAGCGCCCAGTTCGCGATAGGTATAATATCATTCGTAGATTTCGAGCGCTTCGCCTTGCTGAAGCCTTATTTGTGCACAAGCGGGGTGGGCCATCTATAAGTACTTGTACATAACCACGATCTCGCCCGCACAGAGACATTAGTTGCCGGAAGCGCAATGGCAACACATCAGTGAGGGCTCAAGAGGGTGTCACGAGCTCACACTTTCATATACGTCACTCCTCGGGACTAGCGCCGATCCACCAATTGGTGGCCTTGCCAGCCTTCACATGCTTGCCAAGGAGGGGCATTCCTTCGATCGGGGCCCGCCAACATGCTGGGAGAGTATCCGCTGACCCTGGAGTTTATCCTCTCGTACAGCTGCCGACAAAACCACGCATCTCAGACCGTGGACCTCCATCAATTGACTACAGTAGTTACACCTTGCTAAACCGGACGACCGAAATCCAACTCTTTCTGTCCGGTTTAACCTAGCATCCGGTATAACGCCAGGGGGGTAAAGAACGTAGTAAGCCAATTGAGAAATACAATATGCCTGGAGACTGGTATTCCAGCGGGGTATGATATTCTCTTCTCAATCTCCCACGGTGTTACAGAACTTTGAACATTGAATTCAAGATATTGAGAATACTTCGATAATACCACTATAACACACATAAGGTACAAAATAAGTTTCATTGTTGAGGCCTTCATCTGGTTCAGTTATCTAGTTTGTATGTAATTTGAATTTAAAACCTCTATAGTTTTGTTGTCCGGCCCGGTTCAACTGGGTGTCCGGTATAGCTAACTTTTTTGTATGTAAATTGCAAAAACCGTGAAGGGTCGTCCGGTATAGCAAGGTATCTGTAGACGACCACCCTGCGGCTCCCGACTACGCTTTCAGATGGATAGGACGGCACAGGGGTTTCTATTGAGCAAATTTGCAAGCGAAGGCTCCGTTCTAAGCATTTATGTCCTGCCTTACCCTGTGGGTAGGTGACGCCTTGTCTGATTCGATGCCAGTTGATTAACCACAAACTGCAATCACTTTACCCGTAGAGAGCCGTTGAGTGCACCGATATCTGGAGGACTCCAGCCAGTAGCTGCTGAAATTCGGTCTCGCCCCATCCAGTGATAGTACAACAATACGCCTGGGACGAGGCTAATATCAGCGGGACTACCCCCCAGCCGAGATACGAGGCTCCATGCATGGCAGCGGCAAAGCCTGCAGCAAAGCCTACGTCCGTAGTCTCGAATCGCGGCCTCAAGACTGCTCCCCGATATATGCACAATTGTAGCCTGTGCACTGGCGACTTAAGCGAATGCGAACCACGGTGGGCAGCATGTAATCGTCAGATTCTCAGTGTCCTTTTTACATACTACCAGTTAAGTCAGAATGTGGTAATTCAGCTATTCTGCATTTGAATGGATCATAGATACGAAAGGTTAGTTGACACCAAAGCTAACCGCCCATGTTTCATTCTCACAGTATCTGCGATCATCTGCTTTTTGAATTAGCCTTATCCATCATCTGGTAACTGCTGCCAAATGGAGAAAGGCAGTTATATGCGTTTATCGATCATTCTGACTCGTTGCAAGCTCGATTAATTACGGGGCATCATGGAACGAGAACAGGGCGTCATAACGGTTTGCTGCTTCGGTAATCGATATTTCTTGTCATGGCCTGGCAAAAACTAATATGATTGATGGACTGCTATCAAATTTCAATAGATTTGATTTATGCAGGTGGTGAGAGGAAGATCTACCAGCACTGGATAGGATACGATCTGGGGATAGGAAGCGACTGGGATAAGCGTCGCATTTTTATGCATTTTTCGCACTTTTCGCGCGCTCCACCGGCCGCCTACCCTACGGTCGCAGTGACCCCGTAACACCTACTATCTCTTATACGTTCTAATGGCCCTCACATTAGTATAAGTCTCAAATCTACATATATTACTACTTGACAGCATCCCTCCATGCTCTCTGTGCTAGTTATATGAATGAGAGCTAGAAAAATACTAGAGAAGGGGAAGGCGTAGCAGAGCTACCTATATAGCTCAATTCTTAGAGCTAGAGCTGCTAAAGACGCAGATATTCAAAGAAGTAGTAGCCTTTGCATGCACTCTTCTACTCAAGATATATGAAGCTTGATTCTGAACTGGTATCTTCAATTTTCCTCCTCTGAAGAATTAAATAAGCTTGGGATTAACAACCAGATAAAATATATGAACTTTTAGAAATATATATGATATACTTACAATACTATACAACAGGTCTTGAGCTTCCACTAACCTCATATCATAATTTAGTACTCACAACCTCGTTGCCATCAGTAGGCAGGCGAGTAGCATATTTTAGAATAGGTATAAGCTTGTGAGGGATGGGGGGGATTCTGCAAGGTAGAAGGTGCATAAAATTGTAGATGCTGTAGATGTAGCTTTTTGGTCCTTTTGACTGCAGATTTAGAATCAACGCACTCAATTTAGGCCATACTCAATGCATCACATATATGTATTTACTATTCCATGAAATATTGACTGCGTGCTCTTATCCCGGTCGCTTCCTATCTGCAGATCGTATCTTATTCAGTACTGGTACCTGGTCTACCGGACTAGTGTTGCACTAGGGTGGAAGCGATGGAACTCAGTCGTGTCACAACAATATAGATATCCCCGTAAATTTTCCCCATATTGTATTAGTCATCTGAGCGGGAAATTCTGCAACTGAGAGGTTTTGCACACACTCCCCCGTTAATATCCCCGTTAATATCCCCGTACCAATTACCGCACCCGCCATTAGCCATGCCCATGCACCTACAGCATTTCGCAGCTGCACAGGCAGTAGGTACAGTAGTTGCAGCCTGTAATACTCTCTTCCAAGTACTTTTTACAGTCGCAGTAGCTTATTTTCTACAAGAGATTGGCGGAGAAAACGACATGGCCAGCGAGCTACGAAGCCAGCATTGCCAGCACCCCCAGTTAAATTTTCATTAGATACTTGGACTGATGAGCAATGTGTAGGCACTTTCGGTTTACAAAGGCCAAATTTGAGAGATTCTGCCATAGCTGCAATTGGATAAGATCAAATATTCCAGTAGATGCAAGCCCTCACCAGAGGCTGTATTTTGTCTCCTTCTTTCTCGATTATCTGCTCCTAATTGATACAAAGAGAATTTAGAAGGAAATCCATTATCTTCAATAGCATTACTGCATACATAGCTGGATGATATGTCAGTAAGTTCTTTTGGGACTCCTGAGGTTTCAGCTTGCAGAGTCTCTTCTTCTGGTCTTTTTGAGCTTGGTGTACCTATTCAAGAGGTGTTGGATACTGAAGGGGTTGCTCTTGGATGTCTTGGAGGCATGGCAATTGTGTGAATAAAGGTTACGGGGAAAATGGTGCTGCAGGTGTCTGTGAGAGTGGATCAAGATGGAAATTTGTAAGGTAGTTTTCCACAATAGGCATTAGTCCTATTCAAAGTTTTAAGGCAATCCGACTTCATTAAATGGTTGCGAGCATCGCTCAAAGATGTGCAGTTTTCCCCGTAAATAAGGGGATTTTTTCGAAGTTCTCCGAGTTTCGTGTAAACAAAGCCACTGTTGTCACGGCAACGGTGTGGCGCAGCATTACGGGGATGTTGCAATAGCTCTCTATTAATATGCATTGTCACTTTAAGCGAAAGAGTCATCCCCAAGACCCAGCGCTTCGTTTCATCTTACTTGTCAAGCGCTACCTACCCAATTCGATGTCTGGTAGTACTAAAATCTGGATGCTGCATCTCATGAACCACCGGTAGTGTGGGTCCAGTGATGAAACATGAAACTGGTGCTTCGAGGGGCCGACTGGTGGGGCCCCATAAGCGTAGTTTATGCAAGTTGCGCTGTGATGTAACGTTAGAATAACACCTCGCAGTTTTATAAAATACCTCCCATAGGCGCTTTTTTCACGTCCAAGTTAACGAATTACCAATTGGCAGGTCCACTTTTCACCTGGCGGCAGGTACGCCATCATCATTTGTGGACGTCGAATCGATCTCTATCGTTTGTCATTTGCTTTCAACCGAAGCCTTATTCTTCCAGAACTTTCCTTATTACTTTATTATTATCGCGGTGCTTTTAGCCCTTGGTGTCAACGAGATTGTTACTGTTCTCGTTGATTACTAGCAGTAATAATTGCAGAGAGAGCTATGGCGCTCGGACTTACAGTAGGTCTCTATCTGCGCTTGTAGGTTTTTTTGTGGACGAAGTCATTTAATGGCTGAAAGATGGATTTCGCATGTTCTTGTACCAATTTCGCAGGAGTTGTAGCTAATATATACATTTAGGGCGTTGGGTCTCATGTGCCGACACTTCCAGTCATGGGGCCAAAAACCTCGATTGGGGTTAAATGGGCTCTGATATCGATATTGTGGCTTGTTGTTGGTTTGCGGTTCTGGGCTATTCGCAAGCTGAAGTATCCGATCATCAGCCCTCGTGGACTTAGTGACCTTTGTATTGGCACATTAACATTGCTAGGAACCTTCTACTGCGTAGCTGCAACATATGTTCTCGCCCAAATTATTAATATGAAGGCCGCGGCCGGGAATTATGTAATTCCGACAGCTTTAGTTCAAAAGACTCTGATTGTAAGTGGAAGTCTTATATGAAACAACATAAATCAATATATGTATTCCCTAACATAAGGACAACAAACGTGGTTGCATTTCCATCAAATATAGGTAGCGTCTGTGGCAAGTCTGGCATACTTGATAACGCTTTGGCTTGTGAAAATTGCGTTTGTGGTCATATATTTCGAATTTTCTGAGATACTTCCTAAGCGGACAAGATGGCTACTTTATGGAACAGCTGTTCTGGTGGGAGTATCATGGGTCTATGTCCTTGTTATCAACATATTATGGTGTCAGCCTGTTACCCGACGATGGTATGCTTCCCTAAACTTTGCTATTATATTAATTAAGAACGAGGAGAGGTTCAAAAATAAAAGAAAAAAAAGAGGGGCGAGGAGAGAAGACAAGAAGAGATAAGAAAAACATACTGATACAGCATATCTAGGTCCATTGGCCCTGATTTTTGCAACTCATTTACTGCCATCTCACCGGTTCTTCAGACCGTGATTGCCAACATAGTAACAGATTTACTTTTGATGGTGACAGCCTTTGCCATCATTAGATGGATTTATGTCCGGACGAAGATGCATAAAAACGAGTTTCGGGCGGTATGGTTCATGATGGCTATTGGTAGCATGACTATCACGATTGCTGTTGCAAGATTGGTTGTGATATTGGTCTATTCCAAGTGGTATGATGAAGACGCGATGTCCTCAGGACTCATTTCTCTTTTGACAGAAATTGAGGCGGTCATGGCGGGGTGTGCAGCTTGCTTACCTGCGATGAGGACATTGTTCCGGAAGAAAGTTCAGAATTGTTACAGAGAAAAATCAAATGGTCCTGAGTGGGCACCTTTGTAAGGTTATGATTAGGATGAGGCTCGCTTCGTTGCAATTGATTTGGTCTGGTGTAGCAAAAAGGGTAGGGGGGTCCTGAAGTTGATTTATTTATTTATTTACGTTCGTTTCAGTTGAAGGACTAAATAACCTTCTTGGTTATGTGTACATAGGTTAAAAAGGAACATGTTCTCGTACAATGGAGCATTATATCTACTCCCTTTATCGGAAACCATATCAACAGCTACTACATCAATCTGGTACTACCCATACCGATATTTATGTAGACTGGAACTTGGTACGTATCTTTGAATTTGTCCCGGTGTTCCAGAAGATGTGCATGTTCAATTAAAAGAGTGGGGATTCTTCACAATCACACTTCGCAGTTCTTATAGTGTAGTCCTTGGATGATCTCCAGGGGACAGAGTTGATCTCGTACCTTGCAGTGATACGTTGCGCAAATGCTATTATATACATTATGAACACTTGAATTTCACAACGCTAGTGCCGAGGGACTGCATGTACTGTACTGTACTCGTCGGGTTCCACCCCTCTCAGCCCTATGTACTAAATACTTCCTAGGTACACATAATGATGGATTCTCCGTTGTCCAAGGCAGGCTTTGTGTGACTACTTGTATGCATATTGACTAGGGTGAAGGTATGACATCAAGGAGGGCAACTGGAGCGGTTTAGTTGACCTCCTCTTGAACTTAATTCGGTTTATGATATATACCTTTACGGAGTGTGCCAGTAGTCTCGTGTGACAGGTGCTTGATATGATCCTAGACTCTTGATCACAGTCTCGAACCAGACTACCGCTTAGTCTTGATCCATCTTCGCTGGCTAGTCTCGTGAATTCGCTGGCATTAGAACCTAGCTTGGCAAAGTTAGTAACATTTTTTTTTCCGGCAATGGATCCTACGGGCTCTTAAATCCTCTGCATCCTTACCAAAATGGGGACAAACTTAGTCTCGTAACCAGACTAGGACAAACTTACAACAAGCCATTGTCGACTTCTTTGTGGGCTTCATTACCTTACAAATAACCGCAACGGACTAACACTCTGCCACTCCTCACCTCTCCTGCAAGCATATCTCCTCATATAATATTGTCCTACCCCGTCATGCTTATCACACCTTGTGATAGCGTGCCATTCATCCTCAACATCCCCGGATCTGCATGAACATTTCCTTCCCACTTTCAACCTGCTTTCATCTCACCACTTCCACCAATTAAACTTATCGCTAGAATGTTGCATTCTATATAGCCGTAAAGCAGCACTGTATAATCCCCCCTTTCGCGGGCCTTGGTCGCCTACATGTATCATGATGTCTGGTTGTGTACGGGTATGTAGCCCGGTTGGTGCCGAGGATCAAGTACTCACATACTTTAGAAAGAAGCTCTGTAATTGGTTGCTTGGACACATGTCTGTAGTCTGGTTGGTATCTCTGAATCCTAAATTAGAACCAGTTTGATGCATTACATTCTGCTGCAGATTAACATTCTGCAGTGCAACCTTAAGATTCGATGAGGGCATAAACGGAATGAAAGTTGCCAACCAGCTTCGCAAACCTGCGTGAGCCCTTATTCTTATGAGGGCTCCAATTTTGCAGTCTCATTCTCAGAGCCTCGTAATACGGCGCAGCTGATGGAGAATCTCCCGACAGCTCGGCTCGGCTTCCCCCTCAATCACAAAAGCAGGGTTTAGCGTCTACATATATTGGTTCGCCGTGGGATTTGCTTATTCGTTTGACGAAAATAAAACCGGAGAGCCCAACAAATGGCACGACAGCAAAGTTATTGGTGTAGTAAAGAGCTAGTAGTAATTTAACTGTTCATCAATGTGCGGCTCTGTAGTTGCTTCACCAACCCTCGCATCATTACCAAAATCGTGGCCCAACCGCAGGTACTTTTCTGCTGGGGCACTAATAAATCACCCCTGAGCCCTGATGGGTACGCACGAAGAAGTCAGTACTGCAAGAATGATTTGTAAATGTAAGTTGCTCTCTTACATGTCTCAAATGGTCATTAGTGCTATTCGTAACCAGACGCTGATAAGAATTAATTTCCGCCCTACTATTCTGGTGTTCCACAAGATATTTACCATCCCAGGAACAGGTGACTTGGGAAAAGCCTGCTATGGGTAGCAACATGTAAATGCCCAGCAGCACTCAAAATTAGGCTGGGTATGAGAGCAGTCAAAGAATCTGTTGCGTCACAACGCCGACAGCTGGAACTGGTTCCCTCCTTTTCGAGGCAGATTCTCAATCAGAGAAAAAAGCAATTTAGGCGTGGGAGGCATATTGTAATCTCACTGCTTTCCCCCGATGTTGAACATTGCATGGTGTGAGCACCTAGTACCATGGGTTGGTGCACTCAGTCTCAAATAGTGGCGCACTAATGCTAATGACTCGTGTCACGATCCAATGGGCTTGCTCGCTACTTCTGTAGAGTTGCGAACAAACTGTTATTGGAATAGTTTACAGGGTGAACAGGACCGCTGTAGATCCTAGTGCGGGCGACATTGCATTGGGATTTAGTCCAGGTATTGCGACTTAGCATCAAAAAATGGGAAAAATTTCCTTCTAGCTTGCGCTCTTAAGTACTCAACATTCCCGCATGTTTCTACTCAATCTTTTGTATCAGAAAGGCATCTCGCTCTTGAGGTCTTTTGTCACTCGTTTTCTTTTTCTTATTTCTACTTTTATTTTTACGCATACTTCTGGTCGTGCAACAGCCCGCAGTAGTATCTGTTCACACTACTGCATAATAAGTACGTATACCTACGTTTCAAACGTTCGCTTATAAGCCTGGACATGTCATAATTTTGGAACAATATGCAGCCCGTCCCGAATGCATGCATAGAAGCAAGCACGCTAGAATAGAAGGTGAGTGCGTTTTTGGGTGATTTGTGTGATGCTGTGGCACTAGCACTGGCGTTCGTTTCCCCCTTTTCGGTTTGCTGTTGTCCGATGTTCCCAACATCAATGTCGTGCAATACTTGGGTACAAGAGCAGCGCAATACTATATATATGACAGCGAACGCAGCTCCTGAATTGGCGATCGACAGCCGCAACAGCTTGAAGCTCCATCAATGGTTACAACATGAGCTTGATCGTGCAGTGGTCATATGCATAGGGCGATAATATGTTCACACGAGTTCTTGCTCGCGTGCATGCTCACTCTCGTGGTTCTACAACTGTTGGAACATGTATTGGCGCAGCGAATAGGATAGAGGAAATAACTGCAATACTTAGTCCAAGCAACGTGTATTCGAAAGCTGTTTGCATCGCGATCCCTTTGTGCAAGCCAGCTGAGTGAATTCCAACTGTCCCGTTGACAAGTTTTCCGTTCCTTTTGCTGCTGCTCGGGGTGTTCATTTGCCTTACTCTATCCTATCCTGCTAGTTGCTTAACCTGCTTAACGTATATATATACGGAGGCCACGGAACCGCACTGCAGTGTCGCCAGGGGCTCAGAGTGACTACCGTTCCATTACTTCTCCTTCCTGCGACATCACCTCTATCTTGTTCGCATTCTAGAAGCAGTAACAGATGCAGGTGCTAACTAGATTACTATATTAGAAAGGTATCACGAAGCACGTCCCTAGACCCGCTACACACCTCAATCTGTCTCACGGTTGTACGCCTATACATTCGTTTGGCTTTGGTACAACCCTTCGTCGTTGGGAGCAACATGCGTTCCTTCACCACTCTTCTTGCTGTGGTCCTTTTAGTAATTGAGGGTGCACATGCCCAAACTCCCCGGCGCTCGCCTTCATTGGCCAATCCATTTTCTGTCCCTCTACCGATTCCGCCAGTCAAACAAGCGATCACCACTTACAATGACCCCGATACAAACACTCCAATCGACTTCTATGAGGTGAAGATTACCCCTTTTTCGAAGAAGTACTTCCCAGACATCGCAGGACCCGGAGCAAGTCTTGTCGGATATGATGGAATGGAACCCGGCCCAACCTTCCTGGTGCCCAGGGGCCGAGAGGCAGTTGTTAGAGTGGTGAATGAGAATTCTGCTGGCAATGGTGGCAATGGGAGGCCAAGTGCTGTGCACCTGCATGGGAGTTATAGTGAGTGCCTTTCCGGAACGTGGCTTGTATATGACTTCTAGGTCGATCTAGGCATGTCTGGAACCTTCTCAAGAAACGTGACTAACGAGTATGCTTAATTTTCTATGCAGGCCGAGCACGTATGTCTCACATTAGCCTCGTTCCTAGTATCCCACACGTGGACACTCGCGTGCAAACGTAGAATCCCCATAGTTGACGCTAGCTGACATCTCGTGACTGCGAAGCCTTTGATGGATGGGCTAGAGATCTCATACCCCCAGGGTCTTCGAAGGACTATTATTACCCAAACAAGCAAACGCCCAGAACGTTGTGGTATCACGTGAGACACAACTCTGGCTCTATCGAGTGCAACAATGTGTGATGCTGACTGAAGGACAGGACCATGCCCAGCGATTGACCGCGTTGAATACATATGCTGGCCAGTATGGTACATACATTCTTTACGACGCTGGTGAGGAAGCCAGGCTCGATGTACCACGCACTGGATCGCCATACGACGTCCCTTTGGCAATTACATCTCGCTTCTTCAACGCTGCGGGAAACATCAGCGATGAATCAGCTGAACGGACTAGCATTTACGGCGATACACTATCGGTAAATGGCGTTATCATGCCGTATATGGAGGTAGTTGGGCGTAGGTACAAGTTCAGAATCTTGAATGCTGCTGCCAGTAAATCGTTCAGGCTCAGACTTGCCGTTGATGGGGACAGCACTCCAGTTAACATGGTTGTCGTTGGCAGTGATGCTGGATTCATGCAGACCGCAGTGGAAACCGACAATTTGTACATTGCAATGGCAGAGAGATGGGAGGTGAGTTTAGCTGCTCCGCTACCGTCCATAAGATTTTAAACCTGACTTCTACAGATCATTATCGACTTTGAACCGCATGTGGGAAAGAACTTGACTTTGACTACAGATGCAATCTTTGCAGATACTCCCTACACTGGGCCCGAGGCATCAACTCTGCTCAGATTCGTTGTAAAAGATACTGCAGTTACGGATAACACCGGCAACAGGGTGTTTAAGAATGGGGATGCCTTGCTAGACTTAAGCCTCGAACGCCCTCAAGGACTGGACAGGCCAATAGACCAAACATTCCTCTTTGAAAGATTAATTGGACGACCCTGGACTATAAACGGCCAAGTTTTTGAAGACGCTGCAAGTCGGGTTCTTAGAAATGTTCCTAGAGGCACAACTGAAAAGTGGCAAATGAGAACTGCGGGTGGATGGTCGCATCCAATCCATATTCACTTGGTCGAATTCCAAGTTGTGAGGCGCACGATTACCAACGGCAACCAACCCCCGGCCGCACTTCTGTCTTGCCATACGAATCAGCCGGGCTGAAGGATGTTATTACCCTGGGAGAAAACGAGAGTGTAGAGGTTGTGGCTAGATACGCTCCATGGGATGGTGTATACATGTTCCATTGTCATAACAACGTTCATGAGGACAACGACATGATGGCCGCATTCAACGTCACGTCACTATCGGACTTTGGATACCCAGATACTACGATTCTTGTAGACCCGATGGATGCGAGGTTCAGAGCAGTGCCCTACCCTGGATCACCCAATGAAGCCCAAATTTTGAATGAGGTATTGCCTTTTTACGCGTCTTTGAAGGCTTATGGAGATGTTAAGGAAGTGAATAAACATCTCGATGAGTATTGGGCAAACCGGACTGGAGGGGGTGCAGCATCTTCGACCTCTACTACATCGACGCAGCCTACTCCAAATACCAGTACAACTACCACCCTCACCACCTCGACTACCACCACGTCGGTAGAAATATCAACTACCCCAAGCTCCACATCTACATCCACTGAAACGAGCAATACAACTACAACTGTACTCCATTCTCAAGAGCCCAGGGACGATGGTAGATGCGGGAAGGATTTTGGAAATGCTCCTTGTCAAAAGGGTGGTCCATTTGGAGGTTGCTGCAGTCAATATGGGTATGTTGCAATTTTGCGGCGCTCTCGCTATGTGTAGAAACTAGCTTACAAATGACCACGAACAGTTGGTGCGGTGATTCTAATGTCCACTGCCTTCCATCAGAAGGCTGTCAATCAGGCTGCACTACGCCTGGGACCCAAAACCCGGCCACTACAACAAAGCCGACTACTACTACCACTACAAGCCCCGGCTCGAAACCTACCACAACAAATGGAAGATGTGGCGCAGAGTTTGGTGGAACAGTTTGTAAAGGATGGGTGGAGTGAGTTCCTTACGTCCACAATATCTCCTGAATGATAGCTAACACGGATATCGAAATAGTGGGGAATGCTGCAGTCAATATGGCTGGTGTGGGAGGACTAAAGGCCACTGTGGGACTGGATGTCAAAGTGGGCCATGCCGTCGAAAGCGGGTATAGACGGGATGTTCAAGGGTAACAGTTATTTTATTATATCTTTTCATTCTTTAGTGGTTCGGATCTCTATTGTCTTGGGGGGATAATGGCTTGGCCTTAATGATGGACCTTAATATTAATAATCAGGAGAATGAATGGTGTCATCTACGCTATTGGATGTGAATCTAGGAGTTTTTTTTTTTTTTTTTTTTTTTTTAAAAAAAAAAAAAAAAAAAAATTCATTACTCGTGCGCCACCCTATGGGCTATGGCGAGATAAGTACATAGGAGATAATAGAGAAAAATCTAAAGAAAGAAACAAAGTAAACCAGAATGACGTAACATGAGGTAAGCCAACCCCAGCTCCTAGCGTTCTATCCGTCTCGTAAGCTCCACCACAATCGCCATATCATAGCCCCCAGGGCGGCACGCGATCACTGATACTAAAAAAAAAAAAAAAAAAAAAAAAAACCTCCACCACACGGTCTCCTTCACCTTCGCCCACCTCCGGAGGTCGGTATATCGCCTCCAATCCCCCTGGCCACTTCCTCCTCCATACGCTGCACCTTTCCCATATTCTAGGAGATAGACAGAACTCGGACTAAATAGAGGAAGATACAATAAATGATCGAGCTATCCCATTGCGGAAAATTAGCATTTGCTCTCGTTCAACATGTTCGTGAGACACATAAACTGCCGATCTGTACATAATTCCACTCCAATCTGCTCATCCAATAGATTCCAATATAAGGAAGGCTCTTTTTCCTCTAACATAAAGTACGCGTGAAGCAGCAATATCCAGGCTGGCACGAGCAATGCAGGTATACATACGAGGTAGGAATAGCAGAATATATCAGCACAAAGGCTGGTCCTTTAGCATCACGAAGGCTGTAGGCTGGTGCTGCTTTTCAGTTATACCTTATAAATATGTGGATGTTCCTCAGCTCCTAAGTCTTTCAAGGGCCCATACGTTTTCTCGTGCCTAAACCGGGAACCCCATATGTACTTGTCTTGGAAAGAAAAATATTCTTCTGTTTTTGTTGATACTTCTTGGCGGAACGACATTCTAATGTTAGTCGTCAAGGCTACCGCTGCCAGCACGAGACTACACAAATTCTTCCCGGACCAAATAAGCCCCATTTACGAAATCTGCTACAAAAAACATTTAACGACAACCCAAAACGAAGGTACACCCCAGCCTCGTCGATCACTGGACCAATTGCGATTCGCAACCACAAGGTCGAGCAACCTGAAAGGGTGTCCCCTCTGATATTTGCTGGGGTGGATCCTGTAAGGAGCCAGGGTTCAGACTCTGGATTGTAAGATGCCAATAATCACGGATCATCCTCACCGCCACGTGGCGGACATTGCAGTTCTGCGGAAATGGTTTCAGCGGGGGATGCTCTCACCGTCAGCAAAGCGAATGTATAAGGCTGTTGGAGAGGAGTTGCGAGGTTCTAACTGGACGATATCAGCTAATATTACGGTGAGTGTATCTAAGATTTTCATGCCCAACCTTCTTGATCAACGAGGGGTAATTATTATAGAGGATTTTAGACGGTACGCTGATACCAGTGGTGCAAGCAGCGGTGGATTAATGCAGAGCGTGATCTGAGCAATATGTGTGGCGGCCTCGAGACTCGTAGAATGGAGGAGGCACTGAAATGGGCGAGAAGAAAGTATGAAGAAACCACATATATCAATACTACTTATATGTTGAGCAACATCATGTTCCTTAAGCTTACTGGGCGGCTAATCTATTTCTCGCTAGTCCCGACCCAGATCCGGTTATTGAAAGCAGGTGGTGTTCATGGGAGGAAATCACCCAGAAATGTACGCAGTCTTCGGAAGACCAATATGTAGCAACTAAAAAGGACTTCGAGCTGCTAAGGATATGGTTCCGGAGAGGTCTTGTCTATGGGTATGCCAAGAGGATTATGAAGTACTTGCAAGTGACCAATGGGGGTTTGCATGCTGGACACTGGGACACCAAAAAGATACAGGTACGCGGCCATACTCAACGTTGTTGAAAGCTGAATGCATCAAACCACTAATAACGGAGAACAAGCTAACCTGTTGTTGCTTGGGGCAATAGGAGTGGATAAAGCTTGAAAAGGCCATAATAAATCTCTATGGAACCGTTTACAGAGACGATGAGGAGAGAGTACTTCAGGAGGCCCTAATTTGGGCGAACAAGAAACGGTATGTAGGCTTTTGGTTTCAAGAAGGGTAGAGCACTTAGCCAGACAAAAGAATGGGTCAAGAGAAAGCAGAATATGCTTGCATAAAACTGATAAGTTGTGTATTTAGAAATCCACCCCCTATCACTGACAGTCCTGAAGAGGATTGGTTCGACTGGGAATACCATGCAAAAGTGCTTAATGAAACGGGAAAAGTCAAGACCGAAAAAAATACTACGTCTTGGAATCATGACAGTGTTGATTCGAAGGTCAACATTAAACTAAAATCAGAGCCCGGTATTAATGTTAAGACGGAGTTTGAAAAGAGGCTCGTGCTGGGAAAGTTGCCATTTCCTTCGACAGCGAAGCCTTCGCTGCAATCGCAGCGAAATGGAGTCTCCCAGGATATCAAGCCAGTTCTGAGGAATAGCGTATACGATTACCCGGAGTATCCATCCACCAAACAGGAACCACCTGCGAAAAGATGTCCTGGGCGGCCAAAGAAAAATATAGAGATGGCCTATGAGCCTCTTATACCGCGGACAACAGTCAAAACGCCTGAGCAACCCGTAGAGAAGGACCCTCGGCCCTCTCAGGGGGAGCACGTTTTACAGCGTGCAATAGAGCGATCAAAACTGGATTTCATTCCCCAACAAGGCATTCAGGCGCATGTCATGCAGACCTCACTTAACCCGTCTCATAACACGTTATCTCATACTGGAGAACGGCACTTACTTCCATCTCTCAATACAGTGCTGCAGTGTCAAAGCAGACCACAAAAGCAGGCTGTTTATGATACAGTGCCACAATTCCAGCAACAACGACAATCCATGTATAATCAGAGCACACCGCAGTTTCAAAATCAAAGGCAAACGCCCTATAAACCTATTGTACCGCATTTTCACAACCACCCTCAGGCTACGCAATACAAATCTGCCCCAAAAGTTGAACAACAACTTCAAGTTTCACATCCAATGGACCCTGCTCTAACTCAGCATGAGAACACTCGACCTCGTGCTCCAACGCAGCAAGAGCCCCCTCAGGACATTACGGCGGCACCAGTGAGAATTCACAGCGAAACCACTAAAGTGCAACCGGCTCTTAAACAGATCTCACAAAAACCGCCACATCCTGAACGTAGGACCCCACATGTTGAGAAGACAGTGAGTGCTCAAACACCATCCACTCGGCCCACTGTCATTAGCTCAGTCCCTGAACCCGAAGCCTTTTCGAAAGCACAGGGCGTCCGCGAAGCCACACCTGAAGTACAGGTGAAGGCAACTCAGGATCAGGAAGCGGATGCGCAAATCCCACAAGAGCTCTCACCGCAAACCGATCAAGAAGCGACAGCACAAGTCATTTGTGAGACGCAGAGACTAGACGAGGCCATTGACCTTACGACAGTTACTTCGGACACGACTGTTGATGAGGGCGCAACTCAGGATAGTATTGAAGCTGCGGCACCGGACGAAGTTGTTGTTGTTTCTGATACGGTTGACCTTACTGATGTTGATATCCAAATTATCAGAGAGTCCTGCGTTGAAGGATTTTCAGCTGACGAGGAGCAGGAATCAACTCAGGACTCTAATCCGGCTGTGGAACAGGGGGATGAGTTACAACCTCTGGGAGACTCCGTTGAAGAAACAATTAGCAGTGAAAATGTGGAAGCGGTTAATCTGTCGTCTGACCGACTTGAGCAAGGTGCTAAATCTCCGCAGTTGGAAGAGCTGTTTGCTACTCTTAATGTGGACGAGACACAGGCTGAGAATCAACTCCTGGAGCGTGAGTCTGGAGAGGTCCTCGATGTAATTTCAATTGAGTCTAGTTTTGGTGCCTCACAGGAAGGACGGGGCCCACATGAACTACCTGCATTGGAGGAGCAACTCATCACAGAGCCCTCCAACCTAAGTGTGATGACTACAGGAGAAGGCGATGCAGAAAATGAGCCTGATCGAACTGGGCCGGAATCCAGATCCGCCTTGCAATCGGAATCAGAGTCCGCCAACGCGGTGGACAGACCGCCACAGAAAATACCTCTGGACTTTATTGACAATAATGGCATCACGCAGGATAATGAGCAAGGATGCGATCCAGGATGTGTAGGCTTTGAAGAGCCTTCACAATCGCTTACGAATTCTACTGTTAAGCCTTCTCCTATCATCTTTACTGGTAGTGCAGTGGCAAAACTTGAGGAAGCCGAAATAAATGAATTGGCGCCCAAAGCAGCAGCACAGGAAGCCACCATTTCTGTGCAAGGCACGGACGACAATACAACAGCTGCCGATGCACACGAGAAGGACAACGACATTCACATTATTTTGCGATCATGGAGAGCAACTAGTGAAACTGTAGGAGAGGATCCTTCAAATGATATGCAACTAGTTTCTGATAAAAGGCAAGAAAGCATGGCACTTAATATGGCGAACAATGGTAATGCGCAAATGATAATTCGCACTCAACTTAATCTGCCTCTGGAAGCGGCAGATTTTAGTGATGGTATGATGGTAACTGATGCCATGGACACCGAGGTTACTAAAAGTGGGAGTTTGGAAAGGATACCTCATACTCAGAATAGCCCGGCCCCTGAGAACATTGGAGCTGGAGACGCTAAGATTGTTGTTCACACGGAAGATAAAGGGAGCCAGGTCGATATGGAGAATAGGGATATTGGGGCCGGTGCCGTTTCCCGTGCACTGGACCCCGCTGGTCCTGACAATGCTGAGGTCAGAGATATTGAGGTGACCTCTTGTGAGCAGCAAAACATAGAATACCACGTTCCTGAGGAGGACAATACTAGCAAGGTTGAAGTTGTCTTTCACCCTGAAGGCCCTATTCCTATGGATGTTATTGATCCAAATCCAGCTGTACAGGAGGCTAGTGCTCCTGATGCCAGCTATGAAGCGGCGGAAGATGACAATACTGACATTGCTCCTTCTGTTATTGCCCCTACATCTTTAACGCATGAGAAGCGATGCAAGAAACGCAAGCGCAAGGCCTCGAAGCGAGAAAAGACAATGCCACAGGGGAGACGTCAAGTCGCCGTCGCAGCTGCCTCTACGGGCAATGTTGCAGGTACCCATAGTGCCACACCAGTAACCGTCAATTACGTCTTTAACGTGAAGAGGATGAAAGTTGGGCAGTTTGTGTATGGGTATGGTGGAGGTGGGGGTAATGGAGGCGCTGATGGCGCACAGGTGCATGGGTTTGGACTTGGAGAATTGCTGGCGGATACGTAGAGTATTGCAGCACGTCGAGGGTAGGGAAGGTCCAAAAGTGTGACTCTGGGGTGAGAGAGGGGAGTTATACCAGCCGGGAGGAAAGAGATGAGGAGTTTTCACCAGATGGCTCTCGGGCACGATTTTCAATTAGCTGCGTATGTGGTGGGAAGTTTTTCAATAGGCTTGCGATTTTGCTTGGATTTTACAGTTGGGCGGGAGTTTGAATGTAGCTATCAACAGATGAGGCGAGGTTATGGTGAGGGGGTACTCCGTGAGACATATGTGTATGTATTCGGATGAATTCGACAGTAGCTAGATGGAGCCTTCGCGTATTGAATTGGGTAATTTTCGCGTTAGTAGCATGAGAATATTCTCGTCCCTTTGTTATTGCAACGGGTCGGAATTTAGGCCCGCTTGATTTCAGGTCGGAATATCAGAATTAGAGCACACCTGTGTTGCATTTCCCTCAAATTAGCACCTTATCCCTTCCAACTCCTGTTATGCATGTTCCACGTGTGGCATGACATTGGCGCGAAAAGCTACAATTGGTTGACCCTTCAATCAGACTAGTCGCCCTTGGGGCTGAGGCAGACGTCCCTACGAAACTTTAAACCATTCACTCACTACCTATGAGTAGCTAGCAACCTGCATGAATCACAACCGCACTATCTAAGGATCGAGGCTACCATAAGTTGTATAATGTGTCGCCATATTTCATTTCTGTCTTGGGTTCAAGTCAACCGTCAGCGCCTGGCATGGCAACTCAACCTTTCCCCTCTCTCCTTTTTATATTATTATTATTATTATTATGATCACGTAACCCCGCATTCAGGCTACCGGCATATGGCAGGGATTCCCTCCCTTCCTTCCTTGTCTTATTCCGCAAGTTCACAAGAAAAAAAAAGTTAAAAAGAACAAATAAATAAAAAATAAAATAAAATACATAGTACACAAAAAAACTTAGTATCTCTAAGGCTGGGCACGAGATCAATATCTCTACTCTAATGTTCTTGAATAACAAAATTACGAAGTACTTTGTTCGCTTTCATTTGGCAGGGCACCGTAAGTTCTTGTTTTGGTGGCTGGAGCGGAAATTTGAGGGTAAACGCGGCTGCAAAGCAGAGGCTACTAAAGGTTCCACCAGGTGCGATTGGTTTGTTCAGAGGGGAGCCGAACTAGTCTCGTAACCAGACGCTGACTAAGCGGAGTTTCAGGACAATGGTTGGACTCCGCTAGTTACGAGACTAGAGCCGAACTATTATGTGTACACACGAGGCATACAAATGGAGGATAATAGGCGCCCCCGCGTGAGCTAGCAAGTCCTCGTTTCCCACGCCTAGGTAAGCGCAAGGTTTCTGACTACTTGGGTTATGCGTTCTCTACAAAAGGTAACCGAAGCTTCTCAGCAATTGCGTTCTTGTATAGAGTAAGTGTGGAATATGGCACTAGAATGTAATAATTGTGAAACAGGAAATCTAGGGCGACGTACGAGTAATGATATTAAAAAAAATAAAAATAAGGAAACCAAAGTTCATGTCTCATTCAACTGGTGCTAATTAAACGCCGTACGTCCACAACGAGTACCTATAACTTCCTATATACATCTACAGGTTCAAAAACTATTGATTCAATGACCCTCCCACTCACTCTCTGTTCGAACCCTAATATAATAAGTAGTCTATAAACCTAACTAACCTGTAACTACCCTCGTCATAGCCCATGGGGCGGCACACGAGCAATGATATTAAAAAAAAAAAAAAAAAAAAAAAAAAAAAAAAAAATTGTAACTAGAAACTCTCCACGCAACGCTGGAACGTGCCACAGTACTGTGGGAATCTTGGCGCTTGATGATGCAACGGTGGTTGACGGCCTGGGGGATGAGACTACCCAAGAGGGAAGGGGCACCAGAAGGTTCAGTGGGTTGAAGGACTGGGGGAGGAGACTGCCAAAAGGGGAAAGGGGGGACCAGAAGGTGATGGGTATATATTGAGGGAGAGGAGGAGGCCTATCATAATCATCATCATCATCGCCGTGGATGGTCACAGTATAACTAAGTTGTTATTCTGTTCAGTCTTACAGGTGATTCGTCATCCTCTTAAGCAATAGTAAACCGGTCTTCGTCTTGTGTCTTGCTCTCTAGTTCTTTTACCTTTGTGTGTTCTTGTTCCCCTTCGTCAGAACTTTTGTCGTTGATCCCTCCCACAGTACCATTGCGCTCGCGGGTGCCCAATAGCTTTCGTACGCCCAGCTGCTTACTAGCTGGCTAGGATCCGGCGTGGATTTTATCACTGCGAGTGATCTATATATATGCGATGGAAGTTATGTAAGTGTGGATGGGCACAATTGAAGGCTGAGGCACAGGCCCCGGAGGTCAATAAACTTCGATTTCCCCCCTTCAATGAATGTTTTATAAACGAGCTGCCGATGTCAACATGTCGTTGTAATATACTTTCATATGACATTATTATACAGCAATACATGTATATATATATATTTTTTTTGTTTTTTTTAAAAAAAGAAAAACTTCACACAGTAAAACAAATACCACGAGTTCAAAACTTTTCGATGACTCGACGTTCAGGTTGTAACATCTCAAGCCTACCAGAATATGTATATATCTGTTTGCGGTATTTTACTTTTTTTTTTTATTTTATTTAGGTTGTTAGATATGACGACGGCCCGGCTGTGGTACCAAAGTAATTATAAGACGTCGCAGACAACATTTAGGTTCACTCTAGGTCTGACCACAGGTGCTGCTAGTCAAGTTCTATATATTTATTATTCCCTTTACAGTAGAAACAAGCAAAGCATATTTAAATTTCATTTGCCTCACATCCTTTGCGATGGTGTTGACCAAACACAGCCGAGCTCAAACTCGACCATAGGCTTGAAGCTTCTGCACCGCCAGCGAGAGCCAAAATCCCCGGAGATGTATCCACCAGTTCATCTACCGAAATTCTCACTAGAGGTTGGTGTAAAGCCTTGTGGTGTGTCCTCTGTACTAGTTCGAGATGAGCATTATGCATTTCATTCATCTTATTAGGATCAGAAGCAGTAGGCCTGACATTGAAGCAATTTGGTTAGAATACATATATATATATATGTGCTTGCTAACTAAGAACCGTTGAGCATTCGAGTTCCCTTGAAAACTATAGAAAGCTATATCGGTCTCAAGCTCTATGGAGTCGACAGAGATCACGGTGGCTGCAACTATCCCACTGCTAGCGATCTAGAACGACACACATGCTTAGGACAGCACGTTTAAGCGTGGGAACCATGTTCATTTCGCTACTTCGTAACAATCCAAGCTCAACTTGGTGCGGGTGATCGATCGGGCATCTCTTGATTTTCCTCCTCCATTGAGACGTTTTGCATGGCCGGGTGACACTCGAGTCCAAACCGTGGTACAAACCCAGCTTCCGGTTCACCCAGACAATAAGCATCTCTGTATGCCGCCATAGGGAAAGCTGGTGTAGGGCTGTACCTCAAGTCAAGCTCGAACCAATCCATAGTTCCATCGATGGAAGCATTCGAAGAATCTTTTGTTGTTAGAATCCACTCGCATTGATGGATAAACGCTCTCTGCATGGTGAGCTCAACTGTTGGGTCCCTGTCTTTTATTGGGCGGCCGTCAATCCGATACGTGTACTTGAAGTAACGCATCTCAAGACTTAATCCATCTCTGTTTTTCAGCGCTTCGAGCCAGTGCGTGCCGAGTTGGATGTCGTCCATCGTCTCGTCAACCGTTCCCGGCATATGGATAAACCGAAACTCCAACTGGGATGCCTTGCGGCCGGTCCTTAAGTCAATGAAATCCTGGTGTATCAAATCACCTTTCCAGATTTCGAGCTCAAGCCCTGCATGGCTGCGATCTTCGAAGGACTTCTCGAAGACTCGGCGCATCTTGATGAAGAAATCCCAAAGGAATAGAGCTAGGGCCTGGAATGCTCTTTGTGCCTTTTCACTGCGGGGTTTGTCACAGAAATGGACCCTGGTGTCTAGCTTGAGGTCTTTGGTGACTTTTGCGTAGAAGACTGAGCGAGCAGCTACAAATATGAAGGGAAAACAGTTAGAAGTTGGTAGATCAAGCGGCTCTGCTCCAATCCCATGGGCACAATGTACTCACGAGTGACGTAATGTTGTTTTTCACTTCCTTCTGGGTCTGATCGTAAAGAGTACGTATTCTCCATCTTGATAGCAAATTGCCGTAATATTTAAGCTATGCTCATCTCCGCAAACGCTATGGAGGATCATCTCCAGGGCACAGAAATATTTATCTAGCAATAGCTTGAGGCAAATGAATTCGGTGTAATCAAAGCGAAGGGCCACTCATCATTGTATCAACCTCTGAGCTACTGCGTTGAGGCGGCTTCGATACTCCCGGAGCTTGCTGCTAAGTGAAAGTATGAGGGAGTTCGTGCAGTGCTCTCACTTACAATAGTTTGCTGTGAGATGGCCCACAAGCACAAAAACCGGAAGTGGCACCAAGTGTACTGTGAAGTGACTCTTAGAAGATTCAACCAGGGTCATCACATAGTAACTTTTTGTATACAAGATCGCTATTACTATACAGCTCTGAGAGCAGAGAAATATTAGCTGCAAAATGCTGATTATTCATGCTGGTATTGTTCGAATTCCATTTCTTCGCCCATCCCGTCCCGCACCACCCGCCCTCGAGTTAAAGGTACCTTATAAAGCTCAATGATGATATTCGGATGCCGCTAGCCTTTATCTTAGCTGCTACACTTCTGATTGCTGAAACTGCTCCCTTGCACACGGCCCTGCCTCGTCTGTGTTTCGTGTTTGGATCCCACCCCCAGCCCGCTATGCGGCCATATGCTTCGGCTTTGACAGGTTCTATGGGCAACACGTAAATCAGTGTCTGTACGCCCACGTCACCCAGCCGCCGCCAATGGAGGGTATGGTGGCCCGTTCCCCTGGGGCAGGCGTTGGCATTTGATGTGGGTGTTCGTAAGTCATATACTGCTGCGCTTTTCGCTGGTGTGGTTGCTGACTGTGATAGTGGTCCCGCGTGTAAGTTTCGATACCGGCCCTGCAGCCGTGTTTGGTTAAGCAATACGTTGCAAGTAACTGAGACTTATTTGACTTTGTAATTCTTTGGCTAGGGCACCTTTCTTGCTTGGGTCTGCCGCTACCAGTAGTCTCGCGAGGTGAATGAGTGTTTCCAATCATTTTTATAAATAAGAGGAACAAAAATTGAACGCAACCTCAGGGTGAATTTTGTGAACATTATAAAGCGTATCTAAATGTCAAATATGCATGATGTCAATTATACATTTCTCCAGGGCTGAGCCCCGCCCTGCCCAAGTGGAGACCCATAAGCCAAAGCAAACTCCAAAAGCTTCAACTAAGAGTGATGGTTGATTCTAATATATTTCGATACCCAGGAGTTGTGCTGCATCCGCGCACATTTGCACAAGAACAGGACCAGAGACGAAGTTTGTAAGTCAATCGATCCCCAAGTACTCGCCCAGGTACTTATTTCGAGAAAAGATCAGCGTAATTGCCACTCTGCTTGTACCCTCACTCGAGCCAGATGGTTAGCTTACCATAATCCTGATTAAAAGCCTATTCGCTGCGGGAATAAGAACCGTGCTTGCATGAGGCACTATGCACGTCATCGAATAACCCGCTTTGACTGAAAATTTTATGATTGACTGCTCAGCGGCTTCAATTATTGCAGCCTTCCAAAGGCAACGGCACGGCATTCAGGAAGAAGACACCCGCAGTATATACAAACAATACTAAGCATGACCATTTAAATTTAAAGTATGTTTCCGAGTATACGTACCTTCTCCGGCCTACCATGAATTATTGCACATTGCACTGGCATATTGTGCAGGCAGCGTCTACCGTGCTATTGTTTATCCTGGGAAGCGAGATGTCCTGGGCTGAAGATGATCTTCTCTTGCAGCATGCAATAATTCATGAGGACCCGAGCTCACTCAAGAACTTCAGTCCACGGGTAGGAAACTGGTAGCAGCTCCTCCCTTAGGATCAACAAATTGACCACATTAGCCGAGAAGTTCATGGGTCGGCATACTTGGGCAACGACCCATCACTGGGTGGTAATTTCCTGAAGACGCTATTAAATTGGGCGTACGCAAGATGACAGTAGCACGCAAAGCTTCATTGTGGGTTCGCGGTCGCAAGGCCTAACAAGATTGGGCACAGTCAGCGGAAGCGTCATAGCCCATGAGGCTGTATACGAGTAATGCCTTTTTTTTTTTTTTTTTTTCAAAAAAATAAATAAATAAATAAAAATAAAAATAAATAAATAAATAAATAAATAAATAAATTAAAAAAAAATAAAAATAAAAATAAAAATAAAAATAAAAAGCAAAGGAACGCGAGGTTTGATATGCATCCACTTTATGGCATCTCCCACCATGTCCCCCGCTCTAGCAACGGCAGCTCTACATGGGTCAGGCTGCAAGTCATAGATACATGATATATATCGGCTCTGAGAAGTAATCTGTGTCAGTTACTTCAACTGCTCGTATGCGTCAACCTTGCCTGCCAGTATGACCAACTTATAACTTACCTAAGTACTCAGCAGCTAGTAATTTGTTTTTCACAGAAAAAGAGCAGTTCTCATCAACTGGAGTTATTGTAAATACTATGCAGGTCAAAGAGTGCAGCTCGGAGTGAAAGGGCAGATCATGAGGGTCGAAGGGGAACTCGAGCAGTATGAGTGCGGGGTCGGGGCGGGATGGAGTACTTACTTACTAAAAGTCAAGCACTAGTGGTAGTGCTAGTCTGCTGGTCTGCTGGTCTAGTGAATGCTTCTACATGTTCTCCTGTGGTGAACTCAGTATACTTACTCTACATAAAAGGTAGTACAACTCTTTAGCATGTGGGCAGAGGCTTGGCCACTGCTCTGCCGATCCCATGCCCAGCGAAAAGTTTCGCGCACGTGCAAGGCTGCAATGGGAAGCATAGGTGCTGTGCCGGGGGCTGTTACCTTATGATGACAAGTAGAAGATACTCGGGACTCCATAGTAATGCCCCCTGTGAAATTATTGCACCCTGCAAGAGAGATCCACCCCCAGTGGAAGGCAACTTGCTTCTCTCGATTGGCTACAGCGGGGTAGTTGCCGCCAGCACAAGAACGCAGCGTGCGGCGCTTCGTAGAAGCTCATGAGTCGAAGAACATTCTCGCGTACTCCAAACAAGTCAAGTACTTACTTAGCTCAATCAGCGTCTTGTAAGCACAAGAGCGCAATCTACACCTACACATGCCTGCCACGCGCCACCCCACGCAGGTCTAGAGCAGTCTCGAGCCAGGCCGAGAGCAAGTTGCATCTTTCCTCTATTCAACATGGTACTAGGAGCAGGCCTATAGAAGGCGGCCCGCACAAGTGCGTAATCTCGAGCCCCAGCATGCTTACGGCCAGTCCTCCCTCATCCCCAGCGCCTTGGTCCTCTCACATTCAATGCATTATATCACCATACCGCTAACGTGTCGATTCTAGTCGAGCTCGTCTCCAGTGAGCCAGGCTCTGAACGCTGGTCTGCTTGCGGTCAGACTCTATCACTGCACAGTGTACTGAATACCTCCCCAATTCTAAACCGGTGCTCCATCTACCGCTCACGAATCTTCACGTACTGTCGCCACTCGTGCTTTGCTTACCATCTCAAGTGCCCCCCATCACAGGACCTTTACCGGAGCGGGCCGCGCTGTGTGGATCAACATTGCAGCTGCATAATTGCGCCAATCAGACTGTCATGCATGAGATATTCTGTTTCCTGAAATGGTTCGGCCTGATTCATCATTCCTGCGTCCTAAGCCATCATTGTGTTATACAGGGTTCCCTCTGGTTTCTTTTGGTTTTGTATGTACTGCAATACAATTGGCCCGTTGCTGTATCTTCTGTAACAGCTTGGGTACACCGGACCCGTCCACAGACCACTGGTTCTTATTGACCGCTGCTATCGTGGTACTGAGAGTGGAAACTCATTGGCTGAAACCGCGTGCACAATCCAAAAGACCAAGAAAACAGAAGATAGCTAGCTTCTCTTCCTTGTGTCTTGCTGCCGATGTACTCCCACTGCTGAGATTCAAAGTACTTATGTATGGGACACGTACCGCAGCACACCAAGATTCGGACTCGAATCTCCTTCGCAAGTCAAATCACTCGTTGACCGGGACATCAGGCAACAGGTATATGAAATAAGTAAGCCACGACTAAACCAAAGGATCCTTTCACCCCAGTCAGAAACTATTTGCTAGTCGAGCTTATGTACTAGCTAACCCGGTCTCAATCATGCGTCTGGATATAGGTTTTTCCGCGAATCAATGAACACCATTTCTACCTTCCTAAACATTTCCTATTCGAAATAAAACCCTCCCGCATTTACAAGCCTTAGCTAGTGCGTTCGATTTCTGTCTCGTAAACGCACTTACCGTCCTTGACACGGCATTTGATATCGGCCATATTTGTGACATCCCACGTCTGCCGATTCCCTGTGCTCCTCGGGCGACAAAAACGACCCTCCGTCCCTTCCAGCATGAATAGAAAGCTTCCCCACGCATAGTAGGTTGGCAATTTGTACCATCTGTTCATTCTCTGTTCCATCAAACCTCGCCCTGTTGCTGGAACTGCCAAGTCACTGAATCTTCTTTTCACTAATTGACCTAATTGCCTAATTTCGCGAAACGGCACAGCAGTACGGCTTACAAAAAGCAGAGCATCGGAAGGTGTCAGTATCCGAGCAAGACCTTTCTTGAATGCAGATATTCGCGTTTGAGACCGGCTCATAGTCCATTTGCTTGGGCTCCACTGGTTGATCAGCGTTACGGTGCTGATTATCTCTTTTGACACCTTCATTTCTTGAACTCTTAAATTTGATTCTCCTAAATCTCGCTTGAAGGAGATACGACCTTCCCCTCTAGCTTCAGCCCACAAATTCCCCTGCTCATCCCGCAACGCAATGTCTCCTAATGCGACGTCAACCGCTAAGTGGAATCTATCACGAGGGAAAAATCTCCCTGAAATTAAGCTCGTCCATAGGGCCAGAAACTCGGCAAGCTCAAGTCCCTCGTCGGACATAGTACCAGAAAGCAGAAATACACAATCTGCGCTGTGTTCGACAGCAGTCTCAAATCCGGGACCATGGCCACCAGCTCCCTTTACCGGTGTTGGCCTTACGGTTGGATCGTATGGTGTACGGTAGAACAAAATTTGGTAACACCACATCCTATATATGGCATTGTGAATTCGGATACGGTCCCTCCATTCCACGTGTGTGGGTATCTGATAATGTTCCTTCCAGAGGCTGCGCTTTTGCAGCAACTCTTTTGACACTTGAACACGTTCAAGTATCACTGGCTCAAGAGCATTGGCAACGCGCCAGATATACACCAGCTGATCCACCTCCTCTAGTGTAAATGGCGCTGGAGTGGGCAAGAGAGAAGGTTTGTCCGGATTGAAAACCTCAGACCTGATAAAACTTGCCAGGACTATAGCGTACGCAACGGGCGTTTGTTCAGGGCGTGGTAGTGATTCGAATGCTACTCGCAATGCCATGGCGCGAATGAGTTGCCGACCTGACGTAGATAAGTCATGCGCTTGGGCCTATCCACAACCATTAGCACCAGGAAGCAGCAATTCTCTCACTCAGGAACATCCACAGCTAATAAACTTACAGCTACTGCTTTAAAAATGGCAACACGACTCTCGATAAAGACACCCCATAGCCGTTTGGATACAATAGCGAGAGCTAGGACGTCAGTGAATGAGGAGAGGTTTGCATAGACCTGAAGCAGGGTCTCTGCGGGGAGGCTGTAGAAGGAAATATTATTTGGCATAGCTGTAAGTATAATACTAGCTGACCAAAACGAATGATGGCAGTATTTGGGACTTGAATATAGCTGATGATAAGTACAATATTTAACTGATGATGACCCTGTGAGGCTTAAAATTACTGATTGAAATTATGCAATCCTTGCAAATAATATCATTGCAATTGGCTGGGAATTCAGTCAACTGATGTGGCTGTGCGTCAGCAGCACCTTATGTCGATAAACGACATCTACTACCCCCCATTGTCATGAATCAGCGTCATCGGACGAGTCACAGAGAAGAGAGGCTAATCCTTCACGTGATTTTGAGGAATAAATTGATACCTCATGATCTCTACTCTAGGTACTCCTAACCATAGTCTATTAATTCTAAGCTCCTTTCTCTTCCGTTGTCTATTCTCTAATTATTGGCAAGAGCAAAACGTCAGAAACAAAACAAACGGAGCATGATCTACCTCTTACGTCAATTACCCTGCTTCAAATTCTTTTGCGGCCAAAAACATCGGTTTTGCAACGAAGTGAAATGGAGCCTCTTTGATGGTGTCATGGTGTTCAGGTAGCTGGTCTTTTCTGCCTCCAAGAGTTGGCAGAAATCTTGCATAAATGCGGTGGTTGGACGATCAGCTATCTATTACCATTTGACTATACCCTCACGATCGTTAGTGATAAGGCTTTGAGGCTTGCAGACAGTCAGAATAACATTCAGAAAGTGCTGCGATCGGCGCGGACGAGGAAGTCCGGAGAGGGCAGAGATGAGCGGGGCAGAAGGCGTCTTTGCGCCCAGCTATTCGCGACGCAAGGTAGCCAATTTCAATCCAGTTTGCACATGTGCGGTCTCATATACGTGAGGGGCACAGTTAAGAGGTGCAGAATGTCTCAGTGTCGTATAATACGGTATAACACTGGCATTGGATGGCATTATAGTGATTATGTTGCGCAATATTTGTATACTGAGACAGTGCAATGCGTATTTTGCTGAATCCGATGCGAGGCTTGAGGCACGGTAGCCTGGTCGGCAAAGGAGAAATGATGCCAATCGTTATTTTGGCCTATCACCTTGACTAGCAACCGCACACAATCGACGGGGAACGTGTGATCGAATTCTGAGGAAACAGCAGATGTGAAGTGGGGTGAGCGAGGGGGTGGGTATGGCTTTACAGGACACAGAACGACTGGGGGCCAGTATCACTGAGGAAGGAGGCAAAATACTAAGGCCAGCATCAGCGAGTACACCTAAGGGGTCCAGGTAAGTGCTGTGCTGAATGCTGTCAGATTTACAAATTCGTGGGGCAATGGCAGTCTGATTGAAGTGGGGTGGGAGATACGCAACATCATTGTAATGCTTCTCATCCTCAGACAGAGTGTATATATAAGTAGTATTGGTAGTAGTTGTAACAACGTTAAAGCTTCGCGGTTGGAAGTTGACGGCAACGCTAGTGCCGGCATATGCTACCAGGCCTATCATACTTTGTAACATATAACAGTAAGGAGTATGTACCGACTTATACTCTCCATACATCAAGATTGGGTGCAGCTGCATGCATCGTATACAGACATATGTACACAAGTAGTGATGATTGACGAAGAAGGGGGGGGGGGGGGTGCTGGTGTGAGGGGTGGACTGCAATTTAGAGGACCACGCACTTGACAGGCGAGGATCAATTACACGCACCCTGTCGCTCCGATCAAGCGCAGAGCAGCGCCAGCAGAAGCACAATGATGGCACGGTGCCGCTCGCAGGGCCAGGACTGGGAGCAGGCGCTGGTTGGGGCGGCTGTTGAAGACGGACTAAGCCGACCCGGTTCTCGCGTGGACACATACTGCGGTGTTGGGGGGGCAGGGGGGAGCTTTAGCTTTTCCCTCCGGCGGGGTTCGACGGTTGGGTTTCAGCGCCAGCGCCAGTGCCTTTTCCCTTTTTTTTTTTTTTTTTTAATTTTTAATTTTTTCTTTTTTCTTTTTTTTCTTTTTTCCCTCTTTATTTTTTTTGGTTCCTCCTCTCCTTCCGCATGCTTGCTTTTCTCGCAGCTTTTCCCATTCGCGAGGGTCCGACATCCGCTGCCCTGGACAGCGCATCTTGCACTGGGTGCTAGCTGCGTATACGTACCGTATATATACTGGCGCAGCACCGTGCCGTGCCGCCTCCACGTACGCACACGCCCCGCCTCGCCCCGCCCCGCCCCGCCCCTCCCCGCCCCGCCGCCCGGTTTTCGTCCCCGGGCACCGACACTGGACGCCCCGCCCGCCTCTGCGCTGCAATTGCTCCCCTCCCCCCTCGCGCCGCACCCCCGCCAGCAGGTATCGCCAGATCCAGCAGCCTCCCCCCCCGCTACCCTTAGTAGCGAGCCTAAGTGAGCAGAAAAAGCCACTGGCCAGATCAGCCTCGCACACCCACGTAGACAGTCCTCCGCATACATCTTGCAATCCCCTCCTTCTCCAATTCGCCTCTCGTTCAGCTGCTACGCCTTATCCATATACAACACCAGAGCTTATATAGCTGATACCCTCCCGCCCCCCCCAGCTGCCGTTCATCGTGCTTACACAAGCAAAACGCACACATTCACGCACATACATTCAACAGACCAAGCCCTACCTCTTGGACACACAGCACACACACACACACCTGAACAAGGTTCCAGCGCCGTCCATGTCCATCCCAAGCCCCACCTCCCGCCCGCCGGATGCCGACGAGGCCCGGCTCTCCTTCACTACCATCCAACAGGCCAACAAAGCCTTCGCAGCAGGTTCCTATCTCGAGGCCCGCGAGCTCTGCACCAAGGCCTTAATAGAGTACACACCTTACCATCCCGTGGCCTATGCCAACCGGGCATGCATGTATAGCAAGCTTGGGTACCATGATCTTGCTGCTGGGGATGCATACAAGGCCGTGATGCTGATGGAGTATGTACGGGCTGTTATTGAAGGGTTAGAGGAGGAGAGTGATGAGGAGGATCGCGCAGAAGGGAAGGATGCCGGGGCAAATGGCGAGCAAGAAAGGGCCCAGGGGGCTACAGAAGCCGAAGCAATGGCTGAAGAAGCAGATGCAGACGGCAGGAAGCAAGCTGACGATTCTGATGAGGAAGGCGAGCCAGCCTCTATCTTTACACACATTGCCCAAGCCGCCTTCTCAACCGTTTCGTCGTTCCTAAAACTAAGTAACAATATCCCTGCCAACGAGGACGGCGAGATCCGCAGGGCGGATTTGAAAGCCTTCGTCGACAAGTTTGATAGGCTTGCGTCTTTCTATCTCATAAACTCACTCAGGCAGTGCTCATCGCTGCTGGACGCATACGAATTTTGCGAGAGCACATTGAAGCGGTATAAGGCCGCAGCAGGGACCATTGGTGCTGTGGCTGTAGCGGCACCACCAACGGATACCGTCACGGGGAATACTGGAGCCCCCGGGGAGGAACTCCAGATTACGACAGCATCATTCGAAACGTTAAAGGTTCACATCATGGAAGAGATGAACATGAAGCTCGAGAAGGCCCTCGAGACACAGAAGAAGACGGGAGACATTTCACCAGAGAAGTCTCGCACGATCCTCTCGTCCGGAATTGCGCGGAGACAGAAGTACCCGTGGAATAATTATGAGCCGGATCGGTTTTCGGAGAAGACGTTGGCGGCGCTGAATGCGAGCATGTGGGAGTGTGGGGAGCGTGCGCTGGGGAAAGGCACCGTCAAATGTGAGGCCAAGGTTGTAGATCTTCCGGACCTGACGATGCGCAGGGAAGAGAAGGACGGGAAGCTAGTCCAGGAGGCCAGGTTGAGTAGGCATTTGGGGATATTTGCGACGCAGGATATTTATGAAGGGGAGGTGTTTTTTGAGGAGAGGACGACGATCTCGGGGTCGCCGTATCCGGGGAGAAGGGTATTGTGCGATTATTGTGCGGAGAGGTTGGTCGAGGGGAAGATGTTTACGTGTGAGAAGTGTCCGAAAACAAGTGCAGCGGGGAGGGCAACAGAGCAGGCGCTCTACCCGGCATATTGCTCGGTGGAGTGCCTAGCCATGGCTGCGGCGTCGCATCATCCGACGCTTTGCGGGAAAGAGGACGATTTGAGCTGGATTTATGACGATATTGTGTCCTCGCCAAATCCTATCAGCATGTACTCGACATTGCTCATCAAGCTCTTTGCAATGGCGTTGCACAGAAACAAGCATCCCCTCGAATTACCTGAGACTGTCTACCTTTACGGCGCGGCGGAGCCGGAAAGGAACCTTACAATGAGATGGGACTTTGTGTCGTGCGTTGTGAGGCCGATATGGGTATTGACGCAGGGGCTGGGCGTCGATATATATTCTTCAGAGGGGATTGCAAATTTTGATACCTGGGTTGTCAATACACTCATGGCGAAGGTGATGGGGACATGCTCGGGAAGGTTTGAGCCCGCATTGGGCTTAAGTCAGGAATGCGACGACCGTCCGGACGTGGTGAATGTGCATCCAACGTGGTCATTTGTGAACCATGATTGTGAGCCTAACGTAGGTTGGAAACCAGAGGGGCGAGGGAGGTTCTGGGGGATGGCGCCGAGAGCGTACGAGGGACCCGGGGGGAGGGAGTTGGTGTGTGTGAGGGCGGGACAGGAGGTCAAAAGTTGCTATACGGATAGGAAGCTGAGTTATAAGGTTAGACGGGAGTGGGCGAGGGATATGTTGGGCGGAGATTGTCAGTGTAAGAGGTGCGTGAAGGAAGAGTTGGAGGATCAGGATGGGAGGGATGGGGAGAGAAAGGAGATTGAGATGCTGGTGAGGAAGGTGGAGGAGGGACTGTGAGGAGGGGTATGAGTGACTCTTTGTGTGTTTGAGGGGGGGTTGTATATAGCTGGTGAGGGGGAGGAATTGGGAACAGATGGGATGCATTATGATTATGATGATTACGAATGTGAGCTTTTGCTGAATTGTTATGAAAATTGATTTGATACTGATGAATGGGATGAAGTATGTGCCATGATTAATGAATGAAAAGTGATTATAGCAAGAAAAGAAAAGAGGGGAGGAAAAGAGAGGAGGTCTTGCTTTCGCACCCAAAAAACCTGACTTTTTGTGTTTTTAGTTTAATGACGTTTAAATTCATAGAGCTTTTCTTGACAATTTATAATCTTCCTGTTGGTTCAAATTGACTGAACTCTGTAAAAGACTTTTTACGATCCACATATTTGCTCCAAACTACGCAATATAATGCAATAAACTTAAAACTCAACCAAATTTGTCGCCCACTTCAATACTCCACCAACCCCTCCATCACCTTAACCGCCGTTCCTCTCAATTGCACCCTTGCCACCACCTTCTCCCTCCTGGTCCCTTCATTCACCACCACCTGCGTCCCAATCATACTTCTCCTCCCCATTTCCGCCCCCTGCGTAATCTCAAACTGATGCGTTCTCGCCTCCACCACCTCCTCGTTCTCGACGTCTTCGCCATATAGACCCTAATGCCGATGCCGTGCTCCCCGTCGCTGGGTCCCCCAACAGCATGTCAATCATCCTCGTCCTGACCCGCCACCCAACCCGATCTTCTGCGGATGCAAACGTCCGTCAAAGCGTAGAATAGACCTTAACGAACCCTTCGTCCCACGGAGCGCCCTGTGGAGTCTTGATCCTACGCGAGCACGACGCGAATCTTGCCAGCGCTGCTACGATTTTGCGGCAGACGAGGGCAAATGTCATGCCCTTCACGATAGAAAATACTGGGATTCCATTGCCATCTGCATAGTCCTTTGGTTTGATGCTGGGGAGCAGCGATGCCATCTATGTTTCTATCGGGACCCTCGTCCTATGCAGGAAGACATCGTGGGGAACATTGATCACCACTGCCGGTACAACATCTTTGTAGTCTGGATCTGCAATGCGAAATGACGTAACTGGCATCTACCCTGCGAGTATTTGGAGTCCTAAGGGCCGTGTCTTATTGTATGAGCCGGCGCGCACATGGAGAAGGTAATACCCCGCGCCAATGGTCGGGTGTCCCGCAAAAGGGAGCTCTTGCTCTGTCGCGAAGATGTCAACTCTCACAATCTTGTCTTCCCCTGGTGAGTCATCCGAGGGCTCGTGCAGGAAGATGGTTTCAAAAAAAGTTGAATTCCCGAGCAGCGCGCTGCTTCTGTTCCTGCGTGAGCGCCGGCGCGTGGTGCGGCGGGATGCGGACAATGGCAAGGGGATTTCCGACAAAGCGGGTCGCAGTGAAGACATCAAGGGTGAAAAACGGGAGAGAAGGAATGCTATGCTAGTGGTCAAAGCTCGCAAGAATAAGGTTTTTGCTATGTACCGGAATCAGGTTAGAAATTTTAGAAACCTAGAATCCCAAGTGACCGATTAGCCATTCACGTAAGAAGGTAAATGTTGACGTCAGAGGAAAGGATCCACACCTCAGAGTAAGACACCCGCTCACACAATAGAAAAATCAGATCTAATAAAAGAAGATACCTTAGGAATAGGCCCCGTGAACAGAAATATTTGCTAGCTTCACCCGTATATATATCAACAACAGCACGCACGCATAATGTCTCGATTAGTCACATGTTTTCCTAAAGCCGAGTTCAAGCGAAGATACTCCATTGTTCACTTGCTTATGCACTTTGCGATGTACCAGGGAAGGTGGTGAGCATGAGCGCACACGTAAGGAGAGGTAGGGTAAGTAAGATTAATCCTCTCAAATGCGCTGATAAGCTTACGGGGTACGTATTCGTAAACCATCAAGGCCAATCTCTCCTTCAGCGTGGATTGGTACAGGATAGCACACTCGACCTATGCTGTCCATTAGTCACGAGGATGGCCCGCCCAGTTCAGTATTTCTGAGAATATTCGAGGTGTGATAGTGTGCATGCTCCACCTAAGGGAAACAAGGGCAAGGAGGAGATGAGGGATCGGAATGGATGAGCAGCATGAAGAGGGGCTGAGCAGTGAGAGGTGGGGGCAAGGCGCAGGCGAGGATTGGAAGGAGATGAGGAGGGCTCAGGAAGGACAAGGGAATTGTCCAGCGCTGGGCTTCCGTTTCTGGGCCTTTCTTTCTGGCTTACCTTTCTGGCTTTCCTCTCTGGGAGCTGATGCGAGCCATATTGCATCCGCATATTTCTGGTAATGGACAGGGCCGGCAGCCCAATGCGGGGATGAGGTGGTTTCATTTCTTTTTCTTTTTCCTTTTTCTTTTCTTTTTCTTTTCCTGAAGGTGGGGGTAGCAGCCGTGCGCTCACAAAATCCACCGTAACGAAAGCGATGCTGTGGTCCCTTTCTTTGCGCGCAATCGAGCGACAAAGGCCCATGAATCTTTAATCCCCATCCTCGTGTTCTCCTCTCGTTGGCGACCATTAAACTGCCATTTTCGCAGTACAATCTTTCCAAGATCATGATATCCGCAAGTCTTCAATTCGAAATCGCAATCCTCAGCTACCCCTCCAAAACATGCCCCTCCATGATGAAATGCTGCGTGGCTGATTCGCGCCGCCAGCTTTCTTTCAAATTCTTATTTTTGTGTGCGATAAGCGTTATCGTCCCCTACCTAAGACAATGAAAGACTGCGACCCAGTAGCAACCCTGTCAACTATGTCATCGTTCCCCCTTAGGAATAGTGACCCCTCAGAAATAGTGACCTCGTGACAGCTTCTCGAACTCGAATTGTTTCCCAAACTGAGTTCACGCTCGTACTAGCGAACAAACTTCTAAACCTAAACTGGGATAGCAATAACTTTGTAAAATAGTTCACAAACATCATGTAAGTGAATTTTCGACGGGTTGGACTGCGCTATGCATGAGTGAAATGACCACTAGTTGGAGTTTGTGGGGAGATAAGTGAAGGGTTCCGAGCAGCTTTCTCCAACCACGGTGCTCCGATCGGGTTGCCCTAGTTACGAGAATATGTCGCCCCAGCTTCCGAGTTCACATCCATTTGTCCGTAATTCCACCCACCTCCGCAACTGGTCATGGTGCGCTGTGCTGACTTCAAGCGGATAGAATGTCTAACGAATCAATTTCTCTGGTTTGGGGCAATGATTAGATAGTCAAGAAATGTATTATGGTACTATCAGAAGGGAAGGCCATATAAAGGAGACCTATATTGAGATATGCAAGTATAAATTCTGTAGAAGTCTAGTATTTTATAGCGGGGAGAGGGTGTGCCTCGTAACGAAGGCGAGATACGTATTCCACCCTAGACGCAAAACAGATAGGGGGCTCTGATTGCGCCAGGGGCCAATAATCACAGTTCATCGTGCATCCAAAGGCAACTAAAAGCAAAATGGCCTTTGCACCAATCTCTTCTCACCTTCAGAGTTGAAATTGCAGCCTATCGATAGGCAAACCGCTATGATAAGGCGAAGCGCGGAAGCCTATATGAGAAACGACATGTATCGGTAAAACACCAGAGACATGTTCAAAATAGTCGTCGCACCAGAGAAAGAAAAGAGAGAACGTGCCAATTTAGTTGGTGACTAGCTGCTACTAGTAGTGTAGCGCCGATTACAACGGAATGCCTGCATACGGTGATTATATACCTGTCTCAATTCCGTTCTTCTGCGAGGGGTAGTGCAGCCAGACTAAATTTCCTTAACATGCTCTCCAATGTCTTTAAAATTTAGGAGCTGTAGATGTCGATAGGTTGTTTTCTCGGCTGTAGAACTCTTTGCACTGTAAAACAGCAATATATCCCGATGTGTTGCAGGCAATGAAAGACCTCTTGGAGTTGACAAGCACACACATATTGTTCTGATGGGTTAGAATGAGGGCGGGGTAAAGTTTCCTGCCAAATAGTTATTGTGACCATTAATTGCATTCATTATTCTGCAAGATCTGCCAATCGCTGCGGCCAACATAGAGAATAGACCTTTGCCCATCGTTTGAGGTGGCAGAAGGATACAACTGGGTCTCAGTTTGAGTGCGGCACCGGTGGGTCCCTTAACATGTGCATTCGGCCACTGGTTGCAAATGTCTCGGTGTAGTCTGGGTTGGTAGTCTCGGTGCCCGAGCTGTAGGATGGCATGGGGGGTTAGGGATGTACCTGTACACTGATCATGCGCAATCACTAGAAGCCCAAAAAGGTATAGACTACATTGTGCTGCAAGAAATGGCTTTCCTGTGACTCTTTGCTGGGCCTATGTAGGGCCGATCGTGACAATGCATACCTAAAATAGACCAGCGTAGTGATTCGATACTAGTATCAGAATGTTGGGACATGGACGAGTTTGGGGCACTACTGAGTGGGGATCAAGTTAGCAGATTGATACATACTGAGGCTTTTTCCGAAAAAATCCTTAGAGCTTGATTCGTTACAATTTACTGTACAATTCTAGCTAACTGCTATCTGGGGGGGGGGGGGGGGAGATTGGAGGAGGGCTTCCAATGGGGGTAAGAGAGGCTTCTTGGGAGATGTGACCAGAGAAACATCCCTTTCATTTGCTCCTCTCATTTGCTGCCAACGGCTGTGGGATTTTTGGGTTTCAATAGGCAGACTTCCTTGAGCTGGAAGGGGGGGGGCCTTGAGCAAGCCTGGGATGGGGGGGGAAACGTTCGTTCGCTTCCGCCGACACAGGTGCCTCTAGACCAGGCCTGTGTGCCTCTTGTGGGGGGTGGGGGGGGGGGGGGTGGGCCGATGGATTTAGAATAGCTCCATAGATTGCCTAGGGCAGATCGAGGAGAGATCCCTGAGGATGCGCATTAGCTGGCTGTGGTGGGCCAGCACCGGGGGGGCGGGCGAGGGGGGAGGGGGGGGCTGATCAGGCAAGCGTGGGCCGCGGTGGGCGGTGGGGGAGGTGGGCTGCCAGCGGGCGGAGTGGCACCGCTTGTACTCTCCTCTACCGCACCGCTTGTACGTAGCATAGCATACTCTGCAATGCTACGCCCTCACCTGCCTGCCTGCCCGCCCGCCCGCGCGCGCACGGCACGCCTCGGCACCCGGGCATCACACCCCCAGTGGCGCTCTCACGGCCGCCAGGTGGGAGTGCTGCGCCCTGGGGCTGGTGCCAGCCGGCCAGCGACATGACCCCTCCGTGCACCACTGCTCACACAGCGCTGCGGAGCGAGCCACCTGCGGCCTGCTCGTGCAGCACCACCCGCCCAGTGACGCCGCATTGCTCTCGCCGGGCGCCCGCCCGCTCCCCTCCCCTCCCCTTCCCCTTCCCCTCCCCCTCCCCGCGCCGAGAGGATGAAGCATCAAGCATCGCATTACTCACGAGGGTGGGCCGCGGCGCCCTCTGATTGGCCTGGCCAAAGCTGCCAAAGCTGCCAAAGCTGCCACGCCCCGCATGCCCCTCCCGCCATCTGAGTATCATAGGAGTAGCAAGAGGCTACCCTCTGTAACCGGCTCGCATGCGCACACCGCAATCCGCTCTCGGTGTTTCGAGCGCACAGCGCACTGAGGGCGCGATGGGCCTCGTCGGCTCCTGCGTGGCATGGGTCAGGTCAGTCGAGCCAAGCCACTCTTGTACAGTCATGACAGAGGAGTCACGACTGCGCGGATGGCCCGTGGGCAAGCTCGGGCTCGCGAATGGCGGCCCCGGGATCCAGCCCCCCCCCCCCCCCCCTCCGCTCTGTGGCCCTCTGCGCACGCATCACCACGCTCGTGGAGCCACCTTCTACTGAGGGATGAAGGGGCAGAGCGACTTGCTGGTACTCCGTACCTCGCTATCCGCTTGCATCCCCAACTCGTCCAGCGACAACGGCGGCCCCCCCCCCCCCGTCAGACGACCAATCACGCGCTGCGCCCACCCTCCACTGCGCCTTGGGTGGTGGGATGGGAGTCGCTTCAACACAACCCTCCCCCATCTCCCCCCCCACCGTCTCGTACAAACCGCTCCACCCTCCCCCCTCTGCGCCCCCCCCCCCCCCTCTCTCGTCTGCATTATCCGCATCTTGCTGGTGTTTTGTTCGAGATTAACCCCCCCCCCCCCCCCCCCCCCCCAGGCTTTTGATAACGAACGGTAGTCAACCTTAGTGTGAAGCCCTATCCAGCTCTATAGCTCTGCTATTTCTCATTGTGTCGCATTCCACCCATTCTCCATCTCGCAAGGACAAAGCATTCCTTGATTCAACCTTGATCCTATCCCCCCCCCCCCCCCCCCCTACCGTTATCCGCCCACTGCGATCGGATTCCTCCACCTCAAAAATTGTACCTCTTCTCCTGTACTGCCCCCCTTCGCACATCAATACTCATAGATACAACTCTGACGCAGTCGCTAACGCACGGCAAAAGCAAGTCATCGAACTGCAGCCTAAATCGAGTCACTGTCCAATCTGCGCATCTGTCTGTTTTGCTGGCAACCAGCGAGAAATACAGAAATCAGGATGGAAATGCTTATTCCATCCCCTTTGTCCGTGGATGCGATGTCAACTGCCGACTCAGCAAACCCATCTCGTAAACATCTCAACAACTCTGATAACTACAGCGACAGCCAGAAAAGCCCACCATCGCCAAAATCCGCAAGAATGAGGGCCTCTTACCTGAATGGAATGAATGGGAGTGGTACATTACAACTTTCTGCCGCTTTTCAACATCCACTTAAATCTCGCGAAAACTCTCCTGAGCATCAATTCCCACGTCAATTCGAGCAGCCCATCAGAACCCTCTCTCCTGTCCCCGCTCTTGTCCACACCCCACGTCTCGGATATAGCTCTTCCTCTCCACCGCCATCCACAACTGCTACCTCCCCAGAAGATGTCAATACCCCGCCAACCACAGCGGTGTCTTCCTCTGCGCATAGCCTATGGGGCGGGCATCATCATCGGCAACTCTCTGAGCTTGGAACATCTTATGCGCCTTCACCCACTCCTTCGAACTTGTCGTTTGAAGTGTTATCAGGGTATAGTTCAATATCTCCCGCAGAAAAGGTTAGACAGCATCAACGTGATCTCTTTTACCAGCAGCATAGACGCCCAAGCATTTGGGAAAGAGATGATTCACCCCTCTTAGAAGCAGAAGTGCAATATGCAGCTGAATTCAAACCTAATGCCGATCTACCCTTCCCTATATCTGAGGGACTGCGGCGTTATTATCCACATGCGCAAACCCATGAAGGATTTCTGGAGGAGCGAGAACCTAGTCCAAGGAAGCCTCCTGGGCCAAGTGAGTTTTTCGAAAGGTTTAATACTTTTGCAAACACTGCCAAACAGAGGTTTGGAGCGCAGACTCGACCAGCGGCATACAGGACAGAGCAGATGGTCATGGAGGAAGAGGAGGATCTTGATGAATCCAGCCATCTCTATCCATCTACACAGAGGGATATCAGCATGCCCATGTCCGCGTCTGCAGTCGACGAGTCTGAAGTTAGCCGTGCAACAAGTGGTATTCCGAGCTATACTCAAGAGTTCGGCATGCAATGGAGAGGTATTTCCCCCGTTATTTTACCTTCCCTTTCTCCCCCCCCCCCCCCCCTCTCCTTCTGATCATGTGGTCTTCCGAGTACCATCAGAGTGGTCATACGTGTTTTTGTTTCTGACTCCCGAAGATCCACTTCCCACAGAATCTGCGCACTCCACTACTTCGTCTGTCAGAAGAGCTGCTCAAGCAACCCCAGCGGTCCCACCAACTGTTCCACAGGCGACGAGCAAGAAGGATGACAATCTAATTTCCGTTTATGTCCACGAGATTACGAGTCAGATTGATTCCATTTTGAGAAAAGTCAAACGACCTATTTGCTTTATCCTTGTTCTCGGCGGGCTTGGGCTTTTGATTTCGCTTCTTGTTAATTCTCTTGCAGTTCCATTACTATGTGGGAATCCCGGTTTTGCTACTTTATCCTCATGTCACAATTACTACCAGAATGTTCAAGGGCATACAGGTCAGAGTTTTGCAAATGCCACCTATCCAGACTTCCCTACACTTATGAATATCGAGTCTTCCTTCGAAAAGATAGTCGATGGTGCAGCTGGTGGCAGTGCACTAGCTCGAGCGATGAAATCAAGTGAAATGGCCGTTAGTGACTTGAGCACTGTTGTTCGATACAGTGATCTCAAGTGCAAGGAAAGCCTGAGCACAAAGCTGGACGCTTTTGCGACTGATGCTAAGGCTAGTGTGAGAGCCCTCAGTGGCTGGGGAAGCAAAGTTGGAGGCGTTCTTGATCAGTGCGGAGTCCTCCTCCATTTGATTTTAGTCACCTTCCTCCCCTCAATGGGTTACAATGGTTGATGAGGGAGTTTGCTGGTACAAGAGGACTAACTGTTTATCCGTAATTATGTACAGACTGCTCTCCATCAATCAATATTCGCTCAGAGAACTCAATGGCCTCAAAGAATATGAAAACCGAAAAAGCTTTCTATCCACGATATTGTCGCCACTAAACCCAATTCTCACGCCCGTCGTATACAAACCTATTGGCTATCTTGTCTCAATGACATCGTCAAACTCTAATATTCCTCATGCCTCGCCTTCTGCTCCCGTAGTTCATCGTCACTCGCCTCAAACGCGTGCACAGATAGCAGCTACATTCAACAAGGCTGCAGAAGTACTCGAGATGAACCTTAGGCAGCTTGTCGGGGATGGAGAGACAATATTCACCTCCCTTACACATCTTTCGGAGCAGCATAAACCGATATACGATGAAATTGTTCGTGAAGTGGTAGACATCAAAAAGGAAGAGGAGGTTGTACTCTCCTCCTTGTGGACAAAAATGGGAGGCAACCAGATTCAACGCAAGAACTTCCGTGAGAATGCTAAGCTACTTGAGATGATTGGAAAGTATGAAGAGGAGGCACGTGGATATGTTGAGAGTACAGTTCTAGAACTAGATCGGATGATGGCCGACTTGGAAATCTTGAGGAAAAGGGTAGCGGAACCCCTCTTAGTGGGCGAAGGCAACATGGCAAATATACACATGGGGGTTGGCGCAGGTGATATTCCTCTTCAAGTCCACATTGAAGCTATTGAGAAGGCAGTGGAAAGGCTAGTACGGAAACGGGGGGAAAGGCGAGAAAGAGAAGATTCATACTTGAAGGCCCTGATTGACAACAACGAGCGAGGACCGAAAGTGGATATACTTGTGGAGGACTGACGCAAGCGAACTTCTCAATCAATACAACAACAAAAGTGAAAAAAAAAAAAAAAAGGAAAAAGAAAAAAACAAAGATTGCATTTCCATACTATATAACGGTATCGTCGTTTCCGTTCACCTATTTCGAATAAAAAGGAAAAGCTTTCGTCACTATCACGTATGCGGCAGTCGATTTCTGGAATCCATTTCTTGCATCATTTCGTTCTTCCTTGCTCAATCATCTTCACTTTCTTAGGCGCAAAAATTGGCCGGGATTTAAGTTGGGGAATCGTGTTTCTTGGTTAAGAGAGGAGTTACCTTCTCGGGTTCTTTTATTTATAAGGCGGACAATTTTTTTTTTTTTTTTTTTTTTTTTTTTTTTTTTTTTTTATATATATCTTACTCTTGTCTGTGTGGATGAATTACGAGGCGTTCACCTTGGCTTATGTACTGGCTCGGGTTATTAATGAGTTAGAGGTCTACACCCTCACTGTGTTCCCGATTCCCTTTGGGCATTTCCTTTTTGGAGCTTGGGTTCCTTGTCTGGACGTTCAGGGCGTTAGGTAGGATTCTCATCCCACTACTGCATGCGTTGCTGCGACAGAAAACAATGTGTGCCATGGGATTGGGTTGCTTTGTTTGGATGCTTTTTACTCTGCGTTTTATTCTGCGTTTTCCTTCTCGCTTGTTGCATTGTACCTCCTTTTTTCTTTTGGTACTGATTTGTGAATGCTTTTCTGATGGAATAGAATGGGTTTCCTAACTTGATTGAGGGGACAGGCTTGAGATAGGAATACACGGAACATGGAACGATAGAATAGGGGATGTAATGGATGAATATCAGGGTCAACATAATTACAATTTGGTGGAAGAGGTTGGAATTCTTGAAAGGAAGGGTAACAGTCGATGGGTCGGAAATGGCATTCACATATCAAATACGTTGCACTCGCGTTCTATTTTTTTTTTTTTTTTTTTTTTTTTTTTTTTTTGCCTTGTCGGTTGATTGAAGCATTTATCATCCCACTCAGTTCCTATCCAATTCCTTTTTCTTGCTTTTTTTCCTGTCTTGTACTCAGTTACAATCTCTCCTCCTTGCTTTCTTCCATTTTCTCTTCGCTATTAGCGGCTGTGGGTCCTTGTTTGTCTTTGCTTTTGGGCTTTCTTATCTGATTTTTTTGGGGGGGGTGGCGGCGGGTTTGTTAGGATATATTTGCCTTTTTGATCCATCTCCTTTTTCCTACATTGTTACTTTCCAAGGTCTTTCCTCTATTTTTGAATTGCAGGGTGGTGCATTGGGAACCGGACCGCTTGCTTTTTGTTTTTTTTGTTACTCTTCTTTTTCTTTGATTTCTTTTTGTTTGCTTTTATTTGGTATCTTGGCCTAATTTTCGTATACGTGGGGTTTGTGGCGTGGGAATGGAGGCTGGAGATGGGGGGAGGGGGCGTTAAAGGTTTGGGTAGAGATGGGATGGGCGGCGATGGATCTTTATTACACTATATTGCAATAAATTTGGATAAACCAGTATATGTTTTCATCTCATCGTCTATCGTACCAAGTAGTCTAATGGGTACCAGTTCTGTGGGAGCTAGCGGATGTTTCCCGCGGCAGATCGTTGATCTCCAGTGTCAGATCTGAGATTCGGGGAATGTCAACCTGATATTTGGCACTTAAGATCTGGTAGGGTTCCTTGTTATTGTTACCTGTCTACAAGACAGTTTGCATGCTTTGATCTGCGCTGTTTCCATGGTTAAACGATTTGTGCGGCGTGCTCAAGGTGGGGGCAGGGGGACACTTACCTGCTGACCGATTTGCGATAATAAGAGTTCAAATATATGAACCCCTCCCCCCAAGGTGCTCGCGTACGTGCTTTTTAGTCATTACATGGGGGGGCTTGAGCTTGGGATTTTTTTGAGCGCATGTATCATGGGATACAGGGTGGGGTGGGGGGCGTGGATACATGCCCCGCATGCGGCCCCACGTGTGCAGTGCAGTGCATTCTGCGACACGGTGGGTTGCACCCCCCTCCCCAAATCGACACCACCATACCCGCTGGTATCCGTTATACGTACTGGTTACCGGCCGGTACCTGTGCAATCGGCCTTTTTCTCCAGTGAACACCGTGCCGTTTAGCCCCAACTTTATTGTATAATACTCCGATAGCATAAACTCTTAGCACCTGCTTACCCGTCAGAAAGGCGGAGGAGAGCGGGGGGGGTGAGGGGTGAGGAAACAAGCTACTTGATGTTAAATGATACAACCACGGCCTACCCCCCCGGTTTCCGGGGCTTCCAGAATTTTTTATCCATGGCTTTGGGTGGGTGGGGCTTTGCATATGGTTTGTTGGGCTTTTTGTGAGACATCAAACGTGCATGTTGAGACGAACGAAGAGTACCTGCGTACCTACCTCTCCTTCCGTGCGGGTGCGGTCTATTCGGTACATGGGGGAACTTGGATATATATACATAGAACGTATGTATGGGATAGATGCCAATTATCTTAAAAAAAATCTAACAAAAAAAAAGATGTAAATCACAGAATTTTACATCATGTCGGGGGGGGGGGGGAGGGGGCGGAAGGGTTTGCGGCGCATGCGGGGTTAGGGTTAGAGTAGAGAAAGTACGTGATGCCTGAGGAGGGACGGTGATCGGAGTTCGATGTGACTGGACGTTACTCTTGCTCGCGTGGATGTTCCGGGCGCGTGGACAGGGTGCCAGCTAGGGGCTGGCACTGTAGCGGAGGACATTTGCTTGCTCGGGAAGTTGTATTATGGACGTTCCCTATACATGGATATGAACTTCGACCCCGAGTGGCTATTATCCAGCTATGGGTACATTTTTTTTTTTTTTTTTTTTTTTTTTTACCCAACAGCATATAATGCGTTTGAGGACATGAGTAGTAGTGTCACGATGGCGTGGAACAGTCCTGAGTTCCGTCGCACCTATTCTTCTCTCACACATCCCATCGCCAGCCATTCACATTGGCCGATCTGTGTTGCTGGGCTCGGGGGCTAAAATGCCGAACGTGCAGTTACCCTGAACCCAGACCTAGCTCGGCAGAACCGCCAACCACAGACATACTAGTGGAAGTTATTTTGAATTATGGAGAATTACGGCAGTAACTTTACAGGGTTGCGGATTTGTCCGGGGCGGTTTGTAATTAATGGTTGAAAACAATTTTTTTTTTTTTTTTTTTTTCTAAAGGAGATGGTGGAGGATAGGTTTACTGCTATGTTTTCTCAGGAATATGTACATCTACGTTTACTCCCAGTTCCATGTCGAAAGATTAGTGTATTGTGATTACAATCTCAGAAAGGTGCAAGGGATACCCTGAGAACATTGATCAACAGGTTACTATCAGCTGCATACTCTCAATCTCTGGCTTCATACTGCATATTCCACATGTTCCCAACTCCATAGTGTCTGTTCACGGGCACCACGGCTTGGGCTGTGTGCATTTGTCAGGTGACCACCACCCTGGCGCTCTTCTACAGGCGAGTGTATACGCCGGGCCTCTCAACTCCCGTCGCGTTCCTCATTGCCTTATACTGGCCGAGCGCATTGCGGCACATCGAAGGAGCAATGCGGGGTTTTCTCGTAGAGGTGAGGACACGTGGGCCAGATCATCAAGGAAGGGGATTCATCTTTTTTTTTTTTTTTTTTTTTTTAGTATCATTACTCGCTTGCCGCCCCTGTGGGCTATGGCGAGATTAGTTACATGAGGAATTGTAGGAAATAAGTTGACACCCCTGACTCCCCTTCTTTAAGGAAATAAAAATAAAAGAAATGACGCCAGGTCACGATTTCGCCCAGTTCAGTATGCTCACCAACTTGTCCTCGCCTTCTTTCTCTCTCGCCGCCTTTGTCTCCGCTAATCCCCTCCCGGCCACTTTCTTCTCCATGCCCTGCATCTCTCCCAGATGTGTGCGGTCGTTTCTTTCTCCTCGCCGCACCACCGGCATTCCGGACTGCTCGCCTTCTGGATTCGGGACTTCCAGGATTTGAGCCCTTTCCCACCTAGTAGCCCTCCCAGGGTGCCTGTAAGTGTCCCGAGGCGTTGCAGCGGTTTATATTGTAGGCCTAGTCGGTTTCTCTCCTCGGCTCGGCGTGCCCTGACCTCCATGCGCATTCTGGCTTCTGTTACCGTCTCTGCCTGGTATTGGATCATGGCGCCGATCTTGGCTGCTTGGTCGGCCTTCTCGTTGTCCTGTATGCCGATGTGCGCCTTGATCCACATTATCGAATTTATCGCAACGTCGAGTCCGCCCCTTCTGTGTCTCGCTTTCCAGGCTTGCCTTACCCGGTGGGAGGGGAGGCATCAACTCAGGTGCTCAGGCAAGGACGTGGGGATGGCCAGCGGCTCAGTGGGAGCAGCGGAGCGGGCAATGTCAGCGATGTCGATAAGCAGTAATGGGGTGAGTTACACGATACTGGGGACATGCGGTAGGGCACGAGAGAACGAAGGGTCTCCTCTTGGTGGTATCCAGGCTATCCTGTCCGTACTGGCCTAAACTCTTCGCGCTTGTCGTTGGTCGTGACGTCAGGATATGGGTCTGCCTGCAGCGAACAGTGTGAATTGTGTTGATGCTCGACGCATATGCGAGTGCAAGGGGGCTCGCGCTCATAATGACATGTACTCGGCTCTGCATGCATAATGTGCCCCACCTGACATGGGGAGCGGGGGTCAAAAGTGAAGTAGGTATGACTTATTGTCGAAAAGTCTTCAGAACTTTTATATAGGTTTTACACACAAAAATACGACACACATTTTTTTTTAATTGCATACAAGGTTTATAAGGTGTTGCATAATTACCACCCAACTGTCCATAACAGCTCAAAGCTAATCTGGTGCACTTCTAACTAACGACAGGAGCGCATTCATCGCGTAAAAGTAATAATTGAGTAGTCTCGATTGGACTTTGTGACTGAAAGCTTGGCATATGGCTTGGCGTTAAAAATCCCATAGTAGGGGTTCTAATACAGGAAACACGTTCGAGTATATTCCAGACATGCTGGCGGCTAGATAGAATATGTACAGGAAAGAAGCGCACCAAGGTGGATATTTGACGAAGCAAAGTTGACTGGGCCGGGAGGGAGTGGTGAATATCGGGGGGAATACAAAAGTATATCGCGCAAGTTGAACTGAAGAGGAAGGATTTCAGGGTAACGCACACCGTAGCCGCCCGGGTGTCAACCCACTGCCTGCTTCCAATTAAATATTGGCCCCCGTAGAAGCAGATGTCGAACGTTTGAAATATAAGCAAAAGACCTGCGAATAGAAGAAAATCGAGATCTAATGGATATGACATGTTGAGCGTGCTTCGATAAAGCGATAATTTGCGATTTTGTGGTGCGGGCACAATAGCGGTATTCAAATTAAAAAAATTCGGCCTGATTTTTCCGAGATTTTCAAAAAAAAAAAAAAAAAAAAAAAAAAAAAAAAAAAAAAAAAAACCCAGCCATCTCCATACAGAATTTATCTTTTTTTTTTTTTTTCTTTTCCAAAGGTATAACCTACGTTTAACCCAGTTTTATTTTTTTATTTTTTTTTTTTTTTTTTTTATTTTTTTTATTTTTAATTTTTTATTTTTAATTTTATTTTTTTAATATTTTTTTTTTTTCGTGAAATAGTTAAATCCGGTTGGATTTTATTTTATTTTTTTTTATTTTATTTTATTTTATTTTTTTTTTTTTGCGACAACTGCATATATATATGATGCATATTGCCAGGCCTCGATGCAGTATCCGGGGTTTTTTTTTTCACAAGAGGGTACTCAGACTACAGACCGGATAAACGGCCGGATTTCATTTTATATGGAGACAGTTTATTCTGAATATCGCTAATATGGCATGATTGGCATGGACTACATGGGACTAATATGTGACTCACAACATTTATAAGTACTCGGCTTTGTTCACCGCCCTTGTATATACGTGCAACATGCGCGGTGCAGCTGCAGCTGCCTTGTTTGATTGCGACAGGCCTGTTGGGCGACAGTGTGGTGTCGAAATTTCTTGGGTGTTTAGTTCAGATTGCCTTTTTTCTTCTTTCTGTAAATTTATAGAAAAGCTTCGTGTAGTGCGAATAACTACTTGTTACTCCAAGCTAAGTCAGAGCAGAAGTCAGGAAATAAGGAAAAAGAAAGCTAGCTAGCTAGGCTATGTGATGCACAGGCCTAGCTGGGAGACCCGTGTTTCCAGCTACGAAATGATTATACGACAAACATATGGATAAGGAAGGTTTGCCAAGTGGAGTAACTACTGGAACAAGCATGAGCCGAATCACAACATACAACACAAACGAGTTAAGAAAAAGAGACAGTGATAAGGATGATCTTGCATTTCGCTTCTTTTGCTTCACCCTCAACCTACTGGTCCGCGCCCAGCCGAAGGCCCACCAGATTTTTCACCATTATTGCACTTGAAACTCCAAACATGCCATCACTACACACAACAACCCCTGTGAATGCACCACGTATACGGCCGTATAATTTGAGCATAATGTACTGCAATTGAGTTCGACTGCGTACCTGGAGCACTAGTCGCCAATTCATACGGACCACGCACTATGCTGCTTCTAATTCTGCTCTTTCAACAGCGCCATCTTCTCATCATCACACTCATCCTCACCTCTCGTTGTTATAAACTGGATCTGTGGCTGCGCCGCCGTCGCGGCATAGATATTGGATGGCGGGGTCGCATCCATGTCCCCACACTTCCTGCAGCAAGACTGTGCCGATGTCTCTATCTGCGCCACAAGCTGGAATTTTGATTGCTTGATTGCTGGATCTGATATTTCTGGGGGAGAAGGTGGAGTATTGCCAGTTAGAGCTTGGGCTGATGTGGAGGTAACGGAGGCATCAACATCGCGTACACCGGCGGCCCGGACGACAACGAGTTCGAGGCGCCCATCGAGGATACCCTCCATGATTTGATAGAGCTGATCCCTGTGGGCGCGATCCTCACGGAGACGTTCACGGAATCGCTCCCAATGCTTGCTGAAGCCGAAGTTGAATGCGCAGTGCTGGCCTCCCGCGGGGTGATGCTCGCAGGACGATGAGGCAGCGAGGTAGAGGGCCATCAGGGTGGTTATAAGGTACAAGATCCTGAAATATGATTAGGAACGGTGCTCTAGCTATGTAATTGGAAGGTCCTCATCTATTGCTGAGAAACTTACATGCTAATGATGGTGAATGGTAACCAAGTTGTTGGCACGAACCTGAGCTGGTTCCAGCGCCAACCGTAGACTGATGGGGTTTGTACGAGGGTGGAGAACACCGCAAGCACCACAATATGGAAGCAGAAGGCAAGGAAGTCATTGATAAGAATGATCGGGGCAAGTTTGCGGTACCATGGCGACCACGGGCGATTAAAGCGAATGACTGCGCATGCAGGCGTATAGAAGATGGAAATCACGCTCTGGAGATGCCAGTGTGTCAGAGACATTATCTATCTCTATAACCAGGGCTGAAACTTACACCGATGATAAAAAAATTGGCAATCCCATTTTCAGGACCATGTTTTTTCCGAACATTATCCACATGCACAGAGAAAATGATCATGAGGAAAAGCGAAAAAAATGCCTGTAGGAGCCTAATGAATGCCCATAAGAGTGGAACTCTATGGGTCGAGCACCAAGGCCGATTCATCGAGGCTGCTGGGACGCCACCAGGCAGATGATTTGGACCATCTACAGTCTCTTTCTCATGGTCGTTAAGAGCGATTGGTCCGTAATGAGGGTCACGGTCAAGACGCTCCAAGATGATGTTGACAAGGTTGGCCATCTTTCCGAGACCGTTCCGAACTTTGGTGCAGGCATACTTGGGGTGGTCTTGAAGGGACTCGTAGTCGATTTCTATGCGGCGTAGGGGTTCCATCTGTTCCTCTGCCCGGATAGAGATGGGTCGATTCGTCATTCTGGATATTATGATGGTTGCCATGTTATTTATGCATTTTGGCATGAGGCTAATATATATATTTAGAATTGCCACTCACCTATCTCGCGATAGACCTAAAGTGCCGGACAAATAAAATGGACTGCTTCCTTCCTATGTGTTTACTTTTTGCCTCAAACTGGTGCTACTGGAATGCGTAATAGCACCCTTAATATATGGTAACTTAGTTTGTTGCGCTGAGTTGAAACAGAATTATAACAATGCGTATTCTTGTCCTAATAAAGAAAAAATTGAATGCAAAGTTCGACGAAAATGAATAAAAGAAAAGAAGTTTGCAGAAAGAGGGGTGAGGGACGGAGGTATACATACCATTCTCCGCCTCGCTGGGTTACGCCGAAGGCATACGTATCACCATCCCTGCGGAAGTCGTAAGCGTGCTAATACAGCAATGCACCCTAACCGGACCAAGATACTGTCACAAGAGGGTAATTTCACCCCTGTCTGACCAGCGCAAACACGGTATACAGTGCTTTAACGAGACTTTTAAATGTGGGTATAGTGTGACTGGGTCTGAGAATTGTTAGAGTATGAGAGGAGGCATGAGAGTTTTCCTTTCATGGTCCGAAAAAAGACCCACGCAGCAAAGGTCTTATTGTCATAGACAACAATCGGGCACAACTGAACCATTTTATCACATCCAAAGCATTGATTATCTCACTGCGGGGGGTTGAGGCCACCTTCTCACTGACACTCCTAGCGCTGGTTTTGCCGAATAAAGAGACACCGTCCAGCTGTACTGTAGAGGCACTGTTCTTGACATGAAGCACGCAAAATCGAAGAATTCGGTGCCTTTTCAAGCGCTTGCAACTTGATGACCGCACTTGTGTACCCCGATTGACCCGATGTTAGATTCTGCCATCGACCGAGACCTTTACAGCCAATGAGTTCCTTGTGATAGTTCTCTAATTTTCCTCTTTCATCTACCTCTTCAATATAGGAGCCCATGCCGCTCGGGGGAAAATCACGCAACACTTCGAAATGAGGCAACTCCTGCCTACTTTTCTTGCTCTCCAGTAACGTCACCTAGCTATACTTCAGTCCAGTTAGGTTTCAAAGGACATTATAACGGAACAAGGAGATGCTTGCTCTATTTCAAGCATCATAATGGTCCATCTATCAATTTTCATGCCCCTGTCCTGAATATTCTTACGCATTTACCCCAGGCATTACTTGGCCGTGGTGTCATATGCATAGTCAAGCCTCCGTGCAGCTAGCAGTGCGTCTTACTCTCCATGATACCCATTTTTTTTTTTTTTTTTTTTTTCACGTGACCCCGCGTGCAGCTGTCCGCCATGGCAGGGCATGATACCCAGTTAGCACTGGGTCTTTGTACCTCTTAGCAGCATCCAATGCCCGTCTGGGTACGATAACAATACCCACCTGACCCTGGAGGCTCTGGAACCGCAGATAAGAGGCTAAATGTCCTCTATGATAACTAGATGATCAACTGAAGTACCCCCTGCGAATCAAAGTCCCACAGATGTTCTAATTATAGCTATGGAGGTTTAGTTTCAGAAGACAAGCTTATACATGTATGCCTGAGCTTATGCTATACGTTAGAGTCATAAACGTTGGCGTTAGATCACCAAGAGCAAGCGACGTCGACTTCGGGTCTCGGCAAGCGTGTCCATTAGAGGGATTTACAACTCTGTACGTACCCCTACCAGTATTCATAGGGTGGAATTCAAATCAACAAGGGTAAATGAAGTAACCCAAACTATTCAAGACCACAAGACAAGCTAGTTTATGTCAGCTAAAACTCCACGTGATACATGAACCCCAGTTTACTTCCATGATCATCAACTTCACTATATAGATATCCAATGCAACACCAATTCCAGTTCGCTCTTCTGGAATTGATGCTACTGGAGTATTTACAAGCAATGCTCCTGTGTGTGTAGTTTGAACTTGAATAGTGTCAACATTGCAATATGGCTACTTCTTATTACTAGCCCAATATAATATACAGTGCGTAGGCAAAAGTCTTTGGGACTATGCAGTATAAGGAAAAGCAAGACGTGCATCCGTCCCTCCTTGCACTTCTTTTTTCAGTACTGTTCGAAAAATCACTAAAAAATCAATAAAGCAGCTAAAGAATTGCAAAAAGGTAATAGACCACATGAATGGGCATCACAGAATCTAAATCCTTTCTTAGAATTGAAAAAGGAGTACTTTTGGATTTGTTGTGTTTTCTCACGGGGATCCTCCTGCATACATGCTCGTGACTCCAAGGCTTGGTAAAGCGCTTCTCCTTATAACTGCATAGTTCCGAAGACTTTTGCCTACGCGTTGTAAGTAGCATTTATGAATACAACTGTCAAGTGGCTAGGGAAGGATTGAATGCATCGAATATTGATAAATTTATCTGGTTGAGTCATGCCTTGTAGAAATAATAATTATCAGTATTTTGATCTTGTTCAGTATGTTCGATATTTTTTTTCTATTACTAAGCGTGCTCATAGGGTTCCTTTTGCCACCTTCTGGTTGTTGTCGTTGATTCTGAATTCCACCCGTGCTATCAGGATGAAACTACTGTATTACTTCCACTGCTAGCGTGGGTGGAATTCAGAAGCCCAGGGACATGAATTTTCTTTGATATACACAGAGCCTGTGGGATGTTGAACAGTTGCAACATTTACCTAGTTATTCCGGGCAAAAGAGGCTCTCTGTTTCTTGCTAGAATTTTCCCGAATTTTTGATTTTAATTATCTAACTTGCTGTAATTGTCACAGGTGGTGATATGGCAATGCTTCGGCTTTGAGAAACCACGTCTGTGCTAGATCCTTTAGCTACATTCAATACTCAGTCAATTCTATGTGCATATTTAGGTTGGTGCGCGGCCCTCTAATGCCTATGGCTATCGAAGTGCCTTGTAGCATGCAAGATATTCTGGATCAGTAGTCTGGTTGACTGAATCGGTGCTGTAACAAGAAGTTGGCATTGTCAAGTAGGTAACCGCATGACATGACGGTCCACCATAGCTCGCTTCGTTCAGTTGATTTGTTTTCTTTTTTTATATCATTGATCACATGCCACCCTATGGGCTATGGCGATTTAGGGTACATAAGAGATGAAGGAAATATAGAATAGAATAACATCGGTAGTGGCCCACGGCCCTGCTAGTGTAGTGGGGAAATGAGAAACAGAACAAAACCGAAACCAGATCTCAAGCCATGTCAATGTGCTGCCCGTGTATGCCTCTGTGTTACGGGCAAAGGAAAAGAGTGTCAGTCTATCTCCGTCCCCAGTCCCATTCGTATTGGCAAGACTTCAGCCATTTCCCTCCCAGTCTCACTCCCTCCAGCTCAACTTGCTCTCCCAAGTATATTACGACCGAGCTCGTGAGGTTTCCCTCCTCAGTGAGAATGTCCTTCTTTCTCAGCCACCGAATCCCGACTGTCTGTCCCAGGTCCTTGTTTGCGGCCTCCAACCATCTTCGGATCGAAATCTTGCGCTTCTGTATCCGTGTTATACATGGCTCAAACATTGTGAATGTTCAACTTTAGTTATATTCGAATGAGGGCGATCATTATGAAGACTACTGTATGCACCTTAAGCTACCTCATGCCGAACACCCAGCTTATGGAACTGTGAAATACAAGCGGCAACAGATTAGCAGTCATCCAGCCCAAATTCTGGCATCGTGCCCAGACTGTGGTGGGTGCGGAGCTCGCTTTGGAACATGTACATTTGCTACTCCTTCGGACAAGCAGACGCAAGAAGACCCAATTGTCGAGAATGATATCACGTCCTGCTCAGAGCCAGCGCCCTCGATTGAGTGCACCGCTGCGTGTGCTTGTACGTAGTGAGCGGCACGAGCCGAGCCAGCTCGAGCTCAAACGAGCCAAGATCATGCTTGTGTTTTTCTTGACAGCTCGCTAAAATGCTTAGCCAGTGCAAGGTTTCATAAACTGTAAATACCTAATATAGTAATAATTAGAGACTTGGAGCTCATTCTGACCTACCAACAACTTCGAAATGCACAATTTAGCTGATAGTAGTGAGAAAGATGAAAATTTAGCTTAGTTTAGTTTAGTTTGTCACTATTATGTATAGAATCAATCCAGGCTCGAGCTAGCTCGTGCCGCTCACTACTTGTACGGGCCAGATATCATGTAGATGCCTCGTTGCCGTGCTCTTCTAATACTGCGACAGTGGCGCAACTTGAGGCTTGCGCAACGTCCACACAATACTGCTAGCTAGCTGCTTGTCTTCGGTGCCTGGCTAACTGTCGCTGAGCCTGCATGTTGGATGTTCAGTTTTAGAAAAGGGAAACGTAAAGCCATTGACCTCATGGCTGGCAATCATGTAAAATATACTGTATGTATAGCAGTGCAGCGCTCTGTTGAAGGCCTGTTACGACTATCCTAGATCAAGGTGTTGCTTTCATATCGATGCTGCTTAAGCTTCTAACCGTTAACCGGCTTGGAATCTGGGAACGAGATCAGCTTGGAGCTAGATGTATTGTAGTAGTCTCAAAGAAACACTCTTTTATTCCCACAGACCCAATCACGAGTAATTGCGTTCAGAATCTGAGTTAATGTTCTTAGCTGTCTCCATTACAGAATTTCTGATCAGGGATCGACTATTGGGTTTCTAAACGCACAACTGAAGAGGAGCAGTATCCTGGAAAGTTAGGGGATCTAGGAGCTGGCTGACATGGGGAATGGAGTAGGAAGACAATTTTGCTATGGCTCGGTTGATGCGGTTCTCGTTGCCTCAATATACTCGCTGGTTCGAAAAGTATTAAAACGCTGCATACATGGTATGCGCTATTCGCTCTTTGGAATAAGGCCACTTCGCACTATTCTAAAAGGCGAATAGCGCATACGTTTTATGCAGCGTTCCAATACTTTCCGAACTAGCGAGTATGCTCTCCCAAATTTTCGGCCTCCGCCTTAGGCTTGACCGTTTTCCCGTGCCCTTGGCCGTACTATGAAGAGATCAGTGTATTGATGCTATGCTATCCTCTAGGGCTTAAGCCCTGGGCCTTGCTTAACTACACTTTTAGTAGTTATAACTGCTACATACATGTAGTTTTTGGACCCAGGATTTCCCAGTCTGAGCAATCTGTCCCCCACGAAAGTTCTATATATATCCCGACTAGAATTATCCCCGATATATCCCATATCTGGGTGATTTATGGCCGCGCGAGACTAGGTGTTTTAGGCTTGTGGTCAAGTGTCATTCTCATCAATGACCCTGCGGCTGCCAGGACTACCGCTTAGTGGCTGACTAAGCTACTTCACATTATGCATACGTGGTGCAACCAGACTAACTAAGTACGCGGTTCGAGACTGAGAGCTGCTATGAGAGAACGTATATTTATTTGCGCATACTTCGTACATATATAGGCAGCATAAGCCATACCTACGACATGATGTGCTTTTCCGCATGGATAGTCTACATTTGTGATCCTTACAACGTCTCATTCAAAAAGCGAAGCATCGATATAGCATGAATATTTTGAACCTATTGCTCACGAATTACAACACTATTTGAGGGTACAGTATGTCACCTACCAAGGTCCTAATGACTTGAAATAAGGTTAATTGTAAGTTAGGTTAGTCTCGTGCCCAGAGGTTAGGTTAATCAAGTACCATTCAAGTCATATACAACTTGAGGTTCCCGAGTTCAGCAGCATTTTCCATATTTAACGAAATACTAAATATAATCGATATCTCAAACGCAACGTCAGAAACAATCGTAAAATAGGCAAAGATTTCATTATCCCTAGAAGTCAAAGAAAGCAAAACGAAACAGCTGATCATGCAGGGCATAAGCCAGTACAGAGGCTAAAGATCAAGTCAAGCCATCGATCGTATCATGACAGGCAGAGAAAGAAACTATTCAGATGTTGCCCTTGGAGAGCATGATCTAGTGCGATACTGGAGCTCTTCGAGTCTCCTGATAATGGGCGACCTCCTTCTAACTTGTGGTCAAGGAGATGGCCCAAACAGCTGCGCGCTGTGGCCTTGGTGGTCTTGACCTTGAGCGAGAGGAGGCACAGCAACTGCGGTAGTACTTGAAGTTAATTCAGGATTTGTTGTCAATCGTTTCAGCCTAAGTTGCGAAATAAGGCGTGCCCTCGTGCCGGCCTCCGGAACCTGTTGCATTTGTCTTCGGCCCTGTCGCTGAAACTGTGGAGAACGACTTCTGTGGTCGAGCCCTTGGGAAGCTCTCCCTTGGGCCCGGCTAGCTCCTCCTATCTGTGACGGTCTTTGTGTGGGCTGAGGATGGGCTGGTGGGGGTGGGCCGGCCGCTTTTGGGGCAACACGGTTAACTTTGCTCTTGCCTTGGCGACTTTCGCTACGTGCCTCACTAGCCTTTGTAGCAGCGAAGTCAAGGGCGAGCACCGCTTGTCTCAGCTCCACTGACTGTGCGGGTGCGCGTGCCATACGATTAGAGGATTGGACCGTAGGCCCTAATGGTGCATGCGGGCGGCGAAAAGGTACCAATTGCATATCCTCTGCGGCTAATGCAGGCGATTTGACAGTAAACCCTGGGTCCATCATTGCGGTAGGGGCTGCTTGCCTCAATACCAACGCATTATGCTGACATGACGCCTGTTGTCCACTATGTGTGAGTAAGCGAACCTTACGCCGTGGCTTCACTCTTGAAATTCTCTCCTGGATCTTCTCAGCCTCCTCAGCCCACGGAAACCAAGTCTTGCTGTCGTAGGGTTTCGGATTTTGATTACTATTTGAAATATTCCGTACACAGTCAGTAAAGGGTCCGGTGATCAGTGCAAAGTTATGCAATATATCAAATAAGCTGCAAGTTCTATACATATGGGGTCCCGTGTGTGTGGGTAGCGTGGGCTCGGTCACATATGTTGGCCAGTTGGACCTTAGAGTTACGTTGAGAATTTGTTGGTGTCATTCAGATCGGGAGCGCAATGTTATGAATTGGAGAATGTTTGTACTTACTGCTTGAACCACTCCACCGCAATATCCTCAAATACTTTGCACTCAATACCCCCTTCGGCTCTCTTCTCATCCTTGAGGACAGCGACATAACGCTGTTGTAGGAAAAGTCAGTATATTTCAAGCAACCACATCATGCCCTATAGCGAGTAGGTACTTGCCCTTGCTCAGACCTCAAGTTGATGAGTGTCAGAATTTGTTCATACAATAGCAGTATTTTGGCTGCAGATTTGTCAGCAATAATGTTTCTGCTTGCGATCAATATGCTTGTACCGCCTGTGAAGATCTTGCTTCGCACGACTTTCTGACACCATCGTACACACTCATAGGCCTGCGGGGAGTGATCATAGTTTGAGGTCTACGTAATGAGGCAATCAGGAAATCAAGACAACCTACCTTGATCTCAGCTTGCGTCCACCGACCCTCCAGCTCGCCCTCTACCTTCTTGAGCATCGCCGTAGAGTGACCACCCATCATACCTCTCTTGAACCACTTTATGATGGTATCTCTGTCCCCTGGCTTTCGAACCTGGTACTCTGCCATTCTTTGCAGAAAATGCGCCTAGGTTTCTTTATTGTATTGGGATAAAAGCTATATCAGTTTGTGTATATCGATGTCAAGCTCAAGGCTGCAATGCTCTGTTTAAGGCTGTAATGCTCTGTTTATTTTCAGCTGGAGAGAGGCAGCCTGGTGCTGTTGTTGTTGTTGCTGCTGTTGTTGTTGATGATGTTGCTGAGACGGAGATTGAGACCCTCCCAGGCAGGGGCAGTCAGGCCCTTTGTATAAGTTGTCTTGGGGTTTCCTGAAGCGTAGGTGGGTGAGTGGAAACGCGTGTCATTGGAACGAGTCACACGACTAGAGTGAGGGACTGCTATGGTAGGGCAAGTCCCAATTTGGGGAACCCTTTTTACGAGCATTCTGTTCTAAGTCTGGCTGTATTGCCTCTCGTAGAGGATCATCTTGCCTGGAGCTGTCTTGGCGGCGGTACTGCATATGCAATGTAGGGGGCGAGGAAGCAAGATCGACGGGACCAAGTGTGTAGGTACCAAAGTTATGAAGCTTCTGGAGGGTTTATCGAGGACCCAGGCAGAGCTCACGGGTCACTGAACTCGCAGCAGTCTCAATTACGCGGGCTGATATCTGTAGAGCAAGATCGAGCCCGAGTAAACGGGAAACAGTGGTCAGCAGTGAAGGCATGCAACTGGATGGGAGAGTATTCAGCATTTGATTCGAATACGTTTTGAGGGTCGACCAAGTCTATCCTGTGAGCTCAGTTGTACATCCCTGTATAGAAATAAACATATATGCTCAAAATTTCTAAATCCATGCAATAACGCCCGAGACGTTGTAAGTACTACTAGTGAAGTTGCTGCAGTTATCCACATTCCCATCAAGTTTTGGAAAGCGGACAAGCCCTGAAGTTCTTCAATTGGTACTACGTCTGATCAAAGCCAATGAATGAACCTGAGCTGATATACTTGATATCCTTGGTCCTACCCTGCCATGGCCAAGTGCTACAAGCGGGGTTATGTGATTTAAAAAAAAAAAAAAAAAAAAAAATATCCTTGGTCCTGGATCTACGTTTGTCTAGATCTCCTACAGTAGGTAAGCATAGCAGAAGCAGTACAGCTCTACAGAAGATATGCAGAACTTAATTTTTGCACGGACGGAAGCCTATAAAGCACTGCAATATGAAGTGTATGCAAGCATCCAGAAAAACGGAGATTTAGTGAGTTAAACAATAGGCACTACAGAAGCATGAACTTTCCGTTTCTAGCCGCTAATTCGCAATATCTTGAGAAGTAGATGCAAGGCACTACTTAGTAGTTGGTTTACTTGATGCCTGGCTCCTTGGAATATATATGCCGGGATAATGCCACAGTGTTGCTGCCGCGTACTGTTATGCCTAGATTGCATATGTCCTAGCTAGGAATGTAAGCAACGGAAATCATCGAGACTGCGTAACCTACGGTATGTTGGCTGTTGCTGTGGCCTTACACATATAATCAGCTCCTATTGTCGAGATATCCAGAGAAAACTATAATTTCCTCTCAAAAGGAGGGGAGAAGGGCTTAAGAGCATAGAGACACAAAATTGGCCAGGAGGACAGCCCACAATGTCGCTGGTGTGGGACAGAGGAGGAAACAACGGAACTTTTATGGAGATGCGAAGTATGGAGAAAAAGGTGGCCAGTGGGTGAGATGCAATCAGGTCACCGCCAACTGAAGAGGAAGACAAACAGGACCCGCTGGTGAATTTGATGAGATGGATAGAAAATGAGGCTGGGGGGCGGAAGGAGACGTTTTGCTGGTTTGCTTAGTGCTTATGCGTTTTTTCGCAGTCGTAGCCCCCGGGGCGGTATACGAGTAATGATATTAAAAAAAATGTAAAAGAAAAAGGAAAAAAAATAAATAAATAAATAAATAAATAAAAGGAGGAAGAACGATAATCTAGCTTCCGCAATTGAAGTACACGCTTCTAAGATCCATTACTCAATATCGCAAACGATTGTTATGATCTGGCAAACCCAAATCTCCAGTTCATTCGTTTCGTAATTAATCAACATGATTCAGGTAGAATCTACCCAGTCTAGAAAGTGTATTGCATCTCCAGCTTAATCACAGTTCGTGTCGATGGCTTCAAGCATTTGGCCTTACACTTGTAAAATTGTCAAAATGAAATAGAATGCACCTGAAAAGACAAGCGCTTAGTGATGGCTTTCTAAAGTATAAAGATGGGAAGTATTCATATTTGACACTTTGCGTATATAGCGCACCAAGTGCCTTGAAATTGTTCCTATATGATGTACCTGGTATCAATCGTATATGAACAACGGTGAAACTCTTCGGACGTTGCCACATGTACAACGGCTGAAGGCCGAAAATAATAGTCTGGGCACGAGAAAATGCTTATTTTTTTATAATATCACGTAACCCCGCTTATCGCTACTTGCTATGGCAGGGCGTTCGTTGGCAGAGTACAGAAACAGGCTTGCATCACGTGCAGTTAGTCCCAGTATCTTGGTAGGTCCGGTAAATGCTAATATAAAATTTCTGAGGTATGAAATGATATGCATGTCACGACCTGCAATTGCATGCCTGATTCCTATGTGTATAAGATTGCCATCAACAGTGACCGCAGAAATGCTTAATCAGGCTCATGAACTCCAGACAGATCAAGAAGATAACGTAATTGCACATTTCATATGGTTTACTTAAGAACCAACATTATATGTAAATGTAGCAGAACGCCAGATTTAGTCTTGTCCCCTGGACTAAAACCATCGATGCATGCCTATAAAAGTTGGAAATCATTTCATAAGTGACTACAACTCAGATGAACTCTGATGTAAGGTTCGTCTTCAATTCCAGTTTTCAATGACTTTGGAACGCTGGAAATCCCATCCTAGAGAGATAATTATCAATTACACTACATGAATGACGGTACAGTTGATTAATGGAGCAAACTAACCTTTGGCGCCGTGACCGCACCCGCCGCTTGTTTGATGAAGTAGGTTTGGGTTCCAAAGGTGATATAGCCATATATAACCTTCACTTTTCTCAGATTCCGGTAAAATATTCCGTGAAACTGATCGGTACATCTCCGGAAAAGTTGACGCAATTGTCTACTCTAGTTTAAAGGCATTGCTAGTACAATCTGAGCAAATTTAACGCTGATTTCCTGCATCATAAGGCTCAAGTCAGCAGAATGTTTTTTTTTTTTTTTAATATCAGTACTCGCATGCCGCCCAATGGGCTATGGCGAGGTTTTATTTCAGAAAAAAGAAAGAAGAATAACTAAGTACATGTACTGCCCGCGGTGTTCATGCGTGATGCGGGTTTCGGACCTGTATGTCTTTCCTACTTCCGTCCTCTGTCCCGTTCATACTGGTCCGTCCTCAGCCAACGTCCTCCAAGTCTCACTCTCCCACCCTCGAATGTGTTCTCCAGGTATACTCAGCAGAATGTGGAAATTTTTCGTAGTGATTATATATATCGCATTGCCCTCTCAATTTTTCCAGAGTGATAAGCTTAAGGAAACCTTTAAGCTCCAACGTACTATCTTAAATACAAGTAATTTAAATTCCGAGCTATTCCTCTCAGTGCTGTCAACGGAATAAAGGGAAAGGCCAAGCTCGAGGGCCGACTAAGGAGGCAACTGTTTGGCAAAGTCGCCGCCGAGGCCAGGTATGTAAATACCCAAAACTGGCATAAGTCGGGGTTGGATTTTTTTTTTTTTTTTTTTTTTTTTTTTTTTTTTTTTTTTTTTTTTTTTTTTTTGTGTGTGTGTGTGTGTGTATGTGTGTGTGTGTGTGTGTGAGATCACAAGCCTATGGCCGGGAACCTGATTGGATTGAAAGCCTGTTACAGAGACAAACGGGTAATATATAATACTCTCGACCTCTCGTTAAATACATTCGGTTATCTCGCCATAGCCCATAGGGCGGCACGCGAGTAATAAAAAAAAAAAAAAATATTACACACTCGGTTGATCGTTGGTCTTGTCACAATGAGACTATCTGGTACATATACCTTCTTTGAGTTGGCACCGTTGTGGGTGCCGAGACAAGTGGAGGTGGTAAGGAAGTTCTCAAGCAAAGGGAATTGTATAGTGGAAACAGCATAACATGAGTGCACTTAATCAGAGCCATCTATAACTAGCAATTGAGTGGTCAAGATACTGGGAATGCGAGCACACGACTTAGTCTATATCATAGTCGACTCTCTGCGCTGGCAAAAGATTTGTGATATCTTTAGCATATCACACCTGGGTTATACCATCATTGCAACATAAGCGGTGTGTTTTCGTACCCAAATTAATGCTTCAAATTTATTGCTGCCAGGTCTCGTATCCATTACCCTGAGTTCTTCGCCAAGCTGAAGTCATATGTAAATTTGTTACTGACTTCTTGGTGCTCTAATAAGACTACCCTAAACGCATTCTTGGCTTAGCTGGGGAGTCTCCCAAAGAGAGATCTTAAGGAACGTGATTAACATGTAATCGTACATACGACCCACCTCCTTCCATCGCTTCTCTTCGACACAGCTAACCTGAACCCCGCCGCTGAAAGCGACAAAATGCACGCAATGTGCAAAGAGAAACAACTCTTGCAAGAGAGAGGAGCTTCACGAGCGAGCTGTTTTCATTGCCAGCCAGTTCAGGTATACGGAGCCAGCGGTACCACCATCAGAAGTCAGCAGGTCAATACACCGCGCCATTGAATAAACAGCGCAAGAAGTTAATCCATCTCACAATCAATACACTAAGCTTCACCTCTTTGTCAATTTGCAAAAATTCTCTTGCCTATACTTCCGAAGAACCTAGAGAGCTGTACGATCTGAACAGTATCAGCCGAATGAGCAGAAGCCAGATTACTCATTATCCTGAAAATGGTCCCAACAATTTCCGCATATCACTTCTCAATTACTTATTACGATACATGGCATTATACAGACTTCTGTGTCTCACATAATATCAAATGCGATCCAGTATTTTTGGTCTCACTTGAAGCTGATTGTTGTTCTGCTCCGCTAATCTGATATTTCACAGCCAGAAAATATCAGATCTACAGTTCATCGCTTATATGAGAATAGATTGACACTAATAGCGGGCACATAAGTGCACTGTCTATAGCACGCAAAACCAGATATTGCCCAGTGTAGCAAATGATTGCAGAATCTCGAACTGGAACAAGAACGGGCATATTTAGAAAATTATGAGCACAATCTACCCATCACAAAGCAAGATACCAATCGTACAAAGCATACACTGAAAACAAGGTTAGGTACACTGACACGGCCAAAAGGAAATTCCTAAGGAACAGAAGAGCAGGAAGTTCGTCATTTTGAACACCACGTTTCTGATTGGGAACATCAGTTCCTAGTCATAGCTCATCTATGTTTGCTTTTCCCATCTGGCTTAATGGGCCTTTCTTTTCCATAATGCTCAAAACCTATGACTAAGCGTCAGGCACATTTCCAACACAATAGGGCGGGGGAATTGTCATCAGCCTCAAATAAGACATCTGCAGCCGCCTAGTGGTGAGTTCCGCATTGGTATCACATGCAGGAGCAACCTCGACGATATCAGCACCAACAAGGTTGAGACTTTCGAGACCCTAAGAATCGTTCTGAGCTCTCGAGTAGACCAGCCTCCTGTCTCCGGAGTGCCCGTTGCAGGGGCAACTGTTAAGAAAGTCAGCGAGTTCTTGTTCTAATACGAGCAATGAAGATGAGGCCTACAGGCAGGATCAAGAGTATCAATATCAATGGAAAGATAGACAGGTTGTTCTGTCCTAACCCTATCCAGGATTTTTCTTGATAATTCCGTCCACGCCAATAGTATCGATCTCCCTTGCCTCCACAATCTCAAATCCAACATATCCGTCATCCTCATAATCTGAAGGGCCCGAGAGAATGGTCCTGATACCAGCATGAATATTGGTCTCATTCTTGAGCAAGCCTTCCTGAGCAGCGTGATACTGGACGCAGTCAGTTACAGTAGAGGTTCGTGGAGGGGTCCGAATTACCCTACAAAATATGTGCCGTGATTGATAGAGGCAACCTCAGACGGTGAGTCCCCAAATACTTTTGGCTTCCATGTGTCCCTATACCACCGTATTAGAAGCAGGCATAATATTGTAGAGGTAATTAGTTTACAGATGACGGTCAAAGTGAATGACCGAGATATGTCCATAGGCTTTCTTGACACTTCTGAGGATCGGAAGCACAATTGTGTGGTCACCTCCTAGCGTGATTACTCTTGGAAGTGTCCGCCCTTGCAAGCTTGGCCCCTGTTTGTTCGCATCGGTATGGGGCTTTTGCATGAGAAGTGCGTTATGGCCCTCTTCAATTTGTTTGATTGCATAAGAGTTATCATATCTGATACACGCAAAAAATGTGTCAAAGCAATTTCAGCTAAAGCAACAATCTCAGTTACTGTTCACTCACGATGTGACTGGTATATCTCCACAATCTAGAGTGCTGCACCTGGAAACCGCACCTGGAAACCGATCATCACCGGGAAACCGATCAAATCCATTAACCTACATACAGAGCTGCTGTGAATGTAAATGACACTCAAGTGGGCTCAAATCAAAGCCAGAGCATGAGAGAACATAGTAAATTATTTTCCACACCTTCTTTTCCCAGTTTGTAGCACATGGGGGGTGACATATACTGGAATATACGCAACCATATTCTAGGATATACTTTTGAGTCACCATATGTGAATGAGATTACCTGAGGCCTTTGCATCTCAATATATCCTCTGTTGCTTATGCCAAGTAAGTATACCAAGTTTTGTGACTATTGGGCCTATCAGTACAGAGTTACTATCAGGTCAAAAAATACATTTTTGCTTACTTAGATTGATGGCAATATTGAGCTATTATTTGATGAGAAAGATGCACAGACACTCTGTAAAGCTATATAATAGAAATACATGCATAGAGAAATGCCTTCTGAATTGATTGCAGCATTGACAAATAGTTGGAGCAGTTGAGCACTACAAGGTATACATATATGTAAAAGCCTAACTTCCTTACATAGTACGTAGCAGTATATGCCAATATGGGTCAGTGCCAATGAATCCAACAGGCCAGGCCAGGCCAGGCCAACCGGAGGCCTGGACTGGCCTGGACCGTGAAATTCTGGGCCTGGCCTGGCCTGAACAATCAGGCCAGGCCGTGAGGGCCGCCTGGACCGGCCCAGGCGGCCTGAAACAATCAGGCCAACCAGGCCGGTCCAGGCCGGTTCAGGCAATTCAGGCTGATTCAGGCCATTCAGACCGGTTCAGGCCATTCAGGCCGATTCAGGCCATTCAGGCCGATTCAGGCCATTCAGGCCGGTTCAGGCCATTCAGGCCAGTCCAGGCCAATCAGGCCGGATTTACGTAAATTCAAGCGATTTTAGAATTTACCCCAGGTGAATTAGATTTTAATAGTCCTGGATATTTCCACTATCAGTAATTGACAGTTGCGCATTAGGTATCATCATCGAAGAATTGAGACCAGTCTGTTGTATTATCTAGAAGGTCCATCCTTTCTAAAATATTTCTTAGTATATATACTTGAATATAAAGTGTGATATTTACTTGATAAAAGTGGTAGACCGCTGCTGTTTAAAATCTAGACATACGGGAGACCCTACTTATTTAATTACTTAAATAATTTGGTAAATGCTGGTCTTAATTTACCTGGATAGCTGTGAAGTGATTCGTTTAATTGGCCTGTTGGATTCATTGTGGGTCACTAGGGTTGCTGAAATGGCTGTTGAAATGATTGATGCAATAGCTGTCAAAATGGCTTTCGGCACGGATATAAAAGTTATCAAAATGCTTCCCGAAATAGGATCCACAATAGCAGGTGGAACAAGCAGCTGTGACGGGTAGCCACATGGTAGCCACATGGTAGCCACATGGTAGCCGTGAAAGCAAAAGTGGCACTTCAACGTAGTCAAGACTGCTTGCCCGCTAGCCAGTCCAGAAGTATACTAGTGTGTATCAGATACTGCATATTGCATATTATGCATTTTTTAGGTGTCCCAATACTTTTGAAATGACCTAGTAGAGTGAAAGAAGTTTGAAACCCGGACTGACTGAGTTGGAACCTGCTGGTGTTACCATGGATGGAGACTGTTTCTCCAGGTGGATTGTACTCTTGCTAGTAGTGACAACGGTGCCGAAGAACCCTAATGAGTACTGTATGATAAAGAACCATGACGAGAGGAATTTTAGGGTCCTGCTGAACGTTGAGTATTCTAGCAAATTTATACTAAGTTAGCACTTTCGACTTAAACATGCCACCCCCAAGTGCTTTCCAAAAGTTCTATTCCCTGCCATCGATTCTCTGTCACATGGGACGCGTGGGCGGAGATTTTTCATGATATTTTCCCAATCGTGATTATGAAGTACTTGACGTGGTATCACGGGACAGATGTTGGGCGCGTTTGTGACGTTGGTATCTCTGAACATTCTGGCTAGAGAGTTACCTTTTCTGCAAGCATTAGCAAAAATATGTAGAGCTGGCTAACTATGATATAGTAGATATAGGCTAGCATACATTGCAATTACTGCAACTTAGGTAAGAGCTCCAATTGTGCTTCAGTTGTATAAATATTTCTGACTGTTGCATTCCATCAAAACGGAGGTGATAGTTTAGGATGTTCTATGCGTTTGTTACCAGGGGCTCAGTCTCGGTACGAGAACAAGGCTTGGTGAAGTTTGAGCATCAACGGCTTCATAGCACTGATTCAACAGTGATTACAGATTTTAAGCGTCCTAACGCAACGAAAACTCCGCTCAATTGATCCTAGGGTATATCCAGTTTCGAGGGAATACGTAACGAACCCCCTTTGACTCGTTATTAATCTCATGTAACTAATCTCGCCATAGCCCTTAGGGCGGCACGCGAGTATTGATATAAAAAAAAAAAAAAAAAAAAGAACCCCCTTTGATTAGATGAATTTTGTCAGAAGTGGCTATTCCAATATTCATGATGTGAGGCAAAGATTATGACCTCGACGCTGTACCTGCATTTATCTAACACGGGCCGGACCGACATATTACAAAGGTACGCTCGAACGGGGCTTTGTTTAAACTCAAACAGATCAAACTAATTGTATCCTGCACCTTTACGCAATGAATCCAACCAGGCCATTTACTAGTCTCATAGCCATTTACGTAGATTCAAGCGATTTTAGAATTTAACCCAGGTGAATTAGATTTTAATAGTCCTGGATATTTCCACTATCAGTAATTGACAGTCGCCCATTAGGTAAAATTTCTAATAATAATCAATGTTATTAACCTCTCAGATTCAATGGCCTATAAGTCTATAAGTTTCTAACAGAATCAAGCAGTAGTTCTGAGGCAGAAGGGTTGCCGAAGTATGAAAATACAGAGCTAAACTGGCTGGAGGAGAGTTGTGAATATTGGGAGATTTCACTGAAGGTATCATCATCGAAGAATTGAGTCCCGTCTGTTGTATTATCTGGAAGGTCCGTTATTTCTAAAATATTTGTTAGTATATATACTTGAATATAAAGTGTGATACATACTTGACTAAAGTCGTAGACCGCTGCTGTTTAAAATTCTAGTTATATGGGAGAATTTACTCATTTTAAATCCTCAAACAATCTTGTAAACGCTAGCCTCAATTCACCTGGATAACTGTGGAGTGATTCATTTAATTGGCTCGAACCTGCCTGAATGGCCTGGTTGGCCTGGACCGGCCTGGTTGGCCTGGACCTGGCCTGTTGGATTCATTTGCCCTTACGTGCACGTGGAATATATCTGATGGATGAATTGCATTCAGTAATTTAGTGAGCGGCACGAGCTAGCTCGAGCCGAGCTGGAGGGTGAGCTCGAGCTGGCCTGGCATGAGCTCGAGCCTAGATTGATTATATATATAATGTTGACAAACTAAACTAAACTAAGCTAAATTTTCATCTTTCTCACTACTATCAGCTAAATTGTGCATTTCGAAGTTGTTGGTAGGTCAGAATGAGCTCCAAGTCTCTAATTATTACTATATTAGGTATTTACAGTTTATGAAACCTTGCACTGGCTAAGCATTTTAGCGAGCTGGCAAGAAAAACACTAGCATGATCTTGGCTCGTTTGAGCTCGAGCTGGCTCGGCTCGTGCCGGTAATTGCAAGGTCCTTCTCCGTTTTAATTGTGATTTCTTTTGATGATTATCCAGGAGCTCATCCGCAGAACAATTATGCCAATCTCTACTGAGCCGTTGCAATCTTCCAACAAAAACCTCGCTGCGTATTCTCCTGCCGGCCAAATCAGAGTAGTATCATTGTGGAGAAGCTTAGTCAGCGTACTAAGTGGTAGTCTTGTGATGTGGAGTACTCTAGCCTCATGGTAGTCTGGTTGGTCTCATGGAATAGTCTCGAACCAGGTCGTGGAGTACTCTACAGGCAGCTGCGGATTTTGCAACTCCAGGGCTGTACCAGGACTCAAGTCTTTTAGCCTGTCGCACAGCCCTGAGCCTGGCGAAAAATGCAATTGGGATTTTGCTCCATCAGGGGATGATGTTATATGAGTGGTGTAGGTACGGTTTAGCAAGGCTTGGCATGAGACTCCTAGTGTAATCGCAGCTTGTGCAAGCTCTAGTATCGGCATTGGAATAGTGTACTCTCTAACCGCGTACATCGCAACTCAATGAGATCAAACTTTCTCTGGTGAGTAAAATTCCCAAGTAAATCAGTCAGCAGAATCGATTCCTGTTTGCAGAATGAAAATTGGATGAGAACTCATGGGTGCTGAAAGTGGTCGTTCCAGGGGAGCAGCCCTCAATCATCAGGGTCAGGGGAGAAAGTTCTTCCGATTGATTTTCTAGTGTACGGCACAGTCATCCATGATGGCTCCCTGGAAGCTTCCCTGGCTAGTCTGGTTGGCACCGGACTATTCCCGCAAAATCCGCCTAATAGCTACTACTGTAGTGTGGGAAGTACGAAGCAAACGTTAATCAGCGACTTATGGATTAAATAATCTTTATGCTGAGTAGAATGATATCCATTTAAGGATTTTGTGTCAGGCAATCATCTGACTACATTCTCGACTAAAAGTACCCACAATTTCCTGCTTCATGAGAATCGACAGCTATAGCTTGGATCAAATATTATGCTCTTCCGCTAGCGTTAATGATACTAATAAGTGACTCTGACTAGTCTCGTGAACTAGACCTTATTCTGTTTAGTAAGCTTATATGGCGTTTGTGCAATTCGCCTCAGAAGAAGCTAGACTCAGAGTACTTCTTGCCAACAATGAAGGTATGATATGCAGATGTACGGAGTAGCACTTCAGAAAGAGTTATGTGAAATACGGAGTGAGTATCCCCTGACTCTGCGGGATTCGGATCTCGGCAGCTGATTCGCCTAATTCCCTTGAGTTGCATGCATCGGACTTTAGTTTCACTGCACTACCCCTCTGTATCACGCTGCTGCAATACTTGGGCCAGATGGAAGCTGTGGTCAGAACGTACTTGTTATGCACGCATACCACACACATTGTGGGAAATACCCTTGAGAACCGGAGAAAGCATATCTATTCCAACTACAGGCGCGGAAATCGATGTTATTGGCAATATGGGTTCGTCTATATAGAACCAGAAATGAACTATACATCCCTTGGTGGAAAAACTGTAAACTGTACAATCTGACTTGTGTCGGAGCTGTCGGTGCAGCTATATCCACTCATGGTAACCTCGGCTGGAAATCTGCTAGGTTGTTAAATGAATTTTTTTCAAATTCAAGGTCTAGCTGACTTCAAGGTACCGCTTTCGCAAGTCATTTCGCAATTAACTTCCTCTCCGTATAAAAGCTTATTGGGTTTAAGAGCCGAACTGGCCAAGCTAAGGCTTGCAGTTCAATCCACTCTTCAAAAGTTGCCGAGCATGCATTAGCTGCATTTGCAGACCGCTTTTTATTGTTCAGTAGAGTACTCTGTATCACACTGTTACCTGCACAACCTTGATCATGAGGCTCCGCGTATCCTTTTTTAGCTCACGCCAAGAGCAACCCGCCAGACTACACAGCCCACTCTAAGCGGTAGTCTGGTTTCAGACTGCAGCCCACTTCGCAAAACGAGAAAACCTTTAATATACTCTGCAGCAAAAGCAAAAACGTTTGAAATACTCATCATATCATTAAAATAGTAACAACATCATCTTGGCATGGTTTTCAAGAGCAGCGATATATGCGTGTTCAGCAAGCGCGTCAGGTTCTAAATGTGTTCAACATAATGCCACTCGGTTAGTGGTGAGCAGTTGAGCAGAAGCCTGGGACAGAGCAGCGAGAGTAGTGAGCACGAGCTGGAGTGGTAACAGCTGGAGTAGTTAGTAGTACCTGCAGCAGTGAACCTGGAGTTGAACAGCAACAAGCTGAATAGTAGGAATGAGCCAAATAGCTAGGGGCATATGCTGACCAAGTGGCAGTATTGCATATATGTCGAACGCGTTAAAACAAATAGGCATACTGCCCCTATCTCAGCACCAGACACGCTTGCTGATATATCGTGCTCTTAGAAACTATGCTAAGGTGGTATTGTTACTACTTTAATGACATGATGGGTATTTCGAAGGATTTTGCTTTTGCTGGGGGTGTATATTGAAGGCTATCCCCTCTAAAAAAACACGGAGGATCCTTGCTATTGACTCCTACCTGCAGACAAACGGTCTCACCTAGTCTCGTAACCCGTCTCACCGACACGATCATGCAGTCAGCTATCCCGCTTGCAGCATGGACCCGCAGGAATTTCCGAGAAAATGAGTTGATATGTAGCGGCTGGGCACGAGACTAACTTGGTATCTGTCATGGTTCAAGTTGGAGTGCGGCACTGGTCATAATGGCGGCGCATATTGGAGCGGTAGGGGCTTGGGAGTTCGTAAATTGTAGAAGGGATGCGAGACTTATCCATGCGTATAAGGCATGAATCTCTGTCACAACAGAGCTGAAGTTCCCTGCCCTTAAACATATAATCTCACTGCTCACCCCGCCTGAGGAGGCCTTCTTGCATCTGGATACTCAATTCCTCAATACCCAAGGAATCGCGCTGTTCGTTCTCCAGCCTTTCTTTCATTGAAGAAGCCTGTCTGGCTACAAAGCTTTCTTCAATTCTCATATTCAACTAATTTCCAAGTTATCGTTTAAGTAAATGTCTGGTTATCCGCAATCAACAACCGCTTACCAACCCCCTCATCACCAAGCTGGAGGATATAACCATCAACAAGTAGTCGCACCACAAACACCTCTAATGAACCCCAACGGTCCCCCAGTTTCAGAAAAAGCCATCAACGGCGAATGGGAGACTGGCTTCTGTAGCTGTTTCTCACCAATTGGAACTTGTGAGTGACTGATTGCGTTTTCGTTTGCATGTTCTGTTTTCGAGTTATGAGTAAGATCGGGAAGTACCTTCGAACTCTCGACGAACTTAATCGAGAAAGCTCGAGATGTCTGCTTAATTTTGGCGGTGGCATGGCGGGGAGAAGGAGAGCATGCAAGCTCGGACCAAACATGCTCCACTGCCTTAACCTTGCTGGAGCGGAATTGCTAACTTGCAAGCTCGTGCCCTCTAGGCTGCCTCGGTGCTTGGTGCCCCTGCATTCTTTACGGTCGAACGCACCACCGGCTGGAGCATAACGGCTCCTTAGACGGCTATTCCTGTTGTAATAGCAGCGTTCGTTCCCCCCAACTCTCGCCCATTTCCCAATTAGCCAAACATTTGGAACGCTAAAGACCCCTATCAATCTCTCATAGTGCTGCTTCTATGGCTGCCTCACGATCCTTCCGCCCCTTAACACCATCCTCGGATACATACAGCGCAAAAAGATTAGGGAACAGTACGGCCTCAGCGGCGGATGCTGCGGCGACTGTGTGCGACACTGCTATTGCAGCTGCTGTGCGTTGATACAAGAGGAGAAGGAAGTCGTGCGGAAAACGAAGTCGCCGGGATATGCTGCTAGCGGTGGAATGGTGTATCCAAAGAGGTAAATTGTTCTTCTCTACTGTTTCAGGTATTTTCTGTATTTCTCGCTTGAGAAAAAGGAAGCTGGGTGGGAATTTGCACAGCGCTGGAAACTTTCTTTTCCTTGCTCGATTTTGGGTATCTTGGTTTTTTTCTTATCACTTGCTGCTTTTGTATCAATTCTTTTTTATTTGGCTAGGCTGCTGGTTTTCTCAGGTTCTGGATCACAAGGTGCGGGGTTATAATGTACCTAATATCGATTTCGTTCGTTGCAACGGCTAAATTACGATTGCACGTTAAATGACCAGCGAATTTGGCTGCAGCGTTGAGAGAGCCCACCTGTATTAGAAGAGAATCAATTTCCCAAGAGAGGAGTGGCAATTGTGGTTTTCCCAAGTTGTACTGCACAACCGCTTACGAAGGTACTGGGGCCCATGTGTGCTCACGTGACAAATTCAGCACAGATAACATAATGTACCTATCCGCGGGGCAGAAAACAAAGGCACTGGCCCTCAATCTTTTTTTTTTTCTTTTTCTCCTTTTTTATCATAACCCCGGTTCAAACGTTCATTATAAGTAGTTACATACTGCGGTGGAATCAAGATTGAGGCCGGTGATATCTTGAGTGCGCAGTACCTGTCTCTGGGCCATAAAGGCTTTGCCCAGGGACCCTGCCATAGCAAATAGCGATAATCGCCTCAATAACCTTGAATTCCTAAATGATTTGATTAATCTTCGCCATCAGACGGCTGCAGTGTTGCACTCCTAAATACAACCGCAGGAATATATCCCTCTGAAACTAAAGCTGCTAGGCCCTAAACGACCTAAATTTTTCTCCCTCCAATACTATTGGAGATCATGGTTTACAGGTCGTCCTTTTTCTTGTTTGATTTCATGCTATTATCTCCTTTGTAAGTAATCTCGCCATAGCCCATAGGACGGCATGCGAGTAATGATATTAGGGAGAAAAAAAAAAAAAAAAAAAAAAAAAAAAAAAAAAAAAAAAAAAAATTAAAGGACCTAAAGACTTCGAGGTCTTTGATCATGCTATTGCTAGCAGATACTGCACTACTGGTAATATTTCTCTCCTTTACCTATACAGGTGTTGGCATATCTGTCTCGCTTATACGGGTTCACCGGTTTCGCCCACGGCCACTTCCTGGACATTCCGGTCTCGAGGTATTCTCAGCTTCTTCAGCTTCCTCCATCTTCTTCCCAGTACCATCTCAAGAAGAGCCTTCATTGTGAAGTTGTCTTTGCCGACTTCAGCTCTCTTTTGATCACTCGGAACCCTGCTGGACTGGATGGAACGGTGATGGACGCGACGGCACGGCGGGAACTGCGGAGGGATAGTTATTAATTATTACTTCATCATCTTTCTCCTTTTATTTCATTATTTATCTCCTATGTAACTAAATCGCCATAGCCCCTAGGGCGGCACGCGATCACTGATATTGTATATAAAAAAAAAAAAAATCTCTTTTGGTCACTGTCAGGTGACTCCGCAGCAGTCACAGACTCACAGCAGTGATTGAAACGTTTTTGAACATTTTATGCTCAGGGTCTGTTCGGATTCTATGCATGGTTTAGGCTCATTGTGGCGCTTCCCAAGAGCCTTGTTAGCACTCGCTGAAGGTTTTGAAAAGTTGGGAGAAATTCTTCTGATGTACCATCATTGGCATTTGCAAATCCATAAAAATAATATCGGGTATAACAAAGCCTTTTCCCAACAAGGCCAACGCAGGCTCACCACGAGCCGCAATCTTGGTTTTACAGTCTTTCAGGGCGAGCCTCTTCTCGGTCACAAAATGATAGTACGAGACCCATATGTGCTATCTTGCTGTGGCGGTTCGCCTCAACGGTAATTTGCATGATCAGGAGCCACCTCTAGTGGAACTGTGAGGTGGAATTTACTTCCGTTATCTGGTACACTTATACATACATCCCCTGTCCGCACCCAGCAGGTCCACATGTAATGGCTTGTGTCGTTAATGACCAGTACTATCATTAACAGCAATCTAGAAAGTTCATGCTCCAATACACCAGGATAACGAGTGCTCTATCTGGTTCTTGTCAGTATAATATTGTCAATTCCTAGGATGGTACGAGGCCCTGAGGGAAGTTTAACATACTTCGGATATTCATGAAGCGATATAAGTTTTCCCCCAGCTCCTTTGTAATCCTAGGCCCGACATGTAACACAGAAGGTCCAGTAATCCAATTGTACCAGCGATAGGCCCACAACCGACTTAGTATTGGACTTGTTGATGACAAACTTAGCAACCTTATCTTCCAACTCCAGTGTGTAAAGAAATTCGTTTTTTATCTCGTTACTTTTTCTGGCCTCCTTCTTCCAAGCCAAAGACAAATTTTAGCATCTAGAATATTCAACTGCTGCTCAATTTTGACAATCTCATCGTCGACATCGATAGCATATGGCTTTCGGTAGAAATTTTGCCTTTGTAGCCCATCTACAGTAATAGTCCCCTTTTTTTTTAACAGCATCCAATCGTCCAATTCTTAGTCGATACGTTCTGACTTTTGCAGCAAACTAAGGTTGCTATTGTCTATGATCTGCTCAAGAATTGATCCACTGACGAGTCTCTTCATCCAGGCCCGTTGGTAGTTCCTTTACTAAGGAGCCCCTCCAATGCACATACTGTAGCCTCAGAGGCACTTGGTAGCCGCTTTGACAATTTGTAGCCACCCCCAGATTTATGCCGGTGAGTTGGTACTCTAGAGACGTCTCAAACTCACTTATTGAGTGATCGTCTGGATCAGAAATTTTTTTTTTTTTTTTTTTTTTTTTTAAGAAAATATATCAGTACTCGCATGCTGCCCTATGGGCTATGGCGAGGTGTCTAGATCAGATATATTATGACTTTTGTTGGTATGTTGGGTGCGGCTTTATTTCTCGACAGAATCTGTGTAGTAGGCGAGTTTGAAAGAAGTGTTTGTTTGAAAGGAGTGTTTCCACAGGCTGGGCATCAGGCATTGCCCTCGAGGACCTCTTATTTGTCGTTTTCTGTAAGAGTGCTTTGATGAACTTGTGGAGTAGAAACCAGAATTCGATAACAGCAGTTTGGGCAACATATATAAGATATTGCACTCGAGCGAGCCGGGTATTTTTCATTTTTCTGATCCTGTCACTTGGACTGGTTACTAGAGATACAGTTGCAAAACTGCATGTCAAATATTAGCAAGCTTTCTTGCAGTTTCGAGCTTGGAACCTAAACAATTGAACTTGCCTTCAAGAATGCCAACTTCTAACCACTGAAATATACGAAAGCAGTGAAATCAAATCTCCGCCCATGCTCACAGGATACTTATCAAATTGGCTTCCAATATATAAGTTCAGTCTACAAGATATTTCTGCTACGATCCTAAGCATAAAGAGCCACCACGTTAGTCTACATTGTTGGATTCAGGAAAGTGGGAATCTCAGTTGCGAAAGTCGACGGGATATCTCCTCGTTAGCAGATGTGACTCAAAGTGAGCTATGAAGACGTGAAGGTTGCTGGGGGCTTGCAGAAAGAAACCTAAGAGTGCTTTAGGAAGGCCGGCCTGAAGCGCGGAGAGGCGGGCTTGGACGTGACAAGAAGAAAGAGTAGAAGCTGCAGCGAGTGTTCGTCGGTGCGGACAGGTCTGGTGACCAAAGACTTACATACATGTGCTGATAGTTCGAGGCTATGCCGGATTAGGAACTTGCATCGTCCGTCCATGTATGCTAGATCTGTGCTTGAGTATATACTTGTGTTACCGCGACATCTGCAAAGTGATTTCAAAGGGCGCTATGTAGTGGTAAGGAACAGCTAGAGCCGAGCAGTACAGTCAGAACTCTCATATTGGATCCCCGCTTACTGGATATTAGCCGCTATTGGATAGGGGGTCTCCCGAGCTCGGGACTATGGAGAGTATTGGATATCTAGGAATATTGGATGGATAGCCTGTCTGGCATCCCAGACAGGGGTATCACTAACAATTTTTCCCTCTCACATTAGCGGTATTCAGATTAGAAAAATCTGGTTGGGATTTTCCCGGGTTTCAAAATTTTAAGTCTGGAAAATCCAGCCATCTCCATAAATTTTTATCTGGTTTCTTCAAGGTAGTTTATTTTCGCGTTTTTCCGTGAAATAAATCCAGTCGGATTTTGGGACAACTGCATATGGTATTGCATATGTTGTGCATATCGCAGGTCCAGATGCGGTATTCAAGGGTTGGCGTGCATAAATTCCGGTGGATTTTTGGACCTAAAACCCGTTTTGGATTTGACCCAAAAATCCGATTTTCACACGAGGGTACTCAGAGTACAGACTGGATAAACTGGTCTGTCTGCCGGATTTTATTTTCTATGGAGACGGTCTAATCTGAATACCGTTATTGGATAACGCCATAAACTAATACTTAGTATATGACACTACCGGGTAAAATATGTGTAGTGAACATAGTGTAGAGCCCTTCGTCTCAAGCTACAATGTGAAGAATATCTGACTTGAACTCAAAACAACTTCCACTCACCATTCCAATGATGAGGATGAAGAAGAGCTACCTACAGTTACTGTAACAAAGTGAGGCAGAAAAGGCACTTTCGACATTAAAACTGTAAATCCAAACAGCTCCTACAACTCAATCAGACTGTGAGATTGAGGCACTAGAAAGTTCACTTCATCGATTGGAGAGTCGGCTGGCATCATTCAATCTTACCTGCCCTGCTCGTCAAGTTACAATCACCAACTACTTCTCCACTCAATCCGCGGGGCCCCAAGGCATCTCACCTGGAGCCCAAAGGCACCTCTTCAAGTCTCGAGGCACTTAGCCTACATTTTTTTTCCTCTACATCGAGCCTGTATATTGCTAACTCGCTTCTATCCATGTATTGGCACTATTTGAATGTAGATAGACTCTCCGTTCAATAAACCTTTCATACTGAATATGAGGCAATATTGGATAAAAGGCCCGTCCCCGACGATATCCAATAAGAGAGGTTCGACTGTACTCACAGAAAAGTGACTGCAGAGAGACGTTCCGGCACTTACCCTAGTGCTCATTTATCGCAACAAGACTACATACATCGCCAGCAGACGTGTTCTCCACTAGTGAGATGCTTGACCTCCCCAACTATGTACTGATGTTTCATTTATACTTTTGTAACGGCACTGCTACAATCTCTGCACTGAGGTCATTTATACGAGGTTGTTCCTGCGTACATACTCTGCATAGTTGTATTGATCCTAAAGCTGCGACGGATTTTCTTCAGTAATTATTTCGTTAAATATATCCAGCTCGACCCTTACAGTACCCTTGTGCCTAACTAGGCTCTCTCACAGTCTATCGGGGCTTCTGTTGATCCCTGGATCAAAGTATATGGGTAGAAACATACCTGAGAAAATCTCATACCGGCAGCTTCATATAACGCTTGGGACTTGCTATCTACACAAACGGATTGTCATCACAGACTTTGTCATGTTCATTAGTTCTCCTTCTTTCGAAGCATTAATAGCTATGTCTGAAAGATACACATTTGGGGACAATAGCCAAATATTAGCACCCACTCCTATCTCCTCAGGCCACCAGGCACATTCATTCCAATACTTACCGAAGAATGCAGTGACACAAGATATGGCAGATATTTTCCATGTTCTTCCAACCTTGCCGTGACAACAGCCTCGAGTCCGTCCCTGGCCAGGCGAGGGCTGAGAGCAGCTCTAATTCCAACCCAGAACTCGCTATTTCGTATCCGCTATCCTCATGATGCAAACCCGACATTGAGGGGTGAGGGGTGCAAATTCAATCACTGGTGATGCATGTTCCACATATGAAGGCTTGTTTGCATCAGTAGGGAACGAAAAGGAAATGCACGCTCCAGGAGGCTCAATGTATGAACGACAGAGAGTTTCCTCGATTCGCCTAGGAGTTCACGCCTCCGTAATGGCAGCTGTCAATGCGAATGCACCTTGGCAGATGGCTGCAAGGGCAGTCTGATCCTGAGTAAACAGGAAGAAAGACGGTTATGAAGGGGGATATGGTTCGAGCCGTTTCTTGGAGGACAGTGGTCGTTAGATGTGAACGGCGAGCTAGTCTCATGCCAAGGCTCCTCAACACGGCGTTGAGTGGCTTGGCATTGCTTCTCACCCCAGACTTGCGCCCCACATAAGCAGACTAGTCCCACATTCTACCTGCCTGGAACCTGTAGTTCTGGTCCTCTGCTGCTCTCCCGGGTTCTTGCCTCGAACCGACATTGTCCCAAAATATACATACTTAACCTCAGTTTCCTCCGTCAAAGCTATAACATTGAGACGTTTACTCCCACCACGGTTTCTCTTTTTGAGAAACAAATTAAACTCCTACCTTGTCAACATTCACTTTCTTCTTTACCCCGGTGTGCGCCACCGAATAACAGGACATCTGTACAGCTTGGTGAGAAGGCTTCCGGAACTCCATCCAACGCTCGTTAGCCGTCGGAAGAGAAAAGCTGCAAAGTCTGGACCTTATCTCAAGCACATCAGGGACGCCGGCAAAAGAAATCCAATCGCAGGAAAACCCCATGGTGCAGATCGTCACTCACCCTTTACTTCAACGTCAGAAGCAACTCCCCAGAGCAAGAATATAATCCGTGAAATGCAACAAGGGAGCAACTCGGTTGATGGAAGGGAAGAGTCTAGGTGGGGAACCATTCGGCGGAGCATTGGAGGTTACGTTTACGGGAATGGAAGTAACTCACCCGAGGGAAGGTTTGGTGGTGGGAGAAGGCAAAAGCTTGCAGAGTATGTCCGGGCTGCCAACGAATTTCGGCAAGCTTATTATTCGCCCAACTCATCAGCTTCAACTTCACGAACTGAGATAACGAATCGGGCGCATGACGAAAGTGCTTATGACGACGAATTGATGGAGTATGTGGCGAACGGGAAGGAGGAAATTGTTTTATTCCCAAGTTACGGGAGGAAAAGGATAAAAGTCCATAACTTTCAGAGCGGGCTGAAGGGGATTCAAGGACATACTGGTTTGGGGCTCCACGAGAGAGATATCGTTGCAGATGTTGACATCAAGGGCTGGATCTATACACCACATACAGCCTTTCCACCATCACGGAAAAACAGAGTTGTAATGGCAATGATGGCAAAACTTTGTGGACTACCAGCTATACCCCATTCAAATGATAGTCCATCCTTAATTCAAGAGAACAAAGCCCAAGGATATGCTGAAGAAGCTGCGCAGATACTGGCGGCTCACCCGCCTGCTACTCCTACACCACCACAAGGTTTTAATGGCACGTATTCTCCATTGGGATCGGCAGCCTCGAAGCTTTCATGGATTGGATCAAAATTCTCAGCACAGCCCAGTACCGCGCCGCAGGCATCTGGGCAATCACTGAGTCGAGAGGATATTGAACATTTACACAAATCCATGCATGCGCGGCTGTCCCCTTTTCTAACGACACCAGCCTTTCATATGCCCCTCACAGTCTTCTTATATAATGACAAAGATGCGCAGTCGACAACCTTACGAACAGACAATCAAGGGCATTTTGCAGTTCGAAAGCCTCTTCCATTTTTCCCGACTCATGTTCGCGTTCTTGCTGGTGAAACATTATGCGCGGAGGAGGAAATAAGATATATTGATCCCGACAACGGAATCTCCATTATCTCTGATATAGATGATACTATCAAAATTTCTGGTGTTGGTTCTGGGCTACGAGAAATGTTCAGAAACGTTTTCACTCGAGATATTTCGACTCTTCCTGTTCCAGGAGTTGCGGAATGGTTTAACAGTCTTGCAGCTCCACCGCTAAATATACAAGTGCATTATCTTAGTAACTCGCCATGGCAGTTATTCCCGTTTTTAAGAGAGCTTCTCATTGACTATATGAAACTACCGAAAGGAACATGGCACTTGAAGAAATATAGTGGGTTTGTGCAAGGAATTTTTGAACCAGTAATTGAGCGGAAAAGAGAATCCCTAGAAGGGTTAATGAGAGACTTCCCTGGGCGCAAGTGGATCCTTGTTGGAGATGGTGGAGAAGGCGACTTGGAAGTATACACTGACGTCGTAAAGAAGTGGCCAGGGAAGGTTATTGCGGTTTATATTCGGGATGTTTCAGGGATTGGGGAGAAGGTAGTGGGAACAGGCGTCGGACAAGATAACCCAAACCAATTTTTCAGTGCAAATACGAACACAACTTTCCATCACTCAAGAGATGCACCGCGTGCCCAGACAGAGAAAACGAATAATGGATTTTGGGAGTTTCATGCTAATACCCATCCCCCTAATGATTTCCAATCACGTAACGATACCGCTAGTTTTGGACATGGGGCCGCTGATACCCCCAAAAAGATACCACCTCCAAGACCACCGAAGCCAACGCAACTGAGGAGCAACAGTGTTTCACGTGCTAATGATGGAGATGACAACCTTATTGACTTGTATAATGCGATACCGAGCCATCCCACCTCTACCCCGGATCGGACATTTTCACTCTACGATGGGCACGAATATGGCACACCGTCTCCCCCTAGGTCTCCTCGCCAACCATACAGAAGGCCGACAAATACAGCTCCGGGCGCTTCTTCGGTGTACATTAACATTCTGGCATCCGACATAAATACCTCTTCACAGTCCTTGAATTCAGAGTATATTCAACAACCCAAGTTACTGGACAAGAAGGCAGAGTTGTGGAAAAAGCGGTGGGAATATGCCGACCAGGTACTTGCAGAGCAAGGGATACTTCTGAGAAGCTGGAAAGTCGGAGATGATGTTCGTGCAGAATGCGTGGCACTTGCAAAAGCCTATCTAGGACTGTAGCCAAGTGTTGAGAATCATGGGCTAAATTCTGGTATGAATTTCTTTGATTGACCTCCCTCAGCAGCCTTGACAGAACAAGTCTGCCAGTCGAGAATCCATGTATTGCTAGGGTAATTGGGAGTAAGCGTCTTCCCTCATTTTTTCCTCTCTTTGGTTTGGTTTGGTTTGTTTGGTCTGTTTTATTTATTTATTTATTTTTATGGATATTGAATATCTATCCACTTCACAACTCATATTGATAATTTTGATTGATATTCAAATGCATGGCCAGGACCCCAGACTGGCTGAACTTGCATTAGTTAAATACGGATCTGGTCACCGGTCAGCACTGCCCCGTTTCTACGCAGGGTGTGACGTGAGACAGTCAGAGCCAGTGACAATACTGCATCTCTTCAGTTCGTGGAGACAAGGCGCGGGAATTTCAAGTAATGGGCTGGTACACTGACAGCTTATCCTCAGCCCAGGGCATATATATTCCTTTGCCAGCCTCGAGGCCTAACATGGTGCAAGGGGCCTCCACCCCACGCAGATTGGACCAGTGCGTCTAGGGGACCACTATCAAGATTGATAATCCCCAGCGTTCCTCGCTCAATATCCTCATATAAAGCCTAACACATGGTGCCGGGCGTAAAGCGGGGAGGTGGGGGGCACGCTGAGCCCATCAACGGCATTACCACGCGCTCCCAGCAGCAGCCCCGCAATCGCCCCTGCTCACGTCGATATCGTTTTCAGGGTTGCATGCCGGGCCCAGGCCGCGCTTGGTGCTTATCCCCCGCAGCGCTGCGGGACGGGGTGCTCGCACCTACAGGCCATGGCACTTGCTGCTGCAGCCACCCCAGGCAAAATGCGCTGACAAGAGCAGCCAAGGCGAGGTGGCCAAAGCTGGGAGGGGACAACCAGACTGGAGGGGAGCCAAAACCGGGGCTGCTCCAGCCAGCGTACATGCCCCGGCGGAAGCCACGAGGTCTCTGCAGCCTGCTAGCTTTGCTCCACGCACGATGCAGCGCGCCTTAAACGCAACCCTGCTGCGAAACTGGATGAAACTGGATGAAACTCGATGAGACGCCCTTCCTCCGCTGCAGCTCTGAGCGAGCAGGCCAACCACACCGTTGTTGAGATTCTGAAAGCAGCTGGTTTCTGACTCGTCACGCACGGGACATCCACAGCTCAGGCTAGGAAGCACGCTAGGCCGTCCATATCATCATGAAGCCTGGATATCGTAACTTCAATATGATTGCCAGGCCAGCCTGGGGCAGCCCCAATTGCAGGGCCTAAACGCATTAGTCACTTGATTAAATCCCCCCCTCCCCTCATCCCAGCTCCTTTGTTTCCTCCCTTCCACCTACAGACCTCGGTGTTCGTCGGGAAATATCTCCATCCGACACGGTTCTAGTCCCCATTCACAAATCAACGTGGTGATCACGAGGTAAATATGTTGCTACATTAATTCATACGGGTTTCTCCTGAAATAGATGTCATCTGGTCACGAGCCTATCCTGGAGCGGATCCGGAACCTCAAAAAGCAGAGCCTCAACGCGTGATATCCATGCGTCGTGCATCGCCATATGACTGGCCGAGGCACTCCGACTACTCTAACACCTTCGGAATGGACATCTCTGTTTCTCCATCCCCCAGGAAATGGAATCTTTCATCAGCCGCAAGTACTCAACGTGACACCACGTGGTCAACTGTTTCGATGACTCCTGCAGTGGAGTGAAGCACTGCAGCTTCGTCACTCCTGCCTGATTTGATCAATGCTTCTAATACTATATGCATGTTGGCACTCTGCTTATTGTATATGTTGGCCGTCTATAGTATACAAGCTAATACCACCAAACTTAACCCATACTACTTTATAAGCACTGGGCTTCCAGGTTTAAGTCACTATCCAATTAAGCCTAAAAGCTCGGCTAGAACATGATTTCCAGCCAACAATTGAGACGGGTTTTCCATTACACTATACTTTTATTGTCATGACAAATGCTGCATTATTCAATTGTATGGTTGTATGATCCCTCGCAGAGGATCATTCAATATCGATGGGGTTAATTGTTATGGAGACCTGGGCGCTGACCATTTATGTGCAAATCCATGTCTAACTGGAGCCACTCTTCCTTGTTCGGGCCACCTATGCGAGTTATGATTGCCTATGAACGTCTAGTCCAGTTGTAATGAATATCTTTGACACCGACATCTCCATTCAGCAATAACCATTATTCTACCGACGAAGTATTAGTTTACTGATGGTGCTTCTGCCCCGACAGAGATAATGGTATATCATGATCCAACCGCAAAATATATGAGTAGTTTGCACAGGGCGATCAGACTTTCGTTTGTACTAAGATGTTCTTAGTATTGCCTCGTTACATTATTTAGAACATCACAAACTGCAAAAGTATAGTTACTAGTACTTACTATTTCAAATTAACTTCAACTCCGGCAACCTTGTATATGCATCAGGCCTCAATTGATTGCAATAATTTAGAATTCATCAACGCCTTAGCAGTTGGAAATCTCTAGTTAAATCCTCTCAGATATTGGCCTCGTTCAAAAATTAGCACAGCGCCTTTACGAGGCATTGGGCACGAGAATAACCGGCAATGTGGGTTTATGATCTTGGAACATTAGAAATCTCGAATCAAACAAATCCTCATATATCAGATTACACCGCGGATACAGTAGCATTCAGACTTGCCAAGTCATTATTACCATCCTCGGGTTCTGGTAATTGTTCATTTGAATCACCTATTGCTGTTACCACTCAACAACTTGCATCTTGTTACTAATTTTGATCCCCCATTTTTGGCTGCAATTTCTGATAGATAATACACCATTTTGGATGCTGCCACTGTGTGGAAGACATAATGCAAAAGTGGTTGGAATACATGAAGCCTAAAAGTTGAAGCTGCTTAATCATGTTTGAGTCAGTCTCAGCACCATATTGATTGGAATAGCTAGCAGACTACACGAAACATGGTTGAGGGGAGATTCAGGCCTCATGTAATATCCTCTGCATTTGCTCGTCCAACTACAGTATCAAACTCCTAGACGTGTTTGCTCGCCAATTCCTAAGGCAGCATCCTATGATACCACTATCTATAGTCCAAGGTTATCGGTTAAATATGCCTGTGCAATATGCTTTGCTGTACTAGCTACCCACACCATTCTGCAAATCTCATTGCCATCTTTCTCTCTTGTTGAGATGCCCTCGTTAAGTGTCCCATACCGCAATTCCCAAAAGATACAGAATATATCGTATTTGAATTCCTGCTACATGTATATGACAATAGTGACGGAATTTCATATATAGATGCATGTTCAGGTGACCCTGGCTATAATGAAACCCTTGAAGTGAAATCCTGGCTATAGTGGAGGAATGGGCGAGATCGTTTGCGCACGCAGCTAAAACGCCCTGGCTATAGTGAAAAGAAGCGCTATAGTGAAAATGAAGAACTTCTAAGGACTAATTAATTCAGCTACTGGTAAAGTCTACTTGCTATAGTGAAATACTGGGGGGGTAGCCTCAGTACTGCCTTATGTAATAGGCTTAGCAGAGTGGTGATTTAATTCAAGCTATCTCAATACAAAAAGGAAAAAATCTTTTAGTGTATCTGACTGCGTCAATATCATAGACATTGAAGATAATGCCGTTAGCTTGCCATCGAGATTAGGAAATAATTAGCTCATAACTCTTCTGAAATCCTCTCTGCTGGGCGCTGTCACACTTCCTAATGAGCGTGACATACCTTCCATTTCTCTAGAGCTGGGCGTCCAAAGCAGGATTGAGGAGGAATGATATTGACGGTCTGGTAAGGGACCGAACTCGCACTTGAGATCTGAATATCATACACTGAAGTGTTTTTTCACCCCTGCCTACCTTGAGGGGCCAGCACGTGACTCCTTTTGTGCCACAGTCAAGTCCAGAGGTCACCCGCTTTAGAGCTTCTTGGGTCTTGTGGCAGAAAACGTGACCCTGCGACCATGAATTGTGAGCATCAATGCGCAGCAAACATTTCAAAAGGAGAGATTCTCGTCAGATTCTAATTCTGCGTCCAATCAATCATTCACATCTGCACATCGTGCATATAACGAGATGATACACGTGCGAACGACGTGACGGAGCCCAGACTCCATGCAATCAGGCTACCTTGGTTTGATACTGTGTACAGTACCTAGTATTGTCTTTCACCACAATGCGACGTACACCACGTCCCGACGCACATTTTACACTCAACCACCAGAATAGAATTTGGCATCCAGCTTGTGGAGGGGTGAAATGAAGGAATACTCAGCATATTACATGCCTTAGTTCTTCAGACATGATGTTTTGAAGGGAATTATGATTCCACGAATTTCGCATCATATATTGGCATAGGCTTGGCATATCTCCTTCGCTGTAATACCACTAGTATTGAATTCCACTTATCACACCTGAATTAAATTATATAAACAAATAGCAGGACACATGAATATCAATATTTTGCCTTATTCAAAGATGTGAGAAGCATACCAGGAAAATTTCCAAAGAAGTGGTGGAGTTATTCACAAAATTCATATTCTCATAGAAATTGTATGCAATAATTTGCAACCAGACTAGCAATAATTGTACAGGAAAACTACCGGAAATGGCAATTTGAGGTATGAACTAGGCATTAGACAAGATTAAGCCAATAAAAGCATTAATTATCAAGAGACCTATTAGGGAGGCTCTTTAGCCAGAATTCTATAACCATTATGACGAGCGTTGAGGGGAAGTAGCGCATTCCACCCTCCAGTGGGAATTCCATATAAATGCATGCCAAGACATCAATGAAAAACTCATGGTGCCATTAATTGACCACAATGTGTTTTCAGTGCAAATAGAGGTATAAGAATAACCCTTTGTTTATTTCCCCTGAAAAGCGCATACAAAATTCTATTCTAGTAGTTGAGATATATGTTGTCGGGCATGCTCAGTTTTGGTGTAAAACCGTGCGCCGAGACGTGGTGTACGTCGCTTTGTGGTGAAAGACAGTACATGGTTCGCGATCAGAATTTATCATGTGGAAAATGCGTTAGCATTGCCCGAGATGCACATCGATCGATCAATAGTCTGCCTATCGTACTGCCCTCGTCTTACACTCGCCTTCGCAGAGATAGCACTCTGCACAACAATAATCTATCGTTACAGCAATGCATGAAATGGTGCAATGATGTCCTGGTTGATGACGGCACTGCTTTGCTACATTGTCATCGTTGCACAAACGTCCCTGGGGAGAGGGGGTAAAATCACATACTACATACATACCCAAGTGCCAAACATACACTGGGTACCACAAGTATGTGTTGCAGCTGTCCCTAATAGGCGCATTCTGCACCGATTTCTCTGGCCCCCGGGTCTCGGATATTAACATCTCCTCCCACCCCCTACTTCCTGCTTCGCACAATCACCATCCCCTCTACAACTGTGCTCCTTTGACTTGCGTGCTCTAGTCTCATGCTCAAATGCGAACTGGACGTCGCGCACAATTACCTAATTCACGTATCTTTGCTGCTTGGCCAAATCTGAATCAGCCGCCCCATGGCCTGCCAAGTAGTCATGCTCAACTAGACAATCAGATACGACTATGGATACTGGAAGAGGAAGCTTGAAAGCGACCAATTACGGAGTATGTGCCATTAATTGAGACACTGCTTCCTTTTTGATCCACCCTCTTCACGTGTGACACTGGAGATGAGGTGAACATGTAGATGCCGACAGCCGAACATCCCGTGATCGGGTCTTCATCCCCAGGGATCACGTGCATCACACACTGTCCCCTCATTCGAACTTCAAGACGCAGAGTGACACTGAAGTGGCTTGGGACGGGGGAATGGTTGTGCCGCCGGGACGAGAAATGAGGCGATGGATGGACCATCGGAAGTATTGTACGGGGGAACACCTTTAAATCACTATCTGGTATATATGTAGGGACAGTGGGGAGCGTTTTTTCTGTTCTTAGCAAGTCCAGTTGTTATTGAATGCAGTATTATTCCTGTCATAACAACGTAAAATTTACACACACAATGAATACCGCATAACGCATAATATGCATTATCTCCTGTCCAAATACTTATTTTTCTGTCTAGTATATTAGTACTACTCTGTCCGTTCTGTCCCATATGTAAGCCTTCTTCGCTCATGCATCTGCGCATTGTTTGATTGCTTAATATGCACGTCATCAGCTCTATTTTAATCTACTAGTCCCTTAGGTAAGGACCAGCCTAGTCATTCATATAGGTGCTAAAGATTCATATATTATTGGTGCTGTTTGGTTAGTGTAACCTCAGAAATATCTCCCTCTGCATTTCACGTGTGCACTTGACTGCTTCTGGTTCGTTTGAGCATTGTTTCAGCGAAAACGCAGGTATGCCCATGCCTCTCATGCCCGCTATTAGATTCGATCTCGTTTTGCAGTTGCAATTGGTGCCATGGTGGGGCATTTCTGCTCTGCGCGTGCATCCAGATTTCGGCATTTCCACATGGCCGGCTGAATAATGAGCGCTCCACCACGTTTCCACCGCAAAAGGGAGGCTTTTCGTGTCTTCACAGTTACGCGTCCCAGGGTTCCTCCGCATCCATTTGGGGGAGGTATGATATCCTCCGCTGGCAGCAGTGGGATGAGCCTACGCCATTGCGATCTATCGATACCAAGCGCTGCTACCAGTCCCTGAGAACGCACCGCGACACCCCGGCCCAGCGCGCCCGTAGCGGGCAGCGCGCCAATCGCTGCGCCCATGTCCTGTAATACCTGATATACCTAAGATGCAGTGCATCATGCCCCACCCCGTCATGCAATATCCCACGTTATACCATGCTGTTGTATCTGACAATAGAGAGGATGCGATTCAAAGCCAGCTTGACTCCAAACCTTCTGACCAAGCTCAAATTGGCAAAGCAGGTAAAATATAGAGCTGGCTCTGTGAATTCAGGATGCGATTTCACTGGGGTGCCTGGACAATAAGGACAGGGGGATTAGCAGGGGTTCCGTCTGGCTCTATTGATGTGAAAAATATTTGTTTACTTTAACAAATATCAATCATACGTGCCTTTATACCGATTATACTTATCTTTATACCTGTTCTCGCACTCCTACACATCCACAATGCTATCTGAACATTGCTAATAGGACTCATCAGAATGGGGTGGATCAAGCATTCTCTCGATTGTAGGTGCGTTCTCTAGTGATGTAGCTGAATGGGCAGTAGTGTTCTCGTATGGCATGGAGTTCTCGTGTGGTATAGAGTTTGTATATGCATACAATCGATTTTTTTCAGCCAATTCTACGTACGTACAATTGATTTTTTCTATGAATTTGTTAAAGCCACGTTAACTGAAAAAACACAATTTTCTCAGCCAGTCTGGCTGGCTTTTGACCCATGCTGGCTCTATCGCAAGGGTGTTGATCCGGGGTCCTGGTCGTCGTGCCATGGCCCCTGCAAATAGAGCCAGTTGACTTCGCATCCTCTCTAATTGCAAGCAATTCCATATTACAGCCTGTCCGCTGCACGCTTGCATTCCCGCCCCTTCATCCCAGGCCGCTCTCTCTCCATCTCGATGCGCCTCCCTGAGCTTCCGCTCCCACCCGCCCCCCCCATCCTCCTCCCCTTCCCCCAGCGCGCCACTGCCTCCCGAGTACTCGCGGTATCTTTGGCTCAACTATTCCGTGCCCTACGGCGGAGCTCGAGGCCCCACTCCTGGATACCCCTCCCTCATCACGCCCCACGCCCATGCGGCCGCGCGGAGAAACAGGTCGAGCGGGCCAGGCCGCTGTCTCAGCGCACCAGCGGCCGAACAACTCGCTGTAGCATGCCACGCTGCAGCCTGGATGAGACCCCGGGCTGCGACTGCGACACCCACGACAAGCTTGAAGCAGGCGTGTGCTGCCCCGATCACATCGCAGCATTCTTCCCGCAAGCACAATTGAAGCTTCTGACTCGGTAGAGTGGGCAAGCGGTGGCCCTGAGCCCTTGGGATTCCCCACTGCCAGGGTCGGGGATCCATGACCGGACCCAGAGTCCAGGTTGTTGCTAAGGCCAGGAGTCTGCAGCGTGTGCTCTTGATCGCAGCACAATGTTCCTCTAGACAGCCCTCGTCTAGGCCAACTGGCTGCAATTGGCCCTCAATACCACCATGGCCTATCAAAGGGGTACGTATACAGGCATGCACTTGCTTGCTTGGCTCCGTCTCAGGGAGTGCAGCCGTACAGCTTACCGAAGACTAATGACCCACAGCGGGCAGGAAGGCTTCATAAGAGAGGGAAAAGAAAAATAGAAAAAATAAAAATAAAAATAAAAATAAAAGCCCAGCAAAACAAAATCAAGAATTACGTAGTAAAACCAAATTGCATCAGGATGGTCTCGTGGCCCAGACTATGACTTTCGGCCTTCGCGGCCGTAGCATCAGAATAGCTGGAGACGTCAGCAGTCGCAAATATGACCGACATCGTGCTGCTACGGGGATCATTCTGCGCTACAATTCATGTTTTGCGGAATGACTCGTCTCCGCGTCAATCGAAAAGAGGGCAAGGTGCAGGCCCACAGAGCTCGTTGTCAGTATCGCCTCTCCACTATACTCCACTATACTCCACAGCCTCCACACACGCACCTGCTCTTACCATACTCATAGTCAGCCCCCCTTCGCTCCCCCCCCGACCTTGGCCCCACCTCTCCCAGACCTCAGCCACCCTCCCCCTCGTCCTCCTGCGCCCCCTCCCCCCTCTGCTGCTGCATCTCTTCCACCATGCCCCCTGCTTGCCGCTTACCTCCGTCAAGCTTCCCAGTTGTCTGGTTATAGCGTTCCTTCAACGTCCTGAAGCTTAACTCTGTCTATGAGAAGGCAGCCAAATAGTACGTTAGTATATTGCAGCAAGCGGAGGTTTGCACTAACAACTAGTTCTAGATCAATCTATGGTACAAAAATTAGGAGCACATCAATAAGGCAAGCCAACCTGATCACCAATAAGGCACCCTCAGCCAAGATAGCCTCAGCTCAAAAAGTACAATGACTTTCCACAACCCGATAGCAACGGCCAAACATGGGATAGGCCCATAAAGTTATCAGATCTCCATCTCGAATTGGAATATCTTCCAACTCAATATTTTCCCTAGGCCAGAATTCCCCTCCCCCTAGTCTCTATACAACAAAATTGTATGCACTTAGCCTCCTAATAAGCGTGCAGCCGCTCTAGAATGGTAAATGAACAATCGCTCGAAGGGGTGTGGGTAGTATTTCGACAAGCGGCAAGACAGACAAAGAGCAGAGAACAGAGATAAGTGCTTGAAGACGGAGGTAACGAGCAGGTGGGTAGGTTGGGGGGGTCCACCGCTTAGAAATGGAAGGGCCATCCATGAATCTTCTAGATGAGGAGATCTTTCCCAAAATAGACCGCTCATGTGAGCTCTTACCTCTCGAGACTCTGGAGTCTGATGTGATGACTATTTACAATCATCCTCGATCTTGCACGTACGTCAGTCAGCCGGTATAGCGTTGGTATTCTAGGGTGGAGGAGGTATCAATGCCGTCAGTGTATCACCTCTTTAGTGTGCGGTGCGGTGAGCTTGCTCTAGTGAAACTCTAGAGGGATGCACTAACATAGCAAACGAATGGACATATTGTGGTCCGTGTATAGAGGCTGCTGTCCTGCTACATAAAGGCCTCTGTTCCCCCGTCTCCAAATGACCAGAATCAACAAAATCATCAGAGTTCCTCAATCAGCGTTACAATCGTATCAGATATAACGAATTCCACAGCTACCCAGCTTCTACCAATTCCATATATTCCGTCGAAGGACATCTTCATATCTTATATTACAATTGCATCTTACCACTGTCATCAACCTTCATATACAACATGAGCGGACCTGGATTCTACAAGTATAGATGCAAATACTTCTATACTCACGATTGCCCAAACTGGGTTTGGGTGAACAACTCGGCTTGCGCGAAATGTGTGGTATGTATATGTTGCACAACCGCACATATTACTCTTCCACTTCTCTTTTTGATTTATGTTGTATTCATCTGCATTGCATTGGTAGCTTATTGTCCGAGAAACAGTCTCTCGGAAGAGACACGCTAGAAAATGGATACGAAAGTCTCACTCGCGGTGTTATTACTGCACAAAACATTTCCTCCCTGGCCGATAGTATATGCACCCGCGTGCAAGCCGAGACAGGCATAGACACCGCGCCTGACATTGATAGTTCCCGGGATAGCGTCAACAACCACGGCATGCATCATTTGCTCGTCGAATTGGTCTTTTATACCGCAGGGAATCCAAACTATGCCTGAACTGCACTTCATTACAGTTTCTAATTTTTTATCACCACCCTCTCAAGTAGTGGGATCCTGGAAATTGGCGAACGTAGGGATCAGGGGAGCATTGGTCGTTCTTTGCTTATGAACTTCACCATCAAGTTTTTTAAACGTCTCAGAGGAATGGAGGGGAGGGCGGAGTTCTTGGTTAATTGCTGCGCTCCCCGGGCCAGCTTTTTTCACTCGCAACTAAATCTAGGCTCTTCGCATTTTCTGACCATTTCACCCTCGTTTCATATTGGTAATCTATATGGACCTATTTTTTCGTCATAAGCTGTAAGCGTTTGAATCTTATCCATCTTGTTGCCATCTCTTGGGACACTCATTTCTGGAGCAATGCATTCTGGGTTTCCTTTATTTTTATCCTCCCTGCTGTTACCTGATGTGCTTTGCTTCGCTTGTACAGTCTTTCCCTTGTCTGTTTCTTCCGGTCACGCAATGATCTTCTGTGCTTTCTTGCTATTCTACTATTCCTAGTAGGCCAATGAACGAGGCTTATAACTGCAGTGGTGGAACTAAAGCTGGAACTGGACGTACACAGTACACTTTAGTATAGCGTAGTATGGTATATTATATACCTTTATATGTTCCCTGATTCCCTGTCATTAGTACTGGCAAAATATAATGGTTTAGGCGTCACGTGAGATGCGTGAACGTCCCCAATTGCTCAGCGTTAACAAGACGATGCCTTATTTTATTTTATTTATTTCTTAATTATATATATATATATATATATATTATGGGTTTTACCACAGAGTTTTGCAAGGTCCAAAGATACAACCGAATAACATCGTTTTTGTCCTTCGACTTTTCTTGTTTGGTATTTGGGTTTTTTTTTTTTTTTTTTTTTTAATTTTATTTTTTTCCCCTCCGTCTATTCCCTTTTTGGTGGAAAGTGCAGCTACCTACTTAGTTACTTGAGTATTTCCATACAACATAGCCAGTCCAGAGAAGCGCGTTGGCCTGGGCTCGACTCTCATGCAGCATGCAGTCATTCATTGGGAGGCCGGAGTAACTCCGGCATGAATGCTTGTGGACTATTCCCGTGGCGAAGATTCTTTTATGCTCCGTATTCCTCGGTTTGAGTATGTAAGTAGTATTTAGTTGCTTTTGTTTGTCCTATACAAGCCCAGCACTGCCAGCTCCAGCTGCGGACTCTGTACAGTACAATACAGCTTATGCAACCCGTGTCACCCATGCAATGTCATGCACACGCGATACCATGGCACAAGGCTACATTTACCACGCCCTGCACCACGCCATGCAACGCCCTGCCACGCGACACCATGCAGCTGCTGGGGGCCTGGTTGCACAACGGCACGCTAAATCGGCATACATTCTCGGAAGGAGAAATTGAAATACAATGGTGGCACAAAATTTGCAGAACGGGGATGATAGGGATAATGGATCTCCTGGAGTTTGGAAATTACATTTCAGCAGTGTATAGTTGGGTTTTGGGTTTGCGTTTTTGCACCAACTGATGTAACCCGACTACAACTGAGCTGCCTCTTCGAAGGTCTGGGAACGAGAGCACTAATGCGAAGAGTCATAGTACTGTGGCTAGGTCAGAGATTGTCGGAGAAGGTACATTGTTAAGGTAAGTGGTGGGCGTAGGGATTCGTGCACTTGGTATGCCCGTCGAGAACTTGTGGCAAACGTCCCGTTTGTCATGTAGAGGCAATTGGTTTCGTGAACTGGGTAATTTTCGACAATGTAGCCTAGTCATTGACAAACAATGGACTGATTGATTGCTGAAGAACATTTATTTCAGCATCCTCAGTCAGCCTCGTTTGGTCCATGCGCAATCACCACCATACACACGTACACCTCTCTGTCGCATCAAACACCCAACTACCAGTTTGCCACGTTGTTTGGTCGGCTTTCACACCTAAAATAGTCCTGAACGCCCCTACCATCAAGCCGCTGTGGAGGCAGTCTCAAATATCTCCAAGGCCAAAATATGCATGCACATGCACGAGTGGGACGTAGACCCAGGGCTTGCCTGCCTTGTCCTGGCCGGCGCCGCACCTGAATATGGCACACGGATACCATCAATTGGCTGAAAGACATGTACGCTGCACACGGAATGCAACCAGACTAGCACACGAAATGTTTTTTTCTAGTTTGCTTAGCTGCAGTCTTTGGCACTTTTTGATGCGAGGTTTATCATGAGGACAACCCCGGAGTGAGATGAAAACAAAGGACTCGTGTACGTAGATAGCCCGATCTGCGTTCTGTAGACTACCTATAGCTACCCAGAGAGCTGACTCACTGGTGCGCAAGCGCAAGCAGTATCCAGGCATGTGAACGAACTGGTTGTCGGCTGGTTGAGAGAGCAACACTGGTGACGAAGGAAGCCTAGAGCACAGACCTGTAGCTATTATGACAAAAAACAAAGCGATTGAGGAATGGGCGCCCGGCCCCGCACCTGGGTGCGTATTAGGGTGACAGCTCAATCGTGTGAAATCACTCCGGTGACCGTCCAGTACAGCCCTGTCCTGACTGAATACGAAGGTAAGCGGCCAGTTGCGAATATACGAGCCCCACTCATCTAAGACAAACCTCCAAGTAAGAATGTAGCTCGGTTCGACGCTGGAGTCGTTCTCTGGGTGAAACAATTTTAGTAGTAAGCGCCTCGTGATAATTTCGTCGATTACAGCGGCACAGACAATAGCCAGCCACTGACGCCACGGGCTTCCTCGTATTCAAACTTATCTCCACCAGGGCGAAGGCACGCAAGTCCGGGCCAGGACCGACCGCCCCGTTGGTCCCGATGCACGTCACCATGGCCCGGAACGACTGTTTATCTGCTCCTCAATATATCCCGTACCTGTAATTATGAGGCCATTCTGCTTAGTAAGTGCGTACATACTTTGAAACCGCCATTTCTCAGCAGGCCAAGGCGCAGCCCATAGCCATGATATGACTCCATGTCATTGTAACGAGACTAACGCAACTTACATTGACATGATCGATCCGTAGGTAAATTGTGGAGTCGCGCAAGGTGGGTTTGGTGAGATGATCTAGAGTTGCAGCGGCTTGCATGAATAGTTGTTTACATTAGCATAGCCATAGCAGGTCTGGCTGTAGTTGTGGTGGCTGGAAAGGGAAAGAACTGGTGATGGGTGGATGAAAGGGAGTGACGAGACCAGGGTGGGTTTGAGGGAACAAGAAAGTCAAACGGCCGCTAGCTGCATGCGGTAGTCGTACTTTCTCGCTAGGGTAATACCCTTTTAGGGCGTGGCAATACGCCGGTTGCTATAGTCTGGTTGGCACAACCCCCGACCGGACGGTTTCTAGTCTAGTTACGGTTGCCATCTCGCACTTGTTCGTTCTTTTTGAGTTTTACTTGTCCGCGAGGGAAGATGCAATTGCGATGCAATTGCGAAGATGTCAAAAACTCCGAAATTACTTCGTTGTTTACAGTTGAGAGGTTGGTTAATTAGATTTTCATTTTATTGTCACTTGCTAGTACCCTTTCATATACCAACCTTAGATAAATCAAGCATATATTACCATGCATCGGATCGTCCCAACGGTTCTTTGTATAAGTCTTCTTCCTCGATCATCAGCCCAAAAATAAAAGCTAGTATAGCGAAAATCAAATTTTGTTTGTTTAGAAAGAGTTGCCGAGATTGAAGCATATATAGGGAGCTCAGGATATTAAGGCATGGTATCCCTCTTCATTCCAGAGCAAATGGGGATCTCCCGAGAGTCCCGTAGAGATTTACCCCGAGGCTTTTAAAAAGCTCGAGATTGAGTGTCAGGGTCTACCTGCGAAGGGGATTCCACCCTGTAAAGCTGCTAGTGACATTCGGCGTGGTCAACCGATACCAGTACGGTATAGGTAACGCTGGGCACCTGGGCGCCGGTTTGCACATATCTCACAGAATATATCTTTAATATGTATGATGAATTAGTTATAGACTATATTGACAGCACTGATTCTGAAATTAAAGGGGAAAAAAGTGAAAATGATACTCCTATAGCATCTACAGTTGCATCACCTCTGTACCTTATGAAATAACCCCCTCTAGCACCCACCAGCAAATACCTACTCTCTGCAACACTCCACCTGCACATGCAATAGTAGCAATAATATTACCAGTGCTATATTACAATACATGGTTAGTAACAGCTCAAGATCTGCAACATAGCATTGGATGTTCCTGTATTAAGATATTATACATAACTAAGATATTGGACATTTTCTGAATGCCGCACAACAAAAATTTCCGTGAGTGCAAATAGTCCTTAAAGGGGCTCAAATTGAAGCCAGAGCATGATCGAATATATGGAATTATCTTCAGCATATTTATTGAGCCAATTTTTAGGATATGAAAAGTGACCTATTTGGTATATGCCATATCCTATGCTAGACATACTCTGAGCTGCCAAGTGTCAATGATCCTACCTGAGATCTTATTCATCTTGATGTTTACTCTACTATATATGCTGAGAAAGCATAGCTAGTTTTGTCGTGTTTGGCCGTGTCATGGGATCACCATGACTGTAGAGTGAGCAGTCTGCTTATTTTAGGTATGTAAGATACAGAGGTGATGCAACTGTAGATGCTATAAGAGTAGCATTTTCACTTTTTTTCCCTCGAGTTTAGAATCTGTGCAGTCAATATAGTCTATAATTAATTCATCATATGTATTAGAGATATATGCTGTGAGATATGCCTGACATTTGGGTGTTGGGGAGGGTGCAAACCGGCGCCAGGGTGCCCAGCGTTACCGGTGTACTAACATCGTTACCCATACGGTACTGGTAGCTACAGTCTGGGCACGTATGTGTATCAGCAGGGCCTCGGGCACGGACCGAAGTTTCGGAGAAAGAGCCACACCTCGGAAAACAGTCAAGGCCGGTGTTACAAGGGAAAGTTATGGCCGCGCCGGAGCTATGGAGATAGCTACGGATGGAGTTATGTGACTGCCGAAGCTGTTGGAGATCTGTTAAGCTAGCATAGATACTTGATAGCAATTACAATATACAGAAGGCACGCAGGGTTGACTATAAGAAGGGCTAGCAAGAGCTGCCCTCTCGAAGGTCAAGCACCAAGCGTTGCCCTAAGTGACACCCTCTATTCACTACATCATAGAAACCGTAACAGTTGGGGGTTCTTTTACGGTGGTGGCTGTGGTGTACATGTGAGTAGAATGTCTTGAACCAAGATGTAGGTACAGTCACTGGTCAAAAGTCTTGGTGACGCCACTTTTCTTGGCGCCTCAAAATGCTTGCTTGCACAACTTCAAATGCTGATATCTCCATGATCCATAGCTCAATTTCAGAAGTTGTACCGGCAATTGATAGCACCGTGTCTATAGTCTTGCATATCACATGCAGCAATCATGAGAATAGTAGTAGTCAATTATAAATCAGGAGCAAATTCTAGTATTTTTTACCTAAATTCTCTCTGCATAATAGTGTAGTTCCATACAAGGAGAATATTTTTGGGGCTAGTAAATTTTGCTATGAAAATACATATTGAGTCCATCTTATTTCATATTTTTGATATTTTTTATGTTGTGTTGCAGGTTCTGTATGGAGCTATTTATTTCCAGACACCAATATTTGACCCTAAAATGACAATTTTGTATGTGAATTTGGCAATCTTGGCGTTCTTTGAAGTTTCCGATTTTATCTCGGCAGCCACATGACCCCAACATCTGTTCTATAACCAGAACCATGAAGTTTCAGGTAGTACCTATCATAGAAAAAATCCTGTTTGTCTATCTAGTTGTGGTGCTAAAGATACATCACATATCAAAAAGTCACAGTTTTTGTATGAAATACCTAGTCATCAATAACTTTTTGTAGATATTACACTGCAATCAGTGTGCTATAAGTATATCCTGTGCTGTAGCATAAACCATACTGCTTACACTATCACTAGTTCAAGTTGTAGGTTAATTGGGTTACTTCTCGTGGAGGTATCTCTATTTTTGTTCATATGGACATTGTCGCCGCTTGGTGCTCAGATCGCTTTCACCAAGACTTTTGACCAGTGACTGTATATATCCACTGAGGCTGTAGGTGGCAAAAGCGAAGAATGGGGGCCAAAGTACATGTTATCATACTGTCAGCATTGTCATATTCCCGGTACTATCGTGTTCCTGGAGGTGAACGGACAGTAGAGAACAGGACACCATTGCCGATTTTCTTCCTATGCCAGTGACTTCGACGGTCGAAGCGAGGCGAGAATTGCATTACTGTTGTGACAAAATGAGTAATCGGCTTCGTACTTTTGGAGTTTGTGTCCGCAAGGTATTAAATTCCTCTACTCGAAGCAGTCATGCCAGTGTAATCGAAAACTTGATATCTGGCATGACCACTACTCGGTACGGAACCACTACTAGGCTATGCTTCCATACAAACATCCTAGTCCCGTAACCAACAGTCATCCATCAGAAATGAATGGCCCATGGCAAGCAAGGAGAAGTAGTAGGTAGACGCTTTCCTTGCCGTATGTCAAATGTACAGATCTACAGTACGACAGAATACTTGTGAACACGTGGGCTGAGGACACGCCAGTTTCGGTAGAATTGCACTCGTGCTCTGTAATTGAGAATTGGAACCAGGATTCCACATTGACAGACCCATCTTGATTGAGGCTAGTAAACTATGAGCAGAGTTATGTACGTATCAGTGATGCTGGTTGTCCCATTTGTATATTGGAAATGAATGTCTACTTGGACTAGCGCTAGCACTGTTTGAGAACAATCATTGAAAGAAATTGATTAAGTGTAAAGTAATAATATCCAGAAGAAAGAAAAATAACTGTAGGCCACCTACATGAACATTATTAAGCTTTCAAATCTTTTCGCAGATGTGAATCGAGGCATTTTGGCCGAGTTGCATTTTTTTTTTTTTTTTTTTTTTTTTTTTTTTTTTTTTTCATTAATCGCGTGCCGCCCTGTGGGCTATGGCGATGTAAGAGTTGCATTGTTGGCAGGGAGGATCCGCTCTGCTGCATGAGGCGGCTCCAAGGGATACGATCACAAGTGTGAACTATACGAGTGTAGATCGTATTGAGCCTTCCATTGTGAACTCGCAATTTAAGTACTACTAGTAAGTAGCGGACCAGAACGGTAATTTCGGGACATCCAGGTGCTCTCACTGAAGCAGAATATCAAAACCATTGTTGCTTGGAATCCTATTTCCTCACAGGACTCTCAGAACCACTGCGTACACAAGATGTCTTCTGGTGGCTTGATCAATCACAAACCAGCTGCTCTCAGAGCTATGTCTTGATTGTCTCACAAGTCCTGGAAACGCCAGCCTCATCTGGATTTACGACTATACGTTAATCTCCGTAAAAGAGCGACATTAAATATGTATCAAATAACCCTGACGCTACCTATCACATATTGGACACTGCAATACTGAGCTCTCCATAGCCAACGACGACATCCATCAACGACTTCCGACGGAGATGATAGACCGAGCAGTCTCATAGATACTACCGTTCTTATGTTAGGAGGCTCTCCTTACGTTGTTGGAAGACCGAGAGAAACCTTATCGGTCATAGATTGAGAGAATATTTGCCAGTAATTGTCTTAGAGCTATGCCTTCCTCTCACCCAAATGCTAGAACAACGCATGGGAATTGTGTCAAAAATTGAGAATGCAGGAAGGCTGGGGAAGACTCAGAAGTGTTTTCTTTGCATTGTGGAGAGGATTGAAAACGCTTCTTCTGATTTTGTATTTCTGAGGATGAGAGGTATATCTATGCCGTTCTTCAGTGGTCGGCACCCTCTCACTCTTTCTCTTACGAACATGACACTCCAACAAGCTTTAAGGGTTGCTAAGACTAATAATACATTAAGTACTTATTCTGCAGTCCCGTCTGCTGAGCCTAAGCGAAGACTCTCCACTCTAGCGAAGACGCAAAATAATAGTCTGGGCACAATGGAGAATTACCGGGGCACCACATGGAGCTTGAGTTGCTGGTGTGGTCGGGCCTGATGCCTCTGGACGATCTGTTAATTACATATCCTTTGGAACTCAAATGACGTTGAGGTACGCCATTGTTTACGTCATCAGTATCACCAGGTAAAATTCCTTTACAACTTTTAATGAACTAAGTAATGTCTTATAAAGCAACAAGGGTACGTATAAAGTTGGTTTGAGCAATTCGTCGTCGTAGAGAGGTATCAGATGCTGCAATGGGAGGTATCTGACTATCGCGTACCAGAGAGCCTTTGTGCTCACTACCAAGTATGTACCGGAAGTCAGGATGCTTTCTCATAGGTCCAGGTTTTAGAATTAATCAGCAAAGGCCTCACTTCCCAGACAATAATACAGATTTGTAAGAAATAGCTAGCAAGGAAATATATGTGAGCCATGCAAAACATTGGTTAAAAATAGAGGGATTTTGCACCCCTGTAGGAAGGAATTCAAAAATTCCTGCGACAGCAACGGACCTGAAAAGGTTTAGACACCGACATGTGCCCCCGGGCATCTGAATTCCGACCGCGCTAGCAGTGGAAGTAATAGTTCCACACTGTTAGCATTCTGAATCAACCACAACAAACAACCACAAGAGGGCAAGTTTATCATGAGAAACCCTGTGAATACCTGCATCAAGCTCTCTTATGCGGCACTTGAAAAGTTGATGCATTAGAGGGATTTTGCAACCCTGTACGTAACCCTGTAGGGTGGAATTCAAACCAACATGGGTAAAATGAAGTATCCCCAAACTGTACAAGACCACAAGACAAGCTAGTTTATGTCAGCTTAGAACTCTGAACCTCAGTTTACTATCACGACCATCAACTTCACCCAATGCAATACCAATGCCGGTTTGCTCTTCCCAAGATTGATACTACTGGAGTATTTCCAAGCAATACTCCTAGGTATGTAGTTTAAACTTGAACAGTGTCAACATTACAATATAGCTACTTCTCATTACCAACCCCCGATACAGTATAAGTCACATTTATGGATACTACTATCAAGTGGTTAGGGAGATATTGAATGTATTGGACATTGATAAATTTACCTGGTTGAGTTATGCCTTGTAGATATAATAATTATCAGTATTTCGATCTTGTTCAATATGTTTGGTATTTTTTTATATATTACTAAGCGTACTCATTGGTTCCTCACGAGAGACTTGCCCACTTGTGGTTGTTTGTTGTAGTCGATTCTGAATTCCACCCGCGCTAACAGTGTGGACTTATTACTTCCACTGCTAGCGCGGGTGGAATTCAAAAGCCCGGGGACCCATGTCAGCATCTAAACCCGTTCAGGTCCGTTGCTGTCGCAACAGGTTTTTGAATTCCACCCTGCAGGGTTGCAAAATCCCTCTATTGTGTGTGCATAATCCCCATCAATCCTGCTGTTATCATTAAAAAAAATATCAAACATATCGAACTATTGAATAGGATCATAGGAAATCCGAGATATATTCAGTGTTTGCAAAATATTTCAAGTTCAAAACTGTATGCATCAAGTTGGATGTGCATAGTAAACTCGGTGGTCGCTGATATGCCTTGTGGGAGTTCCAAATCAGCGGGTCGTGTTATTTTGAAGAGTCTTGTACGGAGTACACTCTGAGGTTATTTCATTTTATCCTTGTTGATTTGAATTCCTTCCTATAGGGGTATGTACAGGACTCCAAATTCCCTCTAATATCTATGTTTAGCTATCTTTGCCTCGTGACTGATTATTGTGGTTTTGACCACTGGAAGATAAAATCTATGTCCTAGGGTCTCAAATACCATGCTGAACCAGACCACAACTGTTTCCCATACATGCTATACTACATAGCCAGTAAAATATGTATTCGGACAGGGGTACCAATGCACATTATGCGCTATGTCCGAATACATATTTTACTAGCTAGTACCGGATGCCCTAACAACCGGACCAGACAGAAACCTCCATACAAATAGTACTTGCTACTCCGGACACGCTAATACTACTATACAGTGCCTAGCAGAAAGTCTTTAGGACAACCAGACTACTTTGGGACTATGCAGTATAAGGGAAAGTGCTTTACCAAGCCTTCGAGTCGCGAGCCATGTATCCAAGAGGACCCCCTTACAAAAACATAACAACTCAACCAAAAGTACTAAATTGTGATAGAGGATTTAGATTCTCTGATGTACATTTATGTGGTGTCATTTTTTTTCCCTATCCTTCAGCTTTATTGATTTTTTTCGTGATTTTTCGAGCGGTACTAAAAAGTATTGTAAGGAGGGTCTGCTCAGATGAATGTCTCACTTTTTCGTCATACTGCATTGTCTGAAAGACTTTCTGAATAGCGAATGTAATGGGAGGATCAGATGCGCCACGGGGGAGTCTAGGCGGGCCAGATGGGTAAAAATTGGGTCACAATATCTCTATCAATCTTGTCTCTATGAGAATCGGCACTTTAATTGCTAGGAGAGATAATCTCCCACCTGTGGTATTTTTTTTGGAAAATCCGGTAATAAACATCCATTTCTCTCGCAACATCTTGCCACTTCATTTAAAGTTATCTCTAAATTCACTTATCTCTAGTTGTCTCGCCTCCGAGAATCTTCGCCGAAGTGTGTTTTTCAGTTTCCTCTTGTTTCATTGCCATGGTTTTTGGTGCTTAAGTAAGTACTGAATGTTTGCTTAGGATTGCAACTCCACCCACGCAATCTACTGTCTCTATCCGTAACTTATCAGACTGCAGATTTCCGTACCAACTGTATTTCGTACCTAGGAAGCGCACGGCGCCGTACAATTCGCTTTGTTTTCCGGCATTCCCGAGTATATGATATATGAGGTTCTGACTTATCGATATCACTTGCAACCCACCTTAAAGGCGAATTGAAATCGCCATGACCTGTTCAAAGCCGTCCTGGCAGAGTTAACAGGCATGCTACACTGTTGGTGAGTTGTTTGAGGGAAGAGATATAATTCTGCCTTCAGTAGTAGAAGAGTAAAGGGTGCCTCACGAGCTACACCAACTGGAACCCTGCTTCAATTAGCAATCCGTACCTAACATGTGTATGCAATGCAATGCAATGTTTCACTTTCGCGTTTTCAACTTCATCACATGATCAGAGCTCGAAACACGCCAAGCAATAGCACTCTCCGCATCGCAGATACAGTACGATTGAAGGCACGAGGCTCCCTGGAGCTGCGACAGAGACTGGGCACGAGAGCCACCCGCTATATTTCTGCCGATATCATACCGTATTTAATGAGTATGCTGAAGTATGCCCCCGCGATTGGTTGTGCATGACTCGGGTGGGGAGGATGAAGATGATGACAGCATTCTTGCTCTGGCCGGGAACGAGACGACTGCGCTGTGTGGAGATTTATCCGCCTTGCCGAGCCAGCCAATGGCTCAGGCCGAAGCGAGCACCGACAGCACGGAGCCACTTGCCCGACCAATCATCCTAAACGCCGCAGCACCCCAGACCAGTCACTCGGCGACACCCAGGATAGTTTCCGGCAGATCAAGTATCATGGCAATGGCACTATACCAGCAGGGGGATGCAGGAATTATGACAAATGATTCTTTGGCTTCAAGTGGGAAGGGCCACAGTGATCCTGGTTCGTCCTCGATGGCAATGGCAGTTGACACATTTGCTTCATACTAATCACAGCATGGTGAATTAGCATCTCTAACGTCCCAAGCTCTGCGGGCTGAGCTTGCATCGGCCCATGCTGCACTGCTGGCTGACATTGGCACTCCATCGCTTCTTACCTCCAGCTCTAGTTCAGGCCTTCTCATGGGACAATCAATCGCAGATTCAAACTCTGATGCCGTTAGAAGTTTGATGGTTGAACCAGGTAATTTTAAAAGTTCTGCTCCGTATTAGCGAAAATTCGCAGAGCTAATCATTATGCGTTAGCCCCAGCTGCGTCCTCAGGACTGGAGATCTCTTACATATCCACTGGAGACGGTATATCGGCTGATATCCCTTCGACAACACATCTGTTATCCCCACCCACAGCACCCACACCTGATGAAACATCACCCGCAAAAGGGGATTCAAGCACTTGTAGGAGTGGGGAAAAGAGTAGGGAATCAGGTCATAATAATGAAGAGCATGGAAAGGATATATGGGAGTTCGACGCTTTTAGTCAAGATCCGGATGTGCAGGGTGATGATAAAAATGAGAAAAGGAGAAGGGATGATACTTCATACATTTCTGATATCCACAAGGGGTAGATGTTACAATTAGTGACAATGGCACCGAACATGCTCGTTTTACAGGTCAGCCAAATAAAGATAGGACCAATGGGGATAGGGCTACTAAGGAAAAAGCAACACCGTCTGCTAAGAGATCAAAAACTTCTTTCGACAGTTATCCTGTATACAACTTCACAATTGCGGAACCAATTATCCTTCCTGATGACGACAATGATGGTGATTATATTCCCAATAAAAGTTTCTGCAAGGCCAAGAAAAATCCTAAATCAGAAACATCGGTTAGTAGAAGGAAGAAAACGAGGAGCAATACAGATGACTGGGAGTTAATGCCTGCCTTACCAAAAGGTAGAAAAGCTACTGTGTTGAAGCAGTTAGCTGCAGGGTTTGAATTTGGCGTGGACACAAAGGAAGCACAAAAGGATAATGCTGCCGCGGACCCTGACAGGGCAAACTCACCGGCTCGCAGCATCCAGGATAAAGTCATGGTATTTCCATTCAAGATTGATCTGACTCGGGATTCGGTTTTGCTACCTAAGGAGGAAAAAGAGAAATATGATGTTTTCTCACCGTCAAACACATTCCCAACAACCGATTCACAACCAGCTTCACCAGCGGAACCTAATCTGCCAAATTTAGCAGTATCAGAAAATCAAAGTGCTTTCTTTGATTCCATTGCAGTTGGAACTGGAGCTGATATGAGCTCAACTATTCCTGATGAAGAGTATTCTCGAATGACATCTAGGGAACATGCACCAGACAGCCAGATGAGGTGCCCGACCACACCTCCGGAGACGCCGGCTTCTCCAGGGAAACATAAAGGACTGAAGAGACTGGGAAAAAGAACTAGGACACTTGCGCAATTGTTAGATTCAGATGGAGAGAGTGAAAACCAGCTGAGCAATGGGGAGCAATTTGAATCAAGCCGTATTGTTCGAAACACAACGCAGTCAGCTACTACAAAAAGAGCGAGACTTAAGAAGCCAAAAGACCGAAGCCAACCGGATGCACAAGATGGAAAAGGTTTATTTGAAATGGCTAATCCTCAGAGAATTGATATTGACCCTTCTGGGGTTGAGGTTCAATGTACTAATTCGAGAAGTAAAAATGGAAAGAGGGTGAAAATTATTGATGATTCGGATGATGATAGTCCTCTAAGCGACTTGGAGACAGTTATGAAGGACATGGGAGTGGAGCCGACATCGGAAGCTTTATCCGAGAACACCTGTCTACAACGATGTAAAAGAAAGACCGCAAGTACGCAAAATTCAAACGAAGATATAGTAGAGAGAGCTTCTCAAAAACCCAAATCAAAACGAATGTCTAGGAAGGGATCACATCAACATAAGGACGATGATCCGGATGAAAGAGGGGAGATCGAGTCATCACAGTCTGATCATGGGGGGAAAAATAATATTGTGAAAGAAAGGGAGTCTAACAGGAAAAGAAAGCAACAAACTACAGTTGCTGCAGTCATTGCAGAACAGGAAAGTTGCAATGAAAGAAATGATTTGGATGCTGGACATAAGAAAGCGACCCGGTTAGGCAGAAGAAGTCGTAAACATAGAGAGACCATTGGCACAGATGCAGATGAGGATGATACCACTACTGTGGATGATAGTGTTTTTTCAACCAAAGAACTGGCAGCATCTGGAACATCGGTTCCTAATGGCAAGGGACCTAATGCTAGCACAGAAAATATTCCAACCGCTACACCAGCGGCTGTTACAGAAGAATCAAAGCCACTACCTGTCACTCCACCAAGCAATAACTTTCGCAGGAAGGGCCCGCACAGCCCAATTAATGGTGGGAAACCGTCTGCTGTGAAGTATCGGGTTGGATTAAGTAGACGAGCAAACATTGAGTCTCTACATTCGTACTTGAAGAGATGAACAAGTAAAGGACTAGGAAAAGTTGGTACTATTGTTCTACTGGAATTGTGTTGGCCTGGTTGGCACAATGACCCTCATAGAGGGAACTGTGCAATGGCCCATTCCCTGGATGTCACTGATTTGATTCTCACTGCAAGTATTCGATTGTGTTGATTCTTGATTTTTCTCCTTGCTAGTTGGCGTTGAACTAGAGGAGAATGTGATGTTTATCCATACAATCTGCCTTTCTTCCCTTCCCTTTTTCTTTATTTACGATAATTTAACGTACAACTATAATTGGCAATGTAGCCACCGTTCCGGAGGCAGTTAGCACTATTCGTCATCTCCCAACGTTATATCCTTCAGATTATGTGTGCTCATGCGACCATATTGCTGAGTTCAGCTCCTCACATCAAACATGCAGCCCAAATGTTAAGGAGGCATTAGAGAGGCAGTTAAAGGACAGTAGGACGGGCGGTGGACTGGGGTAGTGAGATTTAAGTGATGAGATGAGACGGTGGGGCGGTGGGCGGTGGGAGGAATGGGTTTCGATGCGTGGGTTTTTGTCTACTTTTGTGAATTGACATATAACTTTTGTGAGGTGGTATGTCTATTGTCCCTACCAGATGCTTACTACGTTGCCCCATCCAAGTTGGACAGCAACTTTATCTAATATGTAAATATTGTTTGTAATCTCTTTGTAAATGCGAACTATCTTGTACAGTTCAGTTATTTGTAGCTTACCATATTGATTTGATTAATACAGTCTATAGCTCAGCCAAATATACTTTCTGTACCACGGTAAGTATGTATTTGAGCCCGAGGAGCTCATTGCAGTTTCTCACCGGTTTCTAATTTAGATTATAAAATCACGTGGCCTGACTTATAAAGGTGTTTCATAAAGGTGCCAAACACTTCCCTGCAAGATCCTGCATACTATATGTTCAAGGTGCAATGTACATCGTGTAGGAAAACGCATGCTAACAGAGTTAGTATCAGCCGCTTTGTAAATTCTCTATATATTCGGTCATTTCAAACCTTAGCAGGTACTAATCAGTGTGTGATAGGAGTCACACGAGCTGTCAGGATCAAAAGGTCAGGCAAGCTTTGTGTGGAAATGCAAGAACTTTCAAGTGGGTTAACTGTCATAACATCGAGTAACTGATTACTCCTTGTTTACACCAGCGAGAAGCATTTGCATTGATTATGTCTGGATCCACATCATACGACATATCATCACCGCCTAAGCAGGTGAATATTTATACAATTGAATGCCGAGGATTTAAGTTGAATGATTTCAAGCCGGAGGGCAATTGGTCAGCGATGGAAGAGGAGAGCGGGGCGAAGTTTGAGGGGACTGACCTGGGGGACGGGGAGTGGTTCGACTTTGATGAGAAAGCGGGACAGGAGGTAAGTATAAAGGAGATCAAATGGGATATCAAGACGGCCTAGGTATAACTGGACACATGATATACTTTGCAAGTGCAATTCAAAATTGTAAGAGGAATGAAATCAAGGGACACAGGGAGGGTGCATTCAGAAACTTTTTTTGGAAGTACGAACGGACCTGGGCGAGATTGGTGAAATTACTGGATGCTTGTTCTTCCGGCGCTGTGGATGTGCTTCTGGGACGGGTTCTAGGCCGATATGCAGGGTAAGAGTATGTCTTTGCATGGGCTGAGGGTGGGGTTGAAGATCATCCGGTCCCGTTTGTGCCGGCCCCTGCATGTCTCACCCTTGCAATTATAGCCAATGGATTCATAACCGTTTCGTAATTGAAGTCACCAAACCAACCCACCCTTGTCCGGACTCGCGATCGGAATACATTTTGCACGCGGCGCCCTGCCAGTATGTGGATGTGTCAATGTCGGAAGGATTGAGTAGAATACTTGAAAAGGTCCCCTCTCATGAAAGTAAAAAGGAGTTGCCCCGGTCCCAACTCCCAATTGATCCTCGCTAGAACCGACCTTCTAACTCCCTGCCAGAGCCGGAGCATTGAAATCCATCTTATTAATTAAGTTGCCAGACAATCCTCTTCCCCAGCTCGGATTCGAACCAGGGCCCTCAACTCTATACCGCTAACGTCGTATAGGCGGCACTACTCCCGGCAATCATACCGGTATCCGTAGATAGACAAAACACACGCCTCTTTCTCTCCCCCGCTCTCCCACTCGCCTCCCACTCCCTTCCACCATCTCCCACCGCCTCTAAACTATCTACGCCACATTCATACTATCATGCCTTCCAATTGCTCCTGCTAATTTTTTGGTTCCAGCAATATTCTTCAACCGGCTGAGGCAACCCCACTGTATGGCAGCAAACTATGTACTTACAACATCCGGACATGTTCTAGTCCCTGCCGGCACATCTATCGCAGTTTCATGCCTATTGATAGTAATATCCTATGGCATTATTGACATTCTTGATCTCACACTACCGTTACTAATGATTTGGGAAGCAAGCCTGGCTCAGTAGAGTGGTGCATACGGAAGTGACTGTGGAGTACCTCTGATGCCTTGGCCTGCAAGCGAGATCTTAGCTGCGCGGGATCCAATGCCTGCACGCCGCAGATCCTTGCGGTCACGGATCGCTGGCACACTCAATTCGCCAGGGATCGCACCCACGCTGTGGTACCGTACCTTGCCGCTGGCAGGGCTCCCCAGACAACTCAGGCAAGTACTACACTCTCTGCTCGTACCGCCGCCCTCTTCCTTCGTTTCCCCCCACCCCCACTCTAGAGCATCAGAACTCCTCCACTCTCAAACACACCCATGCACTGCAATCCCATCAAACAAGGCCATCATCGCCTGCGGAAGTACGCAAGTACATGTACAACGGCGAGCATGCGCTCTACGACTGCGAATTCTGGGACCAGGTTCCACCTGCTCTCCGGACTTGATTTAAGTGTCCACGTCGTTGTAGCTGATTACAATGAACTGAAAAGGCTAACTCATGCCCGCCATTGCCCCTCTCTTTCACTTCCCATGGTTTTAACTTGCCAATGGGCAAACCTTCGTGTTCTCTGCGATGGATGGGCCAATCTTCCCTTCTCCAATGCTCTGGCTCAAAGTTCAAAACGACCTTCTCACTCGGATCGAGCAGGTAAGAAGATGGTACTTGCGTCAAAGATGTCGGTATTATTCTAACGAGCATATTACGCGATGCCATAATCCTAATATCCGGTTTTTTTGTTTTCTTTTTGGTTCAAAACAATAAACAAATAATAGGGCCATTGAGGCATGGCCTCTGCCTAAATATATTTTTAAAAAAATAAGAAAAGAAAAGAAAAGAAAACAAGTAACTATAAAAGCTAATCACAATATCCATGATTTTATTTCTTCTTTAACTTTGCTGGAGTTTTCTACCCTTCTTTGAACCGACCACTGATGGCTTCACTGCGATATTGCAACAAATCCCTTAGCGGTTCATTCCCTTCAGTTTTTTCCCTTTACCTTTGTAATAATTTCCTTCCTTTATTTTCCCCCGTAATCTCATGCCCAATCCCAGCAGCTGCGCGTGAGACTAGCCCAGTCCTTAAAGACTTCTTACAAAATATTGTTCTCGTTCCCAGATCATTTGTTCCTTTATATTCCTCTATTCCTTTATTCATCCTTTATTCATCTACAGTCATAGAACTGATTGTTAGACGGTTAAGTCCTACCTGTCTTTCTGTTTACTTTGTTACTCAGTAGTCCACCACGTTTCTCTGTAATTTGTCCGCTTGCCGTTGTTAACTGTTCCTTACGGCCCGATGCACTTTGGACGGAAAATAGCAGCATGCAAACGGGTTCTTGCTTAGGTTTTGCTGCAGGAACAGGAAAAAAAAAAAAAAAAAAAAAAGAGTTTGCTTCATGCTATTCTGGCGTGCATGGGCTTAGCAAGCGAGTGGTGAGTCGCATAGTGTGGCCAGAAATTCAATGGACCTGATGATAAAGAGTGTATAGGTGAAAATAGTCCGATCGCAGGGTGAAAGTCAAATTTTTACTACCTAAATAATCACAACCCTAGATTGCTTGCTGATCACATACATATCCACCAGTGCCGTGGTGATGAAAATATTCTCTGGGGTTCTGGGAAGGTTTTTTTAAAGACCCTCCTTTCTTCCCCCTTCTCTTCCTCTTCCTTCTTCCTTCATAACTCCCAGTCCTTAGTCCAGCCAGACAATACAACCCTGCACTTTTTCTTATACGTTGAACGTATACTACTACCTACGCAACCTGTTGGGACCTCTTCGATTACTTCCTTTCGTCTACTATACATACTCCTTCACTCTATTCATCTGCATCCTTTTCTTTCCAGCTCTTTAGAATAAGTTCGTTGGTCGAGTATCACGAAGCGGCCATGGCTCGTGGATTTAGGACAGCAATGTCAAACCTCTTCTTCCTCTTCACGTTGGCCTCCATCATTGGGCATGCTTCTGGACATATCCAAATGCACCGCCCTTATCCGCTGAGATCCCCCCTTAACCCCTCTGCAGGGAGCGTAATAGACTACGATATGAGGTCTCCGCTTGCTCCAGACGGATCAAACTTTCCATGCAAGGGTTATCACAAGGGCATTAGTGACGCTACTTCTGTCGAGAAGTACCAAGCCGGGAAAACTTACCAGATGACGTTCGTTTCCCTTCGACGACATATATAGTATGCATGTGAAATTAACAGATACCGGTACAGACTCGAAGGTAGTGCGTTCCATGGTGGTGGCTCTTGTCAATTATCTCTTTCTTATGACGCGGGTGCTACATTTGAGGTCATTCATTCCATGATTGGCGGTTGCCCTCTCAACAGAGCCTACGACTTTACCATACCTGCAACTGCTCGAAACAGTGAAAAGGTCTTATTCGCATGGACTTGGTTCAACCGCATTGGCAACAGGGAAATGTACATGAACTGTGCTGTTGTTGACATTGTTGGTGGAAGTGGGACCTTCCATGGGCCACCAATGTTCAAAGCAAACATCTTTGGTAGTACATGCGTTACAAAGGAGGGAGAGGATATTGTTTTCCCCAATCCCGGAAGTTCATCAGTCTATGGTGGTAACTTCCTCAACAACAAACCAGTGTCTGCTACTGTTGTAGAGGGGTGCCCAAGCAGCAATACCAACGGTGGTCGTCCACCTCCGGAAGAACAGCTTCTTGTCGTGGATACACCAATTAACGAACCCTTCACCACTAGCACCTCCGCAATCATAAGCACTCTACCCCCAAACGCCGTTGAGACAGTTACTACCACCGTCACTGAAACAATCACTAAGACTCATACCAAGTATGTCACCATCACTCTCAGTGACAACCGAGATCAAACCCATACTCGCACTAGGAAGTCGCGGCCCACGGACGATTGTCACTTCAAGAAGCCGGCGGAGTATACAGACGAGCGTTGCAATGAGCCTGAGGCAATCCAGTGTTATGCTGATGGTATGAAGTGGAGATTCTGTGACGGCGAATTCTGGGTCGACATGAACAGTGTTGCGAATGGCACAAAATGTGTCGACAGTGCTATGGTTATTAATGCTTAGCTGACCATCACATACTTGGGAGTATATATGGCATACTTCCCAATATTTTTCTGTTCTTTTTTATTCTTTTACTTCTGATACGCATTTAGCTATCAATTTTTGGTCTTCTTGCAGATACTTACGATGTTCTTACCTTCACTTTCGCTTGCTTCTGACGATGATATTATGTACTCCTAGAAAATTAGGTGCTAGTCAGATGTTTTTCTTTGGTCTATCTTCAACATACCATCGCTCCTAACGGCAGGTTCACGTTGCTCCCCTTTGTTTTATTTTTTTTAATCACTACAGCGAGGTCCTGAGATTGATATCCCAACGGGGTCTCACCTGCGATGCTGACTCAATGTCCCTCTCGATTATTCAACGAGTATAATCTGAGTTTACTTTGAACTTATCTCTCACTTTTTATACCTTGCTCTTCTCTATTTTTTTATTTATTTTATTTTTTTACGTTTTTTTACAACTCATTAGCATTTTGACTCTCGCTTTTTTGGCTTGCTGATGCTGGTTTCTGCGTGATCTAAGAAGTGATGCTTCAATGACCATCACGATAAGATTGATATTTGAGAGATGAAATGGGATGCTTGGACGAGAATATGATGTAATCATTCCCTTTGGCGAGCAAGCGAGGAAAATTGTTGAAACGACATCTTCATCAGTTTGAAGTAATTTTACTGCATTTCTGAAAGGCCTCACATCCACTAACATTCACTCTGATTTATCTTTTGATTAACTGTTCTTCTATTATCGTCATACCGTTCGTTCTATACATGATGTACTCTTCCCAACTGCTTCTAGGAAAACTTTTGTTCCGTTCTACCGCTTACATCAACCGTCTTCGGTACTTCCATACCTCACCTACCCCTCCTTCTGTGTCCCTTCTCCTACATCGGCGCTTGAGCCGTCGTCACGGATTCTAAAATCATACACAAACAAGTCAGTCAAAGTTCAGCAATGAATCAACGATATGGCATAAATTCAAAACAACCAAAAGAAAAGAAGAAAAAAGAAGGAAAAAAATTATAGCATGAGCAAGCTCACTCTCCACTCCGAAGCTCCGTGTAGCCACAACCCCCGTGCACCCACCAGTCCCATATACCCACAAGTTGTTTGCCAGTTTTATAGAGGTACACGCTAATGGAATTCACGCCTAACTCAGCATGGCTTCCTCTACCGATAATAATATTGACATGCTCCCTCTGGAACCATCATGTACCCATAACCCCAGTGTACCCACAGCCCCTGTGTACCCACCGAATAATGATAACAAAGATGCCGTGGGTATGAAACGTAAACAACAAAGAAATGAGAAAAACAAAAAAAAGCACATGGGAGCGGCCGACCTACCAACGAGCAAAGCACTCGCGGAGAGCCTGTGAGAGGCTGCTGGAGGGGCAGCTGAAGGGAGTGGGAAGGGGGTGGCTACTGAAAAGGGGCGGGATGGTTGCGAGAGGGCTGGAAGGGCTGCTGGTGGGGCTGTTCGAGCGGCTGCTGGAGAGGGTGGCGGAGCGGTTGCGGGAGGGGCTACTAGAGGAGCTACTAGAGGAGGTGCGAAGCGGCTGCTGGAGAGGTTGCTGGAGAGATCGCGCGAGGCTGTCGGGGAGACTGTTGAAAACGCGGTTGGATAGAGGGGAGGGACGGTGGGGTGGGTAAAACAGGAGGGGTAATTGTACACTGTCGGAACTGACCTAGAGCTTGGTGAAGTGGTATGCCTCTTGACTTTCTAGTTATGGAGGTAACAACAAGGCGCCATGGAGAGGTATAGAATTAGTGGCCCCGGTTCGACTGTCCGCTAACGCAGTGATATGAGAATAATGAGATGATGCCGGAAACGTTGAATTGGAAACGCAATAAGTCGGGGTACTGAGACGTCAAGATAAAAATCTATTGCGTAGCATTGGCGAAACTCCCTCTAGATGCTCGCTTGCGAAACTTCCGAGCTTTGTTGAAATGTCCCATACGTTTGAATAAGTTGGCCATATTGCTGACCACAAGAAGGGTGTCTGGGTGGTCTGCACCCAGTGCCTTATTAAATTGCCCTTGATTATGAAGTGCTAATGCAATATTGTTGACTGTAATAAGGTATCAGGGTGGTCCGCACCCAGTGCCTTGTTATATTGCCCTTGGTTATAAAATACCAATGCCATGTTGTATACTGTAGTGAGGGTATCAGGGTGGCCTGTACCCAGTGCCTTTTCTCTCCCGGTCAATGCTTGCTTAAACAACTCTAGTGCCTCATTATAATGCCCCAGCTCAGATAATACCACTGCCATATTGTCGACTGTAGTAAGGGTATCAGGGTGGCCTGTACCAAGTACCTTTTCTCTCCCAGCAAATGCTCGCTTGTAAAACTCTAGTGCTTTGTTATATTGCCCTTGCTTTTGAAACAACAATGCCATGTTGTTGACTGTAGTAAGAGTATCAGAATGGTCTGCACCCAGTGCTGTTTCTCTCCCAGCCGATGCTCGCTCGTAGATCTCCAGTGCCTCATTATATTGTCCTTGCAGATGAAATACCCGTGCCATGTCATGAACTGCAGCAAAGGTATTTGGATGGTCTGTGCCCAATAACTTCTTATATCCAGCCAGTACAACCTTACACATCTCTTCTGTTTTTCTCAAATACCTATTCTCCAAATAAATTGTGTATAGCTTACCTACTGCCTCTAGTATCTCCTTATTTTCCATTGCCAAGGTCTTCATTTGCCTTTCTATGGCAATAATATGTGGCATAATCCGCCGCTCAAAAACCCATTCCTTCACCTCACGCCCCCCCTCTTCATAGCAGTAGTAATTGCAGATGTAACGATAAGAAAAGCCTCAGTTTCTTTTTTCAAATTCCGCCTCCAGTTTTCTTTGAGCCCATAAATGAACTAGTGGTAGATGCTGAAAGCGTACCTCTCCTTCCTTTGCCCATTCTCTACCTCCTCCAAGTCTCCTGACACTCCAGACCGGCTTACCCGCTTTAACAGGTATGGGCCCTCCCATCGAGGCTCTAATTTCCTTCCATACTCCTTATCTATGATGAACCTCCGGAGCAGTACCAGATCTCCCTCTCTTGGCATAGCATACCTAGCCCGACTCTCTCTCTGAAGCAGATCCTCCTGAGCTTGAAACACACGTTCCACAGCACATTCTCGCATCTCCTCCAGCATTGCGAGCCGGTATGAATACTCCCTCTCTTCAACTGCTAAGTTGTTTTGGGCCCCTAGTTCATCTAGTTTTTCAATCAAGGATTCGCTTCGAAGGACGTCTTCAACCAAATCATCCACTTCTCCCCTTCGAGCCTCAAACCCCAAGATTAGTTGACTAGGGGAATATCCATGTGGTAGTTTCCGGTTATTAATTGACAGTGCTGATGAGTAGTCTTGGGAATAGTGGTAAACATATTCCAATGCGAGCTGTGTCTTCCCCATAACCCCCATACCATAAAGTACTACCTGAGTGATATTTGTTTTGGCTGCACCCTCGTCTATCTTTCGCCTTAGCTGCTCTAGAAGGTGTTTTCTCCCAACAAAATCAGAATTGAGTTGAATTTCGGGAATGCTAAAGGGGATGATGTCAAAGAATAAATTCAGTAATCTAGTCTGGAACATTCTGGAAATGGTAGCATTAGGAGGCAATACATCGAAGAGGCCATCGATATTTTTTTTTTGGCTGGTTTACTAGCTCTTCACACTTGGTCTTATCCATGCTTGCCCAACGTAGCATGCAATATATAGGTACAGATTGCTGGATGTTTTCTGCAACTCTCCAAAGAGAAGCAATTTCTTTATCAATCTCGGGAAGGAGTTGTTTATTGGTGAGGATCTTTGATTTTCTAAAAGGCTGAGGGCTTAGACTTGTAGGTTGACTATCATTTGAAGGCCCTGGATGTGGTGCCCAATCCAAAGACTATTATGTTTTCTATGCTTGTTGTCCTTCTCTGGTTCACCTTGATATCTTGCTTGCAATTTAGCAACCTTTATAAACACAGCAACTATCCTTGCTAGACTAGCAACTGCAAACCTATACCGCTCATCACTAGGATCAAGGTGTTGTTGCCTTTGCTGGCTAGAAGTACTGTCCAGTCCCCAGGTATCCTCCCATCGCTTAAGTCGAAGCCCTTCCCGGCGGAGATCATGCAAAATAGAGTCATGCGCATTGCCGATTTATTTCATCTCAGAAAAATTGGTATAGCACTCTCGACCAACTTTAGCCAGTTGTCCAGCAAGTCCGACGATTCCGATGGCAAGGCCTGCTCCTTCCATGCCTGTGAAGAGGATTAAAAGGATCAAATCTAAATTATGCACTTTTGTCAGTCTCACATGGGTACTACTGATAGGTGAACGGAAATTTTAATCATTTGATATCGGAGCATTGTTACCTAATTTTCTGTGTCTAGGTAGATACAGGTGGATGCTATTTCAGCTTCAAGACAAGTGCTCCAACATGCGTATCTGAAATCTAGAACGTGGGCTTTTACTGTATAAGTCTCACTTAAGAGCTAAGTACAGTATGAGGAGGATCCTTTCGATACAGCAACAGGAGACTCACGGGCTATTTGATTCTGACTACTTAACTATGAGCTTGATGTTCGTGCTATGGTGACTGTGTAGGACCAATTTCTCCACTGCGGCTGAAATGGAAACAAGTCAGCCTTATTGCCATCCACTGGCCAATCAATGACTGCCACCAGCACCTAGATAGGTAATTTAGTTTGTGTGTACCTCCACAGTCGAAAATGTTACCGTTATGGTAAACTGTATTTTATGTTCTAATATCGCTGGACAAAGCAGTGGGGGAGGTACCAAGGGACTTTGGTGGCTGGCCGCTGGGTGGTGGATGAATTGCATCTGCTATTGCACGTTGCCTGGTCACTGGAAGCACTGTTGGAGTTTCCGATAGGGCGCTTAGTTCTTGGGGCGTTTAGCGGAGCACTACCACCTACGGAATTGGCGGCCAACCTCTTGCCCAGGAGTGAAAGAAATGCGTCATCTGTTTTCACCTGTACCGTGACAACTTTTGGCATCACGAGATTTCTTTATCGTAGGGTGCTTCTTCAGTGTCCGGGGTCTGACCCAGGATGTGATACATATATGAGTTATGTTATGTTACATGAGTAAACGTAAAGAATAACAAAACCCCAAGCCCATATACCAGCAAGTCTAAGTAAGCCCCTGTGTGCCTATAAGCTCACTGAATTTTGGCATAACTTTGTCCTCACGTGTCCCCCCCAGGACGACGTAACATCCGCTTACTTTGAAATTAATCGCCCAGCTCAGCCAGGCATACCTCCGCCGACCATATTATAGACCTCGTTGTCTGAAGCCACATTTACCAGCAAGTTCAAGCCCCCATATACCCACCAACTGATCACATGAAGCCATTGGTATAAGACCTCAATGATTATAAACAATTGATAAACTGGCAGCCAAAAAAAGAAAATATACAACAAAAACATATGAGAGTAGTTGATCTGCTAAGGATCAATTTGTGTTATTGGAGCACCTGTTGAAGGGGTCGCCGAAATGGCTGCTGGAGAAGCTGTGGAAGGGTGGTGGGAGGGGAGATGCCGCTGAAAGGATCATAGGAGCTGCTGCTGAATGGACCATAGGAGGGGCTACTGAGGTCATGCTGTTGCAGTTGCTGGAGGTGTATGATTGAGAGGTGGCAGAGAGGAAGGTGCGATTGAGAGATGGTGGGAGGGCAGTCTCGAGTGGGGAGAGGGGTTTCAAGGTGAGATGGATGTTGTCAACTTTTCAAACTGGCTTATGCCTTAGTTGAAGTGGTATCTATTGTCTCTCTAGTGATGGAGGTAACAACAAGGTGTCATGGAGAGGTATAGACTCGAGAGCCCCTTGGAGTTCGACTCCAAGCTGGGGAAGAGGGTTGTCCAGCATCTTTCTAAGATGTGCTGTAACGCTCTAGTTCCATATGATTAATTTTCAGTAGGACCGTAACCAGGGCAGCCTGTTTTCGATTTCAATGGATAAGGAAAGATTGTACAGAATGATGTCCACCTTGTATGCCCACATGGGGATATGAGAGTATCAGATACCGGAAACGTCGAATTGGGGGTGTAAGGCGTCGGGGCGCTGAGACGCCCAGATAAAATCTGATGCGTACATGACCATGTTACGTACACCACCAAATTTACCACACAAGTTCAACTTCAGGGTAACAGAGAGTGCCACTCCTATTTGCATCCAGCCTCGCAAAGTAGAATGAAGATGAAGATAAATGAACAGGATAGTAGCGATCAAGTTAGAGCTACTTGTCTGGTCACGGACAAGAAAGTTTTACTCTACCTGCAGTGCTCATTGGAAAGGAAACTAAAACGCTTCCATATACAGGAGTTCAGTCTACAACCGCTACAATATAACGCACAAAATAGCAGATATACCAAGAAGGCTGGTTGATATTCTCGGCACCCACCGTCAGCCTGGCGGCCGGGCGAGCTTGGTAGCTGTACTACTCGGGTACTTAGGTAAGTAATTACTTACTTCTTGTTGAGCCAGGCCGGCAGTCCACCAGAGTAGCAGAACGGGCCAGGTCCGGCCCCGTTCCAGGTTACCTAAAGTTATGACAGCGAAACGATCTCTATATATACTAAGACAACTAATTGAGGCAGTATCCTTATGCACGTAGCTGTGCTTGTTGGGTGTTTGGACACATACGAGAGGGCGTTTAAGAGGTATATGTTTTCTGATTGGCAGTTCTCTACGACGGCCAGCTGGGTATGAGGTTAGCAGTGGATTGTACTCGGGCTAGCTCTACGCCACTTTCTGCTCAACCAACATGAAGGCCCCCTGATGAAGTACTTTGTAATAATTACAAGCAGACCAGAGATGGTGAGACAAAGAGACTTGCGGATTTCAGTCTGCTGATTTCATTTGACATTCCCGTGGTGACTTGCTTTCGTTCTACATTCTCTGCAATCTCAGCGTCTAAACGTAAACTACTATGGGCGATATTACAACTTGAGTAGCCGGGCGAGAACCCTTATTGCACCTCCCATCCTGCCAACTCTTGAGACGTAAGGTACCTGCATCAGCCAACGCCACAAGAGAAGAAGAGAAGCAGTACAACCGTGCTAGTTATCTGTAACCAGACTATCTAGGCCCATCTCACCAAGCAAGGCACGAGCATTCACGAGTGTTGCGTGAGAGTAATATCGATAATACAGACATCATACCCTACTCATCAATTGGATTTGCCACGAGAGACAAGGGAGGGAGGGAACCCCGTGGTGGAACTCATGAGGTGGATAGAGAATGACCTCCCGCCCCGGGTCGGGAATTGGATTGACGCTGGTCCTGTTATTCTTATCCCCTTTTCTCCTTACTCATTTCCTTCCTTTCCTTTGTACGTAATCTCGCCATAGCTCACAGTGCGAGTAATATTAAAAAAAAAAAAAAAAAAAAAAAAAAAAAAAAAAAAAAAAGGAAATTTGCCATGGCATTGGCAGGCATCAGCCAAAGTTATTGAAGATTACATCAACTAGATTAAATACTCCTTCATGTGAGCATATTAAAGTAAGTAACTCTACCCTTCGGGCTTCAACTAGAAGGCGGCAGACAAAGCGTGCTGACTGCGCTGGGATGAGGATTTCAATTTACACCATTGTCACCTACAAGCGAGTCTGCAGTGAAACTGCATCCCGTCCCGGCTGGGTCTCACATTTCTTTTCAGGCCGGTCATAAGACATGAAGTTCTTGCCGTCAGTTAAGCCTCAATATAAATCCAACAATATCTTTGAAATATTTTACCTTCCTGGCTGCTTTACTGCAAACGAATCAACTAGTCTATTGCGTATACCTGAAAGCATCAAGGACATCCAGTGGTTAAGCTTGCACCAGGGTGCTTTAACGAGGCTGCGGCCCAGTGCGGGCCACACTAAGTAGAGCAATGGCACATCTGTATGGTATGCTACGTGGGGAAGCCAGAGCCGCGTCCTCGTGTTTGCTTGCATAAGATATCGGGGGCTGCAGAATTACAGTAATGAATGATACGCTTAAAACAGTGTGAGGGGGCAAGTAACGGCATTTTTTCTTGATTTTCATATGCGCCGAGATGGCGGCTGGGGCAAACAACAAATGTCAAAAAATTCATTCTAACCGATATTGAGGAATCAGAGGCACTTCTATTTCGGATGAAACAAGATCGGGAGATCTATTATGAAGCAAGCTTTTCAGCCAGACTCTGGTGAACTCGACAGATTGCAACTGTCGAAATTTCCCACCATAGAACGTCCTTGTTCCGAGCGGTTTGCTGTCGTTCTCACATGCAAATTTCATATAGGCCTTGATGATCAATGCTGATGATTTCAATTTATAAACATCAAATGGCAATTTACGAACGAATGACTCCCTGCGAGAAGTATCACCGATAAGTTGAGGAAACTTGTTACACTCAATTTCACATCACTATTAGGATTTTCAATAAAGTGAACCTGGCTAATCCAGAAGTTGATTCTGCTCCAGATAATTCCTTTTCTACCATGGGCCAGTTTTGGTATGGTCAGATACAGATCTACCGATCCGAGGCACGATGCTAATTGCTCCCCGCACAGACATACATTTCCAACTCCCGTCCATGGTGTTGAGATTCACATGCGGCCTAAAACAGCGACAGTACTCATGCATGTCCGAGGGGCCAACATGACCAGTCTCCTGATGTTGAACTGGATTATCACGACAATCTAACTTCACCCCTGCAACCCAATGCACATCAAACGTGCAACGTAGCTCTTCTGGAGTAGGTTATAGTCAGATATTTGAAGATGATGGACACTACATGCACTGAGGAGTTCCAATCAACACCCAGGCCAAAGCAAGTTGACTAAAGTCTCTCACATATCATCTGGTGATGACCTACTAGTATAAAATGAATGGTAATGTGTGCATACAAGGGTAATATTTTGCTGTCCTTTTTTGGTGCCACATTGTGAACTCTGGATGCGTGAAGGGCATAACCCTTCTCTACGCATTTTCAGAACTGCAGACAACAGCAAGCAGCATACAAGGCAGAATGTAGACCCCTTGTCCTGAAGCAACCCGATTTTTATGATACATATCCAATGGGCAGCTGAATCTTTTACGTATTACTTTTTATCTACCTTCAGTGAGAAAATATGAGATTCCCTCTTGGCATTTAATGGGAAACCCCTCAGAGCTGCCGTTGTCACTTAATCACCGAAGACACATATCCTTCTGGTGAATTGTCCAATGAATTGTGCTGCTTAGCAACTGCGCAATTCATCCTGCAGCGCAGCTGCGGTTCTCGCTACTTGTGCCGCTTGCTTCTCAGGCACAGACAAAAGGCTCATGTGCAGGTATTTGGCCAGTGCCCTTACTTCAATTTCTACAGCCAGGCCTCATACCTGCATCTTAAGAGCTACAGACACCCTTTTATCTGTCCTTTCTATTCCTACCTTCTTACCCGCTTTTCTTATCAAAAAGTGCATATTTCAATAGAATACAACTCCCCATTCCGCTCCCCTTTACAGTAACTCCCGTCCAACCTCCACATTCAACATCTTGTCTGGGCGTACTAGTGGCTTACCGTTCCCAGCTATCTTTCCGACCACAAATACCCTAAATAGGAAATCAGAGTTCCTCGGCCTCACGTGACTTTTACACCAAAAGCAGCATTAGTAACAAATTGCATACATCTAGTATGCCCGTCTCAATTGTCGCCCTACACATGCATGAGTCAGGTGCTGCGCCGGACGGCCATGGCCAGACCGGCCAACCAGACTAGCTGGTCGGTAGGATTAGCATTGGCTCCTTCCCAGGAAGGTGTGTCCACTCGAAGCTTAATGCACGTAATGGGTAGCATTACGGTGAACAGGAAGCGACTGGCCTAGTTTTTTGTTGGTAGATTCAACGAGCGGAGATAGAGCGAAAATGCTGGTTCTCGGGGTTGACGTTGTTTGACAAGTCTATACATGGGATAATTCTCCTCTTCCCCTAGCATTCTATAAGGTCGTAATACATATGGTTGGGGACATTTGTACGTGGAGTAGGGGCGACATTTAGTTCGATGACTAAGCACACCATTTACATGGCGTTCTGCCCTCATAATATACAGCGAGTTTGAAGGTATTCTTCTCCATCGTTCTCCCACAGCTCTACCGCTTCTACCACTCTACCACTCCCACTGCTCGTACTGCCGCTACTGCTCCAACCGCTCTGTCACATTACATATCTTAGCCTAGCCGTGCTAGTTGTTCACTTGCATATATCTATTGCATCGGTCACACGCAACAAAAAACCAAGATGGTAAAAGGGGTATTGCATAAGGGATGTATATATTCTATTCCATTTTTAGTTAGTCATTTTCCATTTTGGCTAGACTACTACGGTATGTACTATACTATATTTGGTGATCACTAAAGGGCAACAGTTATGACCCCACTCCACATAAAGTTCCTGATCTTAACCTCTATGAAATACTATAACAAAAAAAACCAAATAAATAGATATCACTTCATAACTTTGTTCTTCATTGTCTGATATATCATATTACGATGTGAAACTAATTTTATCTATTTATTTTAGTTACATTGCTAAGCATTGAGGTTGATCCACAATTTACTCCGCGTACAGATGTCCCCAACCATACTTCGTGGAGACAAGGTTTGTTGCTAGACCTGTTTATTGAGCTGTACAGCATGTTTCTGGGTTTCAGCGATGAGGTGGCAGCAGTTTGCATGGGGATGTACCGGTAGCGTTGTTGCTAACTTGTTTGACAGCGGAGTATGATTGGCGATAACAACGGGCCAAGTGTGGTAAGAGTTGACTGTTCAGCCCTGTGACATGTACAATTATGCGCTGTGCACTGGTGCATATCTCACACTCATTGCTAAAGTAGGGAGAGACTGACCAGCTTCTAGCGCACATTGAGGTCCTGGAGTTCTGGAGGTGCTCTTCTCTGCTCTTCTCCACTACTCCACTTTCCCTTATGTACCGGGCCTAGTCCAATTCATGTACGCTCCCCACTCGCCTAACCAACGTATGATAGTCGTTTTCAGAATTCGTATTCTCTGCACTTGTGATGCACCTCACGGGGCCGGGGGGGAGGCAGCCAAGAATTCAAGACTAACAGATATGCTGTTTCAAGAGCTGCGATATGTGGGTGAATTCCATTGCAAAATTGCCTAGATTGGTTAACTGGCCAGTAGGAGAATGTATCAAGGCTGGCGCCGGCGCCGATCGTGACCTGGTCATGGTTGAAGACAGGACTAATCATGGCCATGGTACTTGTGTGCAGGTAGCGATATGATAAGGCAAGTTCGAAAAAAATGTAGAAAATACATGGGACCCTACGGTACTAGACTAGCATGTGAGGGGAACAGGGTACTGTACAGGCCAGACTGGCAAGACCAAAGGTAACGCGTCACCTGGGCGACCGGGAGGAGTTTGGTTGTAAACAATGCGAATGGCAACGAATCATGTGCCAGGTACGAAGAATTTGAGATGTGCCCTCGGAGCTGAAAAAATGTTGACAAGATGACAATTATTCTTGGAATAGGGAATTGAGACTTCCTTCTTTTTTGGGGCACAGGTTACAGAGACACTCATGTAGGGAGAGAGGCCTGAGAAGAGGGCTGTGGAGCTGACTGTGGCAAATGCATTCAATGGACTACAAAGCTGTTCCCTTGCTGGTAAAGTTTAAGGTGGCCACGTTACCTTTTCTCAATAATGCGAACATTTTACCATTACCATAACTTGGTAGCACAATTTAATATTTTGCTACAAGCAGCAACATTCAGGGGCAAGCTTTTACGTAGTCTGGTTGCGCTAGCTTTTACGCCAGTGTGAAGGATTTGTAGAGTTTCGGCAGAGTATATTTAACGTTTTGCAGTTATAGGTTTCAACATGAGACTTCCGTATAGCTAGAAGGTAAACGAAATCCGGATGGAGATTTCATTTTTTCACGATTTGAAATATCAATTTAATGCAGCAGAAGTGATGTCGTCGCCGGGATGTTTTATTTTTAATTTTATTTATTTTATTTTATTTTATTTTCTCCGGCTTATGCGGTTTCGGCTTTGGGGTTTAAAATGCCGAAAGCTCCGTATACGGTTAACCACAATAGCTATGTAGGCCTGCGAAGTCTACCGTTGCTGTACCGGAAACCTTGCTATACCAGATGGCCTCTGTCCGTGACATCCGTTCCCCATACAAATCGCCCTTGCTATACCGGACGCCCTAACAATTCCGGAACCTCCATACAAGTACATCCCTGTCTCCATACAAATAATATTTACTATACTGGAACACACTAATACTAATACATCTCAGACTACCCCATTTCACACACTGCTGTCTCTGCTTCTGCTAATGCCGCGCACTTCGTTCCTTCTTTTTCCATGTATGATCATTTCCAGGGTTAATTGCTAAACCACTTACCACTTTATTTCAAAATATCTGACTAAGTAGATACAGCTACTGGTCAGCTTAAAATAATAGATTAGATACGTAGGATATCAAAGTTAAGTTCAAGTACAGTAATCTTACCAATTCATCTCAAAAATGTTTATCAAATTCACTTAACTTTTCTGTGGCATATTTTGGTTCTAGTCTATGTTGACATATTTGATGCTTCTCAAGCACACTTAAGGCCTGATGTTTTTCCAGATTTTGTGAGCGATGCATATTGATGTCTCTGGCTGGGTATGTTGATGTTACTTCGTACATTTCCTATTTCAGTAATAATTTGAATTTACAAAATTTCATCACCCCCCTGTCTACCAAGCATTTATTCTATACCGGAACCTTGCTACTAGTATACCGGACGAAAAGTGCCAGATTTTAGTGATCCGGTATAGCAAGGGTAGACTGTACTTCTTTTGTCTGAAATCCCCAAAATCCCTGATCGATAAGCTGAGACGGCTAGATCTAGAGAGGTGAGAGTTAGGTCATAGGAGGTAACAAGAGAATACTTAGGAGATAAACTTTCTCCGAATCCCATCGGCCATCCACCTGCCAAACAAAAACTCCTGGTGGGCGTAAGCAACTGACAAGTAAAGCAAGCACAGGTCCAATGCCTATGCATCCGGTATCGATATCCAGAAACGATATCCAGAAACCGGGCCGATGATTGGTTCAGGCAAAAACTTCGCTCATCATACGTACAGGTGCCTTGTATTCAACGCCACCGCTAGCACCGCTTGAACAGCATCCGGGGAATTTTTTGTTATTGGAAAGAAAACCCCCCCAGACTTTTTCTCCAGCTCACGTTAAGCCATTCAAGGTAGGTATAATATTGAACCTCCCCTCCCGCCAATTTGCGGAGAGATAAGATTAACGCGAAAAGGTATTGTGTTTCGTTGTACAATTTTAGGCTTTTTTCCCCCTCCCCTTCGTATATAATGCAGTAGAGATTTTAAATATCGAGCTTTCATATATAGTATCGCTCAAGAGATTTTATACTTTTCGATTATATAGACGGATACGGTAAAGAGCGGGAAAGTGTAGCAGACAGGGTTACAGAATTAATATTCGGCATGGCAATCCATCTCTTTAGGTTAGGTACTGTGGGAGGGAAAGTAGGAATAGAGGGAAGATAGGAGTACGATAAAGATGACGGGTCTCTATTCAACTGTAACTGGGGTTGTGGATGATGACGGTGAGGTTGAGGAAGAGGTCTTCTCCCCTCCTGCTAAGATCCCACTTCCTCCCGCTTATTCTCTCATTACCCAGTTAGGCCAATGCCAATTCCCCTTTTCGGCTAAGGCTCATCTATTCCACATTTCTGCAACCTCTAAAACCTTCTATCAGGGGTTGGCAACAGTACGAGAACAAGAAAAGTGGTAGTACTATACGAAAGGATATCTGGACTTAAGTTAGGGTTGGCTCCCAGGCTTGCACGCCATACCCTGAAAACTCAGGAATTAACTACAAACGTTGTGATGTAGGTTGTGGTGTACTAGTTGCAAAATTGACAACTGGAGGTTGAGAGGCCTGTGTAGTGCGCTACAATGTCGTACTGGGATAGATTTTTCTTGAGTAGGTATAGGAGTGCTTTGGCTCAGTTATCGCATTTATTGGATGTAAATATCTTCAGAATTGAGTCTTGTGGGAATTTTACAGTCTTAAGGGTAAGTCTTCCGGATTTCGGAAGGGAAATTTTCAGGACTTGGCAATAATAAACACATTGTTACTAAGGCAACGTATTTTTTTTCCAAATCGTGAAAAAGGTTGGGGGTTTGTAAAACCTCTCTAATTGCATTGATTTTTTTTTTAATCCTCTTCTCTTAGGCTCATCCATTATTCTGTCCCTGTCCACATCCTCGGAGGCCTCCTCGGTTAACTTCGCCTTTGAAATAAAGATGTCTACCGAGATTACGGACAAACGTAGTCTAACCTCTCTTGGAAGGCCCTACGAGAATCAAGCTCTTCAATGGCTCTCGCCTATTACCTTCCTTCAGCACCTGGTTGTGCCATGAGACAATCGAGTCCACTAGGAAAAGAGACATACCAGAAATGCTCCCATCCTGGGCATCCGAGACGAAATCCGTCGTAGAAAACTGATCCTTGAGTGCCGTAAGATAACCGGTTCGGTTATACCACTTAAATGCCGGGTCTAAATCACTCCATTCCTTCTCGGCTTCCTCTCGAGTACTACACTTATCCAACTTCCGGGAACCTCATTCCGGGTCTCCGGCTTCGGGAAGCAATCCGTAAACCTCATCACCAGGATTATCCGCCTTGATAACATAGCCATAGGCTCCGGGAAACCTCTTCACCCCCTTGATCTCGGGATGATACTCACCAATGTCAAACTTCAGACAATCTCGATTTTCTTCTTCTGAATCTGGTCAATCAAAACATGGTGATGTTCGTGAACTCCATCCTCCTCCCAAACTCCAAGGTCGAGGCTATCATCATTAATCAAAGCTTCAACATAATGGGGCTTAACTTCCCGGGTAGCCCTTATACTGTTCGGCCTGATCCAAAGGCCTTGAGAGCACTCTCCATCTCAATAACTGACAGCCCACAACGGCTGTGCGTAAGCATAATTTCCGGGCGTCTACCATAAACGCCCTTACCAGACTCATCATTCCCTCGCTTCCGCTTTCGGAACTGGGAACTACCGCTCCCAGAGGTACTACTGATATCCGTAAGCAGCTGTCGGACAAAGCTAACTTCGCTTTGTATCTCACCCATATCGCTCGCGCTGAAATGTGGGACGACATTTCGATGGTGGCTCCTCACGATGTTGTTGCGGTGCAGGTTGCTCCGGACTGTCGCCAGCGTGCAGGGTAACTACCTCCTCCGCGTCATAACCAACGTCATGGCAAGAACTGGGATTTCTTGGCAAACGGGGCCAGCCACTCTTTTTCCTAAACGGGAGTGTCGCTGTCGCTAGCTTTGTGTGGAAGAAGGTGACCTTGGAAAAGTTATTGAAACGTATGTTTATGATAAGAGTGGTAATGTTTACGTTGAGAATAAGAAGGTATGGCGTCATTCGGATTGTGGGAAAATTTGGTGGTTGTTACGTTATCCAGATTGTTTTTGTAGGAAGGGTCGTGGTATCAAAAAGGAGTATTTTTATGAATAAGTTATGAAGAATCGTGATTTTGTTGGTACGTATGAAGTTGTGGGTTCACGAGGAGACTTTTTTAGATGCCGAGTATTTAGGAGGCTCAAGTCACTCTATGTCAACGCTAAATCTGCCATGTCAGATAGGGATTAGGTCTAACACCTTGGTAAAGTTTTATATACTCGGGAAGTCACTCCTCTATTGTATAGATTTATTTTCATTCGTTTTATGTACTTCTCGCACCGGAGTGCTAGTGCCGCATTGGACTAAATGTTGCACAAGGACTTTCAAGTCGTTAAACGTTAATGAGACGTCAATGTTAGCATTGGTTGTCATCCAGGGCTAAAGTAAGTAATCCCGAGCCACACATCTTTTGCAAGCCTGCGGCTGCCCGCATCCAGCAGCTGGGCGGCCAGTGCTGGCGGTTAGAATATTTACAATTTGCAACATGGCAAAGTAAACAACATGGATTATTTTTCCCACCACATCTTAGAATTTTCGAAGTGGGTGTGGAAGTCCATGGATGATTGAACAAGGTTGTGGAGTAATTGAAAGCGAGGAGAGGGAAAATATAAAAATAAAATAAAAAAAAAATTCCCTGTCAATGTGTTATGCATTATTGCTGACTTGTACTCATTGGTTCCACTCAGAAATTTAGATTAGCCAAGCACGTATTGTGACGTAGACTTGCCTGGCAGCTAACATCTGGACTTACGACCCATCCATCAAGCCCTGTTGTTGAACAAGAACAAATTCTTGAAAAAAAAAAAAACAACACAAAAAATTACGCTGGAATTTCAAGGAAACGAAATGCTCTTGACGACTCTCTATGCAGCTCTAATGTTCCAAGGATGATCGCATCTGGATCGGGAGCAGTTTGGAACCCAGCATCTATTGCGGCCCATTCACAGTCACAACAGGTCATTCATCGCCTCGCGTGGTTCATCGATCAATCCACACTATCATAAGCAAGGCCGTTATGCCTTTGAGCATCACAGGCATCATTCTATAAGTCAACGTCGAAAAGATATAAAACGCCCTTTTAGAAGTTGCTCTCTCTAAAACGATTCAAAGTGTTGTGTCACCGCTATGGGTTGTTTATTCCGTTTAAATAAGGGAGTCAACGGAGTCGCTGTGCCTGAGTAATTTTTAGGTAAATATTATTCTTTCTTGGAAATAGTAGAAAAATACTATTCTCGTGCCAGGAAAAAAACATGGACAACGCAACGATCGATCGTCACTTGAACAAGGAAACATCCCAGCCTTGAATGAACGAGCAAAGTTGTTTCTCGGATGTGAGGGTGGTGGCAGGCATCCCTAGAACATTTTTTATTGACAGCGCTACACCACCCTAAATCCTCGGAATATCCTCCTTGACTCATTTGAGTAATTTTGAATCCCAACCATCTCGCTGCTTTAAGAGACTATACCCGCCAATAGAGTAACGCTAAAAATAACACATCATCATTAAACAGATTTATCTGTCCTCTATGAAAGATTAATGGGATGATATCTTGTAAATAGTAACTTCCTGTGAAGAGGAAGAAGGCATCTGAGCCATGATGAGGAAGGCGATACAGAACATTAGAAGAACATTGCGTAAGGCTGTTCGTGACTGGTTAGTCATAGTTGGGAACAACTAGTCACAGCACAGTGTTGTCGTCAGGTTGCATGGTCTGGGCCTTGAGAGTGCCAATGAAGAAAGAGAATTTGAATACGCATTGTCAGCAATGCCAATCAGATGTTAATGAAGAATTTTTAGCCCAGAAATGGCAACAGCATTGCCACAAAATGTTTCGTCAATATTTCAGTATTATTAGTACTTGCGATCGAAATTGTGGGCATGGTTGCCGGGAGTACCATTAGCAATACTTGATGATTGCCAAACTTAGCAAGTCAGTAGCAAGCGGATTTTCGATGGAACCTCTCCTTTCTTTTGTTCAAGGCACAAAATTTCTGTGCTCCCTATCAGAGGCAGGCATTCTGTTTCAACTTGAGCAGCCATTTGTTTTGCAGCGATATGATCCTTGTCTGCGTAATTCGAGACATCGGATCCAATAGAATTGAGGCTTGAAAGCCAAGAGGTAAGGAAGTTGAAGAAAGTTTCTTGTAAAAAATAGAGAAAGCGATTATCGAAAAATGAAAAAGCAATTATACAAGGTGAAAGTTTTGAATCTTGTGAAAATCCACTAAGCAATATCCTTGCCCACATTCATCGAAGCAGGCGTTCTGAATGTCTTAACTTCAGTTAATGTTGTTGCGTTGCCTAGTTAGACGCTGGTATATGAACAATGCACAAATTTCAATCTGCAAACAGCCAAACAGCGTAGAGTATATTGGGTATCTAGGGTACCTAAAGCAGAATTTATCGAGCCCTAGGGAATTTAGAGAGTCGAAGTCGAAGCCGAATACTGCTCCTGTTGAGACTGGGAAAGGATACCTTCAGCGTATCAGGACCACGGCCCGTAGGCGGGTTCATCCCCGCCAAGGCTGGTACCGGGGTCGAAGCCAGAGGTCGGTAAAACTCGAAAAACTCGAAGCCTGCCCCCGAACTCCAGGATGGTTTGTCCCTGAGCGCTGAGCCTAAAGGCCATGAAGGTCCTTAATCTTCAAGACATTCTGAGAAAATGCCGCATGGCGTTCTCCGCAGGCACACGCATGAGGGTTTTGAAAGGAAAAAAGAACAGAGCATAGAGCGAAGGGGAGACCACAAGCAGAAGTGAAGGTTGTGCGTAAAACTTTTCCTCCAAATCTCTAGGTGGGCGAGCAATCTATGAATCCTCGAATTTCACGTAAACAGGGGAAGCTGCAAGGTGGGTGAGGTGCGGAGATTGCTGGCCGACACCGGAAGGTTTGTTTCTTGGAGATGTTTCACCTGTAAATGAACGAGAGAAAATTTTTTTCGCATATCGTTGCCAAGTGACTGGATATAAGCCAAACGGGATGGAGAGCAGCAGCGGCTGACCGATAGCTGCTGGACCGAAAAGGAGGCAAAAGAGGGATAGTCAGAGCAGATCGATGTAGCCCGCTTGTGCATACGGCCCGCCAATGGCTGGAGCTTGAGCGGCTTAGACCCGCTCAAACATTACATACGAACGGGTGCATAGATGTATGCAGTTTCTATTCCTCCAAGATTTCAGCAACGACTGTAGAATATTTTAGCCCTGTCCCTCGGAGCCCGAGGGCGGGCTCGAGAGCTCCGGAAAAGCAGATGTTGTGCACTGCGGTAATGACAGTGTATCACACAAGAGAGGAACATCGAGTAGTAATTGTAACATAAACTTCGTAATTCAAACTCATTATAAAAGTACATGAAGTCTGTTTTCAACCTCCCACCACATCCAATACTGACCACATAAGAAACAAACAACAAAAAGAGCAATAAGTAGAGATACTAAACCCGTTCCAACTCTACACTCTAACATTCCATTAACCAGGGTATCATCCATCCCACCATTTGCATCCCTATTCGGGTAAAATCACGACTTGCCCTTCCCTATCAACCAAACCATAGATGTCCAGACACAGCCTCCCTTCCACTAGTATTTCCACCACCGTTCACCTAAATATTAGATAATTTTTCGATAAGAACGTCCGCGCTGAGACTCTAACGCGTTAAAGTCGCTTGTTGAAGTCAGGAAGGTATCATACCGCAGTTTAACAGTAAAAAGAAAAATAATAAAAAAATAAAAAAGGGTTTATCAACGCACAAGAACAATTCCAAATGGTATCAAAAGCAAGTACATGAAAACATGAAACCCAGAATTGGAAAAAAAAGTAAGATACCAACAGTTCCTACAGGAGGCGATGAGTTCCCACCCCTTCAACATTAAGATCCTCCGTATATCGCTTTATCCAAGTCCTCCACCCCAAATCCAAAATAGTAGCGAAGGAGAAAAACCAAACCACCACCCCATATGCATATAGAGTAAAGAAAGCTTCTACCTAAATGCAGATGAATGCGCAGAACTTTTCCTAACCTGCCTAAAACCGGAATCCGACCGAAAGTAGAAGTTTGAAACGAAATCAGAATAATAAGATAGTAATACAGTAATACCATAACAGGTAGCGTAAATTTAAGGAGAAAAAAACTTTTGATCACCTTGTTGATACCACAAAAGAGACCAATTGCCCAAGCAAGAAAAGGTAGAACAAGAGCAGAGAGATAACGAATAACAATGCCACAAGAAACAATGAGATTAAAAGAAAATAGTAACCTGGGAAATCGACTGAAAAGGGTTAGGTGACATGTTTGTTGAAGTTGCTCTGAACCAACGGGAACTAAGCATCTGGTCTTCTGAGGATATCTTCGCAGTTGACATCGAACCGATCGCACCATGTTTTGAGATATCGCATCAATTTCTCGGTGCTGTTCCACTCTTTGTCGTCGTTGAACATGGCGTCAACAAATTCAGCCCCACTTTTCCTACCCATCTGGTAGCCCTTCTCACTACTCTTCGCACCGTTCCACATGTATTTCTCGCATGCAGAAAGAAGGGTCTTGAGCCTGCCCCACAACTTTTCACCACTGTCCAAGAAATCTTTGACATCAATTTGCTTTTCAGGCCTTGTAATCAAGTCAACAAATTCATCCGCACGCTTGTACTTCCCACTGAAGATAATAAGCAGCTCCCACAATTGACCTGCCACCTTTGTTGCCTCGTGAAAGCGGCCATGGTGGAATTTTGTCCAATTGAAGATCCATTCACCAAGAGAATTAGCATCAAAGACACTTCCAAGGAGTATGATTGGGCGTTCATTTGGATCCCAATTCTTTAAGCTGTAATCAGGTGGGATACCAAGCTCAATTGCTTTTGCACGCTGCTCTTCCGGATCAATGGTTGGTCCATCTGCTCCTGTTGTCTTGGCTCTTCTAACGCTCGGTCTAGGAGGCGAGCGTGTACCTTCACCTGCAGCCCAGGTTGATTCGCGCCTGTGACTGCGAGATGAACGAGTGCGGTCCCTTGGTGGTGGTGACTGAGGTCCTGCATGACCAGGATACGCGGGAAACTACGTTGTATCATTAGTAACACTTCGATAGTGGTGGATCCATGCTTGTAAATAACTTACATAGTCAGCTGCCGCGAAGGAAGACATATACGGACTAAAGAAAGGTGGTGCACCATGACTACCGTGTGAAGTCGGTGGTGGCGTGTGCATGTACGTTGCCCCTGCCCTGGTGTGTGGACGCGGCGGTGGGTAGTCATGAGGGCTGAATTCGGGATGATCATAAGTCGCTGCACGTCGCATTCCGGGAAATTCAGACGTATAGTCGTGGCTCCGTCGGCGAGAATGTTGTGGAATCCTTGGAGAAGGTGCAGGAGTAGGGATCGATCCTGCACCGGTATACTCGTAGAAGGTGTGCGCTCTCGTATTGGCAAAATTGGGAGGTGGCGGTGTTGGGTAGTAGGCGTATGGGGGTGTGAACGGATTTGGATATGGCGATGTCGGCGGATCGTACTGCATTTTGCTCAGTGAGGCACTCTTCGAGTATCTCTTCGTAACTGTTGATTCTGACTATCGCGTTGAGCGAATCCACTAGGCAGTATGTTGCCCTTGTGTATCTTGGGGGCTCTGGGAAAATGAAATTCAAGGGTAAGGGTATTCTCTGTAACTTCTCATAGGACTTCCACTTGGAGGTTGCTGGGCACGCCAATTTGACTGCTTTTAAGATCCGTGGAGGGGGTTCTTGGAGCGGACCGTTCTTTATCAGTATCCGCTGGTTAGGGAATGCTGCACGATGATGAAGTTGGGAAGCAGTGTGGAAAAGCAGATCGAAAAACTTTTCGAAGGGTGTAGTGGGTCCGGCTTTTATATGGGGCATATGGGGCATATAGGGCATATGGGAGGGGAATCTGCAGCAAGGCATTTACAGTCCAGCGCTCAGGCTTTGTGTCACCCCTGCCTTCGGTGGGCCCCGTGGTTAGAGGCGCCGGGGCCCCTGCCGTGAGTTGACGCACTGTAATACTGGATCCTTCCACACACCAGCAATGCTAGCACGGCCTGGCTGCCGCTTTTGCCCCAAGCACATTCCTCATTTGCGCCAGGGTCGAAGGCGCCGGTGGTGTAGTCGGGGCGGGCCAGTGAGAGGAGCCCGACTGCGCTGCCCGAGTGCAATGTGTGTTTCAGCAACAGGTAGAATTTAATGAGAAGAGAGGGGAAAAAAAAAAGAGGAAAGCGAAAGGAGATCTCGGGGGCAACGACGCCCACGCCGTCGAGCTGCGATTTCTCATACTGACTCTTGTAAGCGGTGAGCGAGTGGGAGTGGCCTGCTTCGATCTATTTCCAACCAATTCGACGACGCCGCCGTCCCAGCGTCTCTCCAGCCCACTGCATATGCGCTCCAATTCTGATACAAATGCACCGCCAGGCCTCTGATGAGTAGTGGTGGTTGGCTGTGGTCTAGCACTATAATTATCGATCTCGCAGCTTCCTTGCAGGAGGCCATCGAATGGAAGAGCCAGCATAGGAGGGGATGAGGGGCATTGAAGTGCTTGATAGCACTGATTCCACTCAGCAGCCCCCTCCGGAACAACCGACTGGGCCTCCAGCGTGGTTTAGTGGGAGACGGGGGGTTTCTAAAGGACGTCCGCGTTTCCAGTGGCGATTTGGGAGGCGAGTGTGGGAGCTGGAGCGGCGCTCGTTACGCCCTTGAGTCAGTTTACTTCAATATCGCGGACCAAACCAGTTCGCAAGGAAAAAATTTTCGGCCTGAATTGAGCATGCGCACTGCGTGAGTGCGTACGTACTGGCAGTCTGGAGCGCAGGTGGGGTGTTTTTTTTTTTTTTTTTTTTGGGGGGGGGGCGATGACAGGCCGCGATGACAAAGGCTGGGCTGGGCTGGCAGGCGGGCAGGCTGAAGCCAGGCCGCAGGGGCCAAGTCTGCCCGCCCAGCAGCCGCACCCCGAGCCACGGCTTCGCGGGCAGGTGAGGGGGCAGCCCGAATGGAAAGAGAGGGTCGCCGCGGGCCACAGGCCGGGCCAGGCCAGGCTGCTGTGCGCGTCATGCATGCTGCTCCTCTGCCATGATACTCCGTGCTCATACAAAGAGGAGGCAGAGCGGGCACCCCGCAAACGAACAGCGCATTCAGCCCGCGGACGGGTAGCGACGCAGCGTCGCAGCGTCGCCTGGAGTAGGCCTTGGTCTTGCCCCTCCGCACAACACATTGCAATTGGAGCGGCGGCCTGCATGCGCTTGCCCTTCTTCCAGTCCCCTGGCTGCGCTGTCCCCCCCCCCCCCCCCCCCCCCCCCCCCCCGCTCAACGTGAATAATATCCATATGCGTCGTATCATGCCTGGTCTCTATCCTCCCTTCCACTTATAGAACAATTCCAACGAATAAAGAAGCGCGGGCAATCCCTCTGCTTGCGAGATTCCACATCGCATTGGATTTTCCAAGCGTACGAATTCTGAAACTACGGTCATAAAGCACTGCTCTAGTCGATGCATCACTCCTTATTTTCAATATTCAATAATTCATATACCCAAGTACTAGGTGCATGCTATTTCATGTGCTCAAAGGCTATACATACAAGTATGAGAACGATGTTAACGTGTGGCACAGCGAGTGGTGGAGTGCAGGCTGAGGTAGTCTCGTAACTAGAGACTAAAGCTGTTTGCTACAGAAATTCCAGATCCAGGACAAGAAAGTATGTGCACTCGATCAGACTGCCTGAAACGCTCGACTGAGGAGGATCGAACGGCGGGACTAATGTCAACCAAACCTTTTTCAGCAGCATTGAAAGACGGCGATGGGCATTATTGTCTACGAACTTGCCTAATGCGCTGCTTAATCTGATACAATAAGCTTTCACTTGACATCCCCAAATTGCTGAAAGGTGATGCATAATAGTTTTGCTGTAAAAAAAAAGAAAGCAGAGGGAACAGAAAGGAAAAAAAAAAAAAAAAAAAAAAAAAAAAAATGAAAAATGAAAAAGAAAACAATGAAAATTGTACTCAATCTTGTTGTTCTGGCCTGCATGGATGCGCTCGGTAAACAGGAAACTTATAAACAGCCGCGCACCCCTTACATACCCAGTCTAAGCAGACATATTCCCTGACAAAACGGCAAATAGCATTCCCAAGCTTCCCGAGCTCGCTCCATCAGCTTTTGGGCACATCATTCACAAACATTTAGGCAACCATGGCAGAGCTCAATTGGCGCTCATCGAGGAAATAGTCACAAGTGGATTTGACGGATTGGAAGCCGAAAGAGGCTTGTCGTGCGTCACCGAAGGCAGGGTTTCCGGTAGTTTACCCAGGACGAAAATAAGGAGACAGGAAACCAGAGCTGGGGTACATAAAGTCACGGATTCTTACGCGGAATTTTTTATAACCAGCCATTTCCTAGCATATTCCAATCAGCATTTATAAAAACTCATGATTATGGATGTTGGGAGGTTCATAGGGAAATGTCCCAACAATTCGCCCCTGTTACCAAGCTGATACACATTAAATGGGAGTTACAACATTAAGGGCTAATTATCAAAAAGATCCTTGGTTGATTATATTACCAATTTCCAGGCAATGTGGTTACATCGACAATTCAATATATTTCCTGCCGAAATAGGCTTTGGGGTAACAAGTCTCTACGGAGTACAAATTATTCTCTACTATTTACCCCTTATTAGGTACCCTTACTACTATTCCAGTGCTACTTTCCTCTTGTTCCCGTGCTTCCTTATGAGGGAAACTCACCAACCCTTATTGTGGAGTGCGAACTTACAATTTTACCTTCAAGGCCACCACCAGGGTCACTGGCCTAAGCGTCATGGGTTCACGAGATGTAATGACATTTCAATACCATTTCTGGAAGTTATGCAGCTTCCAGATACAACGGGTACGGAGCAAATCAATGCTACTAAAATTCCGGAATTCCGAACCAGACTACACAGTTCGTGACCTTCAAGTTAGCAGATCACGGACACACGCAAAGAAGCTCTCTAGCATTGCTGTTTAGGATTGCTTACACGTTGTACGGGGACTGTGAAATGTCTGCAAATGCACATATTTGCATGTATACTACATACCTACTTATGTGCGTTGACGATTCTGTTCATGTGGTTCAAGCTTGGAATTTCAATGCACCTAACATTATGCACTTTGCAGGAAAGCAATGAATCATTCTTGGTCATATGACATGCAACAACCTCCTATTCCGGCATCAGCCCAAATGGCTGGTCCTGCTTGATCCCCAGTTTTTACTGTTTCTAACGACGATCCTATACAATATTGCAGTCCCGATTTCACCAAGCATTCTATAACCGATCACATGAGGTAATGGCTGGCAGAACGATTCTAACTACCTTGTTGTTGTTGAAACAAACGCTTGGAGCTTATATGGTCTGCTTGAGTCTGATCTAGCTGTAAATATAGACGCAAGACAGGTATGGAATTTCCTGTGACTGTGCTCATGTTTGAAGAATGGTTACTGGTGGGCTGATTTTGGCAATTACTCAACTATAATCACACAGGTTATTTTCCTTCATGCCACCAATGCCACAGAATTTGGAATTTATGGAAAATGTTGATTTTCGATGATTGCATTTTCAGAAAGGCATTTCAATACATTTGCAAGTCGGAAATGTACTTGCTATAGGCTCATTTCATAGGACAAGTGGCCAACTACATTGACTATTGTGAATGGTGTGCAGATTGATCTTAGGAATGTGACAAATATTTTTTGCGACATTAGCATTTTTGTCATCTCTTTCGGCTTGATTTGCTCAAGAATTGACAATTGTGAGGAGATTGCAAAAGCTCCATTTTCCAGTTACATCTGCAGTTCGGTCGGAGTGACTACACTCGAAAACGTGCTGTGGGTACCTTCAATCTGAGAAGTGACGATAACTGGAGACACTTGACTCTGTTCTGTTGGTTTAATCACATTCACGCAATACATCTGCAGGTCGTGTGAAGCACTGTGTCCACTTGCTGGCGAATTGAATACACATTTACAATTGAGTAGCTATAGATCCACAGATAGATACACAAGCACCATAGCAGCAGCGGGATACACGTGGATTGACGGCTCTAGCTAATATTATCCAATATCTCGTGGCCTGTGCACGAATATCAGTTACAGCACAAGCCACAATGTCCAATCCAGGGAAGGGTCCGATCGGCAACGTTCCAATCGCTTGTGTTCCGGAGCTGCCATACCAACATTCACTGATATCCTTGCCTGCTGCAGCTGACTGAGACAGATCCTCAACGTTATCATATCTGATCCAAATACGGACCTGCCAGAAGAAGCTACCCCGCTTGACAACAATCCCATGCGTTAATTCGTTAATACAGCGTCACAAAACCCTGCATGAACCGTGCTCCAATATTTCCATGTTCGTGTTCGTTGACAACTGGCTGGTGGAATCTCCATATCATACTGTTATTGCATAGCGCTACTATTCGCTAGCTTGGGTTTTCCCCACCCACCCACCTTGTCACCTCCGGCATAAAAGATCAACAGCATTGATAGTTCAAGTTTACCAATCCTCTATTCCACCAACACCAGGAATTGTTAAGCACTTGCAGAGTTCGCTATACTCATTATAACCGACTGTTAAGCGCTTCAGTCACAACACAGAACGAGAATCATGTGGTACTTCGATGTCAGCCGAGTGCATATTGATGAGGCAGGATGCTCAAAAAGCGAGAATGGCGAAGCGTTCACCTTTGTGTTTTTTTTTTTTTTTTTTTTTTTCCCAAGCCCTGCATTGGTCTTGCCTTGGTACAGCCATAGTCACTCGAGCGGGGTAGGAAGTCCTTGGAGCTTCAGCAAGCGTATGATACTGTACCCCGAAGGCTGATCATAACGCCATACACATCACATATTGTACCCCGCACGTCGAAGCAATTGATTGCGTCACGGCACTTGAATTATTTGGTAAGGAACGGAGGACCAAACTGGTATGAAAACGCAAGCTTGTGATAGTCGGCTCGTCTGTTTGCCCGTGGGCACTTGAGCCTATGAATATTTTGTTTCTTCCAAGGTGGTTGGTCGGGAGTACTGCTCCATGATCTTTCTTGGCAGCCCGGGCCAGCACCAAACTCCACTGTGAGGTTTGGTGCCCTATCATACCTCACATCTTGCGTGCAACTGCTGCGGTTCTTTTCCAGCGCGATCGATCATTCGCTCCACTACCTAGCTGTCTTCAATTTTCAGCTATCCTCAGCCATGATAAACAACTACTAATGCAACTTTGTGCGTCGCATTCACCTTACAGCACACAGCGGCTTCCCATAAAACAGCGCAATCACACATGCTTCGGCTACGCCACTTCGTTGTGCATGTTAGCATGGGAATTTGTGTGAGCGTACATTTTTCCTGATTAATCCCTTTACCGTTCCTGTGCGTGCCCTCCGGATATTGTTCTTGCACTTTACTTTCTTTTACCAGCTTCCTCGGCTGCGGCAGGGCCCCATCCGATCTTCATGAAAAACTCGACCGATCGTTGATTGGTGCTATGCTTATTGAGTTCCAATTGGTGGTAATTTACTCCTTGAACAGGAGGAGAAAATCCCTATCTTCCCTATCTGGCTGTGATGGGAAATATTTGACTCAAGCATACCAAGTTACCTCCTCGCCGAATTGCCCCCTGGAGATACCTCTCACTAGCACTCGTCACCAACAGGCAGAGCGAGGAGTAACCTACTCAGATATCAATATGGACCGTCTTGACGTTATGCTAGCAATTCTCCTGCAGCGTACGCCCTGCGCCCGTCCGCGTGCACCGTTCTAATTGCTAATTACCCCACTTTTATTCTGGTCCGTTGGACTAATTGGTTGGTCTCAATTTTCTTGTCTTCACATGGCTTGCCGCCAGATCCTTTTATCTGCCCTCGAAACTCTGCTGCTACACTGGGCTATATTACGTTGTTTACATTGTTTTGATCCTTGCCGTGGGAGTGATGACAATTTTTTAAAGCTGAACCGAGTTCCTTTACCGAACTATGCGGTATCTTTAGCACACTGAAAATTCTGACTCACTGTCGATGAACTATTGGGACTTTTAGCCCTGCTCTTGCTATCCTCCCCCACTTGCGCTTACACTCTCTCCATTCCCATCTCATCCATCTCTTCTAACTGCCTTTCCGATCTTTGCTCGTCGACGCTTATGGAAGATCGGACGGATTTAGGGGGACAAAATTTGAACTTGAATGTTAGCATGAGAGCTAATTATATTCCACGATGCGTCCTTTATTTGGGGAAACTTGTGTACAGCCAGCCACAATCACAGTTTACGAACCGCAATATATCGAGAAATTCAGATGAAATCGAGTCTTTGCTTGAAAGGAACTAAGAAGCATAAGTGAGTACGAAGTGAACATGCCTAATGTATTTGACTGACTGTTTCGTGAGGCGAATCCAGGGCTTGACGTCAAAAAGTCGAGATTGCAATTTGCTCAAGCGCCATCTTGACGACTAGATTCCCTCGTCGTCCAAAGGGAGATGGGAAGGAACGCACGTGCATTTCAAACTGGGATTTCAAGTATTTGAGGTTGTAAATTATAGACGTGAGCTTTTCTAAATGCGTGCGAGATTTGCTTCTAGAAATCTTAATTCTTGGCTCGATCAGCCGAGTCTCTGAACCCCTTCCCTTGTCAACCCTCGCATGCATACTGTATCACATACGTCTACTGCCCCATACACACATGACAATCTGCTATACTTGCAGTGTGAAACCCGGGAGCGAGCGATAATTTCCAGAATTGTTCAATATCTTTTTAGAATACATCATCATCTCACACATGACAATCTGCTATACTTGCAGTGTGAAACCCGGGAGCGAGCGATAATTTCCAGAATTGTTCAATATCTTTTTAGAATACATCATCATCTGCTACTATCAAAGTCCTCCTCTGCGACCACCCATTGTCTTCCCATCCCCTCCAGCCCTATGTCTCCAATAACCAGCCCCTTCATGAGAGTTCCTCCATCCGCATGGCCTCCTTGCTTTCCGCCACTCAGTATCTCCATCCACACCCCTTCGACCATCTCGACAACCTGACGCGCCTGCTCCCGCACTAACCCATCATTGTCTACGCCTCTTACGTACTCTGTGACCCTCTTCACCTCATTCAGTCGTTTCCGTAGCCAGCCTGCGCCAGGCTGATCCCAGATCTTAAGTAAGCCAGCCAAACATACCATCGCTGATCTCCGCAAAATACCCTTCTCGACCGTCGTCTCGAGTTGGAGGATCGCGAGAGAGATGTCCATGGCCATCTCACACGTGCTCGGGCCGATTCCGAGTGGATTCGTTTCCGCCGCGGCAGAGAGGATCGAAAGCGCTGAGGTGCGGATACGCACGTCCTCGAGATGGGTTCCAGGAGGCGGAAGCCAGTTCCGGATGATGTGTATGTGATGTTGGCGGACGAGTTTGGCGTGGGGAGGAAGAGGTTTGCCAGATTCGTCGACGTCGAGGGGACTGTCGCCCTCTTCATTTTCGCTTTGTTCCGACTCTTGGTAGTCCGGGTCGCTAGGGTCCCGGAATGGGTTCAGCGGTGGTTTCATAGCGTTGAGGCTGGCTTTGACTTCATCACCCATATCCGCTTCACTCTTATCCTCCCTTCTGCGTCTCCGGCTCACGACCTCAATCATCCCATCTGCAACCGCGCGAGCAACCTCCCCAACTAGCAACCTCCCCTCCCTCTCCACGGTCCCCAGTAACGCCTCCCCCACCCTCAACCTCTCGTCTAATGTCATCGTACCCGAATCGTCCATGTAGCTTTCCACAAGTAGTCTAACCACTGTGCTAGGATGCTTGTCGCTCAGAGATTGAAGACACTTTATGACATTTAGGTACACAAAGCTGTCCGGGTCTTTCACCATGCCGATGAGAATGCGGAGCGTGACAGGGACATCGAGGATGGGCGCGCGGGCAAGGATGAGTTGGCGGAGGAGATAGAGACCATGGGCGCGGATGGGGACAAGCTGGTCAGTAAGATATGAAAAGGCGGTTTTGTAGGTGGATTTTTGTTTGTCGGAGAGAGTGGATTGGGTATCGGGAGTCGTGGGATTTGCATCCGTGTTGGGGGTGAAGAAGGTGAGGAAGGTGGAGATATTGACGGCTAGTGAGCGGATGGACGGGTCGACAAGGTCTGTTGGGGCATTGCAAAGGTACTCAAGAGAGGGGGTGAGTGTATGTAAGAGGCGCTCGTCTTGCACTGTGAAAGGAGTCTCGGGGTTGGCAAGCATAGAGCTAAGTAAACTGAGGGTAATAGTAATTCGTTCCATAGAGTCAGAGTCCTCGCTTGATGCTAGTGCAGTAGCCTCATCCATCTCCTCATCTTCATCGTCGGAATCCTCGCCAATGTATCTCGTTTTTGTTGCACTTTGCGGAGGGCGTATTAGCGCGGTTGCGGCGGAAACGGTAGGGTCGATGATTTTACCGAGTCCTTTGAGAGACGGTTTGGCTGTACTGTGTTGCTGAGCCTCACGCTGCTCCTGCATGGTTTTGCGACTGGCGACAAATTCATCGAGAATGTTTCTGATGACTTGGAGGGTTTCGGTAGGCTTTTTACCGAGCTTGTCAGTGTGATTTGTGAGGATTTGTTGCAAGATTTTGAGACGATTTAGCACTCTGTAAACCATTAGCTGAAAGGCATACATGCATTACGAGCATAAGGCGAGGAGTGAGGGATACCTAACAGGATCCTCTTCCATATTCCCTCCACCAAATCCCAACCAATCATTCAGTATATGTAAAAACAATTCCGCAATCGTACTTCCCTCTTCAACAACTTGCACATCTTGAATCAAGTTGAAGAATTCCTGTATCCTTCCATCTACCGCCTCTATCCCCAATTTTGCATCTTTCCCTCTCAGCCGTATCTCCACTCCCCCGTTCTCCCCGTTTCCAAATTCCCATCCTTTGCCCCCAATGTAACCCATGTTATATAGTATCGCCTCGAGCGGTGTCTTCTCGCCCATTGACGTAGGATAGAAAGTCACTTTTGCGCCGGCAGTCTTGATGTAGCTGATCAGTAATGTCCTGGGAAGTTCAACCCACCGTGCGATTTTCTTTTTTTCCTTTGCGGTGCACATCAAACCCCATAGAGGGAGGACGGCGGGTTTTAGTAATTTTTCAGGTATTAGGGGCGTTGGATGACATTCAAGGAGGAGAGAAAGGGTAGTGAGAGTGGTGAGAAGAATCCGCTCCGGCACTAATGGGGCGAGATCCTCATTCTTCACCGGTGCATCTGGGATGAGAATGTCCTCATCTTCACTTGATATTACTGACATGACGGGTCTGAATGTGGAAGTCTCTATTTCAGGCGAATCATTCTTCTCTAGCTCAAGCAATGCCTTTGAAGTTTTTATTGGCTTCCCACTGATTGAGGATAACAATGATGTCTTTGTTGGTACGTATTTACTCTGGTCATCCTCAGTTTCCGAACCATAATCCGGATCTAATCCCTGGAGAATAGGCCTCACAATCTCTCGGTCTATTACATCCTCAGTGCCTCTCTTCGCCAGAAACTCCGCCACGACGTAAGCTGCTGCACGTTGTAGTCCTTCATCTGATATTCCCTGCTTTGCATGTATGATATCAAAAAGTTGTGGAGTAATAGTATGGAACCATTTATCTGTGGAAATCGACTTTGGAACAGAACCCAGCAGCCTTGCAGCCCTAGCTAAAGCGTCGAGCGGAACGCTGGGTATGCCTGTCGGTTGGGGGTCCGACGTCGATTGTGAAGGCGAGGTAAGGAACAGTTGGAGAATATGGCGGACGGCATGAGGGCGTTGGATTGGTATAATGGAGAGGAGGCTTGTTACTGGAGCAAGGAACCACTTTGGGCATTGAGAATGGATTAAGGACATTAGGAGAGGGAGGAGCTGAGGAGTAGATATTCTAACTCAGGGTAAGAGGTCAGAAGTGTGATAGTAAAGCGATTGATACGCAATGTCAATTCCAAATATAATGCAGCTGCGAAATTTTATATAACAGTAGTCTTTTACCAGTTTATATGGCAGTTTGAATGCTTGTAATTGGTTGTGGCGAAGTGAACTGGTTTCTTGAAGTATGTTGAAAAAAGGAAGGAGTGAACCCACCCTTCGATTATTGCATCCCAGCGCCTCCTCCATTCCTGTTGTCCCTCTTCCGTGAGTTCATCACCGTTGGATGGATTGAAAGCTAGTTCACCACAGCCGGCGACTAGATCCACCAGACACCTATCTTTCAGTAAATTTGCAACCTCTCCTTTCCCGTCCTTCAGTATCCCAGCAAGCACATTGACAACTTGTATTAGGATTTTCACCCTACACAGCTCTTGTGCGTTCTTTGAAATGTTCCTTGAGGGAGGTATTATTGCCTTTGCCCTTCTCTCTATTGGTATACCCAGCCCGGGAGTGAGACATGGGTAGATTCCTTCTATTGCAAGTAAGTCCAGTAATGCAGTTATGATGCGGCGGTCTTTTGGAGAGAATATATCCTCTGGGCTTGGTGTTGGCTTGTAGTTAATCAGCAGTCGGGTATGTATTCTTTGCAGGAGTGAAGCGGCATATGTGATGACCTGCTCAGATGGTTCACTTTTGGTTGGCTTTTGAAATGTTTCAGGTAAAGTTGCAAATAGAGACCCTATTACGGTAGTACAGCGGAGAGATTTGTAGCTTGCTAAGTGAGAATTGATTAGCTCAATGTGGCTCTGTTGGAGGAAATGGGTAGGCGATACCTCTATCCAGCACAGGAGATAAAAAGCGGGAAGCTTCCGTTAGTGGATTGCTCTGCATATTTCAAGTTGCAGAGAAATCTCTGATAATATCAAATCACAGACTTTTATGCACGATGCTTCCTGGAGGTAGGGTAAATTGGTAGATATCCATACTTCAATTACGAGCCAGTAGATGAAGGCGGAATGTTGGATGAGACTGAGCAGCACTCACAGTCGTCAACCATGAAGCTCGAGCATTATGTAATCCATGACCTTGTTCACATTCTGGAACTTCTTGGCTTGATCTTTCTATGCAACAACACCACTGGCAGTGTGAAAGTTCAAACAGCAACGCCAAAACTCCGTCCACCCACACAATTCGACCATAAGATTTGAGGGCATATTCCGACCCTATACACACATCGACTCACCGGAATATCCTTCCTTCTAATCCGTCATGAGTGTATGTGCCCCCCCCTAGTCTCATGCTGTGATCTTGAGGCTAACGTGTTGGATAGTTTGTGCCTGTCAACCCTCGTCCCTTCCTTCAATCACTGTACGTTACGCCAAAACTATTCCCGCAATCGCCTCTATGCAGTACGAGATACTAATTTTCGCAGCATCAATGAAGAAGTGCTTGTCCGACTAAAATGGGGAGAGACCGAGTATAAAGGCACACTTGTCAGCATCGACTCCTATATGAATATACAGCTCAACAATACGGAGGAGTTTGTCGATGGAAAGAGCACTGGTAGCCTAGGCCAAGTCATGATAAGGTGATACTTGAGAATTCCTATCGCTAATGTAAGATGACTACTCATGCACTGTCGCTGGCGGTATAGGTGTAATAACGTACTATGGATCTCCGGGGCCAAAAAGGAGGATAAGGATGTGAAGATGGAAGGTTAAGGAAATTCATGTGCAGTATTATACAGCGGGCATATCGACAACGGGTGTATCGGGCACGCTACTTGAAATGGACAGCATTGGCGTTTTTTTTTTTTTTTTTTTTTTTTTTTTTTTTTTTTTTGAATGATACCCACTCACGGATCAGTCGAGCCTTCGCCGCCTTGGGCAGTAAAACATGTAGCCTGAGGCAGGCGAAGCTGTTGGTGAATTGAGGGGCATCTTATCATGGAGAGATTGGCAGTGGCCTTTCTCTCCTGTTGAGTATATATCAATCATGGGCCCATAGTTCTGGACATGATTCATGGCCCGTCGGTGGCACTGAACAGTATGCTGCCCTCTAAAGCTTCTCGGCCAATAGATACAAAGGTCATAGTGGGCACAGACCGTTTATCCACTGCCATGCAGCCAGCAAACAAGGTCTGGTGCGAATCCGCAACACCCTAGGGCTGCACAATGCCCTTGTGCTCGAGACTGTCGCGGCTTGGCATGAGCTTCGTGTCCCGCCTAGCCCTATGCTTTGTAAGCGCAGCAGATTAGTCAGTGCCTGCGGCTCTGCACCAAAGCCTAAACAAAATTTATCGCTGGAGACGCTCCCTACTATTTCATGCCGCCGTGCACAATCTTGTCTCCAGAACCAAGCTACTTGTAAGAGCATCAAGCATCACCTTTTGTCAAAAGAGGGCCACAACACCACCGCAGCTTCCCATTCCTTGCAGCAGTCACTCGCCTACCTTCTGCATCAAGCAGCTATCGCCACCCCAACTCGCATTCAGATGGCGAGCCTGGGTTTGAAGCGCTCGACTGCCGAACAAGAAGACCGCCCAGCCAAACGGCCTAAGCAAGCATCCGATTCGAGCACTTCGCAGGCGACTGACACTCTAGAAAAGGATAAAGCAAATCCCTATCTCGCGCACCTGTTCGAAAATAATACCGCGGTCCAAAACGGAAACGGTGTAAACCTGGACAAGAGCAAAGACCCACTGGCACATTTCGAACGTCATAAAACTACAGCAGCAATGGCTGATGAGGCGGAGAGCGGAAAGTCTAATCCTTTCAATGGCAAACCCTTTTCACGAAAGTACTTTGACATCCTCAAGGTGAGGAGGGCCTTCCAGTTCATCAGCAACGGTAAGTAAACCAAGACCCATTTGCAATGGCCAGTAAGTACAGCTAACGAAAGCTTGTACTATACAGACAAGAATTCCTGGACGTGTATCAAAAGACACAAATTATGGTTTTTGTTGGTGAGACAGGTTCGGGAAAGACTACACAAATTCCGCAATTCGTGCTATTCGACGATCTTCCTCACTATGACGGCATGCAAATCGCCTGTACCCAGCCTCGACGAGTGGCGGCCATGTCAGTTGCTAAACGTGTCGCAGACGAGATGGACGTTGTGCTTGGAGAGGAAGTCGGCTACAGTATTCGTTTTGAGGACAATACTGGGCCCAAGACGATTTTGAAGTACATGACAGATGGTATGCTACTGAGAGAGGCGATGAATGACCACGACCTCAGCCGATACTCCTGCATCATCCTGGATGAGGCCCACGAAAGGACACTGGCTACGGATATCTTAATGGGTCTCATGAAGGAAGTTGCATTAAGGCGACCAGATCTCAAGATCATCATCATGTCGGCTACACTCGACGCCCAGAAGTTTCAGCGCTATTTCAATGATGCTCCACTTTTGCCCGTACCTGGCCGAACACACTCGGTAGAGATTTACTATACTCCCGAAGCTGAACGGGATTACGTGGAAGCAGCATTGAGAACTGTGCTTCAAATTCATGCCACGGAGCCAGAAGGTGATATACTACTGTTCCTTACAGGAGAAGAAGAGATTGAAGATGCATGCCGCAAGATCAGGCTCGAAGCGGACGAGCTGTTACGAGAAACTGATTGCGGTCCACTTAGTGTTTATGCGCTATACGGAACCCTTTCACCAGCGCAACAGCAGCGCATATTTGAACCTGCTCCTCCGCCCAGGACACCTGGGGGTTCTCCCGGCAGGAAGGTTGTTGTATCTACCAACATAGCAGAAACCTCCCTTACCATCGATGGTATCGTTTACGTTGTCGACCCCGGATTCTCGAAGCAGAAGGTTTACAATCCTCGTATCCGTGTTGAATCTCTACTTGTTTCGCCTATATCGAAAGCTTCTGCCCAGCAAAGAGCTGGTAGAGCTGGCCGTACTAGACCCGGAAAATGCTTCAGATTATACACAGAAGATGCGTTCCGCAAAGAGTTGATAGAACAGACACATCCAGAAATCCTTCGAAGTAACCTCGCTAGTACTGTGTTAGAATTGAAGAAACTCGGTATTGATGACTTGGTTCATTTCGACTTTATGGACCCACCAGCACCAGAGACCATGATGAGAGCTCTTGAGGAGCTGAACTACTTGGCTTGTCTGAATGACGACGGGTAAGCTATCTTATTATACTACCATTGATTGCTAAAAACTAACGGGTAATTTAGGGATCTCACTGCCCTTGGGCGGATGGCCTCAGAGTTTCCACTCGATCCAGGGCTTGCTGTTATGTTGATAACCTCGCCTGAATTCAAGTGCTCGAACGAGATGCTATCTCTGACAGCACTTTTGTCCGTCCCACAAGTATTCGTTCGCCCTGCAAACGCACGCAAATGGGCGGATGAAGCTAAACTGCGGTTTGCTCATCCGGATGGAGACCATCTAACAATGCTCAATGTTTACCATGCTTTCAAATCACTTCAACCAACTGAAGACCCACTGGCATGGTGCCGAGAGAATTACCTCAATTTTCGTAGTTTGACAAGTGCAGATAATGTCAGGGCACAATTAGAGCGGATAATGATTAAGAACGACATCCCATTGATTAGTACGCCGTTCGAGGACAAAAAATATTACACCAATATTAGAAGGGCATTATGTTCTGGTTTCTTCATGCAAGTGGCAAAGAGAACAGGGAACGGAAAGGCCTATGTTACGGTGAAGGATAATCAGGTACGTGATGCCCTGCTTGAAACATGTATATAGAGATGTCGTGCCTAACGTATTTTTCCTATCATTAGAATGTCCTTCTCCATCCTTCAACCGTATTAGCTACGGAGTCAGAATGGGTTATATATAATGAGTGCGCTCTCGCAAACACCAGTATGAATGGCGTCAATTTGCTAAATTTCAATAGGTTTGTCCTCACTACCAAAAATTACATCCGTTGCGTGACACAGATCAAGCCTGAGTGGTTAATGGAAATTGCACCTATTTATTATGAGCTCGAAACATTCCAGAAGGGTGAAATCAGAACTGCCCTGGAAAGGGTGAAGGAGAAAAAAGACCGACAAGAGGTAATAAATGGCAGGGGGAGGATCAGGAATTCGAAAAGATAGACTTGTTTAGGTGTTCATTGATTATGTCTACAAAATTATCCGGAAACTGAGCAATTTAGCTCCTTTGAATGAGATGATCATGTATGATATGACATTATATCTCTCTCTAACTATATATACCTAGAATTGTATGACGGAAGATAGAGTCTTGAACAAACTAGGGGAACTTATCTGGTCAATACAGATATTCCTAAATTGCTTGGACCATATCAATGTCACGTGTTGCTCATACTGAAACCACGTGGAACCACAAATCTCTGAACAGGTAACAGGTCGCCAAAGGTGTCTTCTATTACTATTTTTTAGGCTTTTTAGTTTTGAAAATAATTATTATTATAGTAAAATAGTTTATACACAATGCTTGAGGTATTGGGTTATAGAACCCCTACTAGAATTTGCATATGAACCTAAGTATGCAGGAAAGGATAAGAACATTAAGCGGCCAGATTGTCCAAAGCCTGTGGATTATCCTCTTGTTCTACGCCGGTGGCTACGTAACTTTCTACCTCCACCAGTGGCTTTCCCAGTGATTATCTGTCAGTCCCGGTCGAATCGAGTTGACCGGATATAATTGAAAACCCCATAAGCGCACCAATTCTCCAGACTCACAAAGTGACCCCTGTGTGCCCACTTCAATGAAGGAACCCTTGTATCAGCCAAATCCCTCGTGATACCCACTGGTTCCTTGTTTAAAAGAGTAGCACCTCTTGCTTTGGAATTTGCCGCCCAACTCAGTAAGGCTTCTTCCGCGACATTTTATAGACCTGGTCCGTCTAAAGCCCTCATGTTCCCACAGCCCTCATGTTCCCACAGCCCCCTTGTTCCTGCAAGCCCCATATAGCCATTGAACTTTAGCACGATGGTGCAAGTAAGTGCACCTCCGGACTGTTTTTGTTTGCGAGATCCCACTGACCCCCTCGCTTTGGTTAGCCAGGCATTCCTCCGGCGACCATATTTGTAGACCTGGTGCTCTCTAAAGTCCCCGTGCATCCACAGACTGATTACAAGAAAGATGCCACTGATATAAAACTTCAATGGCTGGTAAAGAAATCGATAAACTACCAGACAAAAACAAAAAACGAAAACAGAAGCACATGGGGCTAGTCGTAGGAAAAGGCATCTATCTCAGGAGTTGTTGAAATGCCATTAGAGATCTGCTGGAGGGGCCGTTGAAGGGTCGCCAGAGAGCTTGTCGGGATGCCGCTGGAGAGGATGGGGGATGGGTGTGGCGGGTAGGACGGTAAGGAGGGACAGTGCGGAAGGGCGGGGCGGAGGGGCGGAGGGGCGGTGCGGAGGAGGTGGAATAGAATATTAAGATGGGTTCAAAAGGAGATGGAGTTGTGAACTTGTCGAATGGACCTATGGCTTGGTTGGCCAGTTATGGATGGAACAGCAAGCGCCATAGAGAGGTATAGAATTGAGAGCCCTGGTGCAATTCTCACATTGAAGTGCAGAAGAGGTTATTCAGCATTTTAAAAGTAAATAAGATGGACTGTAATTCTCTGGTTCCATATAATTCAATTCTAGAGGAACTAGGGTGACCTGTTTTTATGTTCCCCCCATTTAAGGTGCGATGGCCTCCCCAGTGGGTAACTTGTTGCTCGGGAATCCTGACAATGGCGCACTCATTGGGTGCGAGGTGACTGGTCTGGTTACTCGATCCTCAATAGCTTCTCCACCGCTGAATTCAACTCGTACGCATTGAAATTTACTCTTGACCTGCATCGCCGCCACTGAACCCAACTCGTACATTTATCTTCAACTGCACCCCTGCCGCTGAATGAATTCAACTCCCAGGGCGTCTAAACTACTCTCCACTGCGTTCTACGCTCCCGGTCAACTGACACGCGCTGTGATCGCATGCTATGTAGCTTACCCTCATATTGCGATGAGTAAATCAATATATGACCTACATATCCATTGAGGCTTAACTAAAGACGCTCATGCCAGCGCCCTTGGCGCCTGAGCAAAGCATTGCACTTAGCATCCCTGCATTTCTCCAGAAGAGCATCACCTTTAATGGCTAACGATATGTATCATATACAGTTTTCCCTTGCTATACCGGATCTGTAAAATCCGGCCCTTTTCGTCCGGTAAAAGCAAGGTTCCATTATAAAATAAAAAAAATGCTTGGCAGAAATATATATAGGGATAGGCAGCAAAAATATTGGGAAATTGCCTAACTGGGAAGTAGATCGACAATGACAACATTATGTAAAGTCAAGTTTAGCAAGGTAAATGCAGAGGTGGGGCAGCCGTATAAGTATTAGTTGTATCCGGTATAGCAAATGTTATTTGTATCATATGGAGACAGGGCCTGGCAATTCCTGTCCGGTCCGGTATTCTTATGATAGTGCGTCCGGTATAGCAAGAATGTAGCAGCCTGAGAACATCTGGTATAGCACGGTTTCCGGTACAGCGAGGTCCGGTAGGGCAAGGGAACATTGTATGTTCGTAAAACTGTGTGCAATCGGACTGTAGAAGAGCTCCCCTCAATGGGACTATCCCAACGCGGAAAGATGAAAACTCCCGGCGCCCCGGTAGCTCAAATTGTTGCTCTAGAGCTCCTCCATGCGGCTATAAAGCCCTGTTGGGTGGCAATGGGTGCCTAAGGCAATTGTTCAGACAGCAGTATGCGAGTTGAAAAGGTATCTGATATGCTTAAAGCTCGGGAGGCTGCGAGTAGGCTAACGCTTTCATACTCTTATTCGGATGATCTCAGGCATTCTTGCGCGGCGCAGGTGAAGTTGAAGTCAGCGCTGCTCGTCTCATGCTACTAATATCGCTATGTAAGTACTTGACTGTGCATCCTTACCAATGATGACCAGGCACTCGGCATTGCATGGCGCATGCGCAGGATGAAGAATTCTAGGGTTGGGGGATGGGGGACACGGCGCCGGGTTAATGCATGTGATACGTTTAATGCAAGCTTGCATCAAATGATTTGTTATCAGCACGAAATATTTCTGGCCGCGTCTGCGAGAGGAGATAATGAAGTTGGAGTCTACCCAGTCAAAGGAGCAAAGCTAATCTGGACATGAGAACAGAAGCAACCATGAGTGTGAGCTCCAACTTCAACTCTCCACAAAGTCTCACTTCGCAAATGTGGGGGCCAATTGGCTGATACCCTGACCTACTGAAGCAGCTTCAAGTCGAATTGACTCAAATAGCTGTAAGGAGCTCCAGCGCTTCAAGGCGTACTAAGCAGAGTTATAGCGGTGTCTTCCGGACATTTGTCGGCGACTACGGGTCTGTTGGGGGTGGGGGGGGGGGGGGGGATTACCCTCGCAGACGCTTGTGGCTATTGCTGCGGGAACGAGACTGGGAAGGAGCTCGCGTGCCACTCAAAATGGATTGTCAGAGCACACAGGGTCCGAATTAAAAGTGGGGACAGACTTCCACCATCGCAGCGTTTGGCGACGGCGGTCAGTCCGCACGCATTATGGATGCCTATTTTTTTTTTTTTTTTTTTTTTTTTTTTTTTTTTGCTATCGCAGTGCTGCATGTTCATCTGCTTGGAGGCGGATCAGGCGGCCGCCAAGACCCGTCTCGCCTGCTGCACATGTTGTCTGGCGAAGCTTCTGGCGCAGATCTCGTCGTCAGATTGGCCAATCAGGTGGCAGCGGGCTTTCACGCATTTCCAGGACGCAGAGTGGCCAGGGTCTGCTTGAGCCTGGGTCGGCCATGCTTCTGGAGAGCGGCGAGCTCTGGACCGCTGGTTACATCGCATTCGACGGTGCTGCAGTTTGGCGCGGTAATGTTGCCTCCTTGCTACCGCCGCTCGAGTGGGGCAATGCGACGGTGTATACATGTAGCCACGAGTAGAGGCAAGCACTTGGAGCTCCTACGGCGGCGGGGCAGCCCTGGAGGGCGGGGGCGGGCGGTTGGCTGCTATGTTCTGGACGCAGGCTGGACGGGCGGGCGGGCGGGCGCCCAGCAGGGAGGGCATCTGAAAGCAAGCACTGCGGCTGGCCCGAGCCAGTGCGGGACGCCCCCGAGGCGCGGCGCTGGACGCAAGGGATGGGGAGGGCCAGCGCCCACCGCCAGCAGATAATAAGTACATATACATTCCCCCGCGCGCACCGCATCGTGGGCAGTGAGTGAGGCAGGAGCCTGAAGCCCGGGAAGACCCCATACACGTGCACTCCTTCCCTCCGACTCCTCCCCGCTCCTGCTGGACACACGATCCATCTGTGCCCAGATTTCCACATCGACCCCCCACCCCCCACCCCCCACCCCCCACCCCCCACCCCCCACCCCCCACGTCTGCGCCAGTGGGTGCCGCCGATCACGTCGACAGGGGTACTGGAGCTTGCATTGCTTGATTGGGAAACCGGGACACGCCTTAATATCCGTATAGGGGAGCGTGGACTTTTATACGGTCATTTGAAACACAATATATCCATACGCTCATTTGGAGGTTTTCTTGGGACACTCCTTTACAGGTTCTTGCAGCAATAACCATGAAGTTCGGAAGAAAGTATGTATCCGCCTCTGTGTAACCAGCAGCAGCGCAAAGCTCCATGTGGAAACTGACTGTGATGCCCCGGATAAACAGTCTCCCAAGGAATCAGGTACCAGAATGGACTGGATCGTATATAAACTACAAAGGGCTCAAGGTATTAATCAAGACCGGGCTGAATTCGCAGATGGGCGGCAACAATGCTGATGTAACCCGTAAGTTGTTGCTCTGTTGCTCTGCTCAGCCTTGTGGTTTGGTCGATGCAGGCCCACATTACCAGGTCATACATTGGGACTAATTGTACAACAGCCTTTTTCTTCACCCTGGACAGGAATGTCGAGATGGTTGATTCCTTTTACAATAAACGGCTCGCTGAGTGCACCCGCCGACTTAAGCTTCACCAGTCGCGCTATTCGATAGATCCTAGTGTAACACCAACTGTCCCTGATGGTTTGGATCGTGGCGAACTTGAGGAGTTGGTTGCGGCTCTTTTAGAGTTACGAAGTGGCCTGAGAAAGGTCACGTGGTATGGGGAGGTTAATAGGCGAGGATTTATAAAGATCTTGAAGAAGGTGGACAAGAAGATGAATGCTTGTGCTCAAAGGAAATACCTAGAAATGAAGGTCTTTCCAAAACCTTTTGCAACTGGCACTGAAGCTGAGGCAGCGAAGGCGATGGTAAATGCCTGGCTGTCAAAGGTTGCTGAAGCCGATGGACTCGCCACCAAGGATGACGATGATGCAAGAAGCGAAACCTCAAATAATACCACCAAACAGTTACTTTTGAGGACAATGCTGGTTGGCACCACGAATGGAATATCCGAAGGAACAGTGGGCTCCCTGGACCAGAGCCTCAAGGAGGACAATGCTGCACTGCTGGAGGAGGTCCTATTGGAGGCGTCAGTGTTGAGAAAGCAACCTTCTGAGAAGAACACTATAGATTCAATGCCGAAGAAGCTATTGTTGAATTTGTTACAGCGGGCTATTACCGGCAAGGCACTTCGTTGTATTGAATCTCTCCTAGGACAACTTGATGATTTGCATGAAGAGGATGACATCAATGAACGAAATGTGATCCATAGAATCTTGATTTCAATTGGGAGAGCGAAGTCGCTGCTCGGCATGGGATCGAACAATTCGGCGTTGACATCAAAGGTAGATGTACTACGCGAAAACTTAGGTCCAAGTCTGTTGCATGCTACCCAGGAGCAGTCATTCTATATAACCCCCGCGGAATCACCAACTTCCACTCCGCCAGCAAGTGTGCATCACTTTGAGCTCGATGGCAGTGTTCGACTGTCTGCTCATGATGAGTCAGTTAAACTATTGCAATACCTACTTGAGAAACTCAAGCCATCGCAACGGCCTGCCTTGATTGAAAAGGACACATATGGGAGGATGCCTTTACATTATGCTGCTCAATATGGGTTTTTAGTTATTTGTCAGATTGTAGTCAAGTTCATGAAGGAATGGGGTCAGTTTGATGTCGAAGATGGAATTGACGCCCCTAAGTGGCAAGATAATGATGGCCTTGCACCGTTGCACCTGGCAGTGATGAATGGGCACCCGAAAACAACCAGATATCTGTTACATACAGAAAGTTGGGATGGTATTGTTGGCACACTACCTACCCCCGAGAAAATTTTCAATGCCAGAAAATCTGTCCTGAAGTCTTCTGCTGTCCTGATTATGGCAACTCGGTCCAATGCAACAGCCATAGTGGGATTGTTGGTTGATGCTGGTGTGAATGTCAACTATCAAGACGAGCATGGTGAGACAGCACTGCATACTGCTAGCAGGCTAGGCCATGTAGAATGTATAAAGATTTTGCTTGCTGGAGGTGCTGATGTGGAAATTGCAGAGGACTCCTATGGGTGGACATCTGCTTTTATAGCGGCTGTTGAGGGTCAATTGGAAGCTTTGGAAGTTCTTGTTCATGAAGGAGGAGCGGATGTCACGAAGCTTGATTTGTCCGGCTGGAGTGCAATGGAACATTCGGCATTACGAGGTCACTTGAATGTGGCGAGACGGTTGAAAGAGATCATAGCTGCCATGAATACTTCATTGCAATCTGAGATGAGCACGGACACTGCTCCCATTCCTATTGCCCCTCCGAAGCCCTCTCTGGGACCGATTTTGGAGAAGAACTCACCAGGCGGAAGCAATACAGGCTCAAGTATAGGTAATGGGAGTTCTCCCGCAAATGGGTCACCTTCAACGATACCCAGAATTGTGACACCACAACCTGACACCATCAAATCATTTGGACACCGATATCTGAAGAAAGGTACAACAATGATATTGGTGACATTGGGGTCTGTTGATACGAGAAGGACAAAGTCAGCTATCAAACTTGAGAACATACCACTCTCACATGCTCATTCGACACAATTGGATACAGCTCTGTCGCTAGTAGTCTCTGCAAGGAATGCAAAGGGCGATCCAACTATAATAGATCTTCCTGTTCAGCACACTCTGTCAACTGATGACCCAATTGTGTTTGAGACAAACGATATGAATAATGTCCACCTGCTGTTTGACATTGTCCCAACATATTCTGGGAGACATGATCAAAAAATTGGCAGAGCAGTTGCATTATTGAGCACAATCAAGCAGTCATTGGGGAGGAGTAGGGTCAGTTTGCAACGAGGGGCTCAGGTACCAATTTTGTCTGCAAATGCTGATGCAGAGGTGATTGGAACGATCGACTTTGAGTTTATGGTTATTACGCCATTTGAACACGATAAGATGGATATTGCGGCGGATAAAACTTATTGGAAGAGTGTGTCAGGGCCAAAGGTGGGATATAATTAAAGCCCTTGAATCTGTAGGTACTGACTTCGAGTATTAGGTCATCGGTCATAGAGGTACGACTGTACCAAATATTAATTGTCACCAAGACAACTTCTAATGTTATTATTCAGGTCTCGGGAAAAACCTAGCTGCCAGGAAGTCGTTACAATTGGGGGAAAACACACTTCAAGTATGTCAGGTCCTGAGGTTTCTCGGGGCATAGAGGTGTAGCTAACGGCATTAAAGTCATTTATTGCAGCAGCAAATTTAGGTAAGCAGTCTTGGTTGCATGGGCTGTTTTATTTGTCTGACTTGATGTTTGAATTCAGGCGCTTCATACGTCGAGGTTTGTTAAGACCGTCAATGTTTAACGATATCTTTATCAAAATTGTACTAATGGAATTATAGTTCGATGTCCAATTAACTAAAGACCATGTTCCCGTTTTATATCATGACTTTCTTGTCGGAGAAACAGGCATTGACGCTCCTGTGCACACATTGACTCTTGAGCAGGTATGCGCATGTGTTTCAAAAAGATGCTATTAATTCTTAGCTAACTTCTGTGTCTAGTTCTTGTCTATGAGTGAGCTTCAGACTCCTCGTAGCTCTCGCCCAGGCTCTCCAGATCATTTTGTACCTTCTGGAGCAGCAGCAAATGGCAAAACAGTGGGAAATGGGCCTTCTTTATCCTCAGCACGCACAACAGTACCCTTCGTTAGGCGCTCAAGGTCCATGTCTCTAAATCAAAATGGCAAGGAGAATGATACCACTAATGAGAGGATGAAGTACACTCGTGATTACAAGCTCAAGGGCGGTTTCAAGGGTAACAGCAGAGGCACCAGTATACAAGGTCCATTCACAACTCTAGAAGAGGTTTTCAAGCGATTGCCAAAGCATATTGGGTTCAATGTCGAGCTAAGTAAGTTTGGGCATTCAATCATTGCTAATATATATCTGACGGAGTACAACAACAGAGTATCCTATGCTTCAAGAAAGTGAAGAAGAGGATATGGACACTTTTGGCATAGAAATGAACTCATGGGTAGATGCGGTACTCAAAGTTGTATACGATCATGGCAACGGAAGGGATATAATCTTTTCAAGCTTCCATCCAGATATTTGTTTGATGTTGTCATTCAAACAGGTGAGTGTAAATCATACTTAGCTGCTTATCGGCGATGCTAATTGAACGGTTAGCCGTCGATACCCATCCTATTTTTGACAGAGGGTGGTACAGCAAAGATGTATGATATCAGAGCCTCCAGTTTACAAGAAGCCATTAGATTTGCAAGCAGGTGGAATCTTCTTGGAATCGTATCTACAGCAGAACCATTGATATTATGTCCAAGGCTCATTAGGTAGGCCTTGCTCTTTGATATCAGGTCGTTTGTTTCATTGCTAACATACTGCTACAGAATCATCAAGGAATCTGGCCTTGTATGTGTAACTTATGGGACACTGAACAATACACCAGATAATGTGAAGGTAAGCAGCTTCGCGTCTCATATGAAATTCAACAGATTTACTAAGTTGCGGCATATAGGTCCAAGTTGAACAAGGAGTCGATGCAGTGATTGTTGATAGCGTTCTGGCTATTCGAAAAGAGCTTACAGCTGCTGCCTCGGAAAATAACGGCAGAAAGAATGAGAAATCTACAGCAAATGATGTGAATAGACAGGTGGAGAACACTAAAAAAGAGGTTGCTATTGCGGTAGGGCACTAGGGGGTTTTAATGAGGGGATTTTGTATCTAACATTTATCGCATGGAGATTCTTTTGGAATTATGGAGTATGGATTGCTTATATCCGGGTACTTTGGTTATTTGGTTTGCTGTTTGATGGGGCGATAAACTGGACAGTGGTTGATGGAAGCGGAGTTTTATCGCATTATACTTTTTGATTGTGGGGATTTGTTCTTGGGAATTATAACAATAGAGGTCTCAAAGGGAATATCAGTACTCTTTTTTCTTCTTTTTTCTTTTCTTTTTTTTTTTTTTTTCTCTCTTCTATATTTTTCTAAATTTTCAAATATTGTTAGTGGGGAGGTTCGACCCCACATCTATAACACTCAACATAATATTCTTTTTTACATCCACATGACCTTTTAGTCAAAAACGTCAATTAAGCTTTCCTTACCCCACAGCCCACGGGGGTCCCAAACCTTACATGTTTTGTCACGGTACGTACTTACTGAATCTGTTATAGGGGGATGTACTGAGCACCATCAATAGCATTTGCCTGAGCGATCTCTTCGACTTGTTTTCATGGAGGTCTAGGAGTTGGGAGGTCAGATTTAGGAGTTGGTTATTGTAGGTAGAAGGGCCCTCGGAGAGGTAAAGGGTAACTGTTGCGAGCCAACTGATAGAGGGGTTAGTTGCTCTGAAAAAAAAAACTAGTAGACGTATTGTTCTAGTGGGGATTTGTAGAGTGATGCAATCAAAAGATGATGGGTAAACGGGGAAGCTCTCTGGGTCGTGGGTTATACCAATTTGGCGTTGATATCTCTTATGACACGTTAGCGGGGGGAGGGGGCATTTAAATGAGTTGAGAAAATAATAAATGAAAAAGAAAATGAAAAAAAAGTTAAAATCAAAGATATAGAAAGCGGTTGGTATCGTATAATCGAGAGCTTCGATACCAATATTGGATATTTCCTGGGTTGTATTAGTGGAGGTATAGCATACTTTACTTGCCCCTCCGCTCCCCCAATCCACTATCACTACCACCAAAACTGCCTCATAGCCCCAGCCCTCAAACCGCTGCACGAATCTCTGTGAGTCCCCCTTGCCTTGTCCATCCTGAAAACAAAACCTTCCCCTCCCACCACACACTACTTCTCAATCTCAACCCTCCCTCCCCCCTCTATCTCTTATCTCGATTTAACTGGTATCCTCGAAGCGGTTGGTTGGTGGGTGGGTAATGGCGGTAGCGAACTACAACTACACTGTCGCCCTATCGACTCCCAGGCACTTTGTCAAGCGTGCAAAGAGGGCATTGGAAAAGGAGGGGTTATTTGCGAAGAAAATCGAGCGGTTGAATGGCGGCGGCGACGCTGTCGTGATACGCGTTGCATTCGATGATGGTGGTGGTGGGGGGAAGGTTTCAGCTAATTGCAGTGGTGGTGGTGGAGGGGAAGAACGCTATTTGGTGTATACGAGCTTCAAGGTCACCCGAGGTGGCGATAACGGCAGGGACGAGGAAGATGCTGTTGAGGACGATGGTGAGGACGTTGCGGTGCTTGAGCGACTGGGGCACGACGTGCGCGAGATGCTGCTTGTGGAGAATGGTGATCACGTGGAGGTTGTGTATGTGCGGGATGACGTTGGCGGGGCAGGAACGACAGCGACAAGCTTAGGCGCGACAACAACAACAGCTACCTCAACCACAGCACAACGGGTCAGAAACGCAATAAGGGCGTTCTTAGCGGAGCATTGGGGCGATGTGATTGCAAATACGAAAAGAAATACGAATACCAATGATGGGGGTCTAGGTCACAAAGTGGACGTGGACATCCCCACCCTGTTAGACACCCTCCCCAAGCGCTGGTCCTACTACTCCCCCATGATCCTTCTCCCCCCAACGGCATTCTCACATGCCCAGTGGAAAGCCTATCTGTCCAGACTTCCACCTCAACTTGAATCCACCTTCTACGCCCTCCTCACCACTACCATCCACTCTTCTGCCACCCACCTCGCCATCAACGCTCCCATTCCCCTCGTCGACCCCTCTGCCACCGCCTCATCCCCTACTCAAAACAATCTCCGCAAACCCACCAACCTTATCCCTCTCCGCGGCACCTTCGACAATCCCCCACTCTTCGTAACATGCACTCAAAATTCCCTGCATCAGACATGGTCCCCGCTCCACACGATGTTCTCGCGGGGCAATATCACCGAAAAGCTCCGGATTCGATCTCCCACCTTCCCGGGCGCGTTCCAGATCCCGGGGTCAGCGATCTGCGACTTGTATGCAGGGATAGGATATTTCGTGTTTCCGTACCTTGCCGCTGGGGCTAAAAGGTTGTTTGCGTGGGAGATAAATGAGTGGTCAGTTAAAGGCTTAGTTCGAGGTGCGGGGATGAACGGGTGGAGGGCAATGGTGGTAAAAGAGGGGGAGCAGACGCCGTCGAGAGAGGAAATAGAAGGGGTGGAGATTGTTGTATTTTTAGAGGATAACAGGTTTGCGAGGAGGAGGATGATGGAGGTGAAGGAGGTGGGGGGGATTGAGGGGTCTCCAGTAAGGCATGTAAATTTAGGGTTGCTGCCTAGTAGTGTTGGGGCGTGGGACACGGCGGCGGGGATATTGAAAGATGGTGCAGCGGGGGAAGGGGGCTGGGCGCACGTGCACGAGAATGTGGGGAACGAGAATGTGGAAGAGAAGAGGAAGGAGGTGGTGGAAGGATTTGAGGGTTGGGCGAGGGAGGAGCAGAAGGAAGGGAAGGGAAAGGAGATGAAAGTGAAATGTGAGAATGTTTTCAAGGTGAAGACATATGCGCCGGGAGTGGTACATTGCGTGTTTGATGTGCGGGTGTATCCAGAGCGGAACAAAGCGTGTATCTCGGACTAGAGCATGTTTGTCGAATTTCATAGATTATTCGTAAAGAGAGACGCAACGGTCTATATAAATGTAAATATACAAGTACATTAATTCAATAGATATCGTAACAACAGAGCCGACTAAACATCAGTCATTAGATCAAATTAATTCCCATTATTAATGATATGCTCGATTGGTTTCTCTTCAGACACGGATATAGAAGCAGCCCGCCCCCACAAATCGACATTCCCATCCCCAAGCTTACGTGGCCTTCCTAAACTTTGCTGGGATGTTCACAAGCACGATTTTTTGTTTCTCTAGCTCCTCTAGTTTGGCCTGGGCCTGCTCGAGCTCCTCGTGATGCTTGAACTGTTGTATAAGTTAGCTTCCGGGGAGCTTCACAAGGTGGGATATCGGTGGTGTGAACTCACGTGAGCAATATCTTCAGGATGGTTCAGTTCTTCCTCGGGGCTGTCTTCGCTATGGTACTTTTCGAAATGGTGAATCTCGTACTCGTACTCGTCGTCACCGTGGTGTCCCACTCCGACCTACAATCCTCCAGTTAGATTGTTTCCACAATACCCCATTAATCCAAAGCACCTCAATCGCAGACATACCCCGAAATCTGGCAACTTCTTTCCATCCGCGTGGTACGCCAAAAACTCGTCCAGTGTAATCCCACCATCATTATCCAAATCCATCTCGGCCATCAGGGTCTTGACGATCTCGTCCTGCTTTGCCTGCGGCACATCTGAGTCCCTGTCAATGCCATAGGTGCGGAGTATCTCTTGCGGTGTCCACGTGTGCGAGTCGTCAAAGTCGTGCAAATGGAAGAAGGACGCAGGGTCGTAGTTGGCAATGTGATGCTCCTCTAGCGGGACCGAAGGACTGTGCGTGAGTAAATGAGCCTCGATGTGTGTGCGCGGGGGGGGGGGGGGGGGGGGCGGAGGGAGTGGGCAATTGGTGGAGACATGTGTTTCACAGCTTAGCGAAACTTACCAAGCATGTGGATCTCGGCCCAGGAGAGGCCGGTGTGGTCGTGGTCGGCATCAGAGTGGATGCCGTGGGCGGCTGCAAGGGACGCGAGGGCAGCCGTTGCTGCGAGCGTGAGCAAACGCGCTGAGGCGTGCATTGTCAGATTAGTCAGGGATGCTGTGGATATCGCGGCGGGTTTGGCAGCGCGAGTGCAGGCGGTGAGAGGTGGAATTTATTCTCGTGCCGGGGGAATTGGCTTGAGGGCGGATGGACAGAGGTACGGTGGCGGCGCATAATGCTATTGTCTGGGGGGCGCGATACCCGACGACGGGGGGGGAGCAGCCTGCGCTGGGGACGGACAGCATGGCGCTTTCACCACTTCAGACCGTCACAGTTCGCATCGCCACCCACTTTTCATGTTGCACGGTGGTCCCTCGGCACAGATGAGGCCAGCAAGCTATCCGAGTTGGCTGCCCCTGGCATTGATGCTCAAGAAGGCGTGGTTCCTGGCCTTGCTTGTGCTATCATACGGATACGTCAGGGGCAACAGGGACCAACAATGCAAGATCTTATCAGCGGCCAGATGCAATATGCAGAGCTTGGCAGCTGAGGCTCTGCGGCGCGGTGGCGGTGGCGGTGGCATGCAATGTGGGGGGTGCAGCGACGGCGGCGGGGCGGCTGTGGAACCTTCCTCTCCGTTCCTTTCGTTTCTTTTGCTTTTTCTTATTCGGGGCATCTCAGCGCACATCATTTCGTACCGGCTGTGTCATCTCAGCATCGCTACACCCAGGCATCACTGCGTCATATACCCGTCCACTGCAGGAGAGCAAGAACACAGAGAGCATTGAGCCAACCTACAGTCTCCACCAGCCTCAGGCCTACAGGGAGCACAAAGCATGACTACGGACTCGGCTTCTCCGTCCAACGCCGAAACCACCACAACCTCCACCGATCTCTTCCAAAACATCGGCGCGGCCGTCGAAGTTGTCGACCACACCGATAGCGCTTCTGACGAGCCCCAAATCGTCGACAACATCGAGTCGCTATGCATAAACTGCGAGGACCAAGGCACCACTCGGCTGTTTCTGACGAGAATCCCGTTCTTTAAAGAGGTCGTGCTCATGAGCTTTGAATGTCCGCATTGCGGGTACCGGAATTCGGAGATTCAGTCTGTGAGTGCCCTCCCGCACATGTCCGCCGCCCCACCCCGCCCACATCACACATAGCTAATAATCTACGGCAGGCTGGCAAGATCCAAGAGCGCGGCTGCAAGTACACCTTCCGGATCACCTCCAAATCCGACCTGAACCGCCAATTGGTCAAATCCGACACTTGCGTCTCTCGCTTTCCAGAGCTCGACCTAGAAATCCCCGCTCAGCGCGGCCAACTCACGACCATCGAGGGCCTCCTCACCAACGTCCTCGATGACCTCTCGGCTGACCAGCCAGTGCGCAAGTACCAGGACCTTGAGGCCTACGAGAAAATCGAAGCGTTCTTGGACAAAATCAGGCGCAAGCTAGCAGCTGAGGAAGGGAGCGGTGAGCTGCCATTTACGCTGTGTCTCGACGACCCCGCAGGGAACAGCTGGGTGGAGCCGCAGCCGGGAGATGCAAGGGGGAAGTGGGTCAGGGTGGACTACGTGCGGACTCGGGAGCAGAACGAAGCGTTGGGCTTGACAAATACGGGGGAGAGTGGGGTGGTTCCGCACCCGGAGCCAGCGCAGCAGGATGGAGTGGGTGCGGGAGGGCCGGGCAACATTACGCACGATGAGGTGCACACGTTCCCTGCCACATGTCCTAGCTGTGTGAGGCCGTGTAATACATACATGAAGTTTGTGGACATTCCGCATTTTAAGGAGGTGGTAATTATGAGTACGGTGTGTGACGATTGCGGATGTATGCTTCTATCCTCCCTCCCTCCCATACATTCTCTTCCTTCCAAACACATCGCTCCACGATCCTCCCCACATCACATGAGATTTAAGCTAACGGTCAACGACAACGACAGATAAATCTAACGAAGTCAAAACCGGTGGTGCGGTCCCACCAAAAGGCATCCGCATCACGCTCAAGGTCGAAGACGAAGAAGACCTCAAGCGAGACATTCTCAAGAGCGAGACTTGTGCCCTGACGTGCCCGGAGCTGAATCTCGATTTAAGTACGCTATTCATCCTTCCTGTGTTTCACCTTCTAGATGTGTATAGGATGCGGAATATTTGGGCTAACACTGAGTTTATGTAGCACCGGGAACACTAGGTGGCCGCTTTACGACCCTTGAAGGCCTGCTCACCCAAGTGTATGACGACCTACACTCACGCATCTTTGCGTCCCCTGCCTCCATCGCTTCCACTACCTCCACCACCTCTACTGGCCTCACCAACCTTCCAGAGCCCACCTCCGACTCCCTCGATCCCGCCTCTCGTGAACGCTGGTTGGAGTTCTTTGCCGCCCTTAAGGAAGCCAAGGAGGGGAAACGGAAGTTTACGTTGATAATGGAAGACCCAATGGGTGCGAGTTACCTGCAGAATCTGTACGCGCCTGACCCGGATCCGGCGATGACCATTGAGGAGTACGATCGGACGGAGGAGCAAGAGGAGGAGTTGGGGCTGAAGGATATGAAAGTGGAGGGGTACGGGGAGACGGGTAATGGGAGCATAACAGGGGGAGGGTGAAAGTGGGGTGGGAGTGGGGTCGGGGATTGGGGGACGGGGGTGGGAGTGTTGATGAGTTTTGCTGACGTTTCTTTTCGTTTCTTATTCCCCCCCCCTTTTTTTTGTTGATGTATCTATGTAGGTATGTACACGCATTGTTGAGTTTAGGATTTGTAGGGTGTTGATTGCCGGTTTTGGTCGGGATAAAAGTACAGTATAGTTAGGAATAGACGCAATGCAATGGGATGATATATGTAATAAAATACATTCTGAATCCTCAAACGGTCGTCAATCATCAATTATTATCATAGTGTGCATACTTCAGCACACACACCACATCACTTACTTAACTTGTCCCACCTCGCCCTCCTCAAATCCTTCTCCCTCCTGTCCTTCCAAGTCCCCGGCTCCTTATCCTTCCTTCTTTCCCGCTCCGCCGCCTCCCTACCCCCCTTGCCCCACCTCGGATCCCACTGCTGCCTCTCCTTCTCCTTCTCCTTTATCCTCTCCTCTCTCAGCAGCTTCGCCTGCTCCTTCCTAGCCTCCCAGTCTCCCAGGCTCACCCAGAATTTGTTTTCTATCCCCAGCATCTCGCAGTAAGCCTGTGTCTGTGGGTTGTTGAATTCCCGTGGCTGCCCACCTCCGCGCCAGTCCTCGCGGGCGCCCTCTATCCCGGTGGCGGGGGCCGTCCGGGAGAACGTGGTAGGGATGCGCAGGTCCTGGATATTGGCGTCGACCCAGGCACGCTCGGCGGCGATTTGGTCGCGGAGCGCGGACAAGTCCGTGGGGAGACGGGGGGTGTCGGAGTAGGACACGGACAGGTATGGGTTGAGCGCGCGTGTGATGGCGAGCCAGTCGGGGTCGTAGTGGAGGGCGGTTCGGAGGGGCCCGGAGGGGGGTGGGGTCGCGGTGGGGATCTTGAGGACCTGCAGGAAGGCGCGATGAGGGAGGCACTTGTCGAGGGCGAGGAAGTAGGTGAGGTCGTTGGGTTTGGGGGTACTGGGGTCAGCGGCGGGGGCGGGGTCGACATCTTCTAAGAGGTCGATTTCGTCTTGGTTGGTGGGGGTGGATTTGGCGCGTTTGGAGGGGCGTTCGGCAGGTTCATCGTCCGGGTCTTCGTCAAAGTCGAGGTCGATTTCATCCGCGTTTTTCACCGACTGTTGCGTGCTCTTTTCCTCCACCGCATCCACGCCTTCATCTATCCGCTCCTCCATCTCATCATCCAACTCCAACTCCACCCTATCCGGATTCTCCCCCTCACCTTTCTTCCCCTTGCGATTGCCCTTCTCCTCCTCCGCCACCGCCGGCAGCTCGGCCTTGGCCGTGATCCTCCTGTCCTCCGCATGATGCACAATCGCCGCGAACTTGACGTGCAGATGCCCTGAGAACCAGTACTTGGGCCTCCACTTGTACAGCAAACTCCTCGCTGGCGGACTTCCAAGCTCTCCCTTCTTAATATCACTCCCGAACCACGGCTTGTTTTGCAACAGCCACTTTGCGTCCCCGTTATGCTCTATTCCCTGTGGCCAGTCGTGGCTGAGGCCAATGTCAATCTGCCCAGGGACCTGGTAGAGCTTGAAGACGTCGTAGGCACGGACATGGTACACTGAGCGCAGCATGCTGCCCATGTACGGGACGCGCTCGTAGTGGGGCTTGTTGTAGTCCGGAGCACTGTAGATGCCCGACAAGCCTGCGATGCGCAGCCCGCCCACGTTCACCACGTTCGCCGCCCCCATGTAGTATATGTTCGGACACACCCAGCCGCCGTAAAAGAGTTCTGTGTTGTACGCTGATGCCTCATGGTTCCCGCCGATAAACAACGTCAGGATTGGGGCCTTGCGCACCCCGGAATAGTACTCGTGGAAGTCGCCTAGAACTTTGTACTTGTCGGGGACGGCCATGGTGTGCAAGTCGCAGGCATTACGGACGGCCTGGAAATCGCCGCAGATGATGAGCAGGTCGATGACGTCGTTGTAGCGAGCACAGACTTTTTCGATAGAGGCATAGATGGCGTTGAGAGTGCCATGGCCCTATGAAGGAGAAGACTGTGAGTAGGTGGGGTAGGGAGGAATGGAGGGGGCGAGAGGGGGGGGGATTTCTCACACATCCTTGAATTGCAATCCGGAGGCCATCTTTGTAGATTTCGCGCTCGCCGGTGGGCGCTGGAATCTGGACGTTGGCCTCATCGCCCATGCCGGTTTGTGGCTCGTCGCCCATGCCGGCTTGAGCCTCGGTGGCCATGCCGGTGTGGAATCGTTGTTGGTGGTAGTATTGGTGTTGGCGTAGGTTGTCGTGCGTGCAGCTACAGCTATGGTGATTGCACCTGTTGCTGATGTATACTGCCGCCGCCCTTGGAGATGGTGCGGTGGTGGAGGTGGTGTATCGTAGAGGACTGCGCCGCCGGAGTAAGGCTACGGTTGCTGCTGCGGTGGTGGTTGTGGTGCGGCCCGCAAAAGTGGCTGAACTTGCGATGCTTTGTATACTCGACGTCGAGAGCAGCGTCGCTGCTGCGCGGGGTGCCCTGGGGCTGGTGCTGATCTGCATGTGCGGTGCATAGGGAGCATTTCTTAGCCTTTTGCTTGTTCATGAGGCTGAAGCTTCAGTGCAAGAAGAGAAAAAAAAAGAAATCTCTTTCTTGCCCAATGTCACCCGCCCCGCGCAATCATACGGAAGTAAAAAGGCTGGAAGGCCCTCCGTACACGTAGAAGGGAATCAGGCAGGGAAGAACAGCGTGATACTCACCAGCTGCAGCAGCCTGGGGCGCATGCTCACTATCTGTGCCTATATGCCTCTCAATTGCCTCCGGGAAACCAAGGCTAGCAGCAGGATAGTAGTGATGTGTCGATCTCAGAAGGATGGGGACTGGAGTCCACCGGGGCATACGAATATGCGGGGCGGATAAATGGATGGAATACTTTTCTGGAGACCGCACGTTTGCCGATGCAGTGAGAAACCTCCTTCCTGGTCTGCATATGCAGCTAGGCAGTCACGCGCTATGCAATTCAGGCGCGGCCCAATGCAACGCAGTCAATCCGCCCGGCGGAGAGCTGCGGGCTTACGACGGGGCGGCGGAGGGGCGGCGGAGGGGAGGAGGAAGGGCCGCTGGGGGCGGCCTGGCAGCAGTCTCGTAAAGGCGCTCGCTGATGTCCCTCGCTCCATCGGCACAGTCTGCCCGCACAAACCCCGGGTACATTGTTGGAAATCTAACTTGATTTTATTCCCGTTTACGATCCATCGCCTCAAAAATGCAACACCTTATCTCCAAGTAAAGTTTTTATCCCTCAACCTTCCCTCAGTCGTTCACTGATTCCCCAAGCCTTTTGCCCCACATTCCCAGGTTCCATACCACGAATTCGTTACAATTAACTGATTGCACCGAAACAATGTTCTCATGAACACCGAAACAGCAGCAGCTTAGCAAACTAAAATATTGGAAAAAAAACACCACCAGCCACAGCAAGCATGTGAAGAAAACAAAAAAGATGAATCAATCATGATGCTAAAAGTAAGCCTGCTGCTTCCATTCCAAACAGAGAAAAGAATAAGGCATATCCGAACAATAAACAATGGAGTATATCGAACATTGTAATAACACATGAAAGGCAGCAGAAGAAGAATTAACCATAAAAGCGTCAACAAAGCAAGACCGGTAACTTGAAATAATCCGCGTATTGGTGCATTCCAACCCATATTATCTTCCGTATAAAAGGAAAACCGAAAAGTAAAGGCAACAAAACATCTATCAGTCCAGAGGAAGCAACTCGGCCACAAATTGCAAGGCGACTTCAATGCCCTGGAGAAAATTGATTCTTCAAATTCACTAGATGGACAGATGCAAATTAGCTCAGTATACCCCACATATTTGATGGACCAGAGAGCGTCCTCGGTCCCGCATCAATCGAGCCTGGTGCCTCAATCTAAGCGATTGAATGAAACATGCTTCAGCATGCGGTGAGCACACATTTGGGGGGAAACAGATATTGGCTCCGGACTGTGCATACAGGGTATTGTGCTATATATATAGTGAAGAACTATCAAAAAGTGTACGAACCATTACTTCATCATCCATGGCGTCTAAGGTGGCACCAGTTGTATTAACATACTGGGCGCCATTAGCATCAACGGTGGCACCAGCAGCAACCTGATTATTACCGTCCCAATAGTCGGCCATTTCTGCATCTAACTCCTCAGCAGACTTGGGCTTTGGGCGGATGGAGCGCCCTCCACGAGCACCTCCCCGTCGACCCCCTCGTCCACGGGGAATGTTACCCTTGGCTGCTGTAGTTACTGGCTTCGGCTTTGCAGCTTGTTTGGCTGGCGTAGAAGCTACAGGGTTTGGCGCACTGAATTTTTGTCAGACCGTATTTCGAAACATATGCTTTGAGTCGGAACCTACCCAACGCGAGTTTCGAGACCAGGTGCTTTTGGTTCAAGGACCAGTTCAACCTGTGAGGGTCAGAATAGATTCAGTTGCACCAGGGAGCGGGACAACAAACCTTCATAGGTCGCTTATCAACCAACACACCATTGTAGCTGATGGCTGCCTTTTCAGCGTCACCAGCTTTCGAGAAACTGATCGTCGCAATACCGCGCGATTGTCCGTTTGGTCCGTAGCTAAGCGAGCATGTCTTGACTGGTCCGATAGCTTTTGAAAAGTACTCCTTTGAAGCGCAAATTGCTGATGTCAGAATCGTGTCGCCCGAAATAATGGTTGATCGTGAAGCACACAGCATTGACAAAGAAAAGGGAAGGCAGAACAACGACAGGAAGGGAGCGAGATCATTAGCTGAGCGACGGTGACCTAGTTGGCGAACCCAGATGTAACCGAAGACCGACGAACGCGACTGTCTCTCTAACTAAATAAGAGATACATGTTATGAATATCTGCATCTTCCATGGACCCTCTTCAGGTTATCATGAGATAATCCTCTCCCGATTCGAGTTCCAATCGAAGACAGCCTGATGACCTGTTTCCGATTTTCGTTCGCCTCGATCCTCAAGAACTCTGCTGAATAACTGTAAGACGTCCACTTTTGATATAGATATTCGCTCCACAATTGAAAGTTCGCTGATGATTGACTCCTAGAGAAAAATGATGTTGCACAGGTATCCCGAGTCCTGAACAATCGTTGCTCGACAGAAATGACAGGAACTCGTAAGATGATGATGCAGACATCGCAGTCACAGCCGAACATCATAGGAAATGAACATGCCCCTCCTGCCCATTCTTCATTGTTCGCAGTTCGTCGGTCTGCGGTCTTCCACATGTTGACAGGACATGGTTCATCGACAACGCCGTCGGAACGTCATGGTAGTCACAATTGGGACATGTGGAAAACATCGCTGCAGCGCGGAGTGCGTGTGGCAACAAGTTGAGACAAACATGCAAGCATGTCACATTTTGTTTCTGCGAGCTCAGACGATCTCGCTCCAAAAGCCGTCGATTGCGCGCCAGATTCGAAGTACAGACCATGCACGACCTCACTCGTACAGGCAACATACCTTAATCATTTGTTCATTCACATCGTAGGGCTGTAAAGACTGTCAGCAGGATATCTAAGCGTAGAGAGAAGAATAGTGCGGCTTACCAAGTTGGAGACGATAATTTTATATGCGTCTCCCTTACTTGACGGCCCAGTTGGAACCGCCTTCACAGCGGCCTTCTGCGTTGCAGAAGCTGCAGCTGCCTTCACAGCAGCTGCGCGTTGTGGACGCTTCCTAACACCACCGACAGGTCCAGAAACGCCACGCTTTCCACCACGGTTATTCTTTCTGCCGGCCAAGATCTCATCCAAGCTCTTATCAAGGTTGGTGGCCATGTTGATTTTTTGCTGAAGGAGAAAGAGTGCGTACGATAACTTTGTATGGTTTATAGAATGGGGGAATTTATGACTTTCGATACGGGGGAAGGGGGCGGCTATGAGAGTTTGCCGGACGTGACTGGTGGCAGAAGTATGAACTGAAGGAAGGTAACGAAATAATAGCACCTGCGGGGAGGAGCAAGGCGTGCTGAAGGAAAATGAAAAGTGGAGTGCTATCCGCGACGGCTGAGGTGGACTCTGGTGGCAAGGGGCGTGTTTGCTGGGTGGATGTGAACGACTCGGGATGTGTGAAAGAAAAGAGAAGAAAGAGAAGAGGGAAGACTAAAATACACGAGCGGAGGGAGGGGAGGGAAGGCTACACAGGACCACTCGCGCTCGCCGCTGTGCCCAGAACTACGCCGGCGCTTCGCCACAACCCAACAGCCTTCCGAAACGCACTTAGAGTTAGCAGCTACATTCAAGAGAAAGAAAAAAAAGGACCGCGTAAATTACCCTTTCTGTGTCACAAGTGAGCTGCGCTCCTCAACATTGTGTCGCCAACCAGTTTGCCAGCTGTTCCTGTGCAGCGAGCGCCGACAAGAAGAACAGGAGACAGCGAGTGCATACAGGCAAACCTGCACTTTCGTCATCGTGAGTGCAGTATTCCAACAGGCTCAGTTCATTCATCACACAGTCCTCACTCTGTAGCGTTGCTGCATCAGGGACCCACAATAGCATTTCGCGCTACAAGAATTACAGGTATATACAAGTACTAGAGAACATCCATAAGCATATTCAAACAAGAAGCGAGATCCGGAAACCATATGGTGCCTTCACTGCTCAACCGTTTCACATCTTTCAGCCCTCGTTACGCCATCCCCCTTTCTGTTACAAAAGCCAGCAATAGCTTTCACTGAGATGCGCCGATTAAGAAGCCTCCTGGGTATATTATGTGCTACCAGGCTGAATAACCATTTTCTCGACTATGGGGGCTCATCAGCATGTTGCCCACTAGAAGAAGCTCAAACCTGCCACTAGCCATACCTCGAACTGTAATACGCACATCAACAACAGCATTCTCCTCCAGCGTTCAAGCTCCTTTTGCTGCTTAGTTTGTCCCTACGATCGCGGCCTTGTGCTTTTGCCCTTCGCCGGGCGTCTGTGAATCCGATTTCGATGCATCTTCAGCATTGACTGCAAGGAAGTGGTACAATACAATCAAGGACATCATAAATGTCCCCAGGAAGAGGGCGAGGGCGTTCAGCTGAGCGTCTGTAATCATTGTGACTTCGCCGAATGTGCAAGTGCTTAGGGATAATCTGTTCGCTCGAAATGAGGTTGTAGGAGTCTGTGGAGATATGAGATGGCCTTTGGGGGCGTCAGACAGCCTCAAAACGGTGTAAGGTTGGATTCGCCTGCCAAATTGACTTGTGCGAACATTCCGAAGACCTAAAGGTGTCCACTTGCCAGCGTCAGGAACCCTCGAATGCTTATATAAGCCTCTGCCAAGCCATATGGCACAGAATATCCTCCCCACAATATGCATATAGAGAACCGCGCCTTATAGCTTTCGGCGCTTTTGCCTTTAACTATTTTCTCTACATTCATATTACCAACTGAGCATCTCCAGTGTTCAGAGCTCAGGCAGGCGAATACACCCATATAAACAGCTGTAACTTGCCCCATTTTCTGCCTTGAAAGTTCGACATTCGGTGGTGCTAATTGACGTTAGTTCTACCAGAATACATCAGGAACGAGAGGCACATTGATCCGTCATGCCGCCAAAGAAGAACGACAAAGTGAAGCCGTCAGCGGCGAAAGTCGTTGAAGATAAGGTATACAACTCTTGCGATCGTGGACTATACGTATACCCTTTTACGGACTCTCTGCTAACCAACCATGCTCCATAGACATTTGGCCTGAAGAATGTACGCCACGCCCCGGAGAACTCGATCATACATTAAACACAGCCTAACTCATCGACTAGAAAAAAGGAGCCAAAGTTCAACAACAAATAGCCCGATTGCAGTCCCAAGTAAAAGCCAGTGGTACACCTGAACAGAAACGCAAGGAAGCAGAAAAGGCCAAGCGGGAAGCAGACAAGAAGGCTGCTGAGGCCGCGAAGGCGGAGGTTGCCGCGCTATTCAAGCCTGTGCAGGTGCAGAAGGTGCCATTTGGTGCCGATCCTAAGAGTGTACTATGCGTATATTTCAAGGCTGGGAACTGTGAAAAGGGTATGCACCTCAAATCAGTGCCAGTGAATAGCTGGCCGATGGAAAAGATTACCAGGAGCTAATCGCTTGAACTCGGCATTGCCTGGATCACAGGGAAGAGATGCAAGTTTTCACATGACCCCGCTGTCGAACGAAAGACAGTTAAGAAAGATCTCTACTCTGACGAACGAGGGACGAGCAAAGAGGACAAGGAGAAAGATACCATGGACAACTGGGATGAAGAAAAGTTACGGGCCGTCGTGAAGAGCAAGCACGGAAATCCACAGACTACAACGGATATTGTCTGCAAGTACTTTATTGAGGCTGTTGAGAATTCAAAATATGGCTGGTTTTGGACGTGTCAGTTACCCTCATTATCCCGTGCCCCTCATATTAGTTGCCTTGTTTGATGAAACTAACTTATGCATGATACATAGGTCCGAACGGAGGCGAGACATGTAAATATAAACACTCTCTTCCACCAGGATTTGTGTTGAAGACCAAGGAGCAGCGTGCGGCTGAGAAGGCTCTCCACGATAAATCACCACTCGCAACACTTACGCTAGAAGATTTCTTAGAGACCGAAAGGTAATTACCCCCCCCCCCCCCCCCCCCCTTTTGCTCTCCCCTTCTCTTTTTCAATCCCACTTTCCTCTGCTACTTTTCTACCCTCATGTTCCTTCTCTTTTTATGATATGATAACTAATGCCCCATTTTCCTACCTCTGAAGACACAAACTCACTGGCACACTTACCCCCGTCACCGAGGAGACATTCCGGAAATGGAAAGCCGAGCGCCTATCCAAGAAGGAAGCCGAGGAGCAAGCACGTCTTGCGAAGGAAGCTACAGGTCGCATGCTATTCGAGAAGGGCGACTGGCGGGACGAGCTCAGCGACGACGAGGACGGCGGCGGCGATAGCGACGATGATGGTGATACGTTCGATTTGGCGGAGTTGAGGAAGGAGACGGAGGGACTAGAGAAGGACGATATTCCGACGAAGGTGTACGAGAGCACGAGGGAAAATTAGGCGCTGCATATCATACGATTTTGCCATGTTTTTGTTTTGTATGAGGGAAAATTGGGGTCGGGAAGGGTCTCTCCGTATTTCGTTCTTTTTTTTGTCTATTCTGCTTCATGCTTTGTTGGACTGTGTTGGTTTTAAGATTTATTTTTTATCTACCTCTCTTATTCAAAGGGCACACAAGGGAATGAAGGGAGGCAGGGGAAAAACAAAACGAAACGATGTATTGGACCAATATTTCCATCCTTTATTTATCGCCTTGTTTTCTGATTTGCTTTTGTGGCGTATACCGTATATATTGGGGGCCGAGGGCTACGTACATATATATCTTACGAGTAGATGAACCTGAGGGATCTAATTGGGCAATTTATACACAACTTGACTACGTTTGGAGACGTAATTCCTGTGCCTTGCCCAAGATTCATGCCTTATCTCGTATTAAAACCCCAAATCCCAAGCCAAGCAAGCAAGCATCGAAACTCAGGTAGCTGGAACCCTACGTACGTAAGTATATATCCCCATTACAAAACTGCAATGTAGCTTCGAGTGAACTGTCGGCCTTAAATTGGTATATATATAGATATTAAGATCTTGATATATTTCACAAACGAGAAGCTCCTCAAGCACCCCCACCTCACATACCGTCTTGATTCTCCAGTCCCGGATATATTATCAGCCCACTGTCTGCAAGGTATTGGCAAAAAGGCATCGACCACTGTTTATTTATTAAGATAATTTGAGTTAATCTCGTGCTATCTTGAACATATCCTTATATTTTTTCCCAACTTCTATAGGAGCGTATTATTTGCTTAAATTCCACTGTAGCCTAGCTTAAATGTGAGTAACTCTTTTACAGCATACCTCTCCAGACCACGAAGGACCGCATCTAGGACCCGTATATATCTTTACTTAGACAATTCTAGACTCATGTCCATGAAAACACTCATGCAACTTGGTACTGCAATATTAGTGTCGCATTACCCTCAGCTAATATAAAGGCCTACAAACCCTAGCACAAAGAAATGCGCTACAAACGGTCTGCATGTAGGTGCTTGAAGAAACATGTATGAAAACCACTAAGTTTGTTACCCGTCTTTCTCCTCTTCCTTCGAGTTTGCCTGTTCTCGTACCAGGAGTATGCCCGGTCCCGAGTGCCTTCTCTGCTCTCTGTCAAAATGACTAAGCATGAAACTTTTGGAAACAGGGACCAGCAGTACTTTTAGTGATTTTTTTCCATATATTACCATAGTAGAAAGCCAGGACGAGAAAAAATACAATGAGAAATAAAGAGGAAAGATAGAAAAAAAGGAAGAAATAGCGAAACGACTAGGACATGGTGAAATGAAGCAATAAGGAAAATCAATATAATTAACTGCACAGCATTGACCTAGCCAACATTCACATTTCACTATTTCCAACCTATTTCCATATCTACCGTCTTCCATCAATTGTCCTCAATTTTCCTCGTATATCCCGTGCTAAGCGGGTTGTATTGGTTTATTTAGTTTCCTCCTCCTTAGCCTCCTCCGTGGCCTCCCCCTTGGTCTCCTCTTTCGCTTCCTCTTTTGGCTCATCTTTGGTAGCTGTATCGGCTGGCGGATCCCCTTCGAGCTCTGGCATATCGTCATCCCCTTCGAGCTTTGGCATATCGTCATCTTCATCATCGGAGTCAGCACCGGCGCCCTTTGGAATACCGTCCACGTCACTGAGTCCTTGTGATGCTGCGAGACTCGAGAAGTCTAGACCTTCTTCATATAATCCCATATTGTCTGTAGTATCCTCTTGCTCTTCCTGGTCTACCCACTGTAGAGTTTGTTAATACTAGCCGCCTTGATTTTAGAGCACTGTTAAAAAGTGATGTCAATCATACCTTGTCGAAGTCGGTCTTTAGGAAATGCATCTTCTTAGTGTCCTTGAGTAGCCTGGGCCAATATTCCGCCTTTGCCTCTTTCTTTCTCAGGATAAATTCAAGAGCTCTTGGAGAGAAGTGTCTCGTCGATTCCTCGACATTGATCTCCTCATAGAATTCCAGATCAACAGCATAGTTCACACCCTTTTTGGTTGTTCCACTGAATGAAAGTGACGTTGATTTGAGATCAGCCTTTAGAGTATCAGGCGAAAGCTCTGATGCGTTGATTGTCAGGAACAGGATGTTCTTCTCTGGAGTGTCCTTGCTGGAGCGTTGAGCCCAGGTGACTGTATGAGAGGCATGATTAGCAACTAATTCTTGTGTTGGAAAATGCGGGAAAGAGGGTTTAACAAAAAGGACTCTCATTAGAAGTGTAGCATTGTACGAATGATGTGATTAATAGTAGGCCACTATACACCGCGGGTGCCAAAGGGTGGAAGCCACTTTCATCCACATACCTTCTGGAGTGAGGGCAGCCATTGTGTTCCTTGTGATAGTGTTTGACGAGTGGTAAAAGAGAGCTGGTACCAGTAGCGATATTTCAGTGTGGTACGGGGGTTGTAGATGTACAATTCTTTCCAACACAAGTTTTCAGGCGTCAGGCGAGTGCGGGGCAGTGGTGCACTTCTTCTGGTGGGGCGCTATGGGGAGTGGGTGTGGGTGTGGGTGTAGGAGAGGGGCGAGCTGGAGGGATAAGAAGGGATGAGGGATGCCTTTGAGCCTCTCTACAAGAATGAGAGAGGGCCGCTAAGAGCTGGCGATGCGCTGGGCCACAAGCCTCGCGGGCAGCAGGGCTTCGCGAACATTCTGAGCGGAAGCGGCAAAGAACGCAAGAGAACCGGATAGAACCTCGCGCAAACTCTGATGCAGCACGGTCTCAAGCAACAGTAACATGCAACGCTGCATGCACACAACTAGTCTCGTAGCCAGACGCTGACTAAGCAGAGTTTCAGGAATATGGTTGGACTCCGCCTGTTTTCACGAGGCATTTGATAGTGCTCGGGGTCACTCGCCATGGGCGTTAGCAGCCGCGATGCAGTATGCAGCTCAATGCGGCCCGCCAAGACGGCGGATGGAGGTGGGGCAAGAGAGAGCGAAAATCGGGCGCTGGCCCTCCTCAACTCAGGCCTCCCCAACCCCGCCCAGCTACCCCTCTCCGCATCCGCGTGCCCCCAGCAGCATAGCCCCGCATCACATGACCGCCGCTTTGTAAGCTGACCTCATAGGCCTGCTCGATGAGGTAACCGTACGTCCGCTTCCTTGGAGCAACGCTAGGTATCATACGGTTCCTGCAAGCCCCTCCACATCCTCCCCCCCCCCAGCACGCTTTGCCATTCCACCCGACTCCTTTACAGCCCCCTCCCCCGCCTGCCCCCTAGCATCCGATTCTCCCTCCATTGCCTCTCGCCATGGTCCTCGAGGAAGTCGACCAGACGTCGCCCGATGCTGTCTCGGACTCGTTCCAATACCAGCCGGACGACCAGCCCCAGGACACCGGAAATGGCAATCGATTGCCTCTATGGACCGTTGAGACAGTTCGCAGCTTAGCTGCTAATAGCACACTTTACCCGAACCCATTCCGCCCTGTACCGGTCTATGCGAAGTTACTAGGCTGGTCAGACGACAGCCGGGACCGAACTGTGGTGAACTACGTCAATCGAACGCAGTTCTTTGTCGATCGCCGGCTCACCCAGACCGAGGTTGAAGCAGAAACGTACTATCAAAGTAACCTATGCGCGACACTTTACAAGTCCGAGGCCATCGGACTTTTTTCCTTCCTCGCCCTTGCCGCTGTCAGGCAAAATGCTGGTCGTCCCGGCTTGATTACCCCCTACGCTCGTAGGTTTCTGGGCCCAACTGTCGGAGACTGGTTCATCGCACTTTCCCGGTTCGGTGTGTACGGGTTCTTTGGCCGTCTACAAGGGTCAATCATTGGTGCCATGGTTGGAATTAACAGGATGAATGAATCTATGAGGCGAGACCCGAACGTACATCAGCTGCGGGTGGACCTTGCGGAGTTCCGGCAATGGAGCGAAAATGAGGTTCGGAGGAAAGTGCATCAGCGGAGAATGGGGGGCCCAAAGGAGTCTATATTCCCCACAGCAGACGAAATCAGGTCGAGACACGGGAACCGCCCGCACCCATCAAGTCAGTCCCAGTCTATGGACCCCTTTGCGTCGGATTCCATATCTCAGGACACTTCCAGCATTGACAGTCTCAGCACCTCCATCCCCACAACTCCATCTACAGTCCCTGAATCTCCTCCCAAAGTTTTGTCCAGATCCCCGGCAAAGACCCCACAATCCACCACTTCCTCTGACTCCGACGATCTGTTCTCCTCCATCATCCCCGAGCCAAATACCACTACCACAGGCACTCCCACCCCCGCAAACGAATCAGCATGGGAACGCCTTCGTCGCCAGCGTCAAGCTGAACACCAGCGAGGCCAAGCTCCCTCCCAGAGTGGTTTCCGGCCTGGGGCATCCCGTCTGGATGAGGCTGCGCGCATGCCGAAATCAGACTCCTTCGCATTCTCGGAGACAGACGAAGAGAGACAACTTGCGAAAAGTGAGGCGCAGCGTGATTTTGACGCAAGGGTGGAAAGGGAGAGGCGAGGCGAACAGGGATGGGGGAGTGGGATAGGGACGAGCTCGGGGAGTAGGGGCGTTTGAACGATTGCCAGACGACGGAAGGTTGGCTGATGACGGTCTTGATATTTTGGGCTTGAAATCGAGGCTAGTGAACGGTAGTTACTTGCCAGCTGCGTCTTGATAGCAGATTAATATGGCAGAGGTGTCAAAAATAGAGAAATTCACCAGGACTTCTCATCTCCTATTCGAGGCACGCTTCAGAGGAACTACTGGTTATGGGGCTAGATGATTCCGTAGAGGGAAAAGGAGCGATAAGAAAGGACATCTAGCTAAGAGAATTGGATGGCGTTAACGGAATAATTGGAATACGTTGCACTATCAGACCTCGTTCGCTAACATACCCAGGATGTTCTCTGAGTTCTGTGAGGCACTTGACCCATAAATAATTGGGATGGATTTGGAAGACGTCTAGTAGAGATGTAAATGTACTCACAAGAGTACGACCTACACAGCTTTAGCATTAATGCCATTATCCAGTTCAAGGTACATTCTGAAGTTGTCACGGTGCTATCGTTAGGAGTTACGGACATGCCAAAAAAATGCTATGACGGCCCATTTCGGGGGTCTTGCCAACCGGGCTATTATGACTAGCGAGGACAAGCAAAAACCCAATGACGAGGGGAGGGTAATATCCTCGCAAATTTCGTCATCCAAAACTGCGTTGAGGGTAACAGCTAATATTTTACCCGACGCCAACGCTTGAGTACCCGTAACCTGGTGTCCACAACCGCACATTCTCTGCAGCCGTAATCGACCTGCTCTAACATACTGTAGGACACAGTCTGAATGTAAACAGAACTCTCCTTGTTTAGGCGTCCAGTACGTACTTGTCACCCTTTGTGTAAGAATGTACTGCGAGACTCGCTCGCTTCACTGCTTTGGAATTCCATTACATATATAATGGCACACACACACACAAACACAAACAGAGTCCTTAATCTCTTTCTCGTTCCATCTACCGTCGACACCGTCGAGTCGAGGATGGTCTGTATTCTCGTCATATATTAGCGTCTTTGCTTTCTTAGTTTCATCTTTTCCTTTTTTAATCAATAAATTAGTTAGAAAAGTTAGAAGAAACTCAATACTTTTCAACACAATGGCAGTTCAACTTCCCTTATATTCAGACTTTATACTTTGTTGACGTATACCAATGCTCATTTATGCATTGACCTTGTGGAAGGACAATTCACCTAGATTGTATCATCATCGCTGAATGCTACTTAGTCCTCATTGCTACCGAGCCCATCCAGCAAAGCCTAAGGGCAGATCTCCTTCCCCAACTATATGAAGGTAGTCTTACCAGACGACTATGTTCACTCCCAGCATTTGAATCTAAAGATACGGAATATCCGGAATGCGGTCACGATCATGAACCGCATTTCAGACGTCAGTTACCCTCAGCTGCAAGAATTTAACAGACTTGGGGGTTGTCAAACCGCTACGTTTACGTTTGGTCCCCACCTTCCATCCACAATCGCCGCATTCTACAAACAAACCAATCACCTTAAGTTTGGACCACCTCCCCCTATTCCTAGCAGCAGGGAACTTCCCATTCCCTTTCATCCTTGCTAGCGCTCACCGCTTCTTATGTTGCTTATTTCGCATCCCTTACCTTCTGTGCCCGCTCGCCGTCTTCCCTTTGTGCGCTCCGAGCACGGCTCACATTATGACGTCGCACCGAGTTTAGTTTCAGGGTAAACGACGATAGTGATCCAGTGGGGACGGGGAATAAGCAGCCAACAAGGTGAGTTGACGGTCTTCCGACCGCGTACTTACATACTAGCAACGGAACTCTTCGTCCGTAACGATCCGAAACCGCACAACCTAACTTGTCATTCAAGTAAGTACATAGGTGTAATTCTACCTACGCAGTCTCGAGCGCTAGTACCGTGCATCAAGTATGTATATAGGTTACAGTGGGGGTCCGATTCTACGTTTGCTGCATGTAGATTGCTGTATCATTAGATGTATCTATCTATCTACCTTACAACACCTCTCAATTTTCTGACCATGGTGTCATTGTCAGCCAAGGTCTTTAATCCTATTCCGTAATGCTCAAGTAGTAGACTTGCAAGGGTTAGGATACTACTTGCCTAGGATTGGAACTAATAATAGCTGCTAAGAATTGTTAGTGCAAATCTTGACTGACAACTCGTCGACGTTTTCATTTATACAGATGATGTACTACGGTTTTAAATCTGCCGCACAACTTTGTGTTAGATACAAGCACTTGTTATCCATTGCGAATGAGCCTCAGGCTGATGAAAAAACACAAATGCTTTGCACTGAGCTACTATAAGGTAATTACTGCCTAACCGTCAAATTGGATGCCCTTTTTCCTCTACAGTATGTGTTTAGGTATATTCTTACGTATTTTTATCTACTTACATGCATACCCTTCCCCTCCTCCCGCTTATCTGGGAAGCGGAGAATGTATCCGTTTCTGGAACCCTAGAAATCTCTCGCTGGCATGGAGGGAGGTCGCAGCGGATTGAGATGAGCCAATACAGTTATACCTTGCTATACCGGACGACCCTTGACGGTTTTTGCAATTTACATACAAAAAAATTAGTTAAACCGGGCCGGACAACAAAACTATAGGCTTATAAATTCAAATTACATACAAACTAACTAGCTGAACTGGATGACTATGAAACTTATTTTGTACCTTCAGTGTGTTATAGTGGTATTATTGAAGTATTCTCAATATCTTGAATTAAATGTTCAAAGTTCTGTAATATCTTGGGAGATTGAGAAGAGAATACCCCGCTGGAATACCAGTCTCCAGGCATATTGTATCTCTCAATTGGCTTACTAAGTTCTTTACCCCCTGGCAGGCACCCCTGCAAAATTTGTTATACCGGACGCTAGGTTAAACCGGACAGAGGTGTTGAATTTTGGTCGTCCGGTATAGCAAGGTGTAACTGTATATATAACCCGGGGTTTGTTTTATCTTTTTCAGCCGCCAGGCGCTTATTAGTTCCAGGACTGTGTAACTGGAGACGTTACGTTGCTTCCATACGTACACACATGTCTCACATCTATTTTCCCACTCTCCGACTCAAGATTCTCAATGTGAGTAAGTTTAGCAAGCAAAATAAGACAGAATCATGACCGTTGCTAATTAAGCTTACTTCAACTGCCCTCTTCGCCCCCATTCACCGCAGGCGTGTCACTCCCACTTCTTGCAATATCCAAAATCAAAACAAAGCCAAAACATTGCCAAATTGCCCCTTTCTATTCTGCTCCCCTTCTATCCACCCATCATCCTTAACTTGTTCAACTCCCCCGTTTCACTCCCCAGGAATCACTATTCCGAACCCACGTTTCGTCATCGCCCGTACCCTTACTCTGAATAAACATGCTTATCCTTCGAGGATCATATGCATTCCCATCCCCCTTCCAGCTTCCCTCGCATCTATACTCTTCCCTTCCCTTCCCTTCCCTTCCCCGTTCACCTATCATTCAATTCTTCCCTTCCCCCCTCCGCTACCGCCAGATGTCGTATCGCGATCAGTCACCGGACCAGTCGGCTACTGCGAATAGCTAACCCTGATGATCCCCCGCGAAACCACATCAACCGTCCCAAAGCATTACGCAGTACTTCCGGGTCTCATTTCGGCTCCAGTCCCCCCGCTCACGCTCCAAGTGCATGTATTTGTGCATCTCATGTTTTGCTTAAGCTGCATACGAAGTGTCTAAGTAGTACTTAACCATATGTAATTCTATGTAAACTTCCAACTCCCCGTTGGTCACATGTGTCACTACCCAATTCGGTAATCGCCCAAACAGGAAGAGGGCCCAAGCAAAACTCCATATAAAGTAAAATATCGCATCAGGAGAACAAAGGTCAGGAGTTATCCATGCCCACTGTTACATGTATATACATATATGTACTTCATACATAGTCAAGGTACATAAGTGCAAGGTACTTACTTTTTCTACTCCAATAATGAACTACCTTTTTCAACCAAATAGATTACAGTCACATTGTCCTCCAACAGATTTCTCAGTTAGGTGAGGGAACAGTAGATCATCGCCATGGTTCCACTTGCATACTATGTAGTACGTAGCTGCTAAGTATAAGAAATCTAAATGCAGCAATTCAAACGATATTCCAAAAATCTCTCTGTGCAGGAATTCCGAAGTACAGAAACTTTCATACCTGTATCCTAGCTACCCATGAAAAGCAGGTTAAAGCACCCATCGGAATCTTGAGTTCCGTCCAAACAATCTTTTCCCTGTGTATGCGACTCTGCAAACTCCAGCGTACACACAGTCTTGGCTGTTTACCCTGGTCCACTCGCATCCCCCCGGAAATGACCCACAGTTGCGCATAATAAAGAAAGTAAAGGTGGAGTACGGAAGAATAGAGAAAAGTAAAATAATCAAAAGACTATAGTGGCAAAAAGATCGCCTAAGGCCGTTTTCAATCCTTTTCGGTAATCTTGACATATCATTACAAATAAAATCTTTTAGCAACCCCCGGATACATCCTTGTGCCACCCACGTGTTGGGCAACGTAACGCACTGGGAGTTACATTAAACAAGCAACCTTCTTGCTAGAATGTAAGTCGCTGGCACCCAGTCTGAATCGTACACCTTCGTCCAAAAGGGTATACGCTTCCACTACCCACTCATACCATACTTTCTTGTCGTCTGTCAATCTCCACATGGAGACATCAAGTTCAGACAAATCGGGAACATATATGGGTGTCTGTAAATGTTTGCAGTGTCAGTTATGTTTGGCTAGGCAACTCAAAGAGGTTCGACGGACAGTATAAAATAATAAAAGAAGAATAAAAGCAATACACTGTACCTTAAGTGGGAAGAATATTGGAAACCAACTAATCATGTCCTTGCTCTTCGTCTCCATCGTGTCCGGTCGGGTACTCAATTGCACATCTCCATATAGGACGCTTTCAAAATAGCCGCCCAGCCCATGCACTATACCTCTTCTAGGTATCTTAAATGTTGCTTTTGAGAACCTTGTATTATGTTCATTTATTCCTTCGGTTATTCCCTCCTCAAGCAATGCGGAAATTCCACCGGAAGTTTCTATCGGTAGGGGATGGCTAAACTCCCACGCGTTGTGGATGTATTGGTTTTCAGCAAGAAGCTCCACGGAATGCAAGTAAACGACATAAGGTGTCTCCGCGGCGTTGGAATCTGCACTTAACCGATGAGAAATATCGGCATGTATTTTTGGGGCCATTACCGGTGTGAAATGAGCCGAGTACGAAGTAGGGATGGTAACGCCTCCATCAGCTGTGCATGAAAACATTAGTTATGCACTGTCAACAAGAGCACATAGGTTGAATTCTAATACGCCAAACTAGGTTTTTCAGATCTAAACCAAAGGGTAAGTGTCCTCACGATTAAGCACCCTTTGAACACCATCTAAGCATTCAGGACTCAATTCATTATCACCAAAACTTCCCAGTAATTCGCTTATGAGTATGTCGACTTTGAAATCCGGGTTCCATGACCTCATATCCGATTTAATGACCTTCACTCGCCCTCTCCAGGTGTCTTTATTGTGTCGTAGTAAAGTGACATAAGCATTAGGGTTCTTCTCAACTGCGTATAACTGGATATTCCGTCCCGTGGCTTCTGCTGCTCTTAGTGCTCGAGAGACAAGAGGACCGCGCCCAGCACCGACCACTGCAACTACACTAGTGGAAATATGTTAGCTCATCATATGTTGCAAATCAGTGTTTTTCAGTTCGAAATACATTTTATTATCAGGATCTCTTTCCTCTAACGCTAGTATAGTAGCCTTTTCATAGTGCTCATACTTGATTGGGTCTCTTTCAAAAACTTCATAGGTTTGACTTTCCAGGTTGTCTGTCAACGGTTGCAATGGGGCTTGCAGGAAATCCTGATAACCAGCCCCAAATCTTTCAACAGGAGCGAGTGGCTTTTGAGTTTTCTGCAGGTGTTGAATGTAAGCAAGATATGTGGCAGGTTCTATACGTCTCCTGGATGGTGAGCCGTCAAACTGGGAGACTGGATTTGGAACGGAGGTATCTGCAAGAAGTATAAAGGGTGTTGGTCGAAGCCTCATGTAACGACCAATTAGAGCCTGATGCTGCTTTGACAGAACGGGAAAGCCTTTGGCGTTTGGGAGGAAGATGGATGCGGGTATAATGAGCATGCGAACAGGCTCCGCGAACCATCGTGTTTGTACCTCCATCTTAGGGAGCTTGAGTGGCAATCGTAACGCTGTTCGAACGGAAACATTGTCAATGATGCCCAGGAGCTTTGAAGGCGGGTGTATACCAACTCAATGACAACCGGAGATTATATTTGCATACAGTGCGGATAGTATTCCACGTATCCCATACAGAAAATGCATCATACGGTTGAGTAGCATTACCGTTACCGGTATTTACACCCTCTTCTTCGGCAAGAGGTAAATCTATGTGGAGCTGCATATATAAACTGGTTCCAACTACCGAATTTATTGCTTGTGCGTACTGCGCGATATTTGCCCGGCGCTTTGGGCCAGCAATCACAATATGGTTGACCCCACAAAAGCATGCATATGCTACCTCATGCTTAAGAACCTGTAGGACAACGAACGGTGAGCTGGGTAGGTTCCAGTCGGCGATTAGGGGTAAGGTACCTGCTTGGAAACGTAGGATACAAGAGGGTCGTCTGAGTCAAGGTCTATCCATGGCGAGGTAAACACTACTACATTTCCCATAAATTCACCAGGATGGATGTTTACTTCGTCATCGTCCATGGACCTAATTGTGACTATACTCTTGTCTTCAGCACTGGCCTCAGCGAGGATCCTCTCGACCCGTGCCCGAAAGGCCATATTTGTTATGAAGCTTGTGATCATATCATACTGTAAGCCCGAGCCTTAGTATAACGATTCATGGCAAATGTCATGGGGCGGTACATTGGACTTTACGGCCTCGTCCATTGTGGCTTGCGTTACAAGCTCAAGGTCGCGGCGTTGCGAGACATGGCGGGCCACATAGAAATTTGGCGGCTCCATTTTGACGGCGGCAGAAATGTGACGGGAACGCTCTGGGTTCGTCAAGCGCTGTATGATGCGGAGTGCGTGCTTTTTTGTACAGGCGGTCACAGGGGCTGCGGAAGCGCAGGAGATCGAGCAGAAGCAGTTCTCTGCAGGAGGTTTGGCGGGGCTCGCAGCCGCATGCGGCAAGAGCCAGCCCTTGCGGTTCAAACCAGCTAGTGCGGACCTGTATCAAAGGCTTGTGTGAGATGCCAAGACCGCGGCCTTGCCAGGGCTGCTTAGTCACCTGCCCTCGCGACAACAAACGCGTTGCCCACGTCCTCCCTGCTTCTTCTCTTCCCTCTCTTCCACACCAGACGTCAAGACCACTCACAGCCATTGTGAACCTCCACTCTCCTGTCCCTGTCCTCAGCTCCCGGTTGCTTTTCCCTGTCTAGTACGCTTACTCTCCACCTCATATTTTCCAGTTACCCTACCTTGTCACTATAGATCTGTCTCAACACTCTTGCACACACAGTCCGCGGCAACTCGAGTTTGTCGCTTGCGACTTATCTAAGCATAGCCAACCCCCCACCGTTCTCGATGCTTTGGGTGCCGGCATGACAGTTTTCCCTGCCTACTCCCGGTCTCATAGCATGTCCAATGGGTTTCAGAGATTGTGGGAGCTCTGTTCGTGTTCCAAAGCATCGAAACTTAACCCTAAGTTATCGATCAAGGTTTCGCAGAAATGATCTTTACACTCCACTTTCTCCAATCGTTGTGTCAGTCGATTCACGTTTCGAGAGTGGATGTTGGATCGGTCATGGTACTTTTCAAGTACCCCCTGTGGAGATGACATCGCCTCGGTCTCTAGCGGACCAGGCGACGCTCTTTGGTGCTTGGGCCATTGAAGTGTATGGGGGAGTCTGGGAAGGCTTCGACGGTACCTCCAATTGGTTGTTATCGTTAGGAGCAGAATGTGGGGGTGACCCTGTTCAAGAGCACACCGCCGGATCACTGGTAAAGTGATATATTGCCTACAAACGGACGAACATTGACGTTTCATGCTTTTGCTCGGAAGACTCTCGTCGGCACCGCATATGCAAAAGTGGGTCTGCACAGCATTGCGTAGCGTATCTTCTTTACTCTAAATCGGCCAGAGGCGATTTATCAGAGCTACAAACGGAAACAATGCGATGTTCTCGATTAATACGAGAGTATTAAACTTTGGCATGGTGTCACGCTCCGGAAGTTCAGGCTCGCGTAACTTCACAATCTGCTTCTTCGAAGCCGCTTGCATTATTATCTGAATTTGGTCTACCAAATTCCGAAGGATAATTCAAGCCCACTCTTGCCCTATACCCGACAATGTTCTGCCCGCCCTCTCCACTCGTAGGAGTTTTCTCTTTACGATTCTTCCAAGAAGATAGGTTGACCTTCTGTGTTAATGACCGCTTACGCAGTCAGCTTTGATATCTCCTCGGCGTCCATTTCGGATGGCCAGGGATCCTTCATATCACGGCTTTTTCGGATGTCTCTTTTGTCCGTGCCTCCGGTTGATGATTCGCAACTGGATCTGATCTGGAGAGGAAACAAAGACTGTCCATGGGGATTCAGTGCATACATACGGAATTTGAGCTTGCGCGGGCTGTGTCCAAAGACAAGAGGCAGACTATATTTCAGGGAATGACGGGTATCTGTGACCTTCGGAGCCATGATTGCTGAATATGAGAGAGAGGTGTGCAGGCAAGGATGACAGTCGACTGTGAACAAATAGGTGAAGTCGTTCACAATGAAGCTTGACACCATGCCTAGTCTCCACTTTTCTTCCTTCAGCCTTACAACGTTTTCCCGTTCCTCTCCACATGCTGTTAACATGCCAGACCAGGACACTTCTAATGGAGATGTCAAAGCTTCGTGCTTGTCTGAGAGGGCATATTTTCATGCATGTCGGGAGTTCAAGCGGGGACAGCTTTGTGGGCCTATCAGGTAGGAAACGTGTGAGCTGCTTGGGAAGAGATTTGCTGTGAGGGGTGCTTGGCAGGCGGGACTGGGGGCTATAGAGCCATATCTTACCCTTGTAAGATATGGCTCTAACAATTTTTAAGATAAGTTACTCTCATCACAATATTCTGGGATAGATGCTAACTGACAGGGTTCGCTAGATTACGGGTAGATACAGCTGGTGACGGTAAGCCCCTTCAAAACCTAAGGGAGAGGAGAGATAACAGTTCATATTATGCCGGTTGATAATGGATCAGATACGCAGATATAGATAGGTTTAAAACGCAGCGGTTTTCAAACGGCTTCTGAACGGCGATTCAAGCCACACCGTGTAATCATGCCTACATCCGAGTTTTTGTGGCATGAGGTCAAGCTTCTAATCCTTAGACGATATATCCAAGGTGATCTAATGTCACTTCATCCCGGATTTGACCCCAAGCCGTAATATTGAATGACGCACCCTGCAATCGATAGAATATGCCTTTACCTAGATGCACATTTTCGGTTAACGTGACATTTCATTGATAAAGCTGTCAATACCCGTACGATTTCTTTCCACAAGGACACCAGTGGTCTGGTTGGTTGAAGGCAGAAGAGTCTCCACTTGGTAGGAGACTTCACCTTATCTCCGATGTGTAGCGTTGACTTAGTACGAATTTCTCCCACTAGTCCCTCTGGTCCTTTGGATTCGGCCTGATAATATATTTTCCAACCACTTGCGAGTGTCCCACGCGAGTGCATCGTACAAGAGAACTTTTATATGAGTTTCACAGTGGCATCCCTACTAGGTATAGTCCGTTCTCGCCCCATATCTAATTGGGGCGTGTTGCTTTGTAATATTTACATAGCGGGGCACATCCGAATTTTAGTGCCAAGATGCATATCAACTCGTAAGGCGCTTATTTCAATACACGCTGGAAGATTCGGGTTCTATGCACACTAGTCCGGTTACGAGACTACTTAATGCAATCACCAATGCAGGTATTCTGGTTCAACTATGCAATTCGCCTCACACATGAAAATGTCTCAGTTGATGGATTAACGCCCGACTCGCAGTACTTAACAGACAAGGCAAATGCTTGTAAGTGGCAAAGTTGCAACACTCAGCTAGAAGAGCTTCAAATTGCACTGAGATTGCCTCAGCGAAAAGCCGCTTGAACAAATAAGGTGGTGATTTTGGTGCAGAGAGAATGCATGTATGCAGCAATTTACTACTAGGATAACCATTGCGCTTTGTCAAGGGTCATAATGAGAAGTGCAAAGAGTAATAGAAGTGCAGAAGCCTAGTGTTGTTTGAGCCAATCTCGTTTTATCCCCAGAAGGATATCGCCAATAGATATTAAAATCAGAGTAACCAATTGCAATTGTGCTCCAAACGCGTTTCAGAGTGTACATGCTAATCAATGTCAATTGCAAGAGTATGGCACAAATTAGTCTCGTAATCAGGGCACAAGTGTCGTACGGTATGATATACCATAATGTTTCAGTCTTCGGCGATCTCGGTTCGCAGCTCTCGGGCTAATACTGGCAGCTCAAACCGGGTTTGACCATGTACGAATATTCATTGGACTCACGAGACTATCATATGGTGGAGCCTACTTGGCAGGGCAAACAACGATATCGACACTAGGACTGTGTAGATCAGTAGCCGTGCAGAAACCAGTCACGACTCCGAACTATGCGATCTTTAGAGGGTACAGCAATGGGAATAAATCTAGCTACTATTTACTACACTTGAAACTGTGTGCAGTTCACGAAGCTCAGTTTGGCTATACTGTATCTTTGTCAGCTGCTTAACGAATAATGGTAATCGCTGATTGATCAAATTTATCTCTTAGACATCGGATTCTTGCGGATGAGGATATCGGATGTCTAGGCTTATGCGAAACGGCATGAAGTAGCCTCTAGGTCACTTAAGACTATCCAACTATTGATGTATTCTTAAATTAATTCCGTGCTTCTAATCCCAAATTATTCGACTGGTTTCGCATCCTGCGCCGGAAGTCATTTTGACATTCCCTATTGCAGGATACATAGCAACAAAGGACCTGAGCCAGGGGCAGAGAATAATTGCACATCTCATCCTAACTGAGAACAGCATTAACGTCACTTCGTGTGAAATTATATACCTTGTTGTAATGATGTTTAAACACTTGAGCAAATAATAGTAAGGGCTTTCAGACAGTACCCAATGCAAGACTATGCCACATGCTAACTTCAACACAAGAGTAATGCTGCCAGAACAGGAAATGGGCGACTGGTGCTGCTATAGCCTGTTTATGCAGCTACTCAATGCATATGATGTACCTTAAGGTCACGAAGTGTATGACATCGAGTTTCATTGACCGGTCAAAAATTTGGACGGCATATTCCTTCAAGTTCAAATTGTGAGTATTCCTATGCCAATTGAACATTCAATCTTGGTGTGTAAGAGCTGCGGAATCGTATCTTTGTACAGTACCGTTATGAACAATTTCGCCAAATTACCGCCCCGCCAAAGCACTGTCTTAGTTCCGGGAATACAAACACCACGTACTTTCAAAGTTTGTCTTACAAATTACTTTTGACGGTGATTGATTAAGGTACGCATATTTCATCCGTTCATCAAAAATTGGAACGCCTCGAACCTGCCTGAACCACCCAGTTATTGAAACGAATGCTAGAGGAAGCCAATGGAGAAACAAATCCCCAAAAATCTTGTAGAGGGCACAAGACTACTCACAAAGAGCGTTCAAAATTACTAAAGGAGGCAGAAGCTGTCTCTATGGATTCTCGACGTCATCATCCTAGGCTCCTCATTTCCGGACATGGAGTTGGCCACATTTAGACAAAAATCCCTGGAGAATTGGGGAGAATAAGGGGAACCACCCAACATGCATACGGGCCAATGCCTGTGCGATTCTGCGAACTATAGCTAATCCTTGAGATGGAACTCTGGTTGTACAAGAGTCGGTTTTGTTCCCGTGGCTAATATTGAACAGCGATTATCCACCTTGTATTGGGTGGGGGTTTTCCAATCTGGAGATTAAAAACCGCTGTAGAAATGTCATGAAAACGGGGTGGCATGAGACTACGGGGGCATTATGATAAGCGACACGACCGAGGTATGTAGCTTCTAATGATCATGCACGTCTGTCACGTGGGGTCCGGGAGTTAGCCGCTTTCGCATTTGTTTTCTCTTTTTTTTTCTTTTCTTTTTTTTTTTTTTTCAACAACAGAAAAAACAAAAATAGAGACTGGGATCCGGAGGTTGTTGAAATCGCACCACAGTGCGTAGGTAAGCGAGGTGACCCATTTCTGTCTCGCTTTTTACCCTGCGTCAATGCAGTTTCCGATATCCTTCAGTGATTAGGTCGTGTGCGCAATCCCGAGACTGGTGCGCGCAGAAGCATGTTGCTTTTGCTCAGTCAGGTGTGCATTGACATGGTGATCATCAGCTGTCTCTTCTGGACCGAAACTCAATGCAAGTGAATTTCCACACAGGCTTCCAGAAGGTGCGCTCAAGTGCCGTGGCAATCTAATAAAAATATCACACATGTATACCAATTAGGAGTATATTTCTCAAAAGAAAGGCCGCAAGAACGTTGATCCCAGTGCATCCGGAACAACCTTCACAATTTGAATTAATAAATAAAACTTCTTATAGGTTGCTCGGGGATAGTTCCGTAGGTCGGGGATTAGGTACGGCACAAGAGCGAGCTTGGTATTGTGGGCGCGAATGCTTTTCCATCTTAAGGTTTCCATACGCTTGTGGAACGCGGTCCGCCGCTTACAATACGCCCATCATCCCAGGTGGACATGTTTGAGACTTTGGCGATATTATAATGTATGGCCATTGCGAAGATTATCCGCGCGGTCCGTTTACTTTCTGGGCGATTTAATCAACTTCTGTTGGAAGCGGCGCTGCTTCATGGTTTCGAAAAAGGTTGAAACCCCCAAAAACTCGAAACGCAGCGCGCTCTATTTTTGTTCCGCCTTCCGCCCCCTCCTCTTAACTGACCGTTCCTTTATTTGTCATGGTCTGATCCTGCATGTCATGCTTCGGCTCAAGCAAAACTAGGAATAACCTCCTGATGCTTGTATTAGAGCTGGGGGAGTACCTTATCCTATTGCTTGCCATCACATGCATGATTCGGTATGAGGGCGATGCGAGGGGGTTCAGCGATACGCACTCTACAGCAACGCAGAATGCTGAATTGGTTTGTCCCATCAATGGATGATGTTTATTTTACTTATTCATTTATACTTGCTTTCCCTTACAAAGCTTCAGCTTTAGAAATCAAGTTCGACGCTGGGCCCGCGCAGCGCGGCTGTGTAGCAGTCGATTTCTTGACGATAGCGAATTATAAGGAAAGGACCGATTCGCACAAGTAAGCAGGGCGTAAAATGATCGTATAGCATACTGATTGTTTTCAACAACCTCGTTCCCAGCTGGATAGTAGTCATTACAAGTACGGCACTTGCCACCTCGTTTATGCATGCCAGGGTTTCTCACACAAGATACGTTCGGTGTTAACAGGCAGTACTTGCTTAGTTCTGGGGGGGTATCACCAGAGGGCAAATAAGTCCGCGATATTATCGAGTTCTAGAAACGGGCGGGCAGTGTGGTTTTGCTTGATTTCATTATCTAACCAAAAACCTATTTGAGCCTCGGAGGGGCACGAGATCACGGGAAAAGGGAACAACTGTGGTTTGTGGATCGAGGCACTTGCATCAGCAGCTTGCGAGTACCTTAATTTACGGGCCTGTGATAGTCGAGGAGCGAACTGGCAACGGGGTATTCTACCTCGAGGAGCTAGTAAACGTTGCCAAGCTGCGCTGGGGGGGGGGGGGGGGGGGGGGGGGAGGGGGGGGTGTGGGTGACAGCAGCTGGCGCAGGGCAGGCAAAGCTCACGGACGTTTCGCAGGCTGGCGCGGACGCTTGCGATATGCAGCACACACCGCAAGCAGCGCCCCGGCCCACCGCGCCCTCCTGCTGCTGACCCGCCTGCCTGCCATCGCACCCCTGTTCCGAAGCTTGACAGGCCTCTCCCAAGGACGTCGATACCACCGCCGCCCTTGCCCAGTGCCCAGTGCCCTCGTCGACCCCTCGTCCTCCCTCCCTGCCCTCGTCGTCCCTCCCCTCCCCTCTCCCATTCCCTTCCCCCCTCTCCCACCCACACCTGCTGGCGCCTCTCTAGTGTAGCCCCATCGCTGCTCTTCCTCACAATTCCTCCCCCAAACGCGCTCGGCCAAATTGGACTGGCCAACGCTACCTCCCCCTCCCCTCCCTCCCCTCCCCTCCCCTCCCCTCCCCTCCCCTCCCCTCCCCTCCCCTCCTCCCCTCCCTTCCCCCCCCCCTCCTATGTGCCCCATCTTCCCTTCCCTGCCCCCATCCCGCATCCCCTCTCATCCCGTCAAGTGCAGCGAGCTTGATGTCGGATGCAGCCAGCTTAGCCTGCAGACGAGCACGCAGCACTTGCAGCGTGCAGGGCTTCGGGCCACCCGATCTGCGATGTAACGGTCGTTCGGTGAGGGATTGGGTGGATGGAGGGGAGGTGGAGGCACTCTGGAGGCCAGCAGGCACCCCATGGCTGGCAGCGAGTGTCTGCCACACTCTGCTTCTCAGTAGCTAGCCTGCGAGTTATGAGCTTTACATTATCCATGGGCCCAGCTCCCTGTACTTAGGCCCCCCCCCCCGACTTATTATCATCTAATATCTCCCTCCCATCCCCCCCCTTTGAACAGAAACCAAATCAAGGAAATCACTGCTATTCATTCTCAAGCGCGTCGTCTATCCTACTTCAACATGGTTTACTGACATTCAATAAACTGCTGTCCAGCCAATTCGTCCTTCCAACTCACAGTCCCAAATCGTCCAACAACCCGATTAATAAATATATCACCATATCTGCTCATTCATTCCTGCATCCAGCTCTCTATTTATCCAGTGCCCATTTGCCTCTTCATCTTCCCAAGCAGATTCGTCGTTCGCAATGCTTGCCCAGCCTCCGGCGGTGGTCAATCCGGCTTCTGCTCCTAGGAAGCGCCGGAGAAGAGCTCCAGCTACTGGTGCGGCAGAAGATTGCTTCACTTGTACGGCAAATGGAACAAAATGTGACCGCCGCAGGCCATATTGTGGCCCTTGCCTCGAAATAGGAACTGATTGCAAAGGATATCGAACACAGCTCACGTGGGGAGTTGGGGTTGCCAGTCGAGGAAAGCTCCGGGGAATGACCCTTCCGGTCTCAATTGAGTCCAACATCTCTGTTGCTGAGAGGGATAGGAAGAGTGCGGTCCAGAAGAAGTCGGCCTCCATAGATGAGACGGTCACAATCAAGGCGAAGAAACTCAGAAATGCTTTGGAAATGAGACGCCTCAGCGACGCTAGCCACAGCAACTTTCCTAAGGAAGCTAACAAGCTTAGCATCGTAACTAACTATGACTTTGTCAATATGGAGCATCCCTCTTCAGCTGTAAATGCAGACCTCAATAGAGTTGGGTTTCACAATATTCAGAGGTCGGAGGGGGATTGTTCAGTGACCATCTCCTCCCCGTATTCTCCAGCAATGACAAGCTCATCTTTGATGGTAACATCAGCCTATCCGCCTGCAATTCAACAGACCCAACAGAGGCACGATTATCCGTCCACAGTCCTCCAGTTTCATAAGCCTTCTTACCCTCACGATTCGATGGCTCCACAGCACTCTCCTGGCCTTTTGATATCTCCTGCGATGCCTGATTTCGACCGGGCTTATAGCCCCCAGGAAGACAGCCCATATTCCATATCCCCCTCTCCTCCTGATTCTTCCCTATACGAAGTGGGTCTTAGCACTACCTCTGCATATCTTCCACCAGCTTCTGCAATGGCTGTCACATCTACCATGGCTGCATATACGCCAATACTCACTACTGCCCATCCCGAGTCCCACTTAATGGAAAATGTCAACCTCAATCACCAACACCGCAGTCAGCAATGGCGTCAGCTTGGAATGGGCAATCTTCATCAACAGCATGTGGCAACATCAACAGAACATCTGTCAGGACTGTTGTATGGTGATGAAATGCTCGGTACGTTCTAGGCGTTTTGTGCTCTACTCTCTCCTTTGTTGTTCTTTATATTCAAGTGTGCCTCCTGTTCCAATCAGCTTTCGTAACTGTCAGTTCTGATTGAGCATTTCATATAGCCGTTTCTGCTCCCCAGTTTACATATACCCTCGCACCCTATTCAACCTCAATCCCAACTTCCACATCCTCTCAACCTGCACAGCACAGTCATAATTACACGACAGCACCACCTCAGACGACAATAATCACGCATATACCAGCAGAGCTTGCTGTACCGTATCTTGCACATTTGGCTCCAGAACTCAGATTTCTGATTGACTACTACGATAAGACCGTCTGTCCCTCTATGGTAGCATTTGATGGACCTACGAATCCATACAGAACACATATCCTGCGGTTGGCCTTCCAAAATGAGGCTTTGATGGAGGCAGTCTATGCCCTCGCAAGTAGCCATCTGCAGCAGAGGAAAAAGACCCCTCTTCTTGAAACAAGACGGTCAAGCCCCCCACGGTTCTCCTCTCGATCATCATCAGTGTCACCGCGCAGTAGTACATCACCACCGCCGCCACCACCACCACCTCCTCCTCCTGCATCATCTGCATTCCAGTCATCCCATCATTCACCTACATCGCGAGGGGACCACTCATCTACATCCTCTGCACTTCGTCACAAAAATGCATCTATCAAGTTTCTCAACAATCAGCTTGCAGACAGTTCTCTCGCAGTTACCGATTCAGCTATGGCAACATTACTCATCTTATGTTTGTACCATATCTGCGAAACAGGCATCGGTCAGTTCAGGACCCATCTTGCTGGCGTCAAGAAACTCATGGGTATGAGATGTGTTGGAAAGGAGACTGGGCGATGGGGTTGGATGGAAACAGTTTTCACATGGTTTGACAATATGAGCGCTTCTGTCAATAACAGAGAGGCTCAACTGCGGGGAGGATACCTCGACATGATCGCGGAAACTACCGATGACTGGGACCTGGAAAGCTTGACAGGCTGCGATAGATCCCTTTTTATGAGATTGGCAGGGCTTGGAAGAATTAACATGCTCAGCCAACAGTTTCCGACGAACATCTACAACTCTACATACAGACAATCACCAATTGATGACGATGATGCTGAGCCTGTGAGAAATGAAAACGATGGACGGGGCGAGTTCTGGGCAGCTTGGAATGCTATGAAGAGCGACCTCATTGCATGGAAGCCTTGTGCAAAGTACGCTGCTACACCGTCCCGGCATAGGACACCAGACTCAGCGCATTCCTCAGTCGACTTTGATATTTCACAAGGTCTCACTTCACCGCCATCCTCAACTTCAGGGACGTCAAGTCCCATCAGGAAATCAAGCAAAGCCCATGAAGCCGTAGAGAAGAATCATTGGTTACATGCTTCCAATGTTTATCGCTATGCGGCTATTTTATATCTCGACAGACTTGCTTATCCGCACTTACCTTCTTCACATCATGTCTTCCAGAATACGGTACGAGAAGTGTTGGATCATCTTAATTGCATACCTACTACATCGGGCTTGAGCAAGTCTTTGATGTGGCCGATTTTCATTACAGGAACGGAGTGTGTGGTTGATGAGCACAGAATGCTGATCAGAGATCGATGTTTTGAAATGCAAAAAGATTGTGGTTTCTTCAACAAGGTCGCTGGTTTAGACGTTCTTGAAACAATTTGGGATCAGGAGACAGATGATGATGGATTCTATGGATACTCAAGCTACGTTGAACCTGGCAGTGAGAGTATTGGTGGTAGGGGGCTCAAATGGCGAAAGGTTACACAGAAAGAGGACGGAGAATACCTGATGATTTGATCAGGAGATATTGAAGTTTCACAGCAACATACTATTTTCTTATTATTCAGAAGCGATGGTGGCATGTTACAAGCTTCTGGATTGTTGAATAGATGAACAAAAAAGGACCAAGTAGAGTAGGTTTACGGAAAAGTTGCTTTTTTTTTTATCATGGGTTTTCATATCGGAGTTATTTCACTTTCCTTTGTTGAACTGTACGATATCACGGTGGGAGCATGGATTTCCTTTGTTTTTGTCACGATTGACTTCTATGTTTTCTCAATTAATGGGCCTACTCTCTTTTTCATTTGTGAGCAATTTTGGTTTTTTTTGTGGATATTACCCAAAAATTTTCTTTTCCTTTTTTTTGTATAATTTGGTTGGTAAGGTATGACATTGCATATGGTCTTTGGCTTGTATAGACCCTGAGGAGGCGCACGCAAGGATGGCATGGAAGGGAGGAACTCTGGCATGGGTTGTTCGGAGAGGAATCACGGCATAGGTTGTATCTGTCTAATCCAGCATCGAGCATTGATGCCGCTGCGCGAAGTGATGGTTAGTTGAATGCATGAATTCATGGTCAGCAGCAAATAGCGGTGCAGAGCTTAAAGCAGCGGTGCTTTTCGCAACTCTGGAATTTGGTGTGCAGCGCGAATGCTGGAATAATGAGAGAGTGGTAGACCCCACTCACGCCCCACAAGTGTCCACCCATCTTGTCAAGACTAGGAGGCGGTCGCCCGTTCCCCACTTCATCACAGGGTTGCCCGAATTACGCCAGATTCAAGTAGTGTCAAAATACATAGTGAGATAATTTGGTAAACGGGAAAACTCGCAAAAAAAAATTAACGGATTCTCAAACAGTTCCTGATTCTTTGGTTTCTGCTGAATCTTTTTTGCTTACTCTCGCCTTTGTAGAGCATTTTGCTACCACTTGTAAGCCAAAAAACCCATGACCTACGTACCTAATCTTTATGCCCATGACTAACGAACCGGGATTCAGAGAGGTCAGCTGGTGTAGGCCCATCCATCGGAAGCGTCCTCGCCCCTCCGAGCCCGCCACATTACTGTGTTTGATTTTACGCCACAAGCAACTTTTCGTCCGGTAAGGCTGGCCGCTCGCCCGGAGAAGCTAGGCTGGTCATAGAGGCAAGAAAAACACTGTTCACCCGCCCCCAAACACGCTATTAACGGAGATAAAGGTCTCTGTTTTTTTGTTTCGTTTTTCTCCTCAATTAACATTTTGTTCACGACCAAAAAAAGCTTGGTGCGCCTCGGGGGAGTGAGAGGCTTGAAACAAAATTTCGTCATCGGGAAACGTGGAGGTAAGTTACCGTAGGAAGGGAAGGGGGGGTCATTTTCTGCAGTGCATGTATGTAGTCCTCGTGCCCCAGCAAAATGATTGTTTAGAAAAAAAAAAAAATTGGCTTTTTCTTTATGTCTCGTACATTTGTTCGGGAATCCCGAAAGGTTCAATCCATTAGAGTATACGTAGGTACATAACCAAATATTTTTTGTTTATTATGCATGACGCATCTACATCGTTAGCGAGAATAATTATTATAACACCATGTTCCATGTTTTTCTTTTCTGGCCGTATTTATTTTTTTCGTTGAAGGGGGTGGGGTGGGGGGGGTGTTCACAGTGTACTACTGTACCATGATACATATGTACGCAAGTAGTCTGGCTTTGATTCGCAAGTTCCAAGCTCTTGTAGTGCTGAACTCTGTTGTTGCACGCCCGAAATGTGAGCTGGCCTGGCAGTGATAATTACTTGCAACAGAACTTTTTCTTATGCCAGCATAAATATCTCCTACAGCGTGTGCATTGTCATCACACATCTTTCTTTTGCAGTTGGTTGTATTTCTGGAAACTTATAGCTCAAAGCTATCTTGTTCAAGATCAGGCTGCATCTTCTCTGTCTTTATATATACGTTCGAAGCCACATACAAACAACTAGGAGTCCATTCCACTACCTACATAACTTGCAAATACCTCGGTCAATACTGGTGTACACCTCCACAAATCTGATCTCGCCTAAATTTTGACATTTGCAATCATCCGTGCTACCGTCCCCAATTCACGCCTTCTGTCGAGTCTTAACAAATTACATGTCATGCTAGTAGTACAACATTCAAGTTGGGCTCGACACTAACAATATCGCACTGCAATGATGTCTATTCCAACAACGCGCCTTTGTAGTGTCAGCACTCGTCACTTGGTATTACTTCAAATTCCTAATGAACATGAACAACCTCAAATCGGAAATCAACCTTCACAATTAACTTTTCAGACTGGGCGCATGTCGTCTTCATGGATGTGATCTACCATTTGACGGATTCGTTCCTCTCTCCACTCCGTTGCCATTGATGTCAATGCTCAAGTGATTGATCAGAGCCGACTCGGTAATAATAAATTCGGGGCCGAATGGAGTGGACGATGTGGCAAGTCTTATTATTTCAAAACATATGTTACCCGTAGATATAAGGTTTACCGCTAGGCTCCAAATGAGTAGCGACTGCCCAATTCAGAAACTACATACATCGTGTATGCAGCAGTATGCAACGGTGATTCTCATTGGTATGCAATACACTTTTTATGAAGTATAGACTCACAAGATTGAATACTCTGTGGTCTGTACACGTTATATCCTGTACTGTTCTTTAGTGCACATAATTTTTCAATATCAAATCGAGTTTCATTCGCAATTTGGCCGAGAAACTTATCCTTTTTCAAATTGACTGCTGAGGTTCAAGTAGCGAGAGTACAGTAGTCTGGTTGCAGCGAGAGTAACCTGTCACTGTGGCACGAGACTACTAGCCAGTAAAATATATATTCGGACTGGGGTACTAATGCACATTATGCGCTTACATATTTTCCTAGCTAGTAGCCGCAGTGGTGGCTTGTTACAGGCTTGGCGGCATGCCCGCGATGTGCCCGCCCCATGCTCAATTTTTACAATCTCACGTAACGGCGACATTTGAGAAGCAGGGGTGTTTGCAGCTGAGTGCTAGGTTTTGTGGGAGTAGCGGCAGTTAACTACTATGTGGGCGTGCCGCGCAGGCCGGCGGCTTCCGAAACTCTTTTCACCTGCGATAAAATGACGGCTATGACCTGGTTACGAGACTAGGCTATGACTTTGCGAGATTCCGATGGACAATTATATTTTTTTATGCATACAGTGCTGACTCTGCATTCAAATAGATACGAAGTACAATAAAGTGCCACTGAGTACTAGTACGCCCTAAGTATGCCCAATACAGTTCTACTCGGATCCCGCATGAACTTTTGCACGCTGCAAGAGAAGATTCGCCTTGGGCGCGGCCCAGAACAAATCGCTTCTCTGGATTGGAAGCATATATGGCACCGTGTACGCGGCCTGCAACGTGCAATAATACATGGGGCATTGGGCACAGTATTTTGTGAGTTGTCGTAGCTAGGAAGGACTGGACCGCTGTTGAGCTTATATCGGTGCGCTACACGCTACCCAGGCCTATGGATGAACCCAACGTATGCCAGGAAAGTTTTGAGCTCAACAGCCCTTGGGTAGAAATGATCAGTGCAGGGAAAGGTTTTCTGTTTGGAGATATGGAGGGACCTCCATATACTAAGGAGGCATAATTGGAGTATGGAACTAGTACTCTCTTCTGGGGCGAAGGTCGAGTATGGTACTGGATATGATTCAGTGCAGACTCATATCCTTACCATACTCCAGTTATCTCATCGCGAGCTCCGAACGGTACTCGACCTGCGCGCCAGATATCGGGATCGTTGTCAATGCTTGTGATACTGATTCTTGGCATCATTAATCAAAGAGCTGCGATGAAGTTTGGTCAAGCCCTCCCCTAGTTTCCCAGGATGGACTAAGAGTAAGCTGGCTTCAGCAGCATGGTTCTAACTCTATTTCCTGGTGACAAGGTAACCAACGATCCTACGAGTCCTGCCTTGTTTACATCCACATGACTATCCTTCTTGCCCCGCACTGCATCTCGGTCGTTTCAGAGACTTAGTTACACGAAAGTTCTCACGGCCTGGCCACTCCTGCTTGCTTCCATTCATGTGATTCGGCTTTTGTCGTATCATGTGGCCACGCTTCACGGTAACATACTCGACTACAGGGTACTTTATACTAGCACCCTATATTTCCTAAGAGGTTGATAAGTTCACCCTATAACTTAGTCTTGGTTATGCATAGCCAATCCCTTGATATGTGGCAATTGACGGCCTGGAAACGTTGGGCCTACCAGGACATAACCAATACTGTTAAGGCATGAATCAATTTGCGGGCGCGGGGCGGACATAGTTTGCAAGCATTAACAAACCAACTAACGATGTTGAACTGCAGCCAATGATCTAGCCTCGGGCAGCGGAAAGACATGGCCGAGCTCGGGGGCCAGTGGAAAGCAGAGGCATGCAGAGCTCGGTGACAGCTAGGAGAATCAAAGCACATGTGCGCTCACAACCTGACGGTAACTGCTCGATTGCGGAGTTGGTTCCATGCGATTGTCTCAAGTAATAAAGCCATACAAACTGCTTGAAGCCACCTGATATCATGGGCATATACTCTCATGGGCTTCATTGCTCCAGCTCTACAACCTCCAGTGTCGATGCGCTATGGTGTGAGACATTGTTACGCTTAATTCAACGGTCGGCACAACATGCAAGTACCAAAAATAGCAGGGTTCTTCGCCCGTCGTCTTGGCAACGGTCTTTCGCTCGTTGTGTCATACTCACTCGCTGGAGCTAAGACGCTGATCGATCGGTAAACAGTGTGTTATTTGTTTGTATTCTAGAGAGGGCGCGCCGGCCGCTTGGGGATGAGTTAAAGGAAAATGTGACAGAATTGGTCCCATTGTACAGCACTAGAGCACACGCAAAAAAACAGGCTGTGTGCAGAGCGGAAGACACTTCGGATCTTTGACGACTGCGAGCTAGACTACAGTATAGTAGAGTACACAACTTGCATTGGTCATTAGTCCGGCTGCGTAATGGCTAAATGGTAGCTTCTTGAGGAGAGGTGAAACGGCCATGCAGGAGAAATCAGCCGGAAGCTCCCAACGGCCTTCAGCTATCCTCAAAGCAGCCCTTCATGTTTCTGTTGAACTGGACTAATATCTATTAGGATTCCTATATTCTGGTTGCAACTGCATTGTTCCCACTGTTCGCGGAAGTTCTAAATTAGTCTACAAAAACTAAAGCATGCAACAGGCTGATGAATGACAATTGGGATTACCGGTATCCAGTTTCTAGCTTCTATGATTTCTTCCACAAACTTCGATTCCCTGAAATAGATATTGCATTGGAGAAACTTGAACGAGCTTTCAATGGTTTTTAGAACGACTGGGGATTCCTCTGGATATGGCTCCCTCCCCCACCAGATGTTCCCCGTAAGCGTGGCGATAATGACCGGGCGCGGGTTTGAAGGGAATGCTAGTTCAGCATCACAGGGCCATTACCGTTTGGTAAGAGCATTTGAATGATTACATATGCCAGTTGGAGCTGGTAACGGTTCCCATAAAAAGGATGTAGCATTCGTCACCCCTGCGTGTGGAAGTTTGGTAGCTATGTTGGAATGAGCTTTTTTTTCTTGAGCGTGGGGGTTAAGGTCATTATAGATAGGGATATCTAGGTATCTTATTCCCAAAACTAACCTACAAAATTGTGCGAAGAATCACTGCGTGTATTGGCTTTGCTGATTTTGGTTGAGAACAGGTAGCAAAGTCAGGCTCGCCCAAAAGCTGTGTACTGTGTATATGCATTTTGGTGGCCGGCCATCTGCGGAAGCTGTTGAATTTGGATGCAGGTTGACCTTTGATGCGTTTACGGCAGTCATGAGCTCCAATAAGGCAGGTCAATTTGACGACGCGGGTACCTACTTTACCCCAACATCTGATATGGAAGATTTCCTCAGCTCTAAGCCGGGACAGTCATAGAAGCCTAAGCGAGGCCTTTAGAATGCAATTTCGAAGGAAATAGCAAAAGGGGAAAGGAGGAAAAAGGAAAGGAAAAGGAAGGAAAAAGAAAAAAAAGTCAAGGTCCTCAGATGGTTACGAAGCATGTGTACCTATACGAGGCCACTGCATCATGCACCCCGGTTGCTAATTAACTCACATTGAATCCTGCAGTTTAAGGTCACAGTGATTGAGAAGCTTGAGCTTGTACGTGACATAAGGAGTCGCACGGAACCTGAGGAATCATGATAAAGTATCCTTGGAACTACATCCATACACAGAATTAACTTTTTCATCCTGGTAATTCATATCTATACTGTGGGAGGAAAGGGGCATAAAAATCGACGTTTCCATTGGGCACAATCATCAGCCAGTTATCAGAGGACGCTTGCCCAATTACTTCCTGTCCAGGAATATTTCACGGATAACCGTTTGAGCATTGAATACCAGTTTCAGTACAGCCAATCGTCCGAGAACTATCAAGAGCTATGCCCTTTTCCTCCAGAGTATCCTTGCTTTGTCGAGATATATTGGTTAAGCTTGATTGCGCTCTTGCAATTCGACCCGCATGGTGCGTGTATGTGCGTATGAGCCCTGTAGCTACATTGGAGCTTTAGGTAGGGATGTCTATATGATATCATATTGTTCTCAAGCCATGACCATTTGGTTGATAAGAGCTAATACAATATCATACCCTGTTTTCTAGAAAATGCAGCACCGAGCATGGGTATATCCTCATTGGTGAATGAGATTGATATTCGCCATTGGATCGACTGTTTCCTCGCTGGAAGAAGCAAAGTAAAGAAAAGAAAAGAAAAAGAAAAAGCACACACACTTGATAAGTAAAGCTTTCCTGCAGTTTAAAGAGTAGGCTAGCTAGGGTTTTGGGTGGAGGGCTTGTTAAACTTCGGATATAAATTTACAGAAAACGGCTGTTTTATTAAATACGATGTTAGCCGCTTATATGCGCGTCACATCACATTTAGGGACTGCCCAGGACTCGCTATGTATGGATGGATTACAATTAAACAACCTCTATCAATGTGGGGTTAATGAGGAAGGATTGGGGTTAAGCTAGCAATGTTAGACAAATGTTGTCTTGAATATGGTAACGGCGGTTTTCTGGGTGTTCTTGAGAATTTCTGTAACGTCTTTTTCTATTTTTCCTATATTTTTCCTTGTTGAGGAACTACTTGTACTCATGATCTCCAGGGGTTCGAAAGCAGCACTGCACATAGCGTGAATTCGGCGGAAATATCCGCCTTACCGGGCACTAGGACCCGTAATGGTGGGCCAATGAGCGAACACGAGTGCCAGAACATCTCGAGGTGAGTTTGCAACGAAAGTCGGTAAGATTGTGAGGTGAGATGGTTTTGGGGAAGCACATACTGCCGGAGCAGAGTGAACGCTAGCTAGAGAACTAGCTTTGGATGATAAGCACCATTTCTTCCATGCGCAATTGGCGAAAGCATCTGATGATTTGATTGGCCGATAATTTACCTATGCATAAATGCATGCATAATGATGATCTGAAAATCAAACAGGGTATCATGATATCGAAGGTATGGGATTACTAGAGGGGAGACTAAATATCATAATAGAATTTTGATAGGTCTAATAGAAATTAAGTAATGACGATCAAGTTCTGCCGTCATGAACTATCAAAGAATATCAGATACTCTAAACATCGTGGCGCAAAGTACCTGAATTAGATAGGTATGTTTAAGCGGCGTGTTCCAACCGTTTAATCTTCGACGCCTTAAATGTGTGATCAGCATCGCTATTACCAACCTGGCCGCGAAACCGTTACCCGCCGAACTGGATCTTGGTATGGAGGGGAGAAGCTCTAAGGATCGTATGCAGCTGACTCTAATCATCTAGATATGATATCCAAATTGCATCCTCTACTGGCTCATGATTGGCCATGAGCATTAAATAGGATCATGAGCATGAGCTGGTGATCTCAATTTAAGCACGCCTGGCATATATAATACACATAAAACCTGTGAAGCGTAAGAGACATCTTTATCAAACGCCCGATGGCTAGGTGAAACAGCCAGCTCATTTATAATCAACTAATAGGAGTACCTATGTACGTACTTGTGTATTTCTAATCTTGTTCACATATGTGTATGTCAAAAGGCCAAAAACAGAAAGGAAAAAAAAAAAAAAAAGAAAAGAAAAGAAAAGAAAAGAAAAGAAAAGAAAAGAAAAGAAATAGAATGTAGTATCTCCGATGAGGAAAAAGTGTAACGTTTCCTAAATTCATCTAATGCTCGCGCCTTCCCCGCCCCTCGTTTACGCCGATGATTACGTGCCTTGTAGAGAAGTAATAGCCTTGGAGCCTTGTGGCTGCTGTTCGTTACAGCACCATTTCCAGCCCCCTTCTGTGCTGACTTTTGTATTTGCATGTTGCTGTGTGTCGTGTGTCTTGTGTCTCAGCTCGGCTGGGGCGAATGCGAGCCATTATTCTGTACATGGACCTAGATAAGTACATAAGGTTGACGGCGTCAACGCCCGCCACAACGTTGGACAGGTCGCGAATTACTGGTCCGGGTACGGCGCGCGAGCGCGGGGTAACTTAGCAGGGGGTTCGCTGTTGGATTGTGCTCAGGGCGTGGGAGTTTAAAGTAAAAAAAACTTGGTTCAAGCGATTTTTTTTTTTTTTTCCGCTTTGGGCAGTTGTTCCGTTGTAAGTAATCAATCTAATTGGCATGATTGGGCAGAACCCTGGACCTCTCCCCCCTCCCCCGACACCGGGGCGCTGGCGCACGAAGGCAAATCATGATCAGTCGAAATCTAAAAAAGAAAAAAAAAAAAAAAAAAGTAAGAACCATGCTTGATGTGATGTGATTGATGAGCGGTTATCTGTATGTACTCACCGTACTTGGGTACTGGCATAAGATATTCGAAATGACAGTGGGACAGCGAAGGTCGGTGTCAAAAACGCGACACTGACTTTCTCTACCCTGTCATTTCACATAGGTAATCACAAAGTACGTACTACCTAGTTCTTAACAAAGTGCTTTATGCAGTTCATTGCCTTCCTTGTGTTACTTTCTAACAATTCCAAATGAAAAAGAATGGCGGAACCAATCAAACAGCCAACCAGCTTACCCCACAAAACTGTTCTAAAGCCCCCCTCCTCCCACAACATCAAAAACGGTTTGTGAAACCTTGCGTAAAGCTCAACCTCGGGACCTTGTGACCATTGTGAACGTGGCACGTGATGGAAATGGGGAAGGCAGGGGGTTGTGGCTGAAGAAAGATATCACGTATAACTAAATATGCAATGCATCAGCATAGAATTTAATGAGACAGACGTGACAAAGGTCACGCAGACCACTGCACATGTGAGGGCAGGGAGGATCAACGCTTGTTCTATTTGGAAGTCTGTAATCTGCAAATACCAGCTGGCCCGTAGATAATATGTGCTCGGCACTCGGTATCCATTACTTTATGGAATACGCATATGGATGGGTGCGTGACATGACCATGCAAAGACAATGCTTATACTCAATCAGCACCTGTCACTCAAAACATTGCATGTGCTACTACTACTCACTATGCACTTAGTTCGTTACTATTATAAATATTGACCACCAAGGCGAGGTCAGGACAGGGGAAAGATTCAGGATTGGGGACTATGGTCAAAGTGTGGCTACAAACCTGGCAATATAGATGCAGATAAATGTATATTGAACGTTGATATAGTGTGTGTTGCTGTAAATTGACGGTTAGGTCCTTGCAATATTCAGTTCGTGATTTGGAGTTCTAGTAATATATGATTTAAACTATAGCATTTTCCTGTATGCTTTTAGATTAGCAAAAGGGGGTAGGAAGACCTGCTAATTTATGTTGCAGTCTAACAGCTGCAATAAACGTTTGTTTATATATATATAATTTATTTTGGTCGTAATTGGTAGTCTTGTAAAGAAGATTGGTACAGGTCGGCTTGGAGTTTGGATGTCTACCTCCTCTGCGTTCCAATGGTAGAGTGTAGCCTCGTAATCAAGCGGTGAGATTCTTACACCATGGCTAAAGAGCTAGATGCAGTTACAAAAGCGGAAATAATACAGCAAGTGATCAACTGCCGTACCGACAGAATGTAATATGATAATTAGACCTGAAGATATGTAGTGCCGTTGCATAGTAGGCCTTAAGTATGTATGTTCTCTTCGGATCTGCCACCGCGGGAGCGGTAATTGCTCCGACCGCCAAAGGAACTCATCATCGTTAATTAAGTAGAGAACGGAGTACAGTGATCTCGTGCCCAGCATCTCGAGTACAGTAGAATAGAAGGGAGATAAATGCATATGACTCGTACAAAACGGCTGTGCATGCAATGCTGGTATTAATCGTGTGAAGACAGATTTTCTCTTGCTCCTCTTTTTTTTTCCTCTCAAAGATGCATATTCAAAGGTATAGGCAGGCAATATGTATGTTTATATCAGCTGATCATTTTTGGGAAGTTTTGATTTCAGGAATAGAGCATATCTGGTCATGCGAACAGTTGATAGTATCTGAGATGCATGTGTATGAGATGTCAGCGCAATTATGACCGCAGGAGGAGTGGCGTTGCTGATCATGGGCATGGTATTCAGGTATGTATGGTATAGAAATGGTGGTTCGGGTTCAAGCAAGGTCAGATTGCTCAATATGCGTGAGTGCTTGTGTACTAGCTTGTATACCAGCTTGCATGTAAGTTCTGGTGCCTGCTGAATATGCATGTATATCTTGAAGATATATACAAGGCTGAGCACATTGAAAATGTACATCTCGTACTGATCGGCGAATATGGGTTGTTCGGTAACGGTACCGGCCCCACACCAGGTCCTGTTGATATGAACTGCATGATAGCTTTGTTTGCATAATAACAAGAGATAGCCAAGTGCACGTGACCTTCAACTTCCAAAGGATGGAAGTAAATATTAATTGTGTTGGCATCTATCTTAACCAGGCCAGGAAGGATCCGAGAGAAGTGATTTACTTTAGTGGTGTATATCTGTATATAAAGAAGGGTGGTAGTATATAGTGAATGTGGTATAGTGAGGTACGAGGAAATCATGTATAGAGCCATGGGATGCCATGGCCAGCTAGACCGTTCACCAGCTCATGGGGCAGAAGGATACCAATATGCTTGACGTCCGTCCAGGTTGAACATGCCGGGTTCTCATGCATAACACTGTGACCGTTGTAAGCGCATTCCGGCTGGTTATGCTGATAGCTAGTCTTGTTGCACTGTTATATGTCGTCGTACGTATAGATCTCGCTCTGTAATGCTGCAGGATGTAACTGCCTATAGATTGCAGACACCAGGTCACATTGTTATTTAAACCCTGACCTGTATGCTATCAATATATGCCTGCAGTCATTACTTCATAGGAGTAAACTGTCATCATATAGCTGTAGCTCGTGCACGCCCACAATAGGCCATGTCATAGTGCTCAATACTTATTCAATAAATGTAGTAAGGGTGAACTTATCCGTATGCACCAGTACATGGATACAAAAGCAAATCAAGATCTCCGTTCACAAGCCTGTGCCATACATGCACATGTAACCTTCACTTGGGTCAATCCAGGCTGATAACACGCTAATCTATTTGCATCAGTTATGCATATATACCTAATTCGAGAACCTTGATGAAATTCTCATCAATATTAATCTTCAGGACGCACAGGCCGTGCGCGCCGGCCTGGACAACACCGAGACATAATTAGTAAATGTCGATCAGGGTATGGTGCCGGAAGTTAATAATCAACATGAAATTTGCGACACAACCAACGCAACGCAAAACCTATCAGCAACCACAACCTAATATGAACTAAGGTAGAAATATCAAAAATCTATACTATTTGAGACGCTCTATCATTCTATGATATTTTCATGGCAAAATCTTTATTCGTTGTAAAACTGAAAAGGTTCAAAGTTTTTTTACTTTCTTAGGAAATGTAGCAAATGTTACATGCCAAGCCCCATACAAATGGATTAGTCATCAAAGGGTTCCCCGCCGTTGACATATATACATGATTTTTGAAGGCCTCTGTACCATATTGATGACCATCCTTATATGCCTGCATAATATGAAGACACTTATTATAATAACGCCAAATAGAGATGTCTGAAATAGAAAAAAGAGCTTTGGGTATAGTTTCTCGTAGACCTGCAATAGACTCTGGTGCGAGCGTGGGCAAGCGAGCGTGTAATGCGACCGTGTAAAGTGACCGTAACTGAAGGGTGCGCGATTGCTCAAGCAGCAAAATGGCACATATGGTGCTGCTTACTAATGCTGGCTGGGAATGTTACAACATGTTGATTATTAACTTCCGGCACCATAAGCGACCTCAGCGAAACGGTAACAGGCGTGACCCACTCGACGCTCGGTTCGAGAAATATCTAAAGTATATACAGATAATCAGGGTCAGCCTGCCATCATGGCCACTGGCCCAACTCCATCAATGGTCTGCTGCCGTACACATCGGTGTCACTTGACTCCTTCGTTTACTTTTATAATTAGCTTGTGATGTTGAATTCTTGTATAAAGATGTTCATAAATCATGTCCTGAATTGGCAAAGTATTAATGTATGGGCAAAGGAGTTTGTTGCAATTTATCAATCCAGAAGAAGGCATGAGTCTATAAGAGCGATGTCCCGGAAATAAACAGGAATTGCCAAATTCTCGAACGTCTCGCTACTTAGATTGGTCAATGTTTGCTTCCATGCCGGCAATGACACACACCAGAAGGACTGTAGTGACCAATACCTGCTGCAATTGAAGTTATTAGGGTACTTAATATGGACTTTACACCCCGTATTGAACTTTTAGCCAAATAACAGACAAGGGCTCAATTGCGAACTGACTCAGCACTCATATGTCCCCGTCTTGAATCAAAACAGTCCAAATCCAAATGTGCTGCATTGGTTATGGTTTAAGCGAGCCGCAGCCATTATTGAAGTCGGTGAGAACCAGACGGTGGAATTTGAATGACATTCTGAAAGTCCTGTCGTCTCCTTAGTTTAAATCACTGCAATAGTGCCGTACTCCTACATCCATATCAAGCAGTCATGACTGGCTATTGAGTTTCGCCTTCTTCCTCACCAATAATTGCGTTTCCAATGTTTGAGTGCAGCATATTCAAAATCACGCTACCGTCAGCGCTAGATTCACTATTGGCTCAACCCTACCAGATAACGGTCGTGAAGCAAAAGGCTTGGCAGCTACCTATCTGGGAAGTCCGTGGACTTAGAGCGGTTTCTGTGCGATGTTGCGCTCATATCTCGTGGGTTTTTTGAGAGCATATTAGAGCTGCTTTTGCAGGGAATAGTCTGCATGCAGCATGAGAAGAGAAGGGATAACTTTTTCTAGTCTTCACTTCTTGCATTGCGGAAGAAATTGCTGAGGAAGATAGATTCGGTATGGACTATAGTAGCCGACCGCTGAACTGGTGCGGGAGGGAAGAGTAGGACATGTGAGCCTATCTCTTTGACTGGGCCTGTGGGGTGTGTGTAATAGGTTGAATAAGTATGACTAGCGTGGGGGAATGGGATGAATTAAAGGCAAAGAGAGCGTGCGGTAGCTGAGTGGGTTGCCGGAAATCAATATTTTAGGAGCGACCAGGCAGCAGGCTTACTACTGAAAATGAACCTTGGGATTGGATGAACATGGGGGACTTGATATCGCGTGCTCAAATGACTGAGATAGGTATGGGTTATAGCCCCGGAACCGTTGGGCTACAGAGCGTAGAAAGTGCGGGGTTGATTAGAATGCCAAAGCGAATGGTTCAACACGTAGTTTAGACGTTTTGCTGGGACAATTTTGGACTGATAGAGAAACTCTAGCGAGACATCTAGCTACACAGAGCAGGTAGCACGTAGGCTTCTGGGGATCCTAGGGCGAGCTGTCCTCAGCCCTGGCAGTGTATGTTGAAGGCCGTTGCCCGCATTTGAATATCGTGATGTACATCGGGAAAACCTAAGCATCATCGTGCAACAGGCATAGGTTCCCAGAATCTTGGTGAACCCAGGCATTTTCAGCAGACGTTCTGCACTGCTCCATCAAGATCTGTTATTCCCTGCAGGCCGACCACCTCAAGCTTCAGCCTTGTTCAGGTACAGACTATGATAGACGCCGTTTTCAACCAATTCATAACCTGTATGCAAGCTGAACATTTCGCTAGATCATGCGGGTGAAATCATGCATGGACGTTTTTCATATAACAAACTTATGCATGCAGGCATGTCGGAGACAGGGTGGGAATTGGGAAGGTGCAATGAATTAGTGGTAGCTGGTAGCGTGGGAGCCTATGTCTCCCTGCAAAGCCGTAGTCGGTTACGCGATACTCGCTAAGCTGAGGCATATCATTATCCCATCTATCTCCTAAATGTGGTGCAATATCACATCCTGAAAGATGCATATGGGTGGCTGAGGTGATAAGGTGAACGGGAGATATCTCCAGTCAATGAATCACCTGATTCATCCCCAAGAATTCCCTATCCCTTCAGGAATGGCTACTACAGGTTATACACGGCTATGTGAGGTCGTAATGGTTTCATCCCTGTGGTGAATCGATTGCAGATTGAGCACTAAGACCCACATATCGTAGATTTATGGGAGATCCGAGGCATCTGGGATGTATGTGCAATTCCAGAGTTAAACCCCAGACAAGATATCATGTAGACGTTGATATTGAGCTGCAGACGGCGATCAGTCCTCAATTCAACGGGTCAAATGTAGTCTCTAAACACACATACCTCTCCCCTCAAAAATTAAGACAAGCATTTCCCTGCTCACTAACTGCACATAACTGTCCTAGATATCAATAAAGTCATAAAACGGCGAACTTGCATTAGGTAAACAGTCGTGCAGAATAAGCTAGCAAAGTCTCAAGCATATCAGTACCGCGAGCTGAAGTTAGGAATTGAGAAAACGATGTACCTGTCCATATGAACAATATCCTCATGATATGCAGCTGACAGAGGGCAGCATTTGGATGTGCTGCGTTAGAAATGAGCTCACGGGGCAAGGACGGCTTAGAGCTGGAATGGAAATCAGGGGGATGAGAAGTGGTGCGAGTCTGAATGAGGAGGAGTTGACGTTAATAGAGTGCCTACGGAGTCGAGTGCAATGCGATCACTGTGACTAGTCGTTTGGCAATAAAGCTCATTACTATCAACAAGGGTTATGAGAGGCCAGACTACAACTATCTGGTGCGCAAACATTCCTACCTAGTAAGTATATTTAACAGCTGACTATACTTTCTAGAACACCACTTGCTAGTAATTGAGTTAGCAGCGGCAATGACTAAATTTGCATGCAAATTGCATAGAGCGTGGGATTTACATCATCAATATGTTGGTTGGTACAAACATCAAATATTCTGAATAAATTTAACATATATATAGAAAATGCATATGGTCAGGTTTAGAATGATTGTGAGATAAGAAATATTATACATTGTGCTGCGATAGATCGCACTATAATGTATCAAATTCAAGTGTATAATCGTATCTCCAACCGCCGATCTCCATGATGAGCAGTTACCCTGGATGGGTCATGTGGCTTACGCTTAGGAGGGTGTGGGTTGTCTGCACCTTAAAAAAAAAGAAGGAAAAAAAAGGATTCGAGCTTGCGATATGAACAAGCTAATTAGGTATAATACATGTTTGGAGTATACTCTTTTAAAATAACATTTTGTCGTATAATCGTCCCCACAGTTTCTACGTTCTCGTTTTCTATCGATGCTCATGCTCAAGGGCGAAACATGCATGTGGATTAAATGAATGTGTATATTGTAGTGTGTCCCGAATTGACTTCTCCAGTACATGCAGGTAAGTATCCGCTATGGTGCTGCAGATGTCTGCACTGCCTGCTTGCATACAAGTGATTTCAATACAGTTGCTGGAGGCCTTCCAAAGCAAAAGCTCGATTGTACACATAACATGATTAACTTTGGTCATGGCCCGACATAATCCATGTGGAGCAAATTCGACATTATATACATAGTAGGTACTGTGGGAGGGAACGGACCGGAAGTTCAGAGGAGGGGAATGGGAACATACAATAGTAAAGACTAGAGATAACTGCGAGGCACAAAGACAGAGACCGGTTCACTGTATTCAAGAGGACTATGAAAACCCTGGAAAACAGACAGAAGAAACCACCCAGTTATCCTGTGATCACCCTCGGCGATGATGATGATGATGAAAGCCTCCTTCTCCCCCTCCTTATATACCCATCACCCTCTGGTCCCCTCCCCCCTTGTGGTAATCGCCGCTCCTCAGTCCCTCAGGGCCCTCCTTCCCTCTCGGGTAGTCTCACCCAGGCTGTCATGGTCTCCCTTTCCCCCTTGGGTAGTCTCATCTAGGCCTTCATGGTCCCCCCTTCCATCTTGAGTTATCATCCACCGTTGCATCATCCTGCGCCAAGATTCCCACAGTACTTAGACGGCATAGCACAACTCACAAGTACTAGCTATAGTATGTACCCGTGTTCAATTACGAGCTTAACATGACCCATAAATGAGCATAAATGTACTCTATCAAGTACCATAAGTACATTGAAAGTCACGCACCAGGTTCCCGTGTCAGTACATCTATCCAAACACCTGACTGATCAACCTCTATGCCTTTACGAAGTCTAGTACCTTATAATCACGATCACAGGATTAAAGTCGAAAACAGAGCCAGAACCAAACCAAACCACAATTAACATCAAGTCTTAGGTAAGGGACGATAAAGTGGATGTGCATCGTGTAGTATATGTAAGATCAAATGACAACAGCATTGAAATTCATGAGAAAAATAGAGGTATGTTATAAAAAAATAAAAGAAAAAAAAAAAATAGAAATCCAATCCCATCCGGTAGAAAACTAAAGTAACGACAGGAAAAGCACACCATACCATACAGTTGATAGGAATAAGCCAAAGAGTGAACCATTTACAAAATAAATTTGATCATATTCCCAAACGAAAAGACATCACTTGATTGGCAGTTGAAACCAGGTTCACCTCAATTCACCATCTCCTCCGCCCCGAACCAATTCTCTTCGTCCCGCTACTGAATAACCCCTTTGCCGTCGGCCTCTTCGTAGCAGGTGTAGTAAGCTTCGAGTCCTCTCTATTGGTAACTTCACCCCCAGTTTTTTCAGCTCGTCCTCAATATCCCAAACACCATCCCCCATGAGTTCCAGCATATCTCCCGCCAGCTTTGACCCAGGGCTTTGTTGGCCAAATTGTGGTTGAGACGAACTAGATCTACGAAGCAAAGGGGTCATTGGCTGCTGAGCATCTTGCTCTCGCTCTTGTGTTGGGAAAAATATGGGCCTGGATGACTCCGGTCGAGGGGTTGTTCTCAATGGTGCTGCAGGGAGAGATGAGCGCGATGCTGTGGGCGCTCCTGGTGAAGAGTCAAAAATCGCAAGACCAGATGCACGATTGGCGCCTATCCACGTAGATGGCTTTGCTGGCAATTCAGTGGAGAGATCCAGTGAGTCAGTTGATTCTGGAGCTGCAGGATTCTCTCCACTAAACAGCTTGATAGTAGTCATATCCTTTTGTGATTCGAATTGCGACTTTGACTGTGATTGCGACTCCAGCCGGCACTGTGACTTCGGTGCGTCACCAGGCGGAGGGGAATACCGTAATGGACTAAACCCTTGCATGAATTCTCCAAATTGAGATTTTGTTGGTGTATCAAATGTTTTGAAGGATGAGAATTTTGGGGTGCTGCCTTCAACACTTTCATTACGGGTTCCATCCTCCGCATTCGCTCCTGAAACCAAAGGAGATGAGAATGTTAGATCGCCACTACCAAACACCCTCAATACAGGTTTTCCGGGTGCATCCAATCTCTCTGACCTCTGATTGTTAAGGCGAGCGAGATTAGCAGTCGGGCTTGTATCAGCCCTATACAGTGTACTGGGGCTACTGTTATTAGTTGACTGTGCCACAGAGGCGGCGTTAATTACGGCTGGTGTTCCTGGAAGAAGTATCTGTGATGCAGGGTGTGGCGATATGTCATGCAGAGCATTTCCCCTCTCGGTTGGTTCTCTAGCAAGTGATGTTGGTCGAGGTATTAAGGCAGCTGATGGCTTTTCAGAGAAAGGAGTATCAAGGATTGACATAAAACCTCGCTTTGCAGCCGAAAGCTGGCGTTGCGTGCTCATCCAAGGGCTCTCATGCAACCTTTCATCGATGTTGGTACGGGGTGCAGAAGCTGTAGCAGAGCGTTGAGGTTCATTTAGGGGAGATGAACTAGGACCTTGTGATAGGGGCCTATCAGCCGCGAGTAGTAGGACAGTATTACTACTTCCAGTCATGGCATCTTGATAATGCGGCTGCCGTAGACCTGCAGTTTCTGTTATTGATGTAGTCTTTCTATCAGTAGCTTGCTCTTCCACTTCGGCACCAGGAGCCCCTGCTGATTGACCATGAGCATCTATAAACTTCTCTGTTGCTTCTGGGCTCTTCTGGGCGGGATCTAGGTGCCTATTCGTGCGAGCTTCTTGACTTTTTGCATTCGCAACTGTCTCCTTCAGCGCATTACTATCCTCGACCGTTTTCAGTGGAACCCTTGCTGAACTAATCCCTTGCTGAGTGCTTTCATTAAGTATACTGGAATCCTTTCCAACCTGGCCGGCTACTAGTGGCACTGGATTTGCAAACTTCTGATCCTGGCTTGGGCTCACATATGCTTCTCCACTTCTCGTCACAACTTGCCCACCACCAAATGGGCTCAGTGCAGCAAAGTCAATCACTCTGGGTCTCTTAATTTTCTGTTGTTCCGTCCCATTGTGCTCTCCCTTTTCCTCTCCTTTGACGGTTGTGTCTTCGATATTCCCCTCATTCTTCCTGATGCCGCTAAATGGACCATTCATCGCTGGGGTCAGCTTTCTTCTATGACCCTTCTTATATTTGAAGTCCGTTGACGTAGGTATCCAATCAGTCGTGTCATCACACACCCTTTCACGTATCCTATCCTCAGCTCCTTCCTCCTCAGGAATAGCCTCGCTAGCCTTCCTCTTTCTCCTTCCCTTCACAGCCACAGTGCCAGCTGCAACCCTCCTCCCCGTTTTCTTTGACACTTCTACAGGCGCAGATCCTGCCCTTTTTGTATTCCTGTGCCGCCCTTGAGTAGCATGTGCCTCCGCAAGGTTTTTAAGTGGTTCAGATGGTTCCTTTCTAAGAGCAAGAAACTTGCTTGTGAGATTTGTACCCTCGTTGAGATCGTTCCTCTTGCCGGTGCTAGGCCCGTAAAAGATTTCTGGTGGGGTGGGCTCTGAAATAGAAAGGTTTGTCATTGGAGTTACTGGAGGAAGTACGGGAATCCAAGGACCGTTTGGTTGTTGGAAGTCTGCCTCTCGCAAGTCACCCTCTACCCATGCAGCTGTTAATACATCCAGAGTCTTGGTAAGGGCAACTGTAGTGGTGGAAGTATCAGGCATCGGAGCAGAAGTATCACGCAAGAGATCTACCGGTGGCTCCGGAGACACCTCTGACTCCGAACGTGGATGGCCTTTTGTAGGATGTTTTAGAGTCATCGCACTGAACTCTTCTGTATCAACCCTTGTCCTGGCTGCATTCTTCAATGATTTCTTGGGTGGTGCTTTCTTGGATAATGTGCTGGCTTTCGAGAGTACTGTTACAATTTAGACATCATCCTGGATTCAAGAGTAGAAGATGAGTTTGGTTTTTCTACCTCTTTGTGCACTTGAAGCAATCGTACGCCCTGGCTCGTCTGTGGCTTGCCTCTTACCAACCATTTTCGAAGCCAGTGAGTCCCCTCGACCTTCTCTTTTAGCAGATGCTCCAAATTTACTTCCCTTCCCATCTTCCTGGACTGATCGGGATTTTAATCTTGATGGAGTGAAAGCTGCTCTCTTTGCCTTTGATGTAGCGACAGAAGGCTTGCGCTTCCCTTTAGACTCAGTATCAATGGTATTCCTACTCATAGTGACCATTGAACGAACCTTTCTTACTTGTTTTCCTGGGCCCAATTCATCTGGAATGGAGTCGTTCGCTGATGCAACGGATTTTCCCACTTCTTCAACCACTTGCTCATCTTGTTTCTCTCTCTCCCTCTTCTTCTTCCTCTTCCTCTTCTTCCACTTCCATAACTACCTTCTTCGGTTTCGCAAACTTCCTCCTGGGTCCAGTCCTTGTAGATGATTTAGTTACCACCTGGTGCGAAGGCGTTTCCATTATTTCTCGATCATCCTCCGCCAGTTTTCTCCTTTTAACCTCCATAGTCCGTGTGTGCGCTTCCACCGGCTTTGTGGCTTTCCTCTTATCTTGACCACTTTCAGCTTTCTTCTTTTTCCAGGGATTGTTAACAAATGGCCCCCGTAGCCTCGCACAATGGATATATACCCTATCCCCGGCCAAGTATCGAAGTGCGTAAGTGTGTATCCTTCTTAACCTTTCATGTCTGCTCTTTTCTTGATCTATACTTGTGCTGGAGGCTTCGGCTTCCTCGTTTTCATCAGAGCCGTAAACATAAATATCTTCGTCAGCTATATCATCATTATCGTTACAGTAATATTCGTAGTCGGGTAATGGTATTGGGGGCAGAAAAGCAGACTGATTCTGGCGACGGGGCGGAGGCGGTAATGGGTCCGGGATCTGCTGGAGCTTCAACAGCCGCGCCTCGGACTGCTGCTGGTAGTAACTTGGGCGCTGCGTGGGCGGCAGAGCTGGCGGGAGTGACGGAGGGCTGGTGGAGGCGGAAGGCTTCCCGTGAGAGGGAAGGAGCATCGAGTAGTCTGCAGAACTCAGGTCGATCTTCTCTGGCTGTGCGTTGCGTCTGTGGGGTATAGGGCTACTCTGCTGGGGCGGCGGCGGCCGGCATCGCCCTGCTGGGCGCGCAGAAAAATGGACACGGCAAGCGAGTGCGGCGGAAGGGGGGCCCAGGGCTCGTTGATATCGTAGGGCGCTGTATGGGGCATTCACAAAGTAAGTACTGTGCGATTACTACAGCAGGCACGCACTATTGCTAAGTAGCATTCTGCTTCAATTTACGCGTGGGGCGCCCCGTCCGTCACGTGGCCAGGCAAGGCGACGCGAACCCTGCAAGTAGGGTTGCTCGCAGTGAGAAAAGCAGCTACGGAGGCAGATCTTGCGGCGCAGACCGCCCAGCGCGATATGCGAAGCACAAGTGATCTTGATTCAGCCACCACAACGACAAAGTCCATGCCAGTAAACGAGAACGGGAAAAACAAGAAATGGCGACAACGATTGAGGTCAATCAGCTAGCCACCGCAAACGAAATTGCTTCTGTTCAACTATTCAACGTGTTGACGTTTCAGCATGCTAAAATAACGCGAGAAAAATAAGGGTAACGGTATGGCTGGAGCATGGATGGCACCGTTCTCAATCAGCCTTGACAGCTGCAACGCACATGAATACATATCTCTGCCACCTTCAGATAATTGAAAGAAAACCACAAGTTACTAGAGACATGCCATTCAAATCAACTGAAAGATGACATAGAGAAGCCTCATGGAGTTTTAGAGTACGCTCTACCAATCGGAGACAGGAGCAGCATCGCCAGTGCCAAATCCGCTCTGGCTGCCGGCTTCAGACGGAGGATAATCGGTGGTCGATTTGGTCTTCTCAGCAGGCTTTTTCGGGGCTTTTCCAACAAGCGGAAGACGCTCAAAAGATATATTCATGAACTGGAAAGCTCAATGTTAGCCAACGATAACGGTCACAAAGTGATAAACATACTTTGATGAATGCGTCCTGATCCTGGGCGGAGGTGCCAAGGCCTTTCCAACTCAATCTATCACCATCAATAGCTTCAACGGCAACTTGGTTGGGCGATGAGAAGCCGGACCGATATTGACCCATAGACGGATTGTCAACTTTTTGGTTGAGAGCAGTCGAAGCCATTGGAGTAGCAACAGGAGATGACATATTTCCAAGTTTTGTAACGGGTCTTGCCATGGGACTATTCGTGGAATCATTCTTAAGTATGGGTGATGTTTCCCAACCGTCCTTGTTTTTGGGAGAGGATGAAACCTTCCAATTGTCTTGCTTGGTTTCAATCTGGACGACATCCAAGTCCTCTTGGTGTGCCACAGCAGATGAAATGCCCCAGTCGTCGCGTTTAGTCCCAGTGGGGGCTGCACCCCAATTATCCTGCGATACTGAACTGGAAAGAGCATTCCAGTTATCTTGCTTGGTCTCGACGGGAGTTGTACCCCACTCATTCTCTTCTGCTGCACGAGACAAAGTATTCACATCTCCATCGTCTGGTTCATTAGAAGCTACGCCCCAATCGCCTTGTCTCAGTGGGAATGCAGTAGCCCGAGTATTTGTCTTGACAGAAGGTGCTGGGCTTCGGAAACCTCGGGCTTTTGATTCTGCCACGGTTGAGGGTGCATTAGGGGTAACCTGCTTTGACATACAAGCGAGAGGTGTATTTGGCGTTTGTCTGACATTATCCTTTGCCCTAGAGTCTTTCTGCCCTGTAACAGATGCCGTCCCCCACAAGTCTTCACTTTGTGCTTCTGGAAGAGCATTCCAATCATCTTCCTTCGGTCCATGAGGCAACATGTCCTGCTTTTCTGCTGCAGACGGAGTATTCCAGGGATCTTGCAGTGTACTAACAGAGACAACAGAGGCTTGCCAATTGCTTTGATCTGCAACAATATTAGCAGTGGTCTGATCGTCTCTAGCCCAATATTTCTTATCACTAGCAGATTGGCTCGAAAATTCTGTCGTTGTGGTGAAGTTTGCATTCTGACCAACATTTTCCTTTTTCTCGAGCCCTGCACCCTTGACGGAGGTTCCTGTGGCTTGGATAAGCGGCTTGATGAGGTTGGGCTTGTTCAGCATCCCAATTGATGTAGCTAGAGGATCTAGTCCCTCTGCTTTCTTGGTCCCTACCGAGGGAAGCTCGTGGCCCTCAAGAACGTATTGAATAGCAATTCCAATCTTATCCTCGTTACTCAGAAGGGCCCACCATGAAGTTGCCATGTCAATATCTACTTCAGGAGCAGCAGCAGGTTTAACCTCCTTGATGACGGCATCTCCCACCAAATTACCATAGTGAACAGTCAGAGGAATCACTGGCTCCTGACTCAATGGGGCACGTTGGGGCAAATGCCCTGGTATCATTTTGGCTTTGAGGTGAGGGGGGACTGAGATTACTGGTGCAGGCATTCTGATACAGTCGAGTTTGGTGAGAACTTCAAGTATCTAGTATAATTCGTCAGTATCAAATAAGCTGGAATTGTTTGAATTGGCATACTTACATGTTGACGAACGTGGGGCTTGATAAAGGCTGATGCAGGAATGTGGGGCGTTACAATATAGTACTGGAATGCTTCTGGATGGAAGCGTTCTAGTGGGCAAACGAGATGGCGGAGTGACAGACGTAACTGAAGAAGTTCAAGTATGGAGTAAGGACGAGGCTGTTGTGCGTGCAATTGTCCCCAGTGAATTCCTGACATGAACCTTCAGAGTAGAGGCAGAGACCAACCCTTCTTCTTTAAGAAGATCGATGGATGCTGTAAAGTGCCGGGCGGGAGACTATTAAGTGCCAACCGATTTCCGGCAGCGTGAAGTGTAAGAAAAGAAAAAGGTAAAAATGAAGGGGATGTGTTAGAAGAGACTAACGTTGTGGCAGAGATGGTAGATCTAATTGAAAGCAGGAGGGAATTTAAGTGGGTTGATAGTGGAATGAAGACGACTAACAGGGTGGTGAGGTAGCAACACCTCTTATAGAGAAGTTTGGCCCACAGTGATCATCTGAGCACGGTGCTGCTCGTATCTCGGCACAGAACAGAAATTTTTCTCGAGAGAGAGTCCAGTGGATCTGGCCTTTGTCTCAGCTCACCTCAGAAGCATGTATATCTGCTGGAGACAGGAAACCATGACCGGCCGTAGGCTCAGACTGGCCTGTGGTTGACCTACCTGGATACTGTGGTGTCCAGGATAGAAGATTATGAGACAGTGTGAGTAACGTATCGGGCTGCGACACTAGTTGATGTGGCATCTACTTAAGGTCGGTTCGTGACTGCTCATAGTCCACACAACAAGATACATGCAAATAACCATCTTCTGCAGCTACAGTTTTGCACAACCTGATGCGAACCTATTTAGCAGGACGTGAGTACATCATACCCCTCGTGCAACTTGTGCCAGGGCATTGCTTTGCAAAGAGTGTTCGTTTATGCATTATATTGTGACACGCTTTTCGTCACGAAGTTCGACGATGCTACTATCCGTTTGTGTAGTATGGCCGTTTGTTATGGTTGTCTCGTTTCATTGTCGCTTGTGCTATCAGGGTAACAGGCCCTTACTACAGCCGTTCTTGGAACAATACATAATCGAAGCCCTGAAAACTACTAAGGACCACAGAGTATCTCACCAACTATCTCAGTTGCAGTCATCCCCAGACAAATCAGTTTATCTGCTATAGAAGCACTTGAATCTGACTATGAAGAAGTCTCGCCTTTATCGGAGCCACAATATTTACATAGTCTAATGGTAGCCCGAAGTCCGATAGGTTGAAGTCGTGTGACATATGGGTGACAGCCCCTGCCCGTTTAAGGTGCCAAGGAAGCAAAAGTATCGAAGTGGTGGGGTGATAAGCGATTGAGTAACCAGACGTCGCGGCAATGCGTGGGGGATACGCCCAGCTATAGAGTGAGTATCTTAACATCGCATGACAAGCATCTTGTGAACCAGCCATCAGAGCTAACAATGGATAGGACGTAAAGTTTTTGTCCGGAACCGTTCGATGCGATATACTATACGAATGAGTACATAAAGAACACATTCAATTTACCTAAAAGTGTCGTGCATCATTTCCTTGCAGGGAGCAATTCACAAGTGGCCGAACAAAACCAGCCCGCGATGTACTCGAGTACTGCATCAAGTTCGCATACATCTGCCGGACAGCAATAATTTCTTCTCTAGCCTGCCTGTTATTGTTTCTTTCTGTACAATGCTGACTGGGCACAGAAAATTTACACAGCTGCATACCGAACTGTACCAGCAGTTGCTTGTCAGATGCAGTGTTCCCGCGCAGCGTACGCTTATCAAAGTACCAGAGGAACCCCCGTTATTGTAACGAGACAATTCTTAATGCTCACGTCGTGCTGTCTCATTTCCGCAGCTAAGAATGCAGAGGACTGAAGAGACTGATTCGTATCCAAAATGCTTGCAACTGCCAACTGAAATACCTCCGCGCAATTCTGTTAGACAAGGCATGACAGTGGGACTGTGCGCAGTGACAATAGTTGCCCAGATAAACTTTGGAAAGAGTGGTGCAGGGGTGCGGCCGAAAAGATAGTTGTGCAGTGGCAATCTATGACCACATCGCTGCACCACCCTTGCAATCACCTTGCATATTCTGTGTGAGCCGAAGCATCGCAGAGTGGAGACGTGGAACAATGTTGATAATACTGCCCACACTATACCCAACTCTACGACTACCAGCAGGCAAGATACGAGCCAAAACCTGCATGTGTGGGCATGTACCGTGCCGCTTTGTCAGTCCTCGCAAGTCGTAGAAGGTGGTGATCCCAGGTACTTATATCGCTCAGTACCCCTCACCAGGTGGGGTCATGTTGGTTCTCCACGATACCTTCCTCACAAGAGTTCAGTCTGAAGCGCCTGCGTGCCTTTCTGCCTGCTTGCCTCTGATTGTACGTGCAGCTTAGCTGATCGTTCTCAAGTTCCCATTACATCCTCCATCCTCTGACCATTCACCTTCTCCCACATATCCCCGCAACAGAAGTGAGAAATATGAAGCGTCCAGCGGTGTTTGCGGCGACGCTTCTGTCCTCGGCGAGTCTCATCGCCCTCGCTCAGGCAGAGATCATTTATGCCGTAGTTACCGTCAGCCGTCATGGAGACCGCACATTCAAGGGCAATCCGCCCCCAATCTTAACTCCCCTTGGTCAACTCCAATGCCATAATTCAGGTACTTTCTACCGATCGAGGTACCTAAACGCTACCTCGCCTCAGCTCATTAATGGCATCTCGGAGTCTATGTTCGATGCACAGCAGGTCTATGCCGTAGCGCCAGACCAGCCACTTCTTGTTACCACTGGACAAGCCTTCCTGCAGGGTTTATACCCACCGCAGACATATACCAAGCCAATCCCGCTTGCCAATGGTGAAATGGTCATCAACCCTGCCGGTGGTCTTCAATATACCACCATTCATACCGTGACCACAAACGATCCCGACACGATCTGGTTGAAGGCTGATGATGGCTGCAATCAATATAATGAACAAGGCCAGTCTTACTATTCCAGCCCGGAATTCTCCCGTATCTCGTCCGAGACCTCCAATTTCTACCTCTCGTTGAAGAACGACTATCTCAATGGTGTTTTCGGGGACTCTGAGATCAATTACAAGAATGCTTTTTCAATCTTTGACTACATCAACGTTGGATCCATTCACAATGAGACAATCGCAACCAAGCTCTCAGATGGAGAGCTCAAAAAGCTCAAATATCTTGCTGATCGTCACGAATGGGCATTGAACGGCAATGCCTCCTCTGAGCACCCAGCCTTGACCATTCATGGACGTGCGATGGCAGAGAAAATTGTGAATCAACTCAAATCGAACATGGAAAGTAGTGGCAAGAAGAACAAGTTTAGTCTCATGATCAGCTCGTACGATGCTTTCTTGGCGTTCTTTGCACATGTGGGCTTGATCGAAGTCTCCGCTAATTTCATGGGCTTGCCAAACTACGCTGCCTCCATGGTGTTTGAGCTCTTCTCTGACGATGAAGCTGGTGATGACTATCCTAGCACAGATGGTATGAAAGTCCGATTTCTCTTCAGGAACGGCACTGAGGAGGGTGTCCCATTGAATCAATACCCAATCTTTGGTCAGCACCAGCTCTCATGGAACGACTTCAAAGACAGCATGGACAAGTTCTCCATTAAGGATATGTACGAATGGTGCGAGGTTTGTAATGCAGGCGAAGGTTTTTGCTTGACGCCCAATCCAGCTCCAACCTCCTATGACGACAGGAAGGCCCCTAAGAGCAGTGGAGATGCTCTCTCTCCGGTTGTTGCAGGTGTCGTTGGCGCTGCCAGTATGTTGGCATTGTGCATCGTAGCGCTTGGTACTGCGATGGCAGTGTTTGGTGTCAGGTTTGCAAGAGGTAAGAAACATACATTAGAGAAGGGGTTCGTGGGTGGGGAGAAGTTGCCGAGTGACGTGAATTTGGCTCCTTCAGTGATGTCGAAGGTGTAATATATTTGACGAAAGGGGATTTTGGTCATGAAATACATGAGGTGTAAGATGGGGGTGTATCATTCCTATTTACTTCTGCTTCATCAGTTTTGTGGGTTGGATCGGAGGATGTGCATGAAGGCATTCGCTTCGGTAAAAGTTCGTGTATATATTTTTATTATTGCAGAGGGAGGGGTATCTGCCTTATTTTTCGGAGTTTGTCAAGACGGATGGGGTGGACAGATGGGGATTTTTATTTTGACTATGCAATGAATGATAATGATGATGTTGTGAATGGGAATAGTTTATCCTTCAGACCCTGAATTGTACTCATCAATTTGTGAATTTTGTGTAGTTTGGAGAATAGTCTCAGTTTGAAATTATGTTCACGTTCTCAGACTATCCTCCAGTATATTTGTAACTTCGTGACATGACATAATAACGGCCGGATTGCAGAGTGCATCCGGCGATCTCAGCCCGCAAGGAATTCGAGTGAGTCACGAGCGTAGAAGTGAAGTGGTCAGCATATGGTTTCATTAGTTTCATGCTCATCCCAGCCTTGCTGAGATACAGTTGAGGGTAATCCTCGGCAAATCCCCCAACAGCAGCATGATTATCACGCAAACTCGAATCAGTATCACGCATAACATGTTTGTGCAGCTACCAGTCTGGAGGTATAGAGATTATTGGTTTTACAATAGAGTTGTCTTTTTGTATTGAGGTTCCTGACTGCGTACTATATCCATATTTGAGATTTCCAATTTATTCCGTTCATATTCTACATCTAAAAATAAAATTCAACTGTTGGCCTCTCCATAGAAATGTCCCATACACTCAAACCACCCTCCGCATACACAAAAAGTCTAAGAGGGGTCTGCGTGCGTGGTATAAAAGAAGCTTGTATTCCCAAACAAGATGAATGGTTCAGATCCATCAAGAGTGGGAAGTTTCTTTTTATAGGGTTTGCTCTTCGCAAGCCGTATAACTCATGCAACCATAGGTTTGGTTTTGGGTCGGTGAGTAGATAATACCTGCGGTTCTGTTGGGGTGCGCAAGCCAGTACTCAGTAGTGCCACTTAGCTTGTTATGGCGTGGGAAAGGTGGAAAGTTAAGAGAGTCTGAAAAAAACAAGGGGCTGGAAGATCTCTGATAAGAAGCTTTTTGGGTAAGAAATGAAAAAGGGTATATATACAGATCAAGGATGTCGGAAGCAGCGAAGTATGCCCTAACCTGCGGCGATGGACGAGGGAAGATAATATCTCTTCGAGGCGAGTCATACATTTTTTTCCCTTGTGAAAGAAAAGGCCAATTTTGCCCCTCCCCCAAGTATCTATCCGTCTCAGTAACAAAAACCAACCAAACCCAAACACCGCCTTGGTCATTTCAATAGAGTGCTGCGACTTGACATACCCCAAACTCTTGCAGTTGTTTATTCACCAGCAGTATCATCACCAACACCCCAACACCACCGAACCCTCACCGCATACCTAGCATTTCGTCGCAGGGAACAGTCGTCCTGGGATATGAGATGATGGTGATAATTGATGATCATTGATGATGGCGTTGAATTGATTAACCCCCAAGAAACAAAGGAAAGCAGAAATTGGAAAAAAGATATAAAACACGAGGCCCAGTAACCGGAAGTAAAAAGAAAGAAAAGAAAATGGATTTTTATATATCCCTATTTTATTCCGCAGCAGCCTTGCCCTTTTCTTCCTCCCTCTTCTTGCCGCCTTTCCTCTCCAAGATGGACTCTCGGTCCTTGTCCAACTTCAACTTAGTTATGACGACCTTTGAGGGGTGAATGCCGACTGGGACGGTTTGTGAGTTCGCCTTTTCACGGTGGACTCGCTCGATGTGAATAACCCATTTAAGACGGTATACAGAAGTGACCTTGCCCTCCTTGCCCTTATGGGTTCCACGGACGATTTGGACCTCGTCGTCTTTGCGAATTGGAATGCTTCGGACCTAAAGCTGGCGGTCAATTCAATGCGCTCGAGTGAAATTGAGTCATTGCGAGTGAAGATACGGACGTTGTGCTTCTCCCTGAGCTCCTTGGACAAAGGAGCCGACATAATCACTCGCCGGACAGAGGAAGGAGCTGAGAAGTGAGCCTTCCTCGACTTTCTTCGGTGAGAGGAGACACCTATGACAGCGTCAGAGAAATTATCTCAACCCTCCATCGCCTCCAGACCGCCAATAATTTTCCTCCAGCATTTGCTCGTACCTTGGTTAAGTTTCACCATATCGTTGGATTTAGGGTCGGAGGGGGTGCCTTGGGTCAGTTGTTGAGGAATGTCGTGAGGTCGTGATGTCGATATTATTCTATGGGGTGTTTACCGTCGAGGCGCTTGCGGGTGCCATATTCGCCCGTCTGAAATGTGTGAATAGTCACGCTAAACAGGCATTTCGTGGGGAGATTGATATGATAGGATGAATTTGACAGAGAGATAGGGCCAACCCTAAGCCAGAGCATAGCTTGAGGAACACGTGAAGATAAGATCTTCAGCTAGTGCTTAGCGCGGGCGTGGGCGTTGCAACGCGCCAAGCTTCGCTATACGCATCACGTCCCTCGTTGCTTTGCTGCAGCAAGTATTCGCGATACTGCATTGGTCAAACACGCCACTGTGCTGTGCTACAGCCCATCTCGCTAACCCGGCACAGTTTCCAATCTATAACTACGTTCTTCTGCTTCAAGTGACCAGTTCGTGTCGTTAAGGGTACGGGAGCATTCGGAATCTCTTTGTATGCCAAGTGCCTGCGTCGTTGAACTTCCACTACTTAGTGAGTCTGTTGTCTAGGATCCCATGTCAAGAAATTCTGGAATGGCATTCAGTCCTCTGGTTTCTGGGAGCACTCAACTAACAATAGAGGCGCAGGATGGGCAGGAACACAGGCAGACATTACCCGAACCATATAACATTATTTTAAAATTCAGATGAAAGAAGGGAGATGTCAGATAGCAACACTGGCTATGGGGGTTATCACCCGTACTACTATCCTCAAGCGCACCAACAGCAACATGGAACAGAGCGGCACAATGGACAAAGGTCTCCCGTGAGTCATTACCTGGGGTCGACGCCGGCGGGCAGCAGCAATGTCACAACAACTGCAGGGAGTCATGATTATTCTTCCAGGCAACAGGATTATTCCATAGCTGTTCAAAATGCATGGGGGGCTCAAGGCGGGGCCCAAGGAGCAGATCAGAGCAGTCACAGTTCGGTAGGATATGATGCACTTCAATCGGCTCAAGCTAGCAGGTTGGCAGCCCTAGGTAGTGTCGGTGCTGGAAGAAGCGGATCGGGAGCGGGCAGTTCGTATCTCTCAGCGACGTCTCTCGCAACCGCGCAAGCACCTGCGTTAAAACACCGGCAACCGCATAATACAGTCTATCAGCAGCATCAGCAACAGTCGCAGCAGCACTTTCAACAGCAGCAACTGACCCTGCATCAGCCTCAGCGGCAGCTCCAGCAACAGAAGTCCCAAGCACACCATACATTACAGAGCCAGAAGCCAGCAGTGACTTCACAGTATTATGGCCAGCAACAAACCTCAGGGCCGGGAAGAATTGTAACGACAAACAGTGTGGCGGTCCAGTCACATGGCCTGCATGCCGGTTCGCAGCAATCAGTATCGACCTCGACGCAGCCTTCCCAGAGTGCATATTCCCAAGGCTACCAGGCGGCCGGTTGCAAGTCGTCCCATCAGATTCCGACACTCTCTGGGTACACCCAAGGCCAAGTGCAATCATCTCAAGTCCAAGGAAAGCACACTGTGCATTCTCATGCTCCCACCACCGCCTCCGGATTTATAGGCAGAGATTATCAATCCACAATTCGCTTTTCGGATATGGGTTCAACAGCGTCTCGTTCTGTGCTTCAGGATCAGTCTCAATTGCACCGAGGAAGAGCACTTTCACCTCATGCGCAAACTCAAACTCAAGTTCCGCAATCCCAAGATTATAATGCTTATTCTCGCCCAATACCGCAGCACCCGCACCAGAGTCAGCAATATCAACAGTTGCCCCAAGCTGTTCAGGCCCAAGATTCTTGTTTGTACTACCAGAGTCAACAGGCAGCAAATAATTCAAGGGCTCAAGGTCAGTTACCTGCGCTTGATTCAAGCGACCTCCAAACTTTCCTAACGAACTATCAATATTCAGCTCCCCGGATATCGAATTCCCCCGCAACCACATATAAAGCTCATTCCATCAATCATGCCTCTTCCGATGGAACATCCAATAACTACAATGCCCAGTATGCGGCCTCTTCATCTTCGGAAAGGACTACATACAATCATCCCCAAGCAGACCAGCCACCTCAAAACTTCTCTCGAAACTTCTCTTCGGGTTTCAGCACCCCAGCCCAACGGTCACAGGCACTATATGTTAACACAGATTCATTGACCCAGCCACAGTCCAAAGCAAGCACACAAGCCCCATCTCGAATTCAAACACCGCCATCGGGAGTACGCAAGCCTTCTCCAAGAGTGGCACCAACAGCCTTACAACAGCAACAGCAGCAAGCGCAAGCGCAGGCCCAGGCTCTGGCTCTGGCTCACGCAAAAGCTGTGGCACAAGCAAAAGCACAAGCAAAGGCGCAAGCAAAGACAGCAAATGTAGCACAAGCTGCTCAAGCCGCTGCTGCGAAGGGGGCACAACTAGCGCAACCCAACACTCAAGCTCAAAAGCCTCCGGAAGTGCAATCCCAAAGATTGATTGAGCATCAATCGCAACCTCGTGCGCATTCCACACCTAGCATTCAACTTCAAAGGCAGGCAGATATGGAGTCCCCCCCCAAGCCCTATACATTACCAAATTCGCAACCTCATGAACTGCATGATCCAGTCTCGGGCCTGCATAGTCCACAAGCGCAACATACACTTCCGCCTCAGCAACACCCAAAGCGTACCGCAGCCTCTCCATCCCTGGAAACTCCAGCTCCGGTCCTTTCACCTCCTGCGCCAGAAATGAAGCAAATAGATTATGCGGAGATGGAGAAGCATATGCGGGAGATGGTGAAACGTATGAGGCAGTATCAGACTCTGGATCCTGCTGGATTTCATGCGGTTTGGGAAAATGTGAAGAAAGGAGGTGTGCTTTCTGGGGGCGGGAAGGCCAGTCCAACTCCAGAACCTCAAGAAATGTCGAAGAGTAGAACGCAAAGTGTTTCCGCCAATAACAATGTTAATACACCTGACGGCCCTTCGGCCTCGGAGTTCGATGTATCACATGGTGGACAGTTGAACTCAAAAGAAATTGGCAGTAACCCTTCGCAACTATCTAGGCATCACATGACCGAACAGCAGGCTTCACAATTGCACATGGAATTTCGGAGCGACCATGCGGCAGCTCCGAGTCCTTCACGCAGCAATGTGTACCATCCAATCCCGCACCAAAGCCGGGCAGTCTCTAACCATGAGCTTCACAGGCAATCTTCTGTCGCTTCTCCGCAACAACCACAATTGCCTTCCACTTCTAATGCTGCCTATGGGGTGTCAAATGTGAAAAATAACCACTCCGGGTCCTCACCAGCCAATGTACAGGCTACTCACAGAGTGGGGTCATCCCTATCAACATCCGTGCATTCCCCCTCCTGCCCTTTCCCTGATGCTCAACAAGAGGAGTCTATGTCCAAGCCAGATTCCCAGCCATCATTAACTGCGGCAGCCGTACCTCCTCGAAGTAGCCCTATTTGGCTTGATCAGGATAAAGTTAAACTGGCCACAGTTACCTCTAACCACATAGCAAACAACGGTTTGGGCAACAGACATCTGTCAGTCGACTACGTGGTGAGTCTTTTGAACAAAAACCCTACATTTGCCATGCTTTGCGAGGCTCTTGAGTGCAATCAATATCTCTTTGAAAGATCTGCTTTGGCAAGGGCATTGCTAGGTGCCACAAGATTGAATGAATACAATATGATAACCTTGGCACAGCCGGGAAAATACAATGAAGTGACTCCACTGGAGGATACCCCGATGGAATCATCAGAAAACGTTGCGGTATCATGCAATACAACACCAGAAACATCTCCGGTAGTTGAGCATCTGACTGCACAATCTCCACAAAAACCTCAGTCTGCATCTATTCAGGCAAAGCCGCGAGGCAGGCAAAATCAGATACAAACTGCTCCTGGTAATCCAGTGGATAGCGACCTTGAACCCGCAAACACAGTAGGAGATTCTCCGAACACTGAGCAGGAATGGATAGCAATTACTTCCCGCGAAGCTCTGACCAGTGGCCGAATACAGCAATCAACTTCGTCTATTCAAGCTTCGAATGTATCCTCTGACCGAGCTTCCTACAATACATCCAACCCTCCAGGAATCGAGCCTACCTATATGCCGCAATCCCATCAACCTGTGTCCAGGAATTCAACACCTCAAAGTGTGAAATTCGCATCATCTACCACACAACAAGGGCGTATATTGGCTGACAAACAATTTGTTGCACCACATCTTCTTTGGCATGATTCTCCACCTGAGAAACCTGCCCAGGCACAGCAGCCATTCCTTGCGATGGAGGGCTTTGAAAACCCAGCTCTGCATCTTCACGGTGATAGTGACGATGACCTTGCACTCGAGTGGCGTACGCACAAAGATCCTGAACAACAGGGTACTTCAGTGAATACCCCCGAGCAGATAAAGCCGACTAAACCTATTCCAGAGGATAACAATGTCAACCATTCTATGCCTCCTCTACTTAGCCATATATCTGCAAATGAAAATAAGAAACAGTTTGAACTCAGTGTTGGGGTTCAGTTCCAGGAAACTCCACTTCCCCCTCCTGCACCCACTATTCCCCCAGTATCTACGGTTCAGATTGCCCCTGTCGCCCCAATGGTTGGTATGGTACCTCTTCCAGTTGAAAATGGACGGCCCATCAACCAATTTGATGCAGGGAGCACACCTTTCACCCCAACTCTCGAGGATTCGGTACCATTGTCCCAAGCGCAGGTTCCACATGCGGCAGACCAACCAATCCCATTGAAACTCTTCCGCGGTGAACCAATCGTTAAACGAATATCCAAAAGAAAGGCTGCACGAAGATCAACATATAATCCGAGAACAATAGCTCGGGATGTTTTGTTAGCAACCGGAAGACACCCAAGTATGGCAGCGCTCAACAGTCACCTTCTCCCCCTATTGGATAATTTGGGAGAATACCTTGATAGGAACTGTGACTTGGAGACTCTGAGATGGGACTTACTGGACCCCTCACCCGCAGGATTTTCAAAACACGCGAAGCCAGTGGAATGCAATGATGACGATGACTTGGTAATGAGTGATCTACCGACCGTTTCGAGGCATCCGACGCCAGTAAATGAGGTTCCGTTGCCCATTACCAGTCCTCAGGTCAGGAAGTCGTGGGGAAAGAAACTCACAAAGGACGAATACCAGACGATGCCAAAGCCAGAAATATTGCAGCAAAAAAATATCCGTTATAAAGACATTGAACTAGATTTAGAGGCCTCACAACCGACCAAAATAAAAGGACGGAATAGTGTCTCAATGGGCGGATTGCTAGGAGCAGCTGTAGCAGCTCACGCCTCTACTTCCAAAATGAAGAATGACGAGGGTCGTCGTGTTACGATTGCAGGGGACACTGCAGATATTCAAACTAAACCTTCTAAACAAGAAAGTGAATCGCGCTGGCGATGGGCCACTGGTCCTTATACCTCTGTAGCCGATGTTGAACGGCTAGTTGTATCGCCGCATTTCTCAGGCACCCCTTCAAAATTCGCTGCATTTGGGACTTCATTCACTCCAATCAACCGAGGGGAAACACCTTCACGTGCGCAACTAGCTGCTGTTGTCATAGAGCCGAGACGTAATATCCAGAACAATCGTGGTACATTAGACCAAAACAACCGCGCAAAACGGACCATTGATGAGGTGGAATTTCAGGAAAAGGATAAGCCCAGGAAAAGGATTTCGGCACCCTCGGCGCGAACCTTTGATCATTCACCAGAATCAGCCAAAGGCCAAAATTTCCAGCTTTTCAAATGCCAATGGAGGCATTGCCTTGCTGAACGACATGATATCGGCACTTTACATAAACACGTCGTAAAGGCTCACAATATGATCGCATCGCATGGTGGATATCCATGCCTGTGGACTGGATGTTCCAGGCCAATCACAGCGGAACAAAAGAGGAAAGGTGCTAGAGAAGGGCAAACATGGGACTTTGACACAGCAAAGGAATGGGAGAAACATGTGAGATGTTTTCACCTGAAACTGGACGCCGAATCTGATGAAGGCGCACCCGACGCTGGTATGGCTGATGTTCACAGTTTTATCTTAATTAGTTATGTGTAGATATACTAACCTACTACAGATGGCGAAAAGTCGGATGACGATATGGTTACTAGTGATTTAGTTGGCGCGTCATCGGCGAAGCAAATCAACCTCCCTCCACCTCTTGTTAAACGCGGGCCCCGACTGAAGAGTACAGGCGGGCGAAAAATGTCTGCTGCTGTGCTAGCCGCAACTCAGAAACGTTCCGGCGCTTCGTCTCAAGGTCACAATACGAGGAACGATAGCAGCGGCGAGTCACTGAAAGACAAAAGCAAAGGCGTTTCTGGAAACAGTGCTATAGTGGTAATCAATGATGATGATTGTGTTGCGTAACAGTGGCCCATGTTGATATTATGCCCTTTCCTTTTAAAACGCATAATCTTTCTTCCCTTCTCTGTCGACATATAGCAAGGAGTTATGGTCGCCATGTATCGTGACGGTCTGTTCATGTTATTCAGCCCATGATTATTGTTCTTTTCTTATAAAAAATTGTGTTACGAAATTATTCGTGAGGATTCGGTATTGTTTGTGGTCTGATTGGGCGTTATGTGTTGAATCAAGCAGTTCGTTTATAATGTACCATGTACCATGATATTAAGAATCATGGTAAGTCGCTATAGAAGGTACTAATTATATAGTCTGCTATGTGCGTATGCCCTACAGAGGATAATATCTGCCCTTTGGGCTATCACCACGGCTCGTCAGGTCAGTCTCTGGTAATTCAAAAGTTCTACTAGCGAGGGTTTGGGTTCGGTAGCTTCGCAAGGCTCTGTTGCTTACCGACGTCAAACTTTACAGGGAAGGAATGGCAACAGGTACTCAATATGTCTCCCTAACCAAACACAGACTCCGCTCGCCTCTGTCATCTCGCTCCTCTGCCTGTACTACTGGGGGAATCACCCAGCAAGGTGAATGGGTATAAAGAAGAATCGACGCTGGCCGATGGCGGGTGGGGGGGGGAATACGCGCTTGCGGGCGGGTCAGGGCAGAGGGCGTGGAGGGGTGCCAGTGGGGCATCCACAGCCGGAAAGGGGGATGCGGAACCGGGAGTCACGAGATCTACAAGATTGCTGGGGGATGCGCAGTGCTGGGGCGGTTTTTCTGAAAAAGCGATGCGCGGGGGAGGGGGGTGCAGAATCCAGTTAGCACAGCAGGGCGAGCGGCCTGCGCGGCTGCACGCTGCCTGTATGACGCGCGTGTGTGATGCGCCTGTGCCTCCGTGCTGCGTGCCTGCGCGCCTTGCCTGCGAATGCTGTGTCTCGGCAGAGCGCACCGTCGCGTCATTACCGCGAGCTGATGCACTCAGCGCGCTGGAATGTGAGATCGCTTGGCATGCAACCAATGTGAAGCAGCGCCAATGCTGATTGATGCTGCAGTGTGCGCTTTGGTAGCGGTGCTGTGGGCACAGAGTAGGGCACAGAGCAGGTATGCTGGAGCTCCCACCCCGGCAAGGAAGCTACCCCGGCCCGCCCCAAGAGCTAGCAAGGGTATTAGGTAAGTAGTGCTTGTATGTAGCTTCCGTACCAAGTACATAGTAGCTAAGCAGGTGACCTCGTTGTTTTGCACACGCTTCCTATAAACATCCCGTCGTCCCCGTCCTCTCTCCTTCACCACCCTCCCCCCCCCCACACCCACTTCCATTCCGACTTCTCTCCGCCATCCCGCAGCTTGTGGTCTCGCACCTTGGCACCCACTCCACCATGAGCTCGCCTCCGAACCCGAAAGACGACATGCCAAAGGCGGGCACACTCCCGATATCACCGGCGTCGACGATAGCAGCTGGCTCCGTTGATACCATCTGTGATGGCGAGATTATACAGCTTGCAGGCAGGGCCGCGAGCTCGGCTAGGTGGCGAACGCAGATAATAGCGTTTTGCAGCGCTATGCTGAACTGGTGAGTCATGCGCTTCTCTCCAGTCACTCAAAAAGGAACTGCAAGCTAAATGAATGGATTTCCCTCGTAGTTTATGCGCTGGGAGCTTACTACTCTTCTCGCTATGGGCGCCGATTTTCCAGGATAAATTGGGATTCACGCAAATGCAAATAAATGCGATATCTATTGCCGGGGAATTGGGGATGTATATTCCGTACGTTACCCCTCTAGCTGCTAGTCATGGATCTTTGCCAAATTAGGAAAAAGAAATAGCTAATCCTCTCTTCATGATAGGGTACCTATTTTCGGGGCTATATGTGATCGCTATGGACCGGCGAAGCTCTCCCTCCTCGCCTCTTGCTTTTTTGGCCCGAGTTACCTCCTTGCGGCGTATGCGTTCGCATACAATCTTCCTTTCTATGTCATGTTTATTGCCTTCGTGTTCATCGGGAGTGGGACTGCAAGCATGTACTTCTCTGGCGTCACAACCTGCGCGAAAAAACTTCACTGGCGACAGTAGGGGCATAGCACTGGCCTTACCGATCGCAGCCTTCGGGCTGAGTAGTTTGTGGGAAGCGCAGCTTGTTAGCCGGTTCTTTCACCAGGAGGGAATTGTTGGAGAGGTAGACATCATTAAAGCGTTTGTGTTTTTCGCGGGGCTCCTTACGACCGTCGGAATATTTGGTGGTATCAGTTTGACTATTTCACCGGAGGTGAATAATGCACAAATGGCTACTGCTGCGGATGAAGAAAACACTGAGGAGTCGTCACTACTTGTGGGATCACATTCGAGGAATTATGGCACTGAAGCGATTACAAGGCAAGCGGTGGAAATTTGTGGGGCTCAGAAAGACACGGGGTTGTTAGATGCAAAGACAAGAGAGTTTTTGAGCGATCCGACGATGTGGTGGTTCTTTGTGGGAGTTTTCATGACGACTGGTCCAGGAGAGTCGTTTATCAATAATGTTTGTCCTCGCCTCCTAGCTGCCCTAACTGGCAATATAGGAGAACTCCTCATTCCGCCTCCCCCATGCTAATGCTTTCCAGATGGGCACGTTGATTCGCGCATTATATGACCCACAGTCCTTGTTAGAGGGTCCCTCTGTTATCCCGCTCCGTCTAGAACCTGTCGACACTGCGACGCACGTGTCGATTATTGCTTTTACGTCCACTGTCGCCCGTCTCATTGCAGGCTCGCTATCAGATTACCTTGCACCGGTGGTCCCTGTTGTAGGCTCAGAGGAAGCTGCCGGGCCGGCAATTAGGAACCACAGAAAGCCGACGTTGTCGAGGATGTATTTGCTGGTTGCGTTTGCAGCGCTGATGTGCTTTGCGCAGTTGTTTGTGGCCTTGGGAGCGGTCGATCAGAAGCCGGAATTGTTCTGGATTGTGAGTAGTGCGATGGGTGCAGGATACGGGGCGGTGTTTACACTTGCAGTAAGTATTTCATGAACCTTCAGCGTCGTGCATAATATCTGAGGGCGTAGATGCTGATGTGGAGAGTGCTACAGCCAACCGTTGTCAGTGTCGTCTGGGGTGTTGAAAACTTTGGCACAAACTGGGGTATAATCGCCGTTGCGCCCGCCATCGGAGCCACGTTATTTGGAATCATCTTTGCGGTCAACTACGACAATGCCGCTAAAGGACAGAGGCATCTCGGCAACATGATCAATGCGTTTGGAGCGCTTGGTTCTGGAACTAAAGCGGGGGTCCAGAGCACCCTAGCAGATGCCTCAAATACAGTGTGTTATGGGAGAGAATGTTACAGTACGGCGTTCTTGATCATGGGCAGCAGTATTGCCGTGGCATGTATGTGTTGGGTGTGGGCGTGGAGGGGAAGAGGAGGGTGGGTGGAGAGAAAGGTGGCGATCTGAAGCATCTCAGGTTGGAATTTGCTTTTGGGGGTGTTGTTGTTTTGATCGTTCAGTATTGTACTTTTAATTGGGCTTTCTTTTTATTCTCTTTTTGTGATGGTTTCCGGGGATTGCATTGAACTTTTCTTTGCTTGTTGTCTCTTTTTTTTTTTTTTTTTTTTTTTTTTGGTGGTGGCGTTGTATCAAATTGGCCATGGGGGATGGGAGTTTCAGAGGGCAGGAAACTGAGAACAGTTTAGAGGGGACTATCTTTTTTTTTTTTTTTTTTTTTTTTTGTTCGTTTGTTTTCGTTCCCGTTTTCTATCTCTCATGGAACGGATTGCATAATTTCGGTTGAAGGGGTGAGATCCTGTGGGATCTGGATAGAACGGAGGATTGAGAGACAACCTTGCATTGCTCTTGCTGCTAATTATGATTATTATTATTATTATTATTATTACAATTAGGCATATATATAAAGTATCGCTTCGTTTTTCTTTTTTTTTTTTCTTTTTTTTTTTTTCTTATGGCATAATGTGAACGGAGGTGGGAGAGGATAAGGGGGTACAGGAAGGTAACACAATAACTCTCAAAGAAGTAGCAGTATGAATGATCTACTTTTGATATCCAGACTATTATTTGCGTCTTGATCTGCCTTGTTCAGGAGGGGGAGGATTACGGGCGTGGTGTTACCCTGAAGCTCTGGAAACTGAACCGATTTTGCTCATTGACACGTGACCGTCGTTAAGTTAGGGCAATGTTTAGATTGGGCCCTTGGATGTTTTTTTTCTTATATTTTATAATTTTTTTTTCATTGTTATTTTTGAGGAGGAGGAAAAGGAGAGAGAGGGGAGGGATCTCGGGTATCTCGTAGCCAGGACTTTTAAACACGTGTGTACGACATAAATTACTAAGCACGCCACAGCAAAAACAAATAATGTATCGTTGGTCGAGGGGGTGATAAATATAGTTGGAAACAATAATAAATATCAAATAGTGGTAGTGATGGTGATGGTGAGAAAAATACTAGTAAACTGTTCTACAAACGAGGAAACGAGAAGGAGGGGGGGGAAATATTATTGGTTTAGGTGGAAGGTAACCGAGGAGGTAAATAAGAAAAAGGGGGGAAAATAAAAGAAAAAAAAATCTCTTTCGCTGGATATAGCTTCTGTTTTTCCTTCTCATTTCTTACCGACCCTAACGAGATCAAGGAACTACTACGCATATACGATACACACAGTCCAAGCACCAAAAAAAAAAAAAAAAAGATACACATAAACGTGAATACGAGGGAAATAAAAAAAAAAAAAAAATGCAAATATCAAACAAACAAAAGGGCGAAAAAAGAAAGGAAGGAAACGAAAGTCCTAAACCCATCACTCACCGCCTGATCAACTACCCAAACTAGCCAACAAACCGAAAACCCACGCCTTCGTTCCCATAATGTATCTCCTATTCTTGAAGGAAAAACAATCCCCAATTCCAAAAAAATCGCCGTCCACAAGACCAACACACACACACAAAAAAAAAAATAGCCCTAAAGTCTTCCAAATCCTCCAACTAAACCTCTTCACCTCTTCACCTGATCTGCCCAAGATATGGCGTAAAAATCATTAATAATGCCATTTTTTTTTTTAAAAAAAAAAAAGAAAAGAGGTGGTATTATTTGTTTGCAAAAAGCACAAGCAAAGAACAAGAGCAAGGAGATAAAAATATGTATAGGAGTAGAGAAAAATGAAACGAAAGACCAAAAAAGCGAAACAAACGAAAATTGGATAGAAAGTCACGTTCAGGCAACGATAGTAAAAAAAGAAAATTTAACAGCAAGGTTTTAATTCAGGAATATCAGGACACAAGGCCCTATTCAATGCTATGTCATTTAGATCGGCGTCCCCAACCTCGGGTCAGTCCCTAATCCGGTCGTCGAGATTACGGGCGGCGACATCCTCCCCGTCTTCTTCTCCTCCTCTATACACGTCTGGCTCATCCCAATCGAAATAAACAAATCGTTATGATTCCTGGAGGCCTTTGCACCCGTGACATCCTGTGCGAACACGCTATCTAGATTCTGGATATGGCTCCCCAAATCCACAGACGTGTTCTGTCGACGTATTGTGCCACCGCCACCAAGTCTGAAGTACGAGTTACGGCCGGCGGAGATCCTATTGGTGCCGTTGATGCATGGGTTGAGCTGGAGAGCTGGGTGCACGGGCATGTCGATGGGGAGAGGTGGAGGAGAGCCGGGGGTTTGGACTTTGGGTGTGGGGTAGAAGCTTGTGCGCTTAAGTGGTGCGGGGACGGGTTTGCCCATGGCGGCGTTCCGAGAGTGGCTGGAGACAGACTGGCTTCGGCTGACATTGGGGATATGTGGGACGTCAGGGACTTCGCCTCTAGAGGACCTGTGGTCGGCACCGAGCGGGCTCTCACGGTAGGGCAGGTCAAGGCTTCGCATGATGCTAGGTACACCGCTGGAAGGGCCCCTTGATTGAGATCTTGCTCTATCAATGAGTCGGGGAGATGGTGATATTGCACTTCCGCTACCTGCAAAACTCCTAGGTGATGTTGCCAATGACTCGTTGAGACTGCTAGCAGTCAGTGGAGTGCCCATAAGCGGAGACCTGCCCGGAGCAGGAGACCTTCCTCGTGAAGGCGTAGGAGCCGGGGATTGCCCTCTCGACAGGGACTCCTTCCATGCCTTCGGTGTAGCTGGAAGTCCCTTGATTGACATCGCTCTAGCAGGTAGTTCTTGGATAGATGGCCTTCTGTCAACGGAAGCACTACGCCCAAATTGCTTCGCCCAGTTCGTGAGCGTTCTCTCAGAGCGAGATCGTCGCAAGTCGGACTCATCCTCTTCATCTATTGACCCTCTGATTTGCGATTCTCCTCGTTGCCTGCCTCGTGGACGAGACTCCTCCCTCCTTCTTGACCTTGCTCTGAATCGTTCCTCTTCCTCCTCATCATCATCATAACGGTAGAAGTTGGCCTCAGGAGACATAAGAAGGGGACTTGATGGCGATCTTGTCAAGTTTGGTGCTCGCAGCACCGTTCGTCCACGCGTCTCCTCAGGGTGTCGAGAAAAAGCCCGAGATTCGGCTCGAGTACGAGACTCTTCACGTCCACGTGCTCGGGATTCAGCCCTCACCCGAGACTCTTCGCGTTCACGCGCTCGTGATTCAGCCCTCGCACGAGACTCAGCGCGGATTCTAGATTCCGCACGAGCCCTGGACGCAGCTCGAGAATGGGCCCTGTTTCGTGAGGCTGCTCGCCTGTAGTAGCTTTCGTCCTCGTCGAAAGTATCTTCTTCCTCGTCACGGTAAAAGCGAGCCTCTAGAGACATCGGGAGTGGACTAGAAGGGGATCTCATAACAGATCCAGCAGTTTTACTCCTGCTGCGGCCTCGCTCTGTTGACTCCGCTCTCCTCCTGCGAGGATGGTCCTGAGCTTCCCCATCATCGTCATCATCTCTATAATGCTCTGCCTGTGGCGAAAACGGCAAAGGACTAGATGGAGATCGAACATGGCTTCCCTTGATCCTACTGCTTGATTCCTCCCTTTCACCAGGCCTTCGGCTATAGCCGCGGCCTCGGCGCTCAGTTGATTCTGCCCTCCGCCTGCTCCTAGATCGGTGCTCAGGCCGTTCGTCAATATCAGGCAAAGAATCATCTGAATCTCTTCCGCTTCCTTTCCGACCGCCAACCCTTCGTGAGCTTCTCTGGGACAGGGATCTGGTAACAGTTCTGGCCGGTTTGATGGTAGGTGGCGGAAGCTCGGAATCTCCATTCAAAATGCCATCCATGGTAGGCCAATGAATCTGCAGCCCTGCTGGCCTCCGGACTGGGAAAGCTCGCAAATCGCGTTCAATGATTGAGCCCTTTGAGAAGCTACCAGGACCAAGTTGCGGAGAGCCAGCTGGTGATCTCCCTCCTTGCATAGGAGTTCCACTTCGGCCTATATTCTCGTTGAAAGGCTCCTGCTTTTGTTGAGGAGAGTCTGAAGGAGTAACTGCACGGGTGAGTTGGTCACCCAAAGTAACTGGAACAGTTGGTGCCAATGGTGGTGTAAGTTTAGAAACCTGTTTGCCCAAAGTATTGGCTGAGGGACCATTATTACTCGCGCCTACCGGAGAGGAGATATTCATTGACGATTCTTGAGGTGCTGGGGGCGTGCTCGTGCGTACACCCTCCGGAAGAGCAAACTTAGCCTCGTACGGAAGGCCTCTCAGGGGGTGCTGCTGCGTTGGAGTGTCCTCGGAGTTAGTCTCTTGTACAGATGGGAGTTTCGAAGTCACCGCAGAAGGCTTAGGGAATACTGGAAATGATTTCCATTGCTCCGTTGGAGACACTGCAGACATTGCCATTGGCGTTTGAGCCGGACTCTTGAATGAAGACTTATCATTAGCCCATCCAAAGAATCTCGATGCAATTGAAAGTTTCTCCGTGGCAGATTTCTCCGTAGAGGGTTTCTCTGGTGAAGGGAATGTAGTAATGAGCTTAAGGGGAGATGCTCCAGGCGTCATAATTTTCAATGAAGTACGAGAGCCTGCTGATGGGAGATTCTTGATGAAGCTTGAAATGGACTCAGTCTCGGATTTTGTACGTTTATGAGATACTGGCGTGTTTGGAGAGGCCAATTCCTCTGGAGCTTCCGAACCAATGCAAGAGAAGCTACAATATGGTTAGCAAGATTACGTAGTGAGGGCCCAATTTGTCAACCTACCATCTGGCAGCTAATGCACTGTCGTGATTTGCCGCTGCGTATTCTCCCCATTTCCTCACCAGAGAAGAAAGCTTCTTCCAATCGCTCTTCCAGAGATATGCCGCAAGGATAACAGATTCCCTGCGCGCAAATAAGCAGATACACTTTCAAGCGGATCTTCCACAACTTACATATGCATATGATGGCTCCCATAAAGATCGACTGCATCCTTCGCGTTTCCTAGTGCAAGCAACACTACTGCAGCGATATGGATATCATCTTTTTGTACTAAGCGCATCACCATTGCGCGGGCAACAGTCTCCCAGGCTTTCTTTCCATCTGTTTCGTGCACAGCCAGTCAGTCTGAGGTCGCAAATATCTATAAATGTTCAATCACTAACCCATAGCACTCAGGGCTAAGAAGAGCCAGTCGGCAGGGACCTGGAAATCTGCACCGAGTAATACTGAAAGGGAATTCTGATCCAGTTCACCCAACCACATGCGAAGCATGACAGCTGTTAATGATCTGGAGTCTACGGATTCCACTGTTTTGAAAATCATTACTACATTTTCCAAAATACACAATCCGATGTGCTTCGAACTTACATTCATCCCGGATCAAGCTGTCTACATCGCCCTTCCATCCGAAAACGGCATAGAGCATTTCTCGCCTCAACTCGTCTTCATCATGCTTGCCTGAAGATGAGATACGAGGACTATCGTGAGTCACAAAGGGAAGTCTCGCCCGAATATTACCGAACAAGTCGAGTTTGGCCTGTGTGTTGGCCTGTGTGGGTTCAATAGGGCTGGCAATGATCTCTTGAGCCAACGGATGTGGTGTGCGACCTGGTGAAGGCTGGCCAATGATAGAGTTCTGACGGCTCCGCGAATCCGAAGCGTGCAAGCTGTGTTCACTAAGGTCGACTGTCGAGCTTCGCTCATGTATAGATCGCTGATCTTGAAGAGACCTTTGGTCACTGTTCATTAATCTTGCAGACTTCACCGAAGCCACAGAAAGACGCCTGCTGAGTGAAGTTTTCGAGCTAACGGATAATGCCCTTTGAGGGCCCGTATTGCTGATTCCAAGCCCTTGTGTCTCCATCTTCTCCAACAATTCCAGCTCGTGAGCAATCCTCCCAAGTGGTGACATGGTAGCCAGGTTATACTCCTCATTCCTCGGGTTAAGTCTTTCAATCTGATGATCCCGATGGTCCTGGAAATGTTCCTTCTTTTCTTCAATTGACACTGGTGGAGACGGTGGGGGCACAGCTGGGAGGTGTTGCACCCGTGTGGCCAGTTCTGGTGGATACAGACCATATTGCTGGACAGTATAATCTTTGCTTACAGTAAACAGGACCCCCTTCGGACCGTAGACTGCAATACCAGTAATGTTATCAGGTGTATCTACGGGCTCCGAATAAACCTTTTTGTTGCGTACATCCCAGATGGTTGTTTCCCTGCATGCGACACAGAGTCGTTAGCCATTAGCCTCATACCACAACACTCGGTATTCCAAACGGCGGCGAAGACGAACCCCTCAGTATACTGCACTACCCTCCCCTTCATTGACCATGCACACCAGTTGTTTCCTTTTTTGTTTCCTTCTTTCTTGGTCAGAATCCGGACTACTCTCGCAGGCTCACCAGACTCGATAGTTTTTGCAACACTCCACACTCGTAAGTCCCCGTCCCTTGTCTGCGTCGCCAACATATCCGACTTCTGCTTCGAGGACGAGGCATGCCATGCTAGCGAGGCTACCGGGGATGGAGATAGTGATGAAATTGTCAACGTATGCAATATAATGAACGGTACTAACGAGGCTACTAATATTGAGCCATTATTGTACCTAGGCAAGTCAGTGAACATCTACATAAAGTCAGTACAGAGTGCACATACCCAAGAGCAAATGTCTTGCAATCAGTAGACGGTGCTAGAGCACATAGCGGATCCGAGATGGTCCGGGCCAGAATCGACTCTGACCGTGCTGGATCGAAGAGAATAACATTTCCTTTGCAGTCACCTGTAGGCCCGTCAGATTCGAACCTCATCTGAAGCGCCCCACGTTACCATACCACAACTGAGATTCCCATTCCGCAACCACGCTGCTACCCGTATCTCTTCAAAAGGTTTGAAGCGTGCAAGTTCCTCTCCATCTCGGAAATCCCACACAATTGCCTCTCTTGATGCATCCATACTGACGACTTGTCCGAATCCCCCTCTGAGCTATTGTCTACTGCGATTAAAGTCACATCATCGGAATGGTGTTCAAATCTTCTGTCAAGCTCTAGGGTATCATGGTGAACGCATATTACTGTGCGACCCTGAGCAAACAAAAACAGCGAGGATGAAGCTGCGCAGGGTTGTAGCGGAGAATTCGCTTGACCCTCTCGAGATGCTACCGGTGCTGCTAGATGGAACATCCAATGCATCGAATTTATGGAGGCCAAAGAGTCCGCAGAAGAGCGAGGGTTCGCCCCCGAAGCCATTTTGAGAAGTAATTGCGGGCTTGTTCGGACGAACTTCTCTTGCAAGGGCCTTTCGTTTGTGGGGTCTCTAGGAAATTTTGCGGGGGACGAAGAGTGAAAGGGACAGATGGCGATCGCCAACGTTTATGTAAATGTATATTGAAGGCACGCACCGGATGGGGCGATAAAGTGTGGGTACAAATAGCAACAGAAAATTGAAGGAGCGAAAATTGGATAAATACTGTGGAATAAGAGGTTACCAATACAGGGCATGAGCTGCACACAGCTTTGGCTAGGGAGAGTAAAGATTGCTCGGATGATATGATTTCAGCGCAAGGGAAACACACATGCTAGATATTTGGCCTGGATGTGAGTAGCCCGTAAGCACAAATGAAGACTCCAGCTCAAACGGATGTAGACTTGCTGCCACTTTTCCTCGCATTGGGGGTGGGAGGGGGGGGGAGGGGGGGAGGGGGGGAGGGGGCAAACACTTTCTGTAGGACAGGCTTGGGGTGATGAATAGGATATGGGATAGCTACCAGCCAGAAGTGGGAAGTCCCCGGTCCATGGACCAGGAGACAAGATACTCACGTTGACTTGTCGATCCAGTGAAAGAGCGTTGGAGGTTAGCAACAGCGCGCCCGCTAATGCACGTTCTGGTTCAGGGTCACCACCATCCATAATTGCAACAGCGCCCAGGTTGCGTGAACCAACAAGAGATTGTCCTTAGGGCGCCTCACTCGACGCTGTTACTGTGGTGTAAGCGTGCGCAGGAAATTTGGGGGTCGAAGGTTTCATTGCGTGACCGGCAACAGGCATGTATTGGACGGGGCCTCATCGCGAGCGCCGCATCCATCATGGCTGCCATCCGTTTTGAATTTCATCCACACATCTACAGTATCGGACGGTTCAATGGGACACACCAAATTTACGTACAAGATTACCAATGCGCGCCTTGGCCTCAACAGCCTTTTGCTTGAATTCTGCACAGATTTCGCCAGCTTATCATAGCTGTCCCATTGAACCAGCCGACACGGTAGATGGGCCTGGATGGCGCTTGAGCCAATGGCCAGGATGGATCGGACGGATACCAGACGCAAGTCGACATTCGCCGCGCAGGCGTTGCGGCTGTAGTGGGCAGCAATGGACTAGGTGGAGACAGCCCGCACTCGCAAAATCAGAGATGCAAGGCTTGCGCGGCAGGACACTGCCTATAGAATGCGCACCGCGCTCACCCTCACCTGCGAGCAAACTGCCAGCGGAAGCTAGCAGAGCGGCTTGTATGGGATGCGATCGGGCGGCATAAGGCTGCGCTGCGTACATGTACGAGTGCTCTGCCTCCGGCTGAGACGCGGGCCTGCCCTGGGCAGAGGCCCATGTCCAGTGCCAACTTGGCGGGCGGGTGCGCAGCGAGTACTGTATAAGTATAAGTATGCGCCTCTACCCGCGTCGATGAAGCCGTGCGTCTGACATCAACAGAACCCTCGACTAAGTACCGACTCCTCCAGGTTGGCAGCGTAATGCGACGCCGTCTAGCGTGCTCTAAATGAAGCGAGTGCGCAAGAAGTCTGGTAGCTCGTAACCAGGCGTCTGGTTGGCACAGAGGGCGCGCCAAAGTGAGGCCCACGCGCCGCGGCTGCGCCGCAGCCTAACTCCCGTCCCGCCCGTCACACTCCACGCTGCTGCCCCTAATGTGTTGTTGGAAGCTTGCGCTCAGGCTGTTCCTGCAGCCCTGTCACGGCAGGTGATTGGCTCGCCCCGGCCGTTCTAAAATGGGCGCTTACTAGCATCGGAGCCAAGAACGAATGGACCTAATAACGCAACAAATCTAAAATCTACTAGTCCTTACCCGGCAAAACATATCCCATCGTGCATTGAAAAGTGGCCGGTGAGAAGCATTCCAGCAACGCTTTAGCTGCAGTTTGCTTGCATCGTTCCTTCAATCGTGGCATGGAAATAGGAGCGGCTGATCGCTGCCTTCCCTCCACCTTTCATTTCACAGAATTCTTCTGCTTCCAGAATCCAGATGCCCCATCAAACCCAGGTTCACAACGGTGTCATGCATTCTACTGGGTAATTGGGGGCGGTGGAGACAGACTCAATGGTGGCATAAAGATCAGAGCTGCACTAAGCTAGTTTGGTAAGCATCCCGTACATTTGAATGTGGGGTACAAAAGGATGAACATGCCCAAACAAAGCTCTGTTTGTCGAATACAGGTGACCCTGGCTATAATTCAACTCTTGATTAGTGATATTCTGGCTATAGTGCCGGATTGCGCGAGATCGTTTGCGCACGCAGCTAAAAAGCCCTGGCAATAGTGAAAAGGAGCGCAGCAGTGAAAGTGGAGAACTTTTCAGGACTAATTTAATTCAGCTACTGCAGTCTCGAACCAGACTACCGCTTAGGTGTATCCGAACTGCTTCGATATCATAGACATTAAAGATAATGCCATCGGCTTGCTATCGGGGTTAGGAAATAATTTGCATAACTCTTCTGAATTCATTACTCCAAGGCGCTGTCCCACTTACTGACAAGCGTGACATATCTTCCATTATTCTAGAACTGGGCGTCCAAAGCGGCACTGACGAGACATGATATTGGTGGCCTGGTAAGGGACTGAATTCACACTTGAGGTCTGAATATCATACACTGAAAATCTCCGCATTTGACAATTTTTTCACCCTCTCCCTACTTTGGGGACAGCTCATGACCCCTCGCTATAGTATAGTGGTCAGGTTCTTGGCCTTCATTATTGCCTGTATGTAGCTTTGGACTAGTCTCGTGCCCAGCCGCTATGGCACGCACGTGATTGATTCTGTGCATGAGACTAGTCCTGTTATTACTCACGCCGTGGATAGGCCGAGACCCTCCCTACGGCCGGAGGGTTGGTGCAACCAGACTAGGCCGAGACCTCCCCACTTGCTGATGATGACCATACCCATGACTTATACGCGATTCCTCGTACCACATACCCCTGCCAGTTGTTGGTAGGCGACTCATTCCGTAATTTTCCTTTGTCTCCTTCCCTCTGACAGCCTGACAACCGGAGAGTTCACTTCCTCGCTTAACTGTGATAAGTGAACACTGGAAGGTCGCATAAATCACAGCGGCCAAATGCTTTCTGTAGAGTGCTTTCTCTATGCTGGTTGTGGCTTCGGGCTGGTTCTCCATCATTGTGCCGAATGTTGAGTCCCCTAAGATGCCATCATGGACTGCTTTCCATCTATATTTCCAGTGATATAGGTGCGCATCACTCCTAGTAAACGCAATTTCACTCTGTGTCTCGGTTCATAATTCAAAACGGTCCTGTGATGGTCGGTCTGGAATGGTCAAATTACTAAAGAATGGGTAAGAATATAAGTCCTTTTACAATCAGTTCCTGGTACAATGTAGTCCCGATCCCGGCGGAGTAGCTCTGTCTAGATAGAGCAACTCCATCCAGTGTTGCCAAACTGCCACTGCACTTTATCTTCCAATGGTATTGTTTTCGGTCAAAGTATGATGTCACTATTTGACTCTTTCCATGCTGTCGGCTGTCGGCTGTCGTGATCCTTCCAAACGGTACTGCTTTATAAACATTTACATTGTAAAGCTGCCTGGACCTCAAATTGTACTCGTAGAGGCTACTGACAGGGTGCAGTTTAGTGTACAGGAATAAGTGAGGTGTCTACAATACTGGTGCCGGTAATACACATTTCAGCTTGAAGGGGTTGAAGACCCGACATACTGCTTATTGCAGAGCTCTCCTTCCCAAGTTGGGTTTTCAATTTGCGTCACAGATTGCCTTGCAGCTAGTCTCATGCTACCCTCCATATCACAGCGATAACAAAAGCTATCGAGTATCACTGTCGTATAAAGCCTTCCAGCGGTGCTTTTTCAGACTGGGGATGGAAAAGTGTTAACTACATTACTGCTGCCGGGCACGATACTGCTAGCATTAGACTACACGACTTCGAGTACATTAATTTCTGTAACTCGCAGTCATGTTTCCAAGCGACTTTTCCTATATTACCACGGATTTCTATTTTATGGTACTGGGAATCGTAAGAGTGCAATTCAGAAAATCAAAATACCCCCGACTTTGATCAAGCATGTACAACTTGAACTCCTAATAAACTTTTTGAGCGAGAGTTTCATTTCTGCCGGTTACCACATTCTGCAAATGGCAGGATACCCGATTTGGCGATGTGATCTGGTAGCATAGAATTGGCATAGCTTCATATACAACCATCAGCTAGAACAATTCCATCGGTTGAGTACTAGTCAAACCTCAATGCCACATAGGACAGTGCATTTCAACCACGTTCGCCAACATGATCGGAGCCTCGCAGCTCATAGCACTTAGCTCCAGCCTAGTTGATGTTTACATTTCCGCAATGTGTAAAAAAGCCAACAGAGTAACGCACTGAAGCGGCAATAGTCTATCACGGTTATGATTAGAATTTGTAACACGAAATTGGGCTAGGTGTGAGTAGATCACAGAGCTAACAAAGCGATCACTGGCGATGAAAGGAAATTTGCACTCTAACCTTTTTCTTTTTGGCGTTATCGCCCATTTAACTTGTAGAGTGTCGTCTATGGTGTGGACGCCCACATCAGCACTGTAAAAACCCATTCAAATGATACATTTGGTATGCTGTTTATACGCTGTAATAATGATGCAAAGGTTGAGAGATTCCTATATCTTTCTTTCTTTGGCCTGTTACCACTCCAACGAGTGCTGAATACCCAGTTCGAATCCCGTGGTGGTCACGCACCCATGTGAGTATAATCTGTGGTTTTGGGTGTGACTTTAAGAGTGAGAAATACACTTCAGGGAAGTAATTCTGCAGAGAATTTCCCCGTCGGGGCGGCGGTACCAGAGAACACTCGTGTTCTGTATAGGCACAAGGAAGAGAGCGGTTGTTGATCTTTTTTTTTTTTTTTTTTTTTTTTTTTCCATACTTTGTACTTTGTCCCTTTTGTACTGATGTTACCCACGAAGGCACAATATTGGTGCAACGAGATAACAGTGCAACTACTAGGAACAAGGATCAGGGCGACTATAATTCTTCTGACTTCATCTTGTGGTATCAATTATCACTGGAACAGAGACATTTGTTGATTTTGGCATGATGTTATATAATGCTCTAATCATAGAATAAGAAAGGCCCTTTCCATCACTTTATTAAAAGGAGGTCCATTTTGTATATAATATGAATTTCCATGTTGTGACTTTGCAACTTTATACTTGTAGGACCATTAATAAGAGCAAAATTGATATCTCACATTGTATGTTCTTGCATACAGCTACAAACATGTTGCATGATAATATACAAGATGGTATAGAGAACACCGAACCCAATCCTAAATGCAACAGATTAAAAATCAATAACATAACGCTCATAACCAATGGATCATACGTACCAAACCTCATACCCTGGGATTGATAGTTGGATTGGAGAGTAGAGTGTGTTTGCCAGAAGAGAAGGAAGAGTGGTTGTGTCCAGCGAAGAAAGTGAGAAAGAAGGAAAAGACGTGGAGGAATAGCCGGTTGTAGATGGGGGAGAAGGAGGAGCCGGAGGGAATTTATGTAGTGGAGGGGGTAGTCTCCGCACTGGGGAGGGACCTCAAAGGGATCGAGTAGCGAGCTAAGAAGGTAGTCCTACTCTAGGGGCTTGGTATGAGACTAAGTCCTACTGAAGAAGAAAAGCCGATTAGAGGAGACGCATGTCTACGGCACTTGTAGCTACCACTACGCTAGCCCTTACGAGGGTTAGGAAGATAGTAAATTATGTTGGAGGTGTGTATGTGGGCAGGAGATGGAGTGGGTGGGGAGTATTTACTTATGTTCATATATAATTTGAGAGTGGCCAGTGTATTTGATAGAGTATTGGCAATCAGGAACTAGGAGTTTTACGAGCGTGTCACGCGCAGAGCATACTTCAGGGTAAAACATGTTGAGGGTAACATGCAGTTTGTGGAATCTGGAATGTATTCTTCCGACTCGATCAAAAAAGCAGGGATATATAATTGGAACACCTGCCACCTGCCAAATGATGTAATTAAATTTGAGTTCCAACTACACCTTATCAGGGAGCGGAGTCAGGAACTCTGGGAGCTTTTATATTGGGGATTAAAAGAAAATACCAGGCCGAGTATATATACGTACGTACAATATTGCCCTAACGTAACTTATAGCACTTAAGTAAGGTTGTGTAAAAGGTTGTGTAAATGAAAGCGAGTAGTTACAATAACATATATCTAAAAAAACAAAGAAAAAATGAAAATTAAGAAAACATATATACATATAAAAAGGTGAGAATGGAAGGGAGGGATCTACAAACACCATCCAGAGTGAAGTTGTATGGTGATGGATTTGAATGGACAATGGGCAAGTAATTGGGGCAGATATAGTGATGACAGGTCCTTAGTTAATTTTGGATGTGACATTTCAACAGTGCCAACGGGTAGAACAAAGAAAGTGCCTTAGGCCAGCCAGTGCTTCCTGGTCTGGAGGCACTGGTATACTGGTGTTTGGGCAATGTCAAATGTGCTAGGGTACGCGGAACATAACATCCCCGCAATTTCCTTGCGATTAAATGAAAGGGACTGAAATGAAGAAATAATGTACGAGTGAAAGTGCGCAACTAGCGCGGTGTGACCAAATGGAACGAGAGGACCAAAAAAAAAAAAAAAAAATTTTTAAAGAAAGGAAAACGATGATTTGACGATAGCCATTCCCAATAACGCAAACAGTAACAAGAGGAGTCCTGATAAGTACGTGACATGGAAACAAAACCCGAAACATGAAATTATGAAGCAAAGTGCCGCCCTCCGAGGTAAGTTCGTAAGTATTCCATGCTCTTTTTGCCGTATTTCTCCCATTTTTTCCTCCCATTTCTTAGACCTTTGGGGTTTCTTCCTCATTTATTGGTTCACATCGACGTTTTTTAGGGTTTACTTGCAGCTCAAACATACCTCTTTCCATGACAACAATGCAAATGGCTAGTCATTAAAGAAAAAGAAACGTAAAGAAGAAGGAAAGAGTGGATAAGGAAAGAGGAGGAAGAGGGAGATGGAGTGGAAGATGGAGAAGACGGAGAGGAAAAAGTTACGTGAATTCACCACCACCAGTTACGAAACAAAACAGTCAAATAAAATGGAGTACAGTCAATCCGTATACACCAAACCAAATTTCAAATCCAAAGAAGAAACTAGCGGAGAAAAACCAATTGAATCAATATGGTTGCATTACATCGTCAACATTACCATCGTTAGCGGTGAACTGTAGGTAGTGCAAATGCCGCAGAGGTGGGTAGTCCCATCAACTAATCTCCTACTTAACGGTCCGCACCAAAGGAGGTCTATATGCCTATATGATCCCTTGCATGCCTTGCTGCTCGCCTATCTGCACCGGAACTTGCGTATGCACATGTGCCATATGAGCCTGCGCCACTGCCTCAGCCTCAGCCTGCTGTTGCTGCTGCTGCTGCTGATTCAGCTGCTCAAGCTGCTCCTGCATCTGCTGCTCCAACTGCGCCTGCTGCTCCTGTTGTTGTTGTTGCTGCTGCTGCTGGAGCATTAGGGCTTGTTCTAGCACCGAGGCAGACTGGGGGTCCAAAATCAGGTTGTTAACGTTGACGTTCACATCGGTGCTGGGATGGAGCTGCTGTTGCGGTTGGTGGTGTTGATGTTGGTGCTGGTGTTGGTCTTGCGGGGACGCAAGGTGATGGTGGTCAGCGGGGTTCATGGAAGGTTGATGATGCTGATGGTGATGTTGCATATGAAGACTATCCTGCCTGTTTATTTCACCATTCAATGCGTTCACAGCGTCAAGTTGCGCCTGAGCATGTGCGCGAGCCTGTGCTTGAGCTTCACTACTCATCTGATGATGGCTCAGGTCTTCATCAGACGACTGATTTGCACCCTGACTGTCTTCCCGGTACTGGCCTTGCCTCATAGGTTCATCCTTCGTAGCCATTTGCTGCTTCAGCTTTTGCTGTTTTGCTGCTTGGCTCGGCGCTCGCGTCTTGAGCTCGCCGGTAACGAATTGAAGATAGTAAGGAACCTCGATACCGGATTTCAGGAAGAACAATTTCAGGTTACGTGCCTTATCCTTAAGCTGCACTTGATTCCTGTCCTTGAGAACCTCGTTGATAGTCCCGCCGGGACCAAACATGGCAAGAATCTGTGACCAATGAGGCCCTTTCACACGGTCAAGACCTGCCATAAGTGCGGTCTCCTCTTCCGGCGTCCAAGGGCGGCGCTGTGACGGCAGACCTGACCTACGAGCATTTGGCGATGCCTTAGACTGAGCCGCCAGACGAGCCCGCTCGTAGAGAACTTGAGTTGGGGTAGTTTGCGCTGGTATTGAGGGTGCCACCGGGGGATGTCCAAGGTTCATAGTCATACTTGTGCTATGCTGTAGATGGTGAGGAGGGGGTGTAGTATGTGCATTTGGATCATATATCCCGGCAGTTTGCTGCACATCCTGTGCTTGCATTTGATGTTCTTGGTGGTTCTGTACCATCTCTTGATGCTGTAGTTGATGCTGAGCTGCAGTATGCGCTGCATTATGCGCACTCAACGCCGCAGCAGTTGCAGCATCGACATCATCTGCCACACTATGCTGAGGCATATCATACTCCGTCTGCTGACGATAGACATGCTGAGAGTGATCAACTTGGTTTTGCATAGGCATATGTACTGGCATTCCATTGTATTGCGTTTGATATGACGGTGCTGCAGGCCGTGAGCCCCCAGCAGTCGAATGCTGCCTCTTCCTTGCCTTCCTCACAGGCTGTGCCATTATTTGATCAAAGTGTTTCGATACATACGAGCTCACATCCTGCAAAAAATCCTGCCAAACATACTTATCGGAGAGCACTGTATCTTCTGGAAGTTGCAAGAGATGCTGTTTCCGCTGATATGCCCGCTGTACAAAATCCGCCTCACTTGGCGTCAAGCCCTTAGCTCCTGGTCGCCGCATAAGCAGCTGCTGTGCCATATCATCTGGGAACAAATCGTTGAGTATATCAACCCTATCACGCTCTCCCGTAGACAATGCGGAGATGTACGCCTGCGTCTTCAAATCCAAATACAGCGCACCCTGACTCTTAAGGAGCCGCCCTCCTTCGGGAATAAAGGTATCCAAGAAACACTCATTCAGATGGAAAAAACCTACTTCCTGCGAACCAAAAACGGATGAAACAAAAGTCGCTAGGTTCACCTTGCGAATGATTGCACGTTGTTCAGGGGAGTCGAGCTTAAGTTCTTCGCAGCTTAGGAATGCATCCTGGGTATAAATCTTCTTCGTCTGGTCAAAAAGCGCCTTCAATAGGCTATATGCTTGCCCTGAGTCCGACTCTGGGCAGGTAACGATATTTAACGTTTCCTGATATCCACCTTTTCCTAGCGTCATCAGAATTTGAGTAGACTAGATAGCTGTTAGCCTGATATATCTAAATGCGAGGATTGGATCAACATACCAAATTATCGACAACTGGTAATGATCGCACTCGCATCCCATGGTTAGCGGACCATAGTACAGCAGTGCTGTCATCCATCAAGTTTGTCGGGGTCGTCCATTCATGGTGCGATGAGCCGAACGGGTTCATGAGGGGATCATTCTGTGTTTGATAACTGGTATCATCGGCCTCATCTTCCTCTTCATAATCGGCTTCCTCGCTCGGCATCCTATTATCGACATCCTCACCCGTATGCAGGTGTTCCTGGTCAGCTTCGATCATCTGCTGATGATCCTGCTGTATCATTTGCTGATGCTCTTGTGCTTGCTGTTGCTGCTGGACAGCTAGAACAGCAGCTTCGATCTCAGCAGCCATGGGCTCATGCCGGTAGTGAAGATGCGCCTCCTGGAGATGTGCATCTGACGGGTGGGTTTGGGTATGGTGAGACTCTAGCTGCTGCCTCTTTGCTTCGGGAGGATCGACATCGTCTAGGGTCACTGAATCGGCACTCCGCTTACCCCACGAGTTAGTATCGTAGGATGCATTGAACGCCGATATTGCGGACAGGGTTTCTGCGAGCGAGTAAGGCATTGTCAGCTCTTGCTTGGAAATACGGCGAGAAAGCGGCGGGTTGCATTGAGGGCATATGGGCACTGGTGCTCTTAGCACCATTGGCACCATTGCTGATAACCCGTTTTAACTTTTCTTGCATCTAAAGTCGCAACCTTGATGTTCGTCTGAGTGTGGGGTAGCGAGTTGGGGAGGAAGCATACGTGAGAGGCTACCGTGACTCGGGTCACCCGTATCGGGATCGAAGCGAGCAGCCTGCAATTGTGCCTGTTCGAGCTGCCCAAAATGCTGACGTATCTGCTCTGCGAGCTCCTGCGTTGTCGGATGGTCAGGGTTGGTCGGGTCAATCGCGGCTACGGGGTGCGTGATGCCGATACTGGAGGTGGGATCAGTCGCTGCCGCCTGCGGCGGGATGACACCCTGATCGGACGCCATCGGGGGTCCTGGCTTGCCTGGCTGGCTGGATTCGGGTTGAGTGAGCCCTTTGCCCTCCTTTTCTTGCCCTGAGGATTCGAGCCCTATATGTATGCGGCTGTAGGGGGGTGGGGTGGGATCTTTACTCAATTCTGCTTATTTCCCCCTCTGATTGAATCAATTGGATTGGCCCGCGGACTGTTTTCCTAATGATCTTTTTTCCTCTTAATTCAATTTTTAGAATATTATTAATCCTTTTTTTTTTTTTTTTTTTTTTTTTTTTCCTTTTTAAATTCTATCTTATTTATTTATTTATTAGTATTATTTTTTTTTTTTTAATTTTATTTTATCTTACTTATCCGTTTGGCGCTGGCAGGGTGCTAGAGTCGAAGGAGAGATCGCAGAGAAGTGAGGGTTGAGGGCTGAGGGCTGGAGGATGAGGGTTGAAATTTCTGCCTGTCACTGAGTCAGCGCGCGGAGGGGCAGCAAGGGCTTGGCACAGCGGGCGAGACTGCCGCAGCAGAGCCTCACGGAGCCGCAGAAGCTCCGCACGTCAGTCAATGCATGAACTCCGCAAAGAGAGAAACAGTGAACAAAAATGCTACCCACACGCGCCCTGCTTCGCAGATCTGTCTGGAAAGGTAATCCACTCTCTCCCACTGTATATGCGCTGAACAGTGAAACTTATTTGATTGTGCATCAGGCCCATTCGTCGTCCCGTACATAACCCCCTCCACCCCTCCTACCCGAACTCGGCAAACCGCTAACACTCACAAGTCTTCCCATTGAGCGCACGCCGGGCCAGAAAACTCCTCCCATCAAGACCAAGGCCCGCTCGTGCACCATCCTCCCAGACTTTGTCAACCTCGTATTCCAAGTACATAATGGTAAGGACTACGTGGATGTGCTGATCACGGGGGACATGGTGGGGCACAAGCTTGGTGAATTTGCAGCGTACGTATCCTACGATCCAGCAGAAGAAATTTGAAGCCGGGTTAGACATGCTGATTGGTCAATGCATACACACTTAGGACCCGCAAACCTTTCTCATACAAGATGTCGAAGAATAAATAGATACCTTCAATCTACGCTTCACTACTTTGTATCTTCCTCCAATGGCCGAAATCAAATCGTCAGCACTCCTGTGAGCTTTTATGTTGATACATATTGTATATATACGCATACGAAAACATCGAACTCATTCATAACTTCACTGATGCCAGTTAAGAATAATGCTATTGCCCTAATCTATTGTACATATTCCATACACCGCCAATTCATAGAATAAATACGATACTACAATGAACGATCACTAATTCCACAACACAAGAACAATTCTACAACTGACCCGACGTCTTAAGAAAAAACCTAAAAGTATGACAGTAATCATAGCGGGAAAAACAACAGAGACACCCAGTGAAAAGCAGCAATAGAGGATAAAGTCATTTATCAATACAAAATTTAGAAGGGCAAAAGGAAAACCGAGAAAATAACAAAATGAGACTTATAGAGGAGATCCTACCGCGTAATGAAATTCTGTTGTTTCACGCATGTATCCACAAGATTTCACCCCGGGGGTAAAACCCGCCATAACCTCCCCCCCAAACGCCGTAGACCTCTATCGGTAAAACTCCGGTCTCCTTGTATTCACCCCATACTCCGCTACAGCAGCCCCCAAATCCTCCATCGTCAACACCGACCTCCCACTTGATGATCCCGACCCTCCACCGCCACCAAACCCTGGCCTAGGCATCGGCCTCAACGTCCCACCACCACCACCACCGCCTCCACCCCCAGCCCCCCCAGTGCCGAATGCACCCGCCCCACCCACTCCGGCCCCGGGCATACCTCCCATGCCTCCCATACCTCCTCCTGGAAAGCCGCCAGCTCCACCCCCAAGGTTCCCGCCACTGGTGTTGGACCGTATCCGTGAATACTGGTACGCGTCAGTCGCGATGTCGGAGATGAATTTCTGGGTTGCGAGGGCGAGCAGCCGCTTCAGTCGAATATCTGAAGTGGAGAGACCAGATAGTGCGAGGTAGTAATCTGTGACTGCATCCGGAATCTGCAATTCGGATAGAAAGCATGAGTACGAAGTTCAAATCTTGACAGCACAAAAGGGTCCCGATGAAGAAGTCTCATATCAATAGATCGATAACCGTCTTGTAACATACAATTGGCGCATACTCATCCATCGCTGCCAGAAATTCTCGTAAATTCTTGTCCTTGCGTGGTACCGGTGGCACGTGAATTCCCCCCTCCGCTGGTGGCCTCCCGGTAAGCCCCGCCACATCTGCACCCATACCAGCAGCACCCCCTGCGGATGCTACCCCTCCTCCATTAGCGTTATCATCATTCGCGTTGCTCTGCAGCTCCATGTTCAAGTCCCCCTCTATGTCCGGCTCTTCTGTTTTGATATGCACATTGGCGTTCTGTCCTGGTTGATTCGCCATCCTCGCTTGGTGCTGTCGATTTGCAACTTGTGTCTCTTTGATTCGCTTTGCACGTCAGCTCGACCGTTAATTGAAATTGTTGATAATTTGTAATCTTAAGTCGTTTCGTGTGCGTGATTTCAAATTGCGTTCTTTACGTCCGAGCTGAATCAATCAATGGTGCTGTGCATTGTCATGTGGCGAGGTTAGTTTCTAGTCTTGGCATTGCACGCCGAATCACGTGGGTGAGATGCACGCACGTGTTTGATTCATTGAAAGCCCTCAGCTGAACAATCCGTAGCCTCAGCTGAATTGTCTCACTTGGTGCCAATTATCCGTGAAAAAGGGGAATGCTGTGGGGAGGAAAAGAGGTTTGAAGGCTTGGCAATGGAACGGTGGTGGAAGCTATAGGAACTACTTACTGTACTCCGTACTGAGAAGGGAAAGGGAACAGTAAGGAAAGAAGGATAAAAGAGAGGGGAGCTCCTGTACTTAACACCTCACCCCACTCTCAATACAAGAATATGCAGACAATGCTTGGATTGTCAAAGAAGGCGAATGCCATGTACTCAACAAATATATGAGGGCTGAGCGGGTGCTCGTTTACAACTATACTACCGTTATCAATAGGCGAATTTTGCAATGTTGCGAGTAAAGTTATTCGGTTAACTTCAAAAATAGTATTAGTAATGTCTGTATTCCACTGCATCTCTACTGAGAATCTTATCTTCTCCCAAAGCTTTCCTTTTTGCCCAGGCTGATGCTCTGCTTCATTCTTAACACATAAATGGGCCAAATGAATTTTTTCTTACTCTTTTAACCAAGTACATAAAGCTTCAAAGGATGATGAAGATTGGCTCAATGGATTAACTGTTCGTGGTCACCCCATGGACAGTTCGGAGGAATAAGAGTCTCGGTTAATCGAGAAGGGTCTTGAGAAGACATACTAGCTTTCTCAAGTGATAAAACAAGCCTGGTATTGAGAATAAAATTTTCTCGGATGGGGAAGTTAACCAACAAAGTTCGGCTATTTAATCGAACTTTTGCCTGCTACACCAGCTACAAACATCCAGCAACCGTGATAAATACCCGAGTTGCTTTACCCAGACGTTGCAAAATCCGCCTAACACGATGGCCTACTGGCGAGGCGACGTTATCACAAACTAGTACAGTTATCAAAAGCATGCACTTCACCCCTCAAGGAGATCACAAGTTCTCTTCTTCCCTGTTTATATACCAGCAAGTGCAGATTACAGGGTGCCCGACTTGAAGAGATGAAGATCAGGGACTGAAATACGGAGATGGAGAGATGATATTAACATTCAGCAACTTCTCCGGTGTGTTTTGTTATCCTCCAGGGTACAACAAGCACGCTGGTTACAATGTAAATTACATGCATAGAAAGTGAAGTAAAATGGTCGACCCCTGAATAAAAATTTAAGGGGCACACGATAGGCTTCTGACTATTCACAGCGGAATCTCTTATATGAGGATGCTGAAAAAAAAAAAAAGGTAAGAACGACACAATGATCAAGACAGAAACAACCCTGATGTAGTCCAGAAAGCACAATTCGCAAGACGAAATCGAGAGTATGAGAGAGGCACAACCAAAAAATGCAATTGTGAAATGAAGAACTTAAGAATGCAGCCTTCCATATTGATGAAAAAACAAAAAGAAAACAAAAACAAAAAATTAGGAAGCATCCCAAGACCCAATCATGATATTACAAAACCAGTTATCAGAACGAAAACAACAACAATGATTCCATTCGCCAAAACCATTTCTCTTCCATTCGCTAAAAGCAAAACAAAGGCCTAAGAATTTGTTAATGAAAGGGGAGGTGAAGATACCGATGTCATCCTCCCCCATTGTCTCCATTACCATACCATGGTCCACAGGCCAAAGAATTCCTTAATGAAAAGCCCCTAGGTTGACGCCTCTCCATCGTCGTCCATATAAACCTCTCTCCAAATGTTTGGCGATCCCTCTCGCCCTGTGCTAAATTCGACTTCACCCCTCTCTACCCAATCCACACCTTTAACCTCATTCCAAACCTTTTGAAAGTACATTCTCAGCGATCTAAGTCCTCGAAGATACCCTCTATCTACACCATTTCTATCCTGAGGAGGGCATAAAGTCCCTTCGGGAAGAGGATCTTCCGCTGTCACGCAATTAGCGAAATCAACTAATTTTATGTCGATGGGCCGACTGTGATCTGCACCGTCATATAAGAGAAGTAAACTGCTGGCGTAAAACCTGTAACCAGGAAGACATCGGATCATATTGTCTAGATCTCCTAACTTTTCTAGAATTGTGGGGATGTGTCTCAAAACAGATTTTTGATTTTGACCATCGAAAAGAAATCTTGTTAAGGCATCCTGAAACTCCTTGCCAGCCTTCAAGTCCCTTCCGTAGTATTTGTCTTGGAAGAGGTATGAATTTGTTTTTGCGTTCCAGACTTGCATACCACAAACCCGAACACCAAGTGCCCTGGAGGTTGTGCTCGCAACTTTGCCACGCTGTGACTGCCTCTTCTTTTCCGAGGCATCAACGCCATATTGCCTGGTCCCCATCTTCAAATCTAGAACACAAGGCCTTTTCATGCCTGCAGTAAGGTCTTCAAGTAGGAGGAAGTGCTCTACTCTTTCAGCAGGAGGTTGCTCTTTATCCGTTTGTTCAACAATAGTGGAATTTGGTGCCTGTATTGACGGAGTTCCATCTTGCGAAATAGATAAAGTTGATGGAAAATGCGCATCGGAGGTAGCAGGTCGTGGTGCGGATGGCTTTCGTGTTAAGCACCGTTTCCGCCCAGCTTCTCTTTGCAGGGACAGTGTCTTCATCATCCATGGTAAACACTTCATCCTCTCTGTCACCTCCATAACCGTCATCCTCATAATGATCCAGTCGCGCATAGGAAGTGGATGGTCTTTGTGGGCTTTTCCTACGCCGCATTGGAGGACTAGACCGTCTATGTCTAATAATCGACTGACCGACTGCACACCCCCTAGAGTCGCTTTTCTCGTTTCGGGTTTCCAAATGGGGAAGGACTATGCTGGGCATTCTATCATCACCTTCTGAGAATCCACGTTCTTCCCAAATGTGCTTTTGCTGCGGGTTGACAGACACTCGGTGTCGGCGTTCGAAAATATCATTTTCACTGCATTTTATTGGGTGTCTCTCCGCGGCATGTGTTGACGGACTTCTAGGATCTCTACTTGAGCAGACGTACGACCTTGACCTCCCGTGAGTGCCATGCCCACGGGTTGAGGACGGGAGAAAAACGTCTCGCAAGACCTGCTCTTTGAGCCGATGGTTTACCAGAGTAGCACCTCGGCTGCTACGACGCCAAGTTGGTGATCCATTTTCGAAGTCTTCAAGGTGTGCAGACTGTCCATCATGACTCCTAGGAGAGATATTGAGGACCTGTTCAGGAGAAGGGGTTCCAAAGAGCGGAACTAACGAAGGGGCACTGGATGAAAAGTTGCGGAATAAATTGTCAGGAATAATGTGACGATTGTTCTCGAATACGACCTGCGGCAAAGGTATTGAGGGATTCGTGTTGTCGCTGGCTCTTAGTTGTAGATCGTGACTATTTCCATTAGCGTGAGAAGGACCTTGTTTAGGATCCGTTGTGTCCTTCTGATCTTGCTTTGATTCATGCTTATCCTTGTCGTCGTCCTTCTTAACCTTTTTCTTCCTTGATGCCTTTCTAAAGGTGACATTTAAGACACCAATGTACCTAAATGAATGTAATTAGAACTATCAAAGACAATAATGAATAGGAAATTTTTGGACTGCAATCGTACGGCAGTGAGGAAAAACTTACTTAGGAAGAAATTTTAGAAGACTCGGATGCCTGGTTTCAATTGCCTCATAGAATTCGTTTTCCCTGTTGCTCAAGCACTTGCAAACCGCACGTCTAGAGAATCTAAATAAAGCAGTATGCCCACCAACCTGATGATTATACGGCTTTAACTCGACAGCTCCTAAGGGAACCTCCGGAGCAGCTGCAGCTGCTTTTGCATGATAGTATTTCGAGCTGTGGCGCCTACCACGCCTCTTGCTGAGTTCTCGATTGGAAGGCTCATGTTTCGTCGGAATTTTATCTACTAATGATGAGTCCATATAAGAAGCCCGAGAACCTCCCTCTCCGTCGCTCTTCACGATGTTCACCATCTCATCATCATAGATTTCCTTTCCTGATAAACTTTCTGAGTCTGATGCTGATGAACATGTTAATCCATCTGATGTATATCCAGAAGTCTCATCCTCACTAATAGCCGCTGTAGTCATTTCGACGTCCTGAATAGTGTGTTCTGATACAGGAGGAGGGCCGGTAGATCGTGTTGCATTATCCAATACAAACTCTGAAACAGTACCTTCAGGCAGGTCGTCGCTGTGTTGAAAAGAATCCTCATCCTCAGCATTGATTGTAGATGGATGAACTGGACGAAGGGCTGGTGTTGTATGAGGAATGTATAACGCTGATGAAATCTCATCCTTCTCTGATTCTTCCTCTTCCTCTTGATGCTGCTCTTTGATATCGGATATTCTGCGACTTTGGTCGTCACTACCATCAACGAAGTTCACGGTAGGTCTTCTAGGCAAAGAAACCTCACTCTCAGCAGTAACTGTGGACTTTTGTTGTTGACTACCATCCAATGATAGAAAACTGGAGTCTACCCCGGATGCACTAGTATTCACAGGTGTTTCGGCACTAAATGAATCCTCTGAGATAATGATGTCAGGTATGCTATCATAGCGTGCAAGTCTATCACCGTTTGGAAAAAAACACAGCTGCATGTGGGCAAGGGACTCATTTTATAGTTTTATTATAGGGTGGATAATTGTGTATTATAAGAGGCGGAATTTGAATGGAAAGTAATACCTGATATTCCTGCTTCAGCAACCAAATGCAGATTACTCTTATCCTGGACTTTATTAGCAGCACGATTCCTTTCCTTCTGTTCTCTGTCTCGGCCCCAGTCATCTTTCTTCAGCCTATCTCTTTCCTCCACATCATTTTCCTTGAAGAGCCTCAAACTCTGCGTAGTTTTCCTACTGCGTGAATATGATTCATTGGACATGACAGCCGAAATTGTCCTCTCCACAGATCCACGACAATCATCACCGTCTCGCAGATTGACACCATATTTCGGATGTGGCTTGCCCTCAGTGCTACCACAATCGTCTGCAGGGTCTTGAAATTTACTAGGTTCCGTGCCATTGGTGCCTCCGTTCCCCGAAGCAACGCTGTGATCAGCTCCGTTTGCCAGCGATTCCCACGTTGAGGCTGCTTTGCTATTTCCCATATGTTGGTCGAGCGACACTGGTGATGTGGGTGAGCCCTCAACTGGGGTGTCAACTGGGCTTAGGAATGGCAGTACCAGCATCGAATACCGGTCATGTGCACGAGGTGGCCCTGCTGATAGCGTGAACGCATCAACTGGTGACATGGCCGTGAGAGAGGAAGGATGGTGTCTCCAGGAGAACGAAGCTCGCCGAGCACCCTGAAGAGTTGGAGGTGAATGTAACGAAGCTGCTAATGAGTGAGGATTGAAGTTGGAAATGGCCCCCTGTGTAGCGTTATTAGAGTTCAACATTGGCGAAAGCATCTTGAAGGGCGTTGACTTGAGCAAAGAGCTCAGACCGGTCCGTTGCTCAGGAGGAGATTGAGCCAGAAACGATCCCGACCAGTCTACTTCATCGTGAGCAGTGGAAGGGTGGGCCGGTAGGGGAAAGGTCTTTGACCGAGTAGGTGCATGGGGTATTCGAGTAGAACTCGTTATGGATGAGACATGCGAAGATGGCATGTGGTGGTCATTGAATAATCCGCTGGAGGGGAATTGAGAAATGCAATGTTCGGGAGCAACTGGGGATGTCGTAGTGAAGAATCTTCGAGAGATTGCGGAAGAGGGGGAGGTGCTGGTACAGGTGAACAAGAAGACTAGACGAATTTGCAGGCAGGAGTTGGTGCGCTGCGAAGTTTTGGCGTATGACGTTATGCACGGTCCCAGTAGATTCAGGGCAAAGGAGAACGAGTTTTGTCCAAGATTTGACGGAGGCTTGGGGGCAGTCGAGCTTTATCTCGGGGCAGCTGTAAGCTCGTGCGAAGGGCGATGGGGGGTTGAAGCGGTTTTTTTTTTTTTTTTTTTTTTATTGGGGGGGGGGGAGCTAGACGGAGCCTTTTTTCTTGTGGGGTGGGAAGGGGCCGGCGGCGAGTATGTAAAGCATAAGAGGAATGCGAGCTGAGCTGAGCTAGCGCAGCGCTGGCGACGACCGTGCGGCGGTTGGCTGCCCGTGGGGCCTTACATAACCCGCCAGCGGAGGCAAATACGGGCCCAGTCAGGCGGACATCCGAGAGAGAGAGAGAGAGTGCGAGAGCGCGAGAGCGCGGGGGACGGCAGCTCTCGCCTTTGCTTGCACGCAAGCAGCGCTCTGCCCATCCTCCCTCCGCCGAGTCTACTGCGCAGCATCTCGCTCCCAGACTCTCTCCCTCGCACGCCCGCTTTCGCGTCGCCTGGTGGCTGAGCGCATAGCGCTTGCAGCGCACGGCCGACTGCCCACACGGAATGAGCTGCCAGCAGCAGCCGCGGCAATGCATTACGACATGCTGTAGACGGCAGTCCTGGCACAGCTCGCAGCTCCTCCACAATCCATTCGCTCGCTGCTCGGCCCAGTCATGATCATGATCATGATCACTTTTTCGATGGGCGCTAATCACACTGCAGAAACATTCTGGGCTTCTACGTCCGGTCATTCTTCTACCCAGCGCTGCGCATACAACTAGCATCTCGTCCTGTCCATGATCGCCAATGCCCCCATATCGATCAATTGGTCATTGTCCATCATCATCGAGCGAAACCCCAAGAAGCAGAACTCAGGATAAAACGAAATTTTCTAGCCATGTTTGGGATGAAGAAAACAATAGCTAACGAATTTGACGCTTACAGGACCAAATAGAACAAAGAAAAAGAAAATAAAAAAGAAACGGAGTGAAAGCGGGAGGGCAAGAAGAAGCTGCCAGCAGATCACCTCTATGCTGCTTGTCGAAGCATAGTAAACCACTCATTTTATTAACCGAAGATATGCCCATGCCCATTCCCACCACCACCAGTCTGTTGGCGATCCGCAGCAATTTTCCTGGATGCTGCTAGCTCCGTATGGGGCACAGAATCGACAACGAGGAACTCCTATCATTTAGAAACGTGCCTGATTTCGCTTCATCCAGGCGGCGAAAGGGGTAGCCGGGCCAGTATTTTCGCCACATCAGCGGCCCCCCCAGTTACGAGCACGTTGCCAGCAAATTCCGCTCCAATATCAGCTATGTATGGTGCCCAAATGGTATATCCGATTATAGAGAGTGTATTCTGCTTCAGAAGCCTTTTTTTTTCCCAGGACGAGCTTTCATAGGTGCAAGCTATCTGCCCATCTGAGAGATGGGCCCAAATTGTGCATATTGGCAGCTGATGACACACCCAATCAAACAGCTCATGTCATCCGCATGGAGCGCTGGTTAGCTAGCATGGACAGGTACAGTTGTGATTAGCTGCAGCCATTTATCCTCATCGTGCACCCCCTGGGAATTTCACCAAATCACTGCACTCAAATCACTGAAGCATAGTGCACCTTAACAAGAATACTCATTACAAACAATGCATTTGCAATGTTGATCAACCTATCCATTTCTAGCGCATGCCTATACTCAGCTCATGGACAATCGGGATGTGCAACAACAGGCTTGGAATAACATTAGATGTTAGGGACTGTAGATGATGCTATCATCAGCTTTCTCGGGTTAGCTGGGGAAGCATCATGACCGTACTGTCCTGATCACACACGAAGCAACAGCAAGAACGAAACACATCCCAAACAAATCTATCATGCTCTATTAATTATTTTTATCTCATATTTATGCAGGCTAGCACTTTGAGTGCCCCAGGACTGGCAATGAGTTAATCTACCATGTACAACATGACACACAGATGCCTCATTTCTGGAGCCAGGCAGTCGATCTCAATCACCAGCTGTCTAACTGCCTAGGTCCATAATGCACCAAGTACGCTTTCTTGAAGCCATTCCTCATCCCGTGCTAAGCCTCTCTCCACGAAGTCTGCACCAAATTTTGCACATTCCTCCCTTTGCTCAATCGCCCCCCACTGTGGCATACGGATAGGCCACACAACCAAATGCACTCCAAAGTGGATAGCCGCTTTGCATCGGGCATCCGACGACTTGAAGCCGTCGTAACTGCTTAAGAAGGCGTTCAACATTTCCAATGCCGCTGGCGACTTGCCGAAGAATGATACAAGAAAGATCTCCGCGGCCATCTGACCGATGTCGAAGAACGTGGGAGCTACCTTTGCAACTTCCCAATCAATGACGTATAGCGACTGAAACCCAATGTGCGGGTCCGTGGGGTTAATGGTGATGATAATGTTTCCGGTCCAATAGTCTCCATGGATGAGCCCACAGTCCACGGCTTCTCGCATTTCAGTGGACATCAATTGCTGGACTTGTTCAAACGTTGCGCGATGCTTCTCGAGCGCGCCCCCTGAAACCATACCAATAGTCTCTACCAGCCGGTCATAAAAGGCAAACAGCGATATAGTCGTGGCCTGTTTGTGATTTCGGATTGTTTTGACTAGCTCTGACTGGGTCTTGCCCCAGGAATGAAGTTTAGATGCAAACTCTGCTATTGCTCTCCCGATCACAACGGCTTGTTTGGAATTGATGCTCCCCGCTAGTAAAACTGTCTTGAGGTCCTTAGCATCTGCACCCCCGTCTTGCATTACAAGAACTTTGTTCTCGTCGTCGTAGTGGTATATTTTCGGAATTCCCATGCGAGCGGAATTCGGGAACTCAACTTGAACATGCTCCCGCGCACCTTTCATCATCTGACCCTCATATTTCTAATTCATTCATAGGGAGTGTGTGAGCATTAATAAGCAGGTAACACAAAAGCTTGATTTGATTGAGCTGACAATAGACATGGGACACAAATGTTAAAAGGAAAAGCTTACAATTCTCTCAGCATCGAGTTGAATGCCTGGGAACTGGAGAGTTTTGGAATGCTTGATGACAACCGTCGTGGAAGCGTCCGTCAGTGGTCTGGATAGCACCCCGCGCCAGGTGGAGTTGGTGTATCCCCCGGAGAGGAGCTGCACAGAAGTACATGCGACTGGAGTTGAAGATAGAAGCGAGAGTATGGCAGCGTCACTGGAGAGATCCATTATAATACGGAAGAATCCAAAACGTGTTATGCGTTTCCAGTGCTGGGGACCGAATCGGAGTACTTGTGAGCTTTGTGAAAGTTAGTATTTGCATCTAAACTTTTTGCCAAGGTTTGCGGACTGTGATCGCAGGACACACCTAAGGAAATCACAGTTTTGATGCTTGAGAGAGAGCTGATCGTAATCCTATGTATGAGATCGATAGAGTTGAAGCACGCTTAGAGTACAGCTATGGACAGTCGTAGAATTCTTTGCGGTAGACCTTACCTAACTGCAATCAAAGACTCTCCCGACGGTAGCCTCTCAGTTCCATATGGGCTCATATATGTAAACTCACCCCAACGGATCTCTGTATAATCAATTGGTTTGTACACCTGAGGAACATGAGTCCCACATTACGGGCAGTGATGCTTACAAGACTCATTCACTACTCATATATGTGCGCCCAGATCAGGATCTGATCGATTGCCTGATACTATGGCTTCCTCTAGTCATTTCTTTTTCCCTTCAATATCTGACTGCAGATTTTTATATTTCTCCGCCATTCCCGCTTGTCTCAAGGCGATCACCTGCCGGGAGTTAGAACATGACCTGCCTGACTTGAAATCCTACATTACTCCACTGCCTGTATAACTAGTTCTCGAGCGTAACCCGCAATCTCTGGGTACATACTGGTACTAGTACCTAGTGCCAAGCTTAAGAGCCGATGCCGAGACTAGGGTACTGGTGCATTCTATGACTTTACCACATTCGATAAATATATTGCATTATTTGCCTGTTCGAGATACTTTTGTGAGAAGCCAATGTTTTTAGTTTCGTGTGCCACAAGCTTTGCAAACTAACACTAGAAAGTGGTAATCAATCTGATATTGTTTATAGGCGCGCAACGTGAAATGTGAAAATCAAAAGCTTGAACAACAAACTGGGCAGGAATGCACGCGCATGTGCAATTTAGGTCTACAATCTGCCGTTTGTGGAGTGGAGAATAAGCAACCAGCAGACGTATGCAATATTTCCTTCATATAAGGAGCCGAAAATGCCGAAACTTAAGAGGTGAGTAACCTTGGTCGGTAAGTAGGTATCTAGCTAGATTCTGGAGATACTTGTGGGTACGTACCTCTTCTCAGCCGACGCCCTTCAAAGCTTAAAACTACGTTTAGAATTCTGTGATGATGGCTATCGTCAGCAAATGCAACACATAACTTTTAAATCATGTTGTGGATTCAAGCTTTACTATGCATTGGGGGGGCCAGAGGAGTTGAAGACAATGTACCAATTGACTGTAATAGGCCCCCTGATTTGTCTTCATATTGAGCTACAGCTAGTTACCATGTGAATGTAGGCGGGCAGCTCCGACTCAGTTGGTAGCTGGAAAACCATTTATTTATGGGCGTCTTCAATTGGGTGAGAAAGGTACTCTGTGTCAGGATCTATCTGTAAAGAGAATATCCACCCATATTGACAGTAAGACTGGCAATACGGTATTTAACGATTTAGCCTGATCAACGGCTTGCAACGAAACTTGAGTCGGGCACGGCTGTGTATCACAAGGAGCGTCGGCATGTGTCAAAGCGGCAAGGCAATGGCCCACTGGCAAGGACCGGAGAAATGGTGAAACAGCCACAGCTCAGAAAAAGCCAGGGACCGGAGGAACAGTCATGGCCGGGAGTTATGGGAATATAGCCATGGCCGGAGGTATGTGAAATGTTCAAAGCTGCTGGTGATAACTCTTAGCATATACTGGCTAGTAATTGCAATATGCAGTACACAAGCAAGATTGAATATACTGTAATAACGGCCAGCTGAGCTACCTGTCGACGGCCAAGCAGCTACTGTAGGTTTGATTTAAGTTATGTTATTGCTGTATGAATCGTAACAGATGGTTGTCGCTGAGAAGGAACCAGAGAGTAGATACTCATTTTTAAAGGTTCTCGTTCAGGGTTCATGGACAAATGACATACGTTTAAGTTCGACGAAGTGATAGTGTAGCTGGGCGCGAGTACAATAGTGTAGGGTGGGGGCTTAATCTGGTTGCACCGACCCTCCGACCATATGGGCCTGCTTAGCGGGCAAGTCCATCTAATCATGAACCTACTATCTTTTGGTAACGACAATAATATAAATTTCAAGTAGTACTTTGGCATATATGCCCGCATCGCTGTAGTAAATTCGAGTGTCGTAACTAGACGCTGACTAGTAAATTCACACTGGTAAGCTATGTAAGCTCTTGACAGAACGTCACGTGGAAGTCAGATGTCAACTTCTCCGACTACAGTCTAGACGCCCAACTGACATCTATTTAGTACAGTCGAACCTGTTATATCGCATAAGGTCGGGACCGGCGGGTTTTACTCAATAAGACAAAATATCTAAAAAACCTCACTGGCCCAATTGGCTCCGGCCGACAAAGTTGATCCAATAAGACAGGTTATCTAATATGATAGGATCCAATAACAGATTCGACTGCATCATAAGTTGTATTTAGATGATGCCACATCAGCTATTCGGTTTTTTTTTTTTATATATCATTAATCGCATACCGAGCTATTCGGTTGGTCATATCAGGTTATTCGTATTGGAATGTCGTTGGCTACCCCCTCGACAATAGCAGGGACTCAATGGCGTACAGTATTAGGCGTTGAAAATTGAGTCTAGGCCGAGTTACTCGCCAACACGTCTGGGTCTTTGACAACTGCTAGCAATGCTGTGATAATAAGGCCCGCCAGCCTGGTACGTATACACTCGAATTCGCAGCGTAAGCGACCACTACCGAAGGTGCAAATCTCTTCCTAGAGATACATAGTTCTTGCCTAGGCTTAAGACCGGGAGCGAACTTATGATCATCGCGTCGGCAAACTTACTAAGACTACAGTTTAGCTTGTAACCTCACTCTCCTATGTGGTTACTTCATCCCCCGGGCCTATAGCAGCCATATCAACCCTAACGCTCGCGATGGTAGCCTGGTTGGCAGGAAAAACAGTGCCTGATCTATTGCTGCAGCTTACCTTCACGTGAGGGGTGTGGCAGCATCCACGGTGAATTCAAGAGCTTAATATATCACAGCTCGGTGGCTTTCACCGACAACCATTTCTCCAGGATGAGCTCTTGGTTGTAACTCCACAACCAGAAGCTCCCTCGCGACGAAAACAACACCAAAGCGAAGCTGTCATGGAAGAACAGTAAAATAGTTAAACATTAAGTTTACTACTTAACTGAGTCTTACCCTGAGCTAACATTACCCTGAATTTCTTTATTTCCTTACCCTAAAATTCTTCGATCATGTAACAGAAAAAGTCATGTACTATTTTGAGGTGCTTGCAGAGTTGGGCCCTATACTCTATATCTTAAAACATTAAGTTAAAAATCTTTATAAGGTTATTAACTCATAGTTTATTTCTTTAAATTATTTTTTATTAGTTATATTTTTAAATTATAGTTAACTATTATCATTTAAGCTATATTCTAAGTTAATAATAGTAATTTAAAAAAACTTACCTATATATTAATATAAGAACAATAGTTTCTATATAGTATAAACTTCAAGTTTACTAAATATTTATAAAGATAGTTTCTTAGAATTCTTTTAGTACAGCTAATAAAAAAGTCTTTAGTAGATAATTATAATAAAGATTCTAAACTTATCTAAATAAATAACTTAGGTAGATAAAGTATAATTCAAAGTAATTAGATTTACTTTCTTTAGTTTCTAAACTGTAAATAACTACATTTTTATATTATACAGGAATCGCGGCCACTCATAGGTACTACTGGTTACGCCTCGCGCCGGATTGAACCCAGTCGCATTTGATATAGCTTGTGCCTAAGCTAAAGGGCTGAAGTGCTTTGATAGATATGACAGGTCCAGCCCGATGGCATGAGATATGGAGAATGAGGTGAATTGAATAGATATGGCAGGTGAGGGAGAATGATCTCAATTTTACAGGTATAGCAGGCGCCACCTACCGCCGTGAGATGAGGTAGAGTGAGCTGAATTTGACAGGCATAGAAGGCCCAGCCCGACGGCGTGAGAAAGTTGACAGGTATGGCCGGCCCACGAGATGAGGCAGAATAAGCAGAATTTGGCACATATAGGTGGCCTGACCTGACAGCGCGAGATCAGGCACAATGAACTGAATTTAATAGGTATGGCAGACCCAACCTGCCGGCACGAGACGCGGCAGAATGAGCTGAACATGACAGGTTTGGCAGGCCCTATTCGACGACGTGAGATGAGCCAGAATGAGCTGAATTTCACAGGAATTTGAGATGTATGGCATGCCTGAGCCGAAGCACGAGAAGATGCAGAATGAGCTGAATTTGATAGAGGTGGCAGAACGAGCTGAGGTAGAATCAGCTGAATTTGACAGGTATGGTAGGGCCTCACTCGATGGCGTGAGATGAGGAATAATAAGCTGAATTTGACAGGTATTGCAGGCAATGAATCCAACAGGCCAGGCCAATCAGGCTGGCCCAGGCCAATCAGGCCGGTCCAGACCATGCAGGCCGGCCCAGGCCAACCAGGCCGGCCCAGGCCAACCAGGCCGGCCCAGGCCAACCAGGCCGGCCCAGGCCAACCAGGCCGGTCCAGGCCAACCAGGCCGGTCCAGGCCATTCAGGCCGGTCCAGGCTATTCAGGCCGGTCCAGGCTATTCAGGCCGTCCAGGCCATTCAGGCCGGTCTAACCAATCAGGCCGGTCCAGACCATTTAAATACTCAAACAATCTGGTAAATGCTGGCCTCAATTCACCTGGATAGGTGTGGAGTGATTCGTTTGATTGGCTTGAACCTGCCTGAATCGCCTGGACCGGCCTGGTTGGCCTGGGCCGGCCTGATTGGTTGGACCGGCCTGAATGGCCTGGTTGTCCTGGACCGGCCTGCATGGTCTGGACCGGCCTGAATGGCCTGGGCCTTGGCCTGGTTGTCCTGGGCCGGCCTGCATGGTCTGGACCGACCTGAATGGCCTGGACCGGCCTGCATGGTCTGGACCGGCCTGGTTGGCCTGCTTCATGTGGATCAGGCCGGTCCAGGCCGGTCCACACTGGTCCAGGCCACTGAGAATACCGGCCTTGCCCGGTCCAGGCGGTTTCAGTCCAATGCAGATCACGGCCTGTTGTATTCATTGATTTCAGTAGCCATTACGGTAGCTATTTCAGCAGCCATTCAGGTGCCATTTCATCAGCTATTTCGGTAGCCGTTTCAGTAGCCATTTCAGCAGCCATTTGGGCAGCCATTTCGGCAGACATTTCGGCAGCCATTTCGGCATTGGTAGTAGTGGCAGTTCCGACCCGAGGGCACGAGATGAGGTGCAATGAGCTGAATTTGACACATATAGCCGGCCCGACATAACGGTGCCAGATGTGGTAGAATGGGCTGAATTTGACAGGTATGGTAGGTCCGGCCGGACAGTGTGGGATCAGGTGGAATGAGCTGAATTTGACATATGTGGCAGCCCGACCTGCTGGCGTGAGATGAGGTGGAATGAGCTCAATTTGACAGGTATGGCAGATCCGAGCCGACGGCGTGAGGTGAGGTAGAATGAGCTCAATTTCACACGAATTGCATGCCCGACTTAACGGCATGAGCTGAACTTGACACGTATAGCTTGCCCGACCCGATGGTGCAAGATGAGGTGGAATGAGCTGACTTTGACAGGCATGGCCGACCCTAGCCATTGCAGCAGCCATTTCAGCAGCAGTTTCAGCAGCCATTTCAGTAGCCATTTCAGTAGCCATTTCAGCGGCCATTTCAGGTGCCATTTCATTAGCCATTGCGGTAGCCGTTTCAGTAGCCATTTCAGCGGCCATTTCGGTAGCCGTTTTGGCAGCCATTGTGGTAGCCATTTCGGCACGTGATGCGTAGTGGCAGTTCCGACCCGAGGGCACGAGATGAGGCGCAATGAGCTGGATTTGACAGGAAGAGGAGGTACGGCCCGACGGCGAGCGATGAGCTAAATTTGATATGTATAGCCGGCCTGACCTGACGGCGCGAGATCAGGCACAAATGGCAGGCAAGACCTGACGGTAGGAGATCATGCAGAATGAGCTGAATTTGACAGGTTTGGTAGGCCCTATCCGATGGCAAAGAGCAGGCAGAATGAGCTGAAGTTGACAGGTTTGGCAGGCCCTATTCGACGGCATGAGATGAGTCAGAATGAGTTGAATTTCACATAAATTGCAGGCCTGACCTGATGGTACGAGATGATACAGAATGAGCTGAATTTGATAGATGTGGCAGCCCCGATGTGCCAGCATGAGATGAGGTGGAATGAGCTCAATTTGACAGGTATGGCAGATCCGATCCACTGCATAAGATGTAACAATGAGCTGAGGTAGAATGAGCTGAATTTGACAGGTATGGCAGATCCGACCTGCCGGCGTGAGATGAGGTGAAGTCGACAGGTATGGCCGGCCTGACCTGAGGCACTCAGTAGCTATTTTAGCAGCCATTTCGGCAGCCATTTCAAGAGTCGTTTTGGTAGTCATTTCCATAACCATTTCATTATCCCTTTTAGTAGCCATTTTAGTACCCATTTCGGTAGCCATTTCAGTAGCAATCTCAGCAGCAATTTCAGTAGCCATTGAAGTAGCTATTGCAGCGGCCATTTCAGCGGCTATTTCAACCAGCCATTGCAATAGCCATTTCGGCAGCCATTTCAGGAGCCATTTCAGCAGCCATTTCAGTAGCCATTTCAGCAGCCATTTCAGCAGCCATTTCAGTAGCCATTTCGATAGCCATTTCGGTTGCCATTTCATCATCTATATGCTGGCAGGTTGGGCCCTCTATTCCTGTCAAGTTCACCTCATCTCATGCCGTTAGGTCGGGCCGGCCATACGTGTCAAATGTCACCTCATTATGCACTGTCGGTTCGGGCTAGCTCTACAGGTCAAATTCAGCTCATTCTACCTCAGCTTGTTCTGCCACATATTACGCCGGCAGGTCAGATCTGCCATACCTGTCAAATTCAGCTCATTCTACGCCATCACGTTGGGCCTACAATACCTGTCAAATTGAGCTTATTCTTTCTCATCTCATGCCATCGAGTGGGCCCTATCATACCTGTCAAATTCAGCTGATTCTAGCTCAGCTCGTTCTGCCACATCTATCAAATTCAGCTCATTCGGTATCTTCTCGTGTCTCGGTTCAGGCATGCCATACATCTGACATTCAGCTCACTCTACCTCATCCCATCTCGTACCTTGGGCATGCCATACGTCTCAAACTTATCTCATATTGGCATTGTAGGCTCGGGGCGGCCATACCTGTCAAATTTAGCTCATTCTACTACACCTTGCACCGTCATGTCGGGCCAGCTATATGTGTCAACTTCAGCTCATTCTACATCATCTCGTGCTGACAGCCCGGGCCTGCAATTTATATGAAAATTCAGCTCGTTCTGGTTCACCTCACACCGTTGAATAGGGCCTGCATTCCGTGTGAAATTTACCTCATTCTGGCTCACCTCACGCCGTTGAATAGGGCCTGCAATATGTTTGAAATTCAGCCAATTCTGACTTATCTCACGTTGTCGAATAGGGCCTGTCAAACCTGTCGAGTTTAGCTCATTCTGCAGCATCTCGTGCTGGCAGGTTAGGCCCGCAATACCTGTCAAATTCAGCTCATGGTGTCTGATCTCGCGCTGTTATGTCAGGCCGGCTATACGTGCCAAGTTTAGCTTATTCTGCCTCATCTCGTGGGCCGGCCATACCTGTCAACTTTCTCACGCCGTTGTTAGGTTGGGCCTTCTATGCCTGTCAAATTCAGCTCACTCTACCTCATTTTATGGCGGTAGGTGGGGCCTGGTATACCTGTAAAATTGAGTTCAATCTTCTTCACCTGAGGCCGTGGGGCCAGACCTACTATATTAACTCATATAAGAGCAAGAAAACAAATGCGTGCTAGTTCGGTCTTGGCAGTACTCAGATGCCATTAATTACGCTAGCATACTGTTCATGCAATCTTGGCATTACTAATTATAGCTAATCTCTAGCTTCTCTATAAATCTTTATAATATTGAAGTTAGTATTATAGTAATTCTGAAATTATTATATACTTATTATGATATATAATATATATATACTAGTACTAAAAATTTTACTAAGACTAAACTAGTACATATTTATTTTTTTACTCTTATATAAGTTAATACAATACTATATCTCTTAAATTCAACTCATTCTACTATATCT